>CM050514.1:29145000-29870000 GCA_027563665.1 Antrozous pallidus | reverse complement strand
TTTAAAGATAATGAGATTTAAATTTTTAGATGAAGATTCTGAAATCAGAGAAGTTGAATAACTTCCTCCAAGGTCAAGCAGCTGGTGGCTGTTGTAGATTTGTGTCATCATCTCCTTTGTTGGAGAACTGATTCACTTCCCTAAATTTAGCATCCCACTTGGTAAATTTGTGAGCCAGACCATCGCCACCACTCTATTTTCCCAGCAGGTGGAGGAGCTCTTTTTCCTGAGCTGACTGCCCCCTCTCCACACATGCACATCTGTAGTGGACATGAACACAGTCATCAGCATCCTGCCATCTGTGTACTCCCCACCTCATTCGAGACTGCACTTTAAAAGCTTGCCTTGAAAGGACCTCGTGTGTGTGTGTGTGTGTGTGTGTGTGTGTGTGTGTGTGTGTGTATGTGTGTGTGTGTTTCAGTCATTGGCAAGAATTAATCTCGAGAATTACAAAGCCAAAATATGTTGAGTAAATTAAGACTCATTTACTCCGACAGCATTTGGTCTAGGCAATGATTGCAACAGCTCCATCTGCATTTGCAAGATGCCTTCTCAGTGAGTGCACTTAACAACTTGATTTAGGAGTGTACTTCTGATATTAATGTCACTATTGCTGCTCCTGCCACAGAGAAATGGAGGCCCTTGGTCTTGAGGGCTTTTCATCAGAGCGCCAGTTCAGGAGCCCTATGTTCTGTGAGAAATATTTATTGTGGCCTTGCTCCCTCTCAGGATCACAGCTTTCAATCTTTTGGAGTGCATTTGTCTCACAACTTTGATTTTTACAAGTTTCTGAATTTCTTTTTATTGCCTTTTATTTTTTAAAATGTCTTCACTTTCCTAGATAGATTTTCTTAGAGTAAAGAAAGGTGACATGGCAGCATTTTTCACAGGAGTGCAAGATTTTCTAATTGCGTGTGTGTGTGTGTGTGTGTGTGTGTGTGTGTGTGTGTGTGTAAGTACAGGATTGGCCCAAGGGAAGAAGTATGAAACACATAGAAATCTATAGTTGAGCCTGGCCGGCATGGCTTAGTGGTTGAACATTGACCTATGAATGAGGAAGTCATGGTTCGATTCCCAGTCAGGGGCACATGCCTGGGTTGCAGGCTTGATCTCCAGTATGAGATGTGTAGGATGCAGCCAATTAATGATTCTCATTATTAATGTTTATCCCTCTTTCTCCCTCTCCCTTCCTCTGAAATCAATAAAAATATATTTTAAAAAATATTATGCCAATCCATTTCTTGTTCTGTAGTGTCTTTTTTATTAAAACATTTATTCAATACATATTTGTTGCCTACGATGTGCTCAGCTTGGTATTTGATAATAATAAACATATTAATAACAAACATTTCTATATATGAATTGTCTTTCTTGTACTAGTATATCAATATAACGAACAATATTAATTTCCAAGGGCTGCCATAACAAAGTACCACATAGTGAGTGGCTTAAACAAAAACGTATTACCTCAAGTTCTGGAGGCTGGAGGTACTAGGGAAGGATTTGTTTCAGGTCTCACTCATAGCTTTTGGTAGTCCCTTGGCTTGTGGCCGCATAACTCCCATCTTCACATGGCGTTTTGTCTGTGTGTATGCATTTATGTACAAGTTTCCCCTCTTCATAAGGACATAGTCATATTGGATTAGGGGCCCACCTTACTCCAGTATAACCTTATCATAATTTAATTAACCCTGTTCCAAATAAGGCCATATTCTGAGGTATCAGAGGCTCGGACTTCAACACAGAACTGTTGGGGAAAATTCAAGCCATAATACCAAGTCCAATGTCACCTCTTCCATAGCATCTCTGCTCCATCCACCACACCCCCTAGCTCTATTTAGGCAATGTCTTCTTTAACTGAACGCACATAGTATTTTGTCTATAATATACTTTACCTATTCATTTTTTGAAATTTTATCCCCTTTCTGTTAAGACCCATGACTAATAATCATTGGTATCAACAGGGTGATGCCTGCATATGATAAGTCACCTAAAATTTTTATAGTATGAATAAATGAACCAATCATAAGATATTTGCATAGCCCTTTCTAGTTAACAAATTATTTCATATAAATGATCTCATTGAGCCTCAAAGCAAGTATTTGAAGTGGGCATCTAGGAATTATCTCCATGTATGTTTGGTGAAGCTCAAGAAGGAATATGCCCAGAGCTATGTAGAGATGGTGGAGATTGCATTTAAATCCAGGTCTCCTGATTCTGACCTTTGAGCTTTTGTCTCATTGTGTTTTTATCCCTTTCAGAAACATTTTCATCACCAAATTACCTGTGCCACTCAATTAGTGGTCAGTACTCATCCAAAACACTGTGACTATCCACTCTCCTCCCCTGCCCATTAGGCAACGTGTCTGAGAAGCAATACTCTTATACATCTCTCCTCTCTCTAACTTTATATATATATAAAGTTTTATATATATATAAGTTTATATATATATATATATATATATATATATATATATAATATTCCTTTGAGGCTAACCCAATCAGAGAGTCCATATCGAATTAAAATTTTATATGTCCCTTGTAGAATAAAATCTTTAATGCTTTATAAACAAAACAACTGATTCTGAGGATTTTGGCACTCAGACTGTCTAAGAGAGTCATTTTATGATGGATAGTAGTGACACTGTTTTGGTTATGGGAAAGAGCTGTTTCTGGTATCTTTATTTATTTATTTTCTCTGATGTCTTTAAAACTACATTCAGTCAATGCCAGACAGACCAGTTCTTCTAGGAAAGACTTTTGTGGCTACCATTAGCTTGGACTCATTCTACGGCAGAAAATATTTTTTCAAAGTATTAAAAACTACATATACACACATATTGTATTAATAACTACCCGTGAAAATGTTGATGCAGAATGGATTTCGATATTAGAATGACTGCCCTAGAAGCAATAAAAATTGGTATACAATCCTGACTTCAATTTGAAGTGTCATGATGTGGCTAATCTTGCCTCATTCTGTACTACAGCTACAATATTCCAATCCCTGTATGAGTGCCTACCTGATCTCCTGAGTTGGAGGAATTTGCTTTTCTCTGACTGTGCATTAATATTAATGTTGACTTGTGTGCATAATGTTCTTACAATTTACAGACAGTTTTCACCATGTTATCTCATTTTAGCTTGAAAACCATTCTAGGAGGTCAACATTATTACTATCTTCATTTTGAGAAATGAGTCAGTTTGCCCAAGATTATAAGTTGAAAGTGAGACATCCAAGATTTGAGCCTGGTATTCTGACTCCAAATTCTGAGCTCTTTTGACTTTATTACCTGAGCTATGCTTTATTTTTTCCTCACTGTTAACACATCTCAGCTCCCAAACTTGATCAGAATTTACTGTTATGTTTAGTAGATTATTCTGTACATGATTTTATACTCTGGAGTATACAGAAGAGCCTGAGGGTGTGTGTGTGTGTGTGTGTGTGTGTGTGTGTGTGTGTGTGTGTGTGTGTTTGTTGTTGTTGTTAATCCTTGCCCGAGGATATTTCTCCATTGACTTTTAGGGAGAGTTGAAAGAGAGAGAAGACAAAGAAAAGCATCCATGTGAGAGAAGCACATCGATTGGTTGCCTCCTGCATGAGCCCTGACCAGGGTATGAGATGGGGAAGAACCTGCAACAGAGGTTACATGCCTTGACGGGAACTAAACCTGGGACCCTTTGGTCTGCAGGCTGATGCTCTATCCACTGAGCCAAATTGGTTAGGGCAAGAATCTAAGTTTTGAATTCCAGCTACTTCTCTGCTAGGTGATATTGGACAAATTATGTAGTTTGTTTAAGCCTCTGTTTCTTTATTTATAAAATGGTGGTCCTGATAGTGGCCAGATTATAAGATTTCAAAGATAATTAAAATGACAAAAAATTGCTGTAAAGTCTTAGCAGAAACCATAGCATGGCATTACAATTTATGAGTTGTGTGAAGTTGGGTGAGATGCTTAATCTTGTTTAGTTCCATCATCAGTATTTAAAAGGGCGACAATATTAAGTATCTTGCAGGTATATCATGAGGTTTAATAAAATAACATTTGTGGGAGTGCCTAAATCAGTGTTTGGCATATACTCAGAACTCAATAATTGTTAATTTCCAACCTACCTGCTTTCTTTCTCTCTTCAAAGAGGAAATCAATAAGTGTTTACTGGATTTTCAGTGACTTCTTTCATGCAATGATTTTATGACTGTTTTTTAGTGGTTTTGTACATGGATGCAAGTATTCAATATCAAGGTGACTTTGACAAACTGTTTTAAAGCTCCAAGTAGAATAAAAGGCAGTGTTCTCCCAGAGAAGCAACATAAAGGAATTTGATAACCTATTCAGAGTAATTGCCCAGAAAGTGGCTCCCTAGTGAAAGCCTGGCTGACAACAAGCAAGTCCAAGTGTGACCTTGAATGTGGACATTGGATTTCAAAGAGAAGGATTTGTTAAAGTAAAGAGGGGCTCAAAAGTTATTAACTATTAGGAAGACCCACCAGAATTTGCATTAAAAGATTGAACTTGACATTTTTTTTTCAAGCACCGATTCTCAATATTCAACTTAGTGGATCCTATGTGTCTATTGATAAAACCACAGTGGGTCTTTTTCAAATGGGTTAAAAATACCGAAGTCTATAATTGGGATTTTCTCAATTTTACTTTCCACTTCCATATATTTTTAATTTTGGCCACCATTCCTTGCGTAGACTAGAAGTTAAAATAAACCAGTCATTCATTGCAGAATTACAAATTTATTGTGGGATATCAATATTTTATGAATTTTCAGTGTTTAAATACTTGAATAATCTGAGAAATGCTGTTACGATTATAGTTTGTTACTTTGGACATTGTTTGGAAGATTTAAAAAAAAAGGCAAACATTGTGTTGTCTAAGATCTAACAGGGGCATTTCTCAAAAGACAGGATTAATTTAAAACCAGCATTTACTGTTTTATGGGTCTCTGAGCAATGGTGGGCAGAGAGTTGTTTCTCATTCATCTTTGCTTTTCTGGTGCTAGAGAAGTACCTGGCACAGAGAAGGGCCTCAACGCATTTTCATCTTACATAGAAATTATATGTATAAAAACAAGAAATGCTTTGTTTCATTAGTGCTTGAATCATGTATTAAGAGTGTCTTGAAGATGCACTCTCAAATTTTGTTGCCCTCTTTTTTTTTTTTAATCACAGAATCCTGCCTCTGTTTCTGACTCAATGTCACCTATTCCCAGGACCCCTGCCTTGAAAACTCAAAGCTATAGGTGAATTTCACTTTCCACCCATCTTATTTTATAAATGAGTTCACGTTGCTATCCATTGTGTAGTTTTATGCAAAGCTCTGTGTTGGGCAATGTAAGGCTATAGGAGTCAGTGAGGTATTGTCCTTGTTCTTAGAGAGTTAATGTAGTCAGAGAGAGCGATATCCAGGAAACTAATTATATTTCAAGGCAGAAAGAAAAAGTGCTGTGGTTAAAGTACAAACAAAATGCTGTGGTTGCAGAGGGGAAGGAGAAATTAATTCAAACTGGGAGGAGGATCAAGAACAAGGAAGGAAAGAAACTAATATTTATTGAGGGCTTAGAAGCTGCCAAAGGCAGGGCTGCTGTTTTCTTTGCCTCAGGCTCTGGGAGGAGGTTGTGTTGTGGCCCTGGCCAGTGTGGTTCAGTGGTAGAGCATCCATTGGCCTGTGCACCAAAGGGTCTCGGGTTCAATTCCCTGTTAAGGACATGTATCTGGGTTGAAGGTTGGATCCCCAGTCCTGGTCGGGGTACATGCAGGAGGCAACCAATTGATGTTTCTCTCTTACATCAATGTTGCTCTATCTCCCCTTCCCCCCATCCCTCCCTTCCTCTCTCTCTCAAAATCAAGTGAGGATTAACACAACAAGAGTCTGGGGAGAGGAGGTTTGGCCACTGGCCCACGTTGGAAAGGCCCATGTTCCAGAAAAAAAAGAGACCATGGGAAGCCACCCTTCTACTGGTCCGAAGGGACATGGACTGGGACAAGAAGCAGGCTCAACTTGAGATGGTTTGATGGGAAATGGGGTTGATAAGAGGAAGCTGGTTTCGGTTAAAGTTAGGAGGTGTTTGGAAGCATTCTAGGCACAGATGAAAAGAATGCTAGTAAGAATAAGCTAACCTAAAAGAGAAAAGATGAGGCCCACATTTATGTTCATGAGTGTAAATTACTGAGGAAAAAGAGAGCAGGGCTTTGGGGGTGGACTGGGGAGTTGTAATGAGGACACTTATGGGAGAGTGTGTCAGACCCAAGGTTCCACAGGAAGCAAAAGAGAGTGGATGTTTCCGTTTGCTTTGTTTTCATGGGTGCTTAGCTCTCCAGTGTGCTAGTGAGTGTTGGCCTGCACCTAAAAGCGATGGGAGCAAGTGTTGGTTGGTTTGTTAGCGTTCTTTCCAACTAAGCTGTCCACTCCTTGAGAGCACAGATTATTTCCGTCACTACACCATTCCCCAAAGAGCCTAGCATCGGAGCAGGCACGTGCACATGTTCACAAAATCATAATTGCTTTATGACAAGCAAGAAGATACATTTCAGCAAAGCCAAGAGACTAGTTATGGATTTTACAGGGTTATGGGCATTTAACCTGAAAATGAACCACACAGTTACAAAGTAGTTTAAAGTTATTTATGGCTTTCAGTCAAGAACTATTTTCTGATACCATGATTTTACAGAAAGAAAATGGTGTCAATTGATTAACGTTTACAGTAATTTGTTAGCTGCTCGTTCTATTTTCCTGTTTTGACTAATGAAAACATTTCGAGTTGCATGCTTTCGAAGGCTGAGTAGGTAAGGCAGTTTGACTGTCTTAGAACAATGGTTCAGTTGGTTGCGTGTCTTCCCATGCACTGAAAGGTTGCTAGTTAGATTCCCAGTCAAGACACATATCCAGGTTGTGGGCTACTGAGGATGTGTAGGAACTAGTCAATTAACATTTCACTCTCACATCAATGTTTCTCTCTCTCCCTCTACCTTCTTCTCTCTCTAAAAATCAATAAAACATATTTTTTAAAAGCATAATTAGAGAATTTTGCATCATCGACCAGTGGGAAACCTACTTCTCCTGCAGCTTCCCTTACTGACCGAAGCCCACCTCTCCAGAATGCTACGATAAAACACTTTGCAAACACTTATGGGACATATTCAGCTGATCTAAACTACTATTAATTTACAAGTTAGGATGGTAGAAGGCAAATTTTGTCCATATGTGAGATTGCTTAGGGGAGTTTATATATACTATTAGGGCTTAAATGTGGTTTCCTAGCTTACATGAAGGGCTAAACCAAAACAGGGAACTTTGTGGTAGACATGTCCCCTTTGCCTTTAGGTGCCCGTGATACACTTTATAATCTATACTGCCTTTCTTCCCTGTGAGCCTAGATGTAATTTTGAAATCCTTCTCAATTCAATACTTTTAAACATCAATAGGTTGGGATTAACCTGAAAGCTGAACTAGACAGGTAATCATCCCTAAAATGCTTATAAACCTCTCTGGGTAAATCCTGGATCCAATTTACGACTTGACATAGAGCAGGTTTTTAATAAATAATTTTTGGAATAAATGATGGACAGAGAAATAGATGAATTAAAAATGCATACATGAAATCTCATTTATTTTTTCTAAAACTGATATAGGAATGTATTTAGGATGCGTCCTTCTCTGCCTTGTAGGAAATGTACCGCAGGCTACCATTAGCTTGTGAACACCAGCTCATAGGATGACAAAGTGGAAAGGACCTAGAGAATGTTTAGTGACACCTTTTCAGAGATGAAAATAAGGTGCAGAGAGGGCATCATCTATAATTTAGACTCTGGAAGAGGGAGCCACGCAGGCTGCTGGATTCCACACCTCACTAACTGTGTGGCCTTTGGCATTTGCTTTGTCCCTTCTTCTACAAAGTGGGGATCCTGATCTTATCTGCCTGTAGGGTTGTTGTGAAGCTTAAGCTGGGTAAGGAATACAAAGTGCTTCCTGTAGTGCCTGGCACATGGCAAATACTTTTTAAAATGTCAACGTTTCTCTCTCCCTTCCCCCTCTTTTTCAGTACCATGAACCAGTGATGGTACTATGAATAGTTTTATCATAAAATTTATCATATTATGCTTTGCTATGTTTTTCATCAGATTTTCAGTTAATTGAAAATTCTTTCAACTCACCCTCATTTTACATACATAGAATCCAAGATAATGAGAACACAATGAATGGATTCTTATGAAATAAGAAAACAAAACAAAACAAAACAAAAAACATTTCCTAAGTGCAAAATATGCAATTCCTGCCTAAACTTGTTTGGCTCAGTGGATAGAGCATCGGCCTGTGTACTGAGGGGTCAAGGGTTCAATTCCGGTGGGGGTGGGGGGCATGTGCCTTGGCTGTGGGCACATCCCCAGTAGGGGGTGTGCAAGAGGCAGCTGATCTATGTTTCTCATTGATGTTTTTGACTTTCTATCCCTCTCCCTTCTTCGCTTTAAAAAATCAATCAAACATGTATTTTTTTTAAAAAACCATACAATTCCTGAAGGTCACACTCTTTTCTTGGTCTAATCATATTGTTTTATAATACATGACATGCTTCATAGAAAAATATATTTATAAAAGATGTCTTTAAATAAAATGCTGATAAAACTTAATGAAAAATGAGCGGGCTAAATTGTCCTTTTAAAAAACCTCAGCGTGTTCATTGTATATTTGAACTTTCAGGTCAGTTGTTAGTTGGGGGCTGGGGGAAGGAGAAAAGGGAAAGTTGTAGGTGGCTCTCTGTTGGTTGCCAGGAAACATACAAAAGCAACAGGAACAGAGGAAACAACTGGACATTGCTGGGAGGTGGCCTGCAGAGGGGAGGGCTACATTGGGGCAGAAACCTGGCAACTGCCCCATCTACTGTCTCCAGACAAGAAAAGGGAGTTTAAAACCACAACATGTTAACAGACATGAGGTTAGCCAACAAGGCTTTGAGAAGTTGCCTTGCTAATGGGTGTGAAATAAGGATTAGAAGCTGCACTCTGGGCCCGTTGCTATAAACATTGGAGGAAGAAGCTTTATCCATTTTTAACTTAGTCAGGTCCAAACGAGTATAAGGAGGGGGTGTTTTAAAACCACTGGTCTGTGGACTTGGAAAAGAAGCTGTGGAATTCAGGGAGAGTGGGGTTGAGGGTTTCATTCTCCACCTCCCAGCTTAAACATTCTGCCTCTTTATTATAGGCCTTGAAATGTATGTTTACTTGAAATTCTATTGCTAAGTTGGATTGTTGCTGTTTTTTTCAAAGATACCTTCAGAAGAAAAAAATATAAAGGTATAGAAATAGTTAAAAGCTGTTGAAAGAGGTGAAGCCATTATGAGTTCCCAGAGTGCTGCACCTGAGTTGAATAAGGGGTCAGAGCCTGGGCCGGGGAAGACAGAAGGTGAAGACCACAGCACAGCTTGGCTTGAAAACCAGCTCAGAGTGGGCGACTTTGTCAAAATCCAGAGGGCCTTTGAGGTAAGAGTTCATCTCATTTACTGGAGACTTGATCTTGCTCATGAAGGAGACTAGGATGAAAAGGGAGATTTTTCTCTTAAAATTTCTAATATATTTAATGTTTAAAAATAAGTTCACATGGTGACAGATGATTACTAGACTTAGTGGGGCGATCACATCATAAGGTATAAAAATGTTGCATTGCTAATTGTATACCTGAAACTAATATAACCAATATAAGATTATATACCAATTATACTTAAATAAAATAATAAAAAAGAAAAATACATAAAAGCATTATTCTTAAAAACAAAGCAAATGACAAAACAAAACAGGACATTTTAAAGGAATTGGTCAGGCTTGGATTTAACACCAGAGTAACTTTATCCCTCCATTCTTCCAACTAGATTACATTATTTAGAATGAAATTGCTTCTGTTGAATACCATTACAATGGAGGAAGGAAAATTCATTCTTAGTCAAAATTCTTCTTAGAAATCAATGAAAAGTATGGTTATGAGTGGGGAAAGCCAGGTCTCTAAGGTGACTCCCAGCAATAACTCTTCTTGCAAATAAGAGGGAAGTAGAGTTCTGGAAATGCAAATATCTGCCTCTAGTTTGAAAAAATTCTCCCTGCCTTCCCCTGAGTAACACAGCTTCTTTTCAAAGCTGATTTTGGTACTTCATTGTCTGGATATCATAAGTGAAGGACCAATCTCCCACACTTTTTCTAAATATCGGAGCACTGCCAAAAAAAACCCCTAAATTACAAGTATTCTTTTTAATTCTACATATATATATATATAAAGCCTAAGCAACCGTTCCACTGTTTGACCAGTAGCTATGATGCACACTGACTACCAGGGGGCAGATACTCAATGCACAGGCATGGAAACATGAAACAGACTGATGAATCTCAGATGAAAGTGCAGAGAAGGAGGGCAGGAAGAGATTGACCAAAGATCATATATGCATACTAGAGGCCTGGTGCATGGATTCATACACCAGTGGGGTCCCTCGGCCTGGCCTGCAGGGACTGGGCTAAAACCGGCAGTCTGACATCCCCTGAGGGGTCCCAGATTTCGAGAGGACACAGGCCAGGCTGAGGGATCCCACTAGTGTAAAATCCATGCACCAAGCCTCTAGTATAAAATAAACCTTAAGAATTTTAATTATAAATGCATAATTTTTTCTTAGTTAATTAGTTGATAATTCTGTGGGTATGAATACTCATCATAATGATTTTTAGTTTCTCATTTGGACAGGAAGAAGTACTCTTCTGTGCTGTGGAACTTAGACAGGCATGAGTCTCCATCCTTTCTACTTCATTATGTTTGCTAAAATATGATCTCAGACATTCAGAAGGTCCTCCAAGGGTACTTGGAAGTGTCCATATTAATTTGAAATAGATACACAGCATTTTGGAATATTACCTTGAAATTAACAAAGTATGATGAAATCTAACAACTATATTAACCTGTAATTGGCACAAATTTTAATCTTTAGCTATAAAAAAAAAAGTAGTTGCTAACCACTGAAAAACTGCTACACTGTGTTTTGTATAACAAGTTAGATTTTACATGTGTTGATAAATTCCTGTCCCGATAACATCAATCATTTTTTTTTACAACAGAATCTATCATATTTAGTAGCAAAGACCTGCTCTGCCATACACTTTGCTCATTCTAATCTTTATGTATTTGTTGTTCATTCAACCCCATTTGTCTGAAAGATTTCAGTGCTGCTCATGTCCGATGCCGCAAATAAATTTGGCATATTTTGACAGACATAGCAAACATTTTGACAGGACATTGAGAAAAACATATCAGCAGATTATGACAGCTTTGACTTTGCAATGAATAGAGACGTGGTAGTTTTATTCTGGTGCTAAGAACACAAACAATTTGAATGCTCAGGTTTATTAGGCAAGTCAGCATTATAATATTGATATTTTAGAGAGTGAAACCGCTTCAGAAGGCGCTAGGCATTCTTTTCAAATTACTGATTATCTGGAATAAACCCATGTGAAACTGGTCAATTCAAGGTCAAGATCTTTCTTTCTTTCTTTCTTTCTTTCTTTCTTTCTTTCTTTCTTTCTTTCTTTCTTTCTTTCTTTCTTTTAACTTTAAATGTTTAAAGACCAGACAATTAATTTTGAAATTACCAGTTAGGAAATCACATATTATTGATGGGAGAAGAAATTGTAGTCCAGAGTTTGCATGAACTTAGAGAATCTAATGACGGTTTTTTAAAAAGGAATTGAGCTTTGCAGGTGTATTATCAAGAAAAACAATGAAGTCTGTCCATTTTTTAACAGACCAATGCTCACAAAATGGAAGAATTCAATGGCACATGTACAAATAGGACTACAAGTTAGGCCCTTGGGCCAACATGATTTTCAAAAACAGCATGGACATCTAGAGAAGAATGATACCCTAGGTGATTTCCATGAAGTTCAGTCCATCAGGCATGAGCATTGGGCCCACAGGTATAGATAGAGCTGCCAAAGGAAACATTGCCCTGAGCAGCTATCCAGTAACAAAGAACTCTAAAGGCAGTGATTTGTAGCCCCATCACTAAAGATGCAATCTGAGTCCCCAGAGATGTTCAGGTAGGATACTCACAACAGACTTGTCTTGGGGGTGAGTGAAATCTAAACACAATGCACTTGTGCTAACTTCACCTCAAAGGACCAGAGAAGTTCAGGAGGCAATTGTGCTTGTCTGAGAATTGTGCTTGAGGTGTAATAAAATGAATAAATCCACAGAATTATGATAGTCTCATCCTTGGTTGTCTTTTTCTATTTTTTAATTTTTTGTCTAAAATTTTACGTATGTCTCCTTTTTCCCCACTTGACCCTTCTCCCCCTAGCCATTCTCACCGCAGGCAAGCCTCCACCACCCCAGTGTTGATGTCCATTGGTTATGCTAATATGCATGCATACAAGTCTTTTGGTTGTTCTCTAACACACACCCCCCTTCGCCATTTGTCTCTGGATCTATTCTTGTTCATCAAATTATGTTGATCATTATATCCCATATATGAGTGAGATCATGTGATATTTATCTTTTTCCAACTGGCCTATATCGCTTAGCATAATGCTCTTCAGTTCCGTTCATTCTGTTGCAAATGGTAAAAGTTCCTTCTTTTTTATAGCGGTGTAATATGCCATTGTGTAGATGTACCACAGGTTTTTATCCACTCATCTGCTGATGGGCATTTAGACTGTTTCCACAACTTAGCTATTGTAAATTGTGCTGCTATGAACATAGGAATGCACATATCCTTTCTGATTGGTGTTTCTGTTTTTTTGGGGGGGGACATATTTTTAGAAGAAGGATTACTGGGTCAAATGGGAGTTCCATTTTTAGTTTTTTGAGGAAACTTCATATTATTTTCCACAGTGGCTGTACCAGTCTACATTCCCACCATGAGTGCATGAGGGTTCCTTTTCCTCCACATCCGCTGCAGCACTTGTCAATTTTTGATTTGTTGATGATAGCCATTCTGACAGGTATGAGATGATATCTCACTGTTGTTTTGATTTGCATCTCTTGGATGATTAGTGACTTAGAGTATGTTTTTATGTCTCTCAGGCTTTTGTATGTCCTTTTTCAAAAAGTGTTTATTTAGGTCCCTTTCCCATTTCTTGATTGGATTGTTTATCTTTCTTTTGTTAAGTTGTATGAGTTTACTGTAAATGTTGGAGATTAAACCCTTATCCAAGATAATTTTGGCAAATATGTTTTCCTATGCAGCTATCTTGTTTTGTTGATGGTTTCTTTTGCTATTTTGGTGTAGTCCCATTTGTTTATTTTCTCTTTAGTCTCCATTGCCCTGTCTCTATAAAGATATTACTATTACACATGTCTGCTGTTTTGCTGCCTATGGAATCTTATAGGATTTTTATGGTTTCTCGTCTTACATTTAAGTCCCTTAGCCATTTTAAGTTTGTTCTTGTGTATGATGTAAGTTGGTGATCTAGTTTCATTTTTTTGCATGTATCTGACCAAATTTCCAACACCATTTATTGAAGAAATTGTCTTGACTCCATTGTATTCTCTTGCCTCCTTTGTCAAATATTAATTGAGTATAATGGCTTGGGTTGATTTCTGGGTTCTCTGTTCTGTTCCATTGGTCTATATGTCTATTCTTGTGCTAGTACCAAGCAGTTTTGAGAAACATGGCTTGGAAATATAGCTTGACATCTGTTATTTGATCTCTCCAACTTTGTTCTTCTTTCTCAGGATTGCTGTGGCTATTAGAGGTTTTTTATTCCAGATGAATTTTTGGAGAATTTGTTCTAGATCTTTGAAGTATGCTATTGCTTTGGGTAGTATGGACATTTTAATGATGTTGATTCTACCAATCCATGAGCATGGTATATTTTTTCATTTGTTTATGTCTTCCTCTATCTCTTTTTTCAATGTACTGTAGTTTTCTGAGTTCAGGTCTTTTACCTCCTTGGTTAAGTTTATTCCTAGGTATCTTAATTTCTCTTTCTATGAGTTCATTATTGGTATATAAAAAGGCCATAGATTTCTGGGTGTTAATTTTGTATCCTGCTACATTGCATAATTTTGTATCCTGCTACATTGCATAATTCATCTATTAGGTCTAGTAGTTTTTTGGAGTCTTTGGGGTTTCCTATGTATAGTATCATGTCATCTGTGAAAAAGACAGTTTTATTTCTTCTTTTCCAATTTGATGCCCTTTATTTTTTTCTTCCTGCTGATTGCTATAGCTAGCACTTCCAGTACTATATCAAACAGGAGTTGGGAAAGCAGGCATCCCTGTCTGGTTTCCGTTCTCAGGGGAAATGAGTTTAGTTTTTGCCCATTGAGTATGATGGTGGCTGTAGGTCTGTCATATAAGGCTTTTATTATGTTGAGGTATGATCCACCTATTCCTACTTTGCTGAGAGTTTTTATCAAGATAGGATGTTGGATTCTGTCAAATGCTTTTTCTGCATTGATTGATATGATTATGTGATTTTTGTCTCTCAGTTTGTTTGTTTGGTTGTGTTTATAATCTAAAGATGGTTGCAGATAGATTCTATAGCTACGATTCCGACACTAGATCCCTTTATCTCTCTCTCTCTCTCTCTCTCTCTCTCTCTCTCTCTCTCTCTCTCTCTCTCTCTCTTTCTGTTTGCTTATGTGCATCTGAAGAATTGCCAGACATTAGATAATGTCCATTTCCTTCAATGGCAGTGGTGATGCTTAATTGAAAAGTGGAAAATTGGGTCTTTCAACAATGGAGCAAATATTTCACACATATTTCCAAATGAAATATTACATACCATGTAAATCTTGGTAGTAACATTTAGAAATAAAGTAAGTAACACATATTTATTGCAAGATGGTACAAATGAGTTACAATCACTTATTGTTTGAATTCCAGTTTTGCCACTTATAATATGACTCTGCAAATCACTTAACCTTTTTGAGCTCATTTTCTTTATTTCTAACATGGGGATAATGGTTTTTTTGTGAGGATTAAGTGAGATACTGTCTGGAGAGGACTTGAAAGAATAAGTGCTCAATTAATAGCTATTACAAGTTCAGTGAGTAGAGGTTGAACCACATTGTCTCTAAAGTCTTGATTCCTTTAAAAATGTTTTTATTTATTTTAGAGAGAGGACAGGAGAGGGAGAGAGGATTAGAAACACCAATTTTGAGAAAGAATCATTGATTGCCTCTTGCATGCCCCCTTTTGGGAATTGAGCCTACAACCTAGGCATTTGCTCTGACCAAGAATCAAACCATGACCTCCTGGTTCATGGGTTAAAGCTCAACTAATGAGCTACAATGGCTGGGCTCTAATGTCTTGATTCTAATTCATATATGTCCTAAAGGCAATTAAACTTCTAATAACACTCACAATGATGCTTCTATATTCCTTTTAGTTGTGGTAGGACATGGGAGGGAGGTAATAAACTTTGCAAATACATAAATTTACATAGAAGAGTGCAAAAGCATCATTTTCCATCTCCTACTTTATATTTTATTAACATTCAAATTATTTTAATTGAAACCTTGATCCTCTTCTTTAGAACAAAAAAGTTACCTGGGTAAAAGTACTAGAAAAATTACCTGTGAATTTCATTTTCTTTCAAGTGGTGGTGTCCAAAAAGCCATATGTCAGCTTGAAGAGAGGGAAACTTATATTATTCATAGAATGATAAAATGGTTGTTACTCAAACTTTCCTGTAGCACCTTTCATGCTCAGAGAAATGGCATGATCTTTGGATATTCATATTATTTTGATGTGAACCATATTTTACATTTTCTTAGATACTTCAAAAGACAGCTATTGTGTAAGGAAAAATGGCTGAGGCTTGCTGATTTTATAGGAATGCTGAGAAGCAGAAATTATGGGCCAACGGAAATAGGATGCTGGAAAAGTCTCATTGAGACCTGACATATATTGAGTTTCTTCCCAGAGTATAGCTCTGAAGGTGTTTGAGTATTTGTGTGTGTGTTGTCCTTTTTTTTTTTTTTTTTTTTTTTTTTGTAATTCCTCACTCTTGACCTCTATGTGGCAGGGCATTCTGATCGTTGGTCCTAGATGTCCTGCTGTCTATTTGGCCTAGGACTGTAGTTTGCCCATTTTGCTAGACTTACTGGATTGGGTCCTGACCTGCCTTTTCAACAACCCTGGATTGTTTCATCTGCTGGAGCATCTGTTCTGGCTCAGGTGATGGGCCCAAAGCCAAGGACTGGCCCTATGCTGTCTACTCCATGTTGCCATTTGACCAAGTCCTGCTAAATCTTTAGTTTTAAATAACTATAAACAAAATTTCCTCAATGACCTGTAAAAAGTGGTGAGGTGTTTATACTCAAAGTATAAAGGGCCCAAAAAAACTGGTAAATTCAGGGTGGGAAAGGCATAGAAAAATTCTGATCAGGAAGTCCCCAGAGATGTTCAGGGAGGGTGCTCAGAACAAACTCGTCTTGGGGGTGAGTAGAATCTAAATGCAATGCACTTGTGCTAGCTTCATCTCAAAGGACCAGAGAAGTTCAATAGGCAATTGTGCTTGTCTTAGAATTGTGCTTGAGGTGTAATAAAACAAATAAATCTGCAGAATGTATAATATTCTCATGCTTGGTTGTACTCATAAAATTCTAAAGATGGCTGCAGACAGATTCTATACGAGGGCCTATCAGCAATGCTTCTTTGTTCCAACAGATCAACGCCGAGGTTCTGACACTCTGCCAGGCAGGCGAGGCCATAAGGGGATCAAGAAAATCAGATTTGCCTTAGCCAGTTTGGCTCAGTGGATAGAGCACTGACTTGTGGACTGAAGGGTCCAAGGTTCGATTCTGGTCAAGGAGACATATCTCTGTTGCAGTCTCAATTGCTGGCCCTAGTCTGGGTGCTTGCAGGAGCAACAAATTGATGTGTCTCTCTCACATCGATGTTTCTCTCTCTCTGTCTGTCCCCCTCCTTCCCACTATAAAAAATCAACAAAAAATACCCTTGGGTGGGAATTAACCAAAGAGAGAGAGAGAGAGAGAGAGAGAGAGAGAGAGAGAGAGAGAGAGAGAGAGAGAGAGAGAGATTTAGTCCTTTTCTATCCCTCCATTATTTGTCCTTTTTTTCTAAACTCTCAGGATTCTTCCCAATTCATAAGGAACAGTCTTCTCTTGTCTTCTTATTGTCCATTGTGTCTTCGCTATCAAATTACCCAAGTGGACAAAGCTTCCTGGATATGTCTCATATACTAGAACTATTCTCATCTCTTGCTTCTTTCCTTTCTACCCCAGGAATCAAACTCATAAATAAAATCACCCATTCTTGTTTCATTCCCTTTACTTAAAACCTTTATATTTTGCTCCTCTCTGACAAGATATAAGATTGTCCATAACGATTTCAAAAAATTAAATAAAATTTACAGTTAAAAACTCATATACTAAATAAAATAGGAACAATACAGAAAAGGTTGGCATGGCCCCTGCACAAGGATGGCACACAAATTTCCAAAGTCTCCCCACCCCTGCCAAGAAAAATTCTGTCTATTATGTTATCCAACAAACCTCCAAATTAGGAAACCTCAATTTTTATAGAGTGTGTAACCAGGATGAAACAGCTCACACATGATAAAGGTTTCTTTCTCATTCATGTTTGAAAATAGAAAGTGGGTATTTCTAATTGATGGGCAGCTCCAAGAGGACATTCAGGTACCCAGGCTCCTTTTAACCTCTACTTTCCACACTTGCCATGCATCAAGCTAGCATGGGGTGGGGGAGTGTGAAGCAGCACATGCGGGAGTTTTTATGGGCCACACTCACATCCCAATTGCAAGGGTGACTGGAAAATGTAGACAGGTGTTTGCCCAGAAAGTAGTTGCACCCATAACTCTTCAGCATTTAATGAGAGGAACATTTTCTTCTCTCCTAAAAAACCAACATGCTTTATTTTGAAAATGAAGGAGAGTCATGTGCCTAATGGTGTTTTGTGTTCTGCCTTAGCTGCCAAGAAGTTAAAAGCTAAATTTAGTGTTCAACTGCTAGAACTATTTTTAGCATAGATTTTTCTGGGACAATTATCTGTTATTTTCATCATCTGACTCTTGTTCTTTTATCTTGGCTTTAATGGTCCAACTGCCTATGAACCTTCTGTTATAACTGAACTAGAACTCTTTCTGGAAATCAGTGGAGGTAAAATGATGAATACAAATTTAATTTATTTCAAGTATGGTAAGATTTTATAAAGCACTTCTCTAAGTATTTTGACATTTGATCTTCTCACCGACCTGGAATGTAGTCAGGGCAGACATTCCACCCCCCTTCCCCCCCGCCCCCCGCCTATTTACACATAAGGAGAATGAAGCTCAAAATCTTTAATGGGGCAGACAGAACTAAGGTTCCAAGGGTAGTTTGTCAGCTCTCCAGCCCATGCTATGGCATTACTGCCACAAGACAGCCCTCTCTTTGGGATGTTGTTCTAAGGACTAGGATAAGGGCTTCATTAACAAAACAAGCATGCTACCTTATTAACACACAGGCACATGTCTTGGTAACTTGGAATTAATGTGTATTCAGCAGTAAGCAAATATTCCTACCAGGAAATCAATGCAGAGAAAGAATGGAAGAATAGAAGTAAAAGATAAGAATAACCCATTACTTTTTTAAAATTATATTTTCCTGTCTAAAGGCATTTCAATGAAGACTGTGAGAAGGCAAACAGGTAAAGCTTAATTTATAACTCCATTACATAGTGCACAGTGCATTCAGCAGCCTCGGTCAATTTATCACCTGCTGAACACAGGCAGCAGATCATAGCATTTCTCGCCCTGATGCCCTTGGTGGAATCAAAAACCCTATTTTGATGGCAGGAGAAAAATCAGCAAGGTTCGGCAGGTCCCTCTCCTCAGCATTAGATAATAGTGTGAAGACAAATCCAATTCCACTGCAGCTGGCACAATTGGAAATGACAGAGGACTCTTGGGGGGTTTCACCTAAAGTGTTAGAATTCATGGATGAGGTGAGCCAACAATGTCATCACCAAAACACGGGAAGTGAAGTTGTGTGTCAACACTTAGAAATCTGGTTTTCTTGAACGTTGTGGTCTTTGTGCTGAATTTTGTGACAAGTTCTAACACCTTCATGCCTTTTCCAGTTTCTCTGTGTGTTTTTGAAACAGGTGCTTATAAAACTTAATGGGGATCAGAGAGGATGACAAGGAGTGCTATTTGTGAACAAATCATTTAACCTTGAGCTTTGGCCAGGCCTGGAACAGGAAAGGAAACCACAAAACTTGTTATGAAGGAGAGAGAAGGAAAGCAAAGATGCTTATTGCTATTCATTTGTGGTGCATCGACATAGCCAGACCTATAGACCAAATCCTACTTTTCAAATTTACTGAGAATTAAAAGGAAACAAGGAAATAAAGAACTATCACTTGTATCATTTTAATGTCACATTTCTCACTTATTGCTAAGTAGAGCATACCCAATGATGACACAAGACCCTACCAACTCTGTTGCTAAAAATAGGAAGTCACTGTTTTCCTTTTTAATGTAAGAGTTTGGTGTAGATTCTCTAAACTTTCTCCCAGCTTTAAAATGCATGAATTCAGGATACATTACATTCTTTGGCTCAACTTATGGTTTCTAACAAGAGGACAGCAGCCCAAGTGCCCATCAGTATATGAGTGGACAAAAAAGCAGTGGTGTATTTATACAATGGAATACTACTATACGGCTGTAAAAAGAAGGAAATCTTAACTTTTGTGACAGCATGGATAGCCCTGGAGATTATTATGCTAAGTGAAATAAATCAGTCAGAGAAAGACAAATACCATATGATCTCACTTATATGTAGAATCTAATGAACAAAATAAACTGATGAACAAAATAGAACCAGAGGCATGGATACATGGAACAGACTGACAGCTGTCAGAGGGCAGGGGAGGGGCTGGATGAAAGAAAGTGAAGGGATTAACTAAAGAACATAAAAGCATAATCCATAGATATAGAGAACAATGCAGTGATAGAGGGAAAGGGAAGTGGGGGCTGGGTAGAAGTGGGTAAAGAGGGGGGGCTGGGAATGAAAAGAGACTTTGTTTTTTGAGGAACCTCCATACTGTTCTCCACAAGTGGCTGCACCAGACTGCATTCCCACCGGCAGTGCACAAGGGTTTCTTTTTCTCCGAATCTTTGCCAGCACTTGTCATTTGTTGATTTTTTCATGATAGCCATTCTGCCAGGTGTGAGATGGTACCTCGTTGTCATTTTGATTTGCATCTATCAGATAATTAGGGACTTTGAGCATGTTTTCATATGTCTCCTGGCCTTCCTTCTGTCTTTAAAAAGTATCTATTTAGGTCCGTTGCCCATTTTTTGACTGGACTGTTTATCTTCCTTTTGTTGAGTTGTATGAGTTCCCTGTAGATGTTGGAGATTAAGCCCTTATCGGTGATAACATTGGCAATGGAACTCCATTTGACCCAGTGATCCCACTTCTAGGAATATATCCCAAGATCCAGAAACACCAATCAGAAAGGATATGTGCACTCCTATGTTCATAGAAGCACAATTTACAATAGCTAAGATTTAAAAACAGCCTAAGTGCCCATCAGAAGATGAGTGGATTAAAAAACTGTGGTACATCTACACAATGGAATACTACACTGTGGTAAAAAAAAAAAAAAAGGAGTTCTTATCATTTGCAACAGCATGGATGGAACTGAAGAGCATTATGCTAAGTGAAATAAGCCAGTCAGAGAAAGATAAATATCACATGATCTCACTCATTTATGGAATATAATGAACAACATAAACTGATGAACAAAAAACAGATCCAGAGACAGAGAAACATCGATCAGACCATTAAACCTCAGAGGGAAGGTAGAGGAGGGTGAGGATAATGGGGTGAGATCAACCAAAGGACTTGTACGCATGCACATAAGCCTAACCAATGGACACAGACAGCAAGGGAGTGAGGGCATGATGGACAAGGAAAGGGGGAGAACGGGGGAATAAGGACATATATGTAACGCTGTAATCAATAAAGAATTTTTTTTTAAAAAAGAGACTTTATTGAGGTGATAGGTGCACAATGCACTATGCAGATGTTTTATTGAGTTGTACACTTGAAACCTGTATGGTCTTGTGAACCAATATCACCCAAACAAATTCAATTAAAATATTTAAAAAAACCACAATTAAAATTGTTTTTAAAAACAGTCTATGCTTAACCTTCTGTAGTGATATTTCCAAATGAAGATCGTTGAAGCTTAATTGTCTGTTGGCTGCACCATTCCTCTGGTCAGGCTCTTGCCCTCAAGTTCCTAGCTTAAACAAAACAGATGATAGTAATAAACTCACTTAGGTCTAAAGCAGAGAACGGACAACATCCATAGACAGAGAAAAATGATATGGATAAATATACATTTCTGTGATTATGACTATCTTAAAAGTGAAAGATAGATTTATTGATTTTTGTTTTTTTCTACAGGTGCATTTCAATTCTAGTTTACCAGTTGATAGCAAATCTAATTGTTGAAATTTTGGTCTGGGAAAGTTTAGTTCCAAACTCCAAATTTAGTACAAAGATGTCAAGATCCACGCCTTTGTTAGCCACAAAATTTAAACTCCATTTATATTGGTGAGCTTCTTTTTTAAAAAAAAAAAAAATTTTAAGAAGCCTTTAATAACGAACTCGAGCCCAGGCCCATGTCTCCACTGTCACAGCAGTGAGCAACGCGAGCCCGGAACCTCGGTAGCGAGCACTTTTTATCTCCAACCCAGGGAGATTTGGCAATTTGTGATTGGCCGGTTTCACACAAAGAAAGGTAGCGTAAGGTCAGTTATAGTACAGGGAAGCGGGAAATTTTAAATTTTGTTCCCAGGCTGGTGACTCCTGTTGACGTGGTATCTGGCTGTGTGGTGTTCTGGCAGCAAGATGTCCTCAGGCAAGGGAGGGCTATATTGGTGAGCTTTTGAATCACTGATATCATAATGTAAATGAAAATTAAAACCAACTAAAATCTATTCAAGCAAGCAAAAGGAGCAATATGAACCTTGGCTGGGAGACTAATCGCTCCTGTTCTGTTGTTCAGCCTCTCATGAATGTTCATTGGTAGGTGAAAATTGCAGGAGGTGATATAAACTGCTGCCTCTGTTTTGGAATTATATATCTAATTTGCTCCAGAAGGTGTTCATGGGGTTTGACAGCAAACACTAATACATATTCATTATCAATATGCTTTGTAACCAAGGGAAGTTGAGGCAAGTGCGAGAGAATGAAGCATGAGAAAGCAGCATGTTCATTTTAAATTTAATTACAGAGATGGAGGAAAGAATGCATGTTGATAGCACATACTAATTCAGCTGTCACGAAACATTACCCTAAAATCACGCCAAATATTTGGCAGAAGAAATGTTATTTATGGTGAAATGCTTGTTAAAACTAGCAGGTTCTGGGGAAGACAAGATTCTGAGATCCTATTAGAAACATTTTTTTTTTCATGTAGAGAAAAAGAAACATTGCTGAATTTTAATGATCTGAAGTAAATGCAGAAAAAAACAAAAAGATCTCAAACTAAGGAAAGATTTCTGAGCCACACAAGATTTCTATTTATGGAATTTTTTTGACATGGTTAAAGGTTAAATTCAGTTTTAAATGGGGAAAAACAATAATTTGTGTGATTCTTGTGACCTTATTATAATTTTGGTGCCTTGGCCTATGTGTAATTCATTATGACCATCCCACCTAGTCTCCTCTCTTAAGTGTAAGTATTTGAAGAGCATAGACCTTGTCTGTCTTGGTGCTGTGAGCTTACAATAGACTTTGACATGGAGTAGGCACTTAATGTATATTTGTAAAATAAATAAATACATCTACCCTATGCTAGCTTATGTGCTGTACATGCTCAATACACATTTATTACTGAACTAGAGGCCCAGTGCACGAAATTCATGCATGGGGAGGGGGGAGGAGGGGCAGGGGATGTCCCTTAGCCTAGGCTACACCCTCTCCAATTTGGGACCCCTTGAGGTATGTCCGACTGCCTGATCAAGCCTAAACGGGCAATCAGACATCCTTCTCACAATCAAGGATTGCTGGCTCCAAACTGCTCACCTGCCTGCCTCCCTGATTGCCCCTAACTGCTTCTGCCTGCCAGCCTGATCACCCACTAACCACTACCCTGCCAGCCTAATTGATGTCTAAGTGCTCCCCTGCCAGCCTGTTTGCCCCCAACTTCCCTCCTCTACCGGCCTGGTCACCCCTAACTGCCCTACCCTGCAAGCTTGATCGCCCTAACTGCCCTCCCTTGCAGGCCTGATCCCTTCCAACTGCCCTCCCCTGCTGGCCTGATCACCCACAACTGCCCTCCCTTGGAGGGCCTGGAACCTCCAACTGCTCTCCCCTGCTTGCCATCTTGTGGTGGCCATCTTGTTTCCACATAGAGGCAGGATCTTTTACCATATGGGGGCAGCTATCTTGTGTGTTGGAGTGATGGTCAATCTGTGTATTACTCTTTTATTAGATAGGATAGAGGCCTGGTGCATGGGCCTGCTGGTTTGCCCTGAAGAGTGTCCCAGATCAGGGTGGGGGTTCCCTTGGGGTGAGGGGCAACCTGGGTGAGGGGACTGTGGAGATTTGCAGGATGGCTATGCCCCCTAGCAACCCAAGTGGAGGCCCTGGTATCTGGGATTAACCTATGTCTACAATTGAAACTTTGTTGTCCGGGGCGGCAGTCATTTCTGTTTGAAACATTGTAGCCTAGAGTGGAGGCCTAGGCCAGCAATGGCAAACTGAAAGCTTGGCTTCCTCCATTGCCAGGGAAACCCAAGCCTCTGTTCTCTCCAGCTCAGTGGCTACTGCCATTTCTGTATCCTTTATAACTGAAACTTTGTAACATTGAGTGGAGGCCTAGAAAGGCAGAAAGCTTGGCTTCCTCTGTTGCTGGGGAAACCCAAACCTTCCACCTGCTCTCAGTGGCAGCAGCCATCTTGGTTGGGGTTTATTTGCATAATCTGCTCCTGATTGGCTGGTGGGCATGGCAAGGGTATGGTCTATTTGCATATAACTCTTTTATTAGATAGGATAGATTAATAGATATATAGATGGATAGAGGAAAATATTTCTCTAAGTGTCTTACAATTCATTAGACATTACTTTTCAGAAAGAAAATTCTAACTAATGGAAGTGATTCTTGGTCTGTGACATGCAAACACACTGTCAGGTTTGACAGAGGAGAAAATACACAGATTTCTGATCAAATTGAATTATGCTCTCTCCGTAATTTCCCCCCCGCCCCAATATATTTTATTGATTTTTTTCAGGGAGGAAGAGACAGGGATAGAAAGTCAGAAACATCGATGAGAGAGAAACATCGATCAGCTGCCTCTTGCACACCCCTACTGGAGATGTGCCCACAGCCAAGGTACATGCCCTTGACCGGAATCAAATCCAGGACCTTTTCAGTCCAAAGGCCGACACTCTACCACTGAGCCAAACCGGTTTCGGCACTCTCTCTGTAGTTTTTAGCTGGGACCTATATTCCTGTCTTGAGCAAGTCCTTATTTACCAAGTAGGAGAAAAGAAGAAAGTTTTTCTTTCATCATTTCATTATCCAATAGTACTACAGAAAAATGATAAGGGGGAAAAACATAAACAACATTTCTAAAAGTTGGCAGGTTTTTGAAAAAATTAAGTGTCTGCTTTGGGAATGTATTGTTCTGTTTTACTAGACATAAGGTACATGTTTAGGCTTACTACAAGTATTTTTTAACAAGCAATTGATGAGTTTTATGAAGAATGAGAAAACCACAACTTTGGGGCAATATATGCAATCTCTTATTTTTTCTGAAGGAAATGTAAATCTGTTCAACCATCTCCAGAGGGGGGTTTGGCAAGATATATCAAAAACTTTAAGAATGTGTGAATTCTATGACTCAGCAATTCTGCTTCTGGGTAATTTCCCTCAGGAAATAATTGGGCAACTGACCACAGATGTATGTGTAAGAATGTTTGTTGCTGGCTGGTTTACATAAAACAGCAAGGAATCTGGAACGTTGAAAATAATAGGGGTTTGTAACTTGTATGTCTTCTCTGTAGAATAGTGTGCCACCATTAAAAATGATGAAAAAGGCCCAATTTTCCCTGGATCATTGATTGAGCATTGGCCTATGAACCAGGGGGTCATGGTTCGATTCCTGCTCATGGCACATGCCTGGGTTGTAGGCTCTATCCCCATTGGGGGGCGAATAAAGGAGGCAGCCAATCAATGATTTCTCTCTTATCATCGACTAGAAGCCTGGTGTATGAAAATTCATGCACTGGAGGTGGGGGGTCCCTCAGCCCAGCCTGCCCCCTCTCAGTCTGGGAGCCCCCAGGGGCGATAGGTGACCTGGTGATAAGGAGAAGGCGATGCCCCCATCACACTTCTGCTGCTGCCACTGCTGACAGTGCAAGCCTCAGCTGGCCTTGGTTACCTGAGTTTGGGGTGGTCCCGGGTGGCTGGACAGCCACCATCTGAGGCTTGCCTGCACCTCGCACTGACCCTGGGCATCTGGGCAGCCACCATCCAAGGCTTGTCTGTGCTCCAAGCGTCGACTAGGCAGCTGCCATCCAAGGCTTGCCTGTGCCTCAGGCTGGCCCTGGGTGGCTGGGGGGCTGTCGGACTCCAGAGGCAGACTGGAGGAGTGGCCGGCCCTGCCTGGGGGCAGGCATGGCCATGCTGTGTGCCTGCTGCCTGTGTGGGGCTGAGGGGACTGCCATCTTTGTGAAGGTGTGATGGTCAATTAGCATATTCCCTCTTTATTAGCTAGGATGTCCCTATCTCCCCTTTTTCTCTGATATCAATAAAGTATTTTTTAAATGATGATAAAGACTAGTATTTATTGTACAATGTATAGCTTCCTGATGTGGCCTGAAGTAGAAAAGCAGAAAGATGTATATCATGACCACATTTTGTAAATAACACAGAGACGCTTTTATTTCTATAAAGAAAAATATCTGGAAGACTGATGGCATTATGGAGGATTTAGATTTGGGCTTATCTACAGCTTGGATTTTCTATAGTAAAAAAAGATTATTTTGTGCAAGATAAATAATTTAAAAAATGCTCTGGCACATACACATTGCTAATTGAAAGCACATGATTTATTCTTTAAGAAAAATAGGTTGTCAATTTTCTTTCAAAGGGTATCTTCTTGAAGGTTTGTACTTAGGCTTCCTATAAGTTACAGTGAAATTCATATTTTTCAAAGCTCAGAAGGGAATTTTACAGAGGTTTTTCTTTTTTTTAATAGGTAGGCTGCTCACAAAACTGACTATATTGAAGAAAAACCTTTCTAGGCAGAAGGAAATGATTTTTTCGAGTATTTTTTGAAAGGGATTCAGGGAGACAGGAAACTTTTCTAATAGTCTAAAGTTGTGCCCACTGAGAAAATCAACCAGACATTCTTGTAAGAAAAAACTGGAGGAAATAACTGATTATTTTCTTACATAGCAAAAAAAAAAAATTACCAACATTATCTTAGGAACGGCTGAATGAGAATATGCTTTCTGATGAATCAATCCTACAGTTTTCACTTTTACCAGAAAATGAGTTCTAAGAGACAAGGGGTATTAAATTAGTACTTGTTTATGTAGATAAGTATATATGTATACAAAAATATATATTTAGTCCTGGCTGTAGTAGCTCAGTTGGATGGAGCATGGTCTCAGATATGGGCTCAGTACTGAGTCAGGGAACATACCTAAGTTGTGGGTATGATCCCTGGTTAGGTTATATATAGGAGGCAGCCGATAGATTCATCTCTCTCTCTCTCTCTCTCTCTCTCTCTCTCTCTCTCTCTTCCCCCTCTCTCTCTATCTCTCCCCCTCTCTCTCAGTTTTATATTCAAATATAGCTCAAAGATAAAGTATTTTGCCACACACCATTGAATCTAATTAAGATTGAGAGTTTGTAGCAACTCAATCATAGTATACACAAGCTTATTTTTAGATTGAAGGATTATTTTATCTTCCTTTCTGTGGAGTAACCTTTTGCCAAGAAGGTTAAGATAGACATCTCCAAACTCACCTAAAGTTCATAGACCAGCAGTACAAGTGGCTCAAGACAAGACAGAAACTACAATTCCCCCCAGTGACGAGATGCAGGTTTTATATACATGAAATGGTCTACCGGTCTTGGTGTCTAGGAATAGGTAAACTTTACTTTCACTGGGCTCACCACTTAGGATAGTTTATACTTGTACCTGGAGAAAGAGAAGCTGAAACAGAGTGTACATAGTTTCTGTTGCATGTTATGCTCAAATCTAGCATCTGCTATCATAATGACAATGGCTGTAGATATAGGGCTTCACATAATCTTGTTGTAGAGTCTCCTACACATATTCTTCTGCCTCACTGAGAAGTCTCGTAGAACCAGCTAGTTAGCAGCGAGGC
Organism: Antrozous pallidus; assembly: GCA_027563665.1. Lineage (NCBI taxonomy): Eukaryota > Metazoa > Chordata > Mammalia > Chiroptera > Vespertilionidae > Antrozous > Antrozous pallidus. Next base: position 29,842,629 of record CM050514.1, on the reverse strand, counting down.
AACCCTGATAAATAGAATCAGTTTACTTTGTTTTTATTTAAAATTTTATTTGTTAATTTTAGAGAGAGAAAGGAAGGAGAGAAAGAGAAAAAGAGAGAAAGAGTGAGAGAGAGAGACAGACTTATAGTCTACTTATGTATGCATTCATTGGTTGATTCTTGTATGTAACCTGACTGGGAATTGAGCCTACAGCCTTGGTGTATCAGGGAAATGCTCTAACTAACTAAACTACCTGGCCAGGATGAATCAGTTTATTAAAATTAGTAATTTTGTACACTCTAGAGGCCATACACACACACACACACACACACAAATGAATTTAGCTTAAATCCTCAGAGAAGAGTCATTGCTCTCATGACTTTATAGTCTTAGTCTTTACTGTAAAACCTTTAACAGAGAATTATCCCTTCTTTGAATATATATGTGCTATATTCATAAAAAATTATCCCATGTGGTATACCATGCATACATTGAATTATCAACTAGCTCTCAGAGCTACTTATTATATCTCTATTTAGAGGTGCAATAACTGAGGCTGAGGCAACCATGCAACCACATAATTTCCTTATCATTCCCACAGCTTGTGATATACTATCTAATAAATTAGGAATATGCTGATTGGCCCTCAAAGATGGCAGCACCCACAGCCAATAGGGAGGGAATATGCTAATTGACTGTCATGCCCTCAAAGATGGTGGTGCCCAAAGCCACAAGATGGCAGTGCTCAGTCCCCTTAGCCCCTCCAGTGCACCTATCTCTGGAGTTTCCCAGTCCCCTCTGCCCCCCAGCCATCCAGGGCTAGTCCAATGCACAGGCAAGCCTCAGATGGTGGCTGCCCAGCTGCCCAGGACTGTCCAAAGCTCAGGTAACCAGGGCTGGCCAAGGCTTACGCTGTCAGCAGTGGCATAAGCAGAGGTGTGAGGGAGTGTTGTCTTCGCTGTCAGCAGTGGCATAAGCAGAGGTGTGAGGGAGTGTTGTCTTACCCTTATCACCAGGTCACTTCCTGCCCCTGAGTGCTCCTGGATTGTAGAGGGGGCAGGCTGGGCTGACGGACCCCACCTCCAGTGCATGAATTTTCGTGCACCGGACCTCTAGTCCTATCTAATAAAAGAGTAATATGCAAATTGACTGTACCTCCAATCAAGCCATGCCCACCAGCCAATCAGGAGCAAATTATGCAAATAAACTCCAACCGAGATGGCTACAGCTACTGAGAGCAGGAGGGAGGCTTGGGTTTCCCTGACAATGGGGGAAGCCAAGCTTTCTGCCTGCCTTTGCTGGCCTAGGCCTCCACTCAATGCTACAAAGTTTCAATTATAAAAGATACATAATTCAAACAGAAATTGTGGCAGCCACAGAGCTGGAAAGAGAAGAGGCTTGGATTGCCAGGGCAATGAAGGAAGCCAGACTTCTGCAGCCCTAGCACCTAGGCCTCCACTCTAAGTTACAAAGTTTCAAACAGAAATGGCTGTCACCACGAAGCGAGGAGAAGGCTTGGCTTCGCTCTAGGCTAGAAAGTTTTAATTGAAGAACGTAAATTAATCCCAGATCCCAGGGCCTCTGCTTGGGTTGCTGGGGGGCATGGCGAGCCTGCAAACCACCACAGGCCCCTGGCCCATGCCACCCCACACCTCAATGAAACCCCCACCCTGATCCAGGACATCCTTCAGGGCAAACCAGCTGGTCCCCAACCATGCACCAGGCCTCTTTCATATATAATAAAAGAGTAATACTCAGATTGACCATCACTCCAACATGCAAGAGGGCTGCCCCCATGTGGTCAAAGATCCTGCCCCCCTGTGAACTCAAGATGGCCACCACAAGAAGGCCAGCAGGGGAGGGCAGTTGGGAGGGACCAGGCCTGCAAGGGTGGGCATTTGGGGGCAATCAAGCTTGCAGGAGAAGGCAGTTAGGGGTGACCAGGCCAGCAGAAGAGGGAAGTTGGGGGCAAACAGGGTGGTAAGGGAGCAGTTAGATATCAATTAGGCTGGCAGGGTAGTGGTTAGGGGGTGATCAGGCTGGCAGGCAGAAGCAGTTAGGGGTAATCAGGGAGGCAGGGAGGTGAGCAGTTTGGAGTCAGTAGTCCTGGATTGTGAAAAGGATGTCCGACTGCCCGTTTAGGCCCTAAACAGGCAGTCGGACATGCCTGGAAGGGTCCCAGATTGGAGAGTATGCAGGCTGGGCTGAGGGACACCCCCTGCCCCCTCCCCGTGCATGAATTTCGTGCACTGTGCCTCTAGTATATATATAATAGAGCAGAATGAATGAAGTAATTCTAGTCCCAGAACATAAATGGGAACCACTGACAAAACAAGTTAATGCATTTGTGCTCTAAAGTTTGTTTAAAAGATCGCATACTTTAATTGTATATTTAACTAATTTATTAAAGTGACCTGAATTGATAAAACATAAACCACATACTTATTGATCAAGGCATAATGGTTCTCGTTTATGTAGGCTTTTTCAGTAAAAGCAAATTCCTAAATTTTACCCAATACTTAAAACAACAAAAGCTCATGAGTGAACAATCAGTAACAGAACTGTCAGGCATATGATACAATTTACTTTTCTGTCCAATTTCTTCAAGTTGGGTGCACTTATGAAATCTTCCCAGTGCGTACTGGCATTATCAGTGTGCAGAAAATTATTTTCATTGTTTAACTCATTTTGGGGAAGAAAATTTGTTTTATTCTTTGTTTATGGTCTAGTTCCAATTTCATATTTCATAATATAAAAAGAAGGTTGTTTTGATATTTGTCAGTGTGAACAGTTCTTGTTCTTAGAATAAAAATAAATTACTAATTTATAGCAAGAAAATATTCTGAGTTTCAGCTTTAAAACATTTTTTAATGGGATACTAACATAGATATGAGGTTGGTTGATGTAATAATTTAAAATAAAATACCAATCTTGACTTAGTTTTCACAGTATACAGTTTTGTATCACATGGGGTGTTTTTAGGATAAGATTTCTTTCTCTACACTTAAAATCTGGGTCACTGAAAAATTTCCATGTATCTAAGCTTTTTAGACTAAAAATAATTTAAGAAAGAGAAGAATAATGGACTTCTTAGTAGTGCAAAGGGCTAGATACCAATTATTTCTCAGGAAGTTAATTTAATTAAAGGCCTAGATTAACTTCTGTTATATACTTGATTACATAGTCCTTGCACACATATCTCAGTTAATCTTTTTGTATTAAGATTTTATACTTGAGGAATTTTAGGTTCACAACAAAATTAAGGGGAAAATACTGATGTTAACCCTATATCCCCAACCCAAAATATGAATAACCTCCCTCATTATCAGAGTAATGCAGTTATTACAATTGATGAATCTACATAGACACATTGTATGTAATCACCCAAAGTCCAAAGTTTATATTAGGGTTCATTCTTGGTGTTGCACATTTTATGAATTTGGACAAATGGATGATGACAGATACCATCATTATGATATTCAATGGAGTAGTTTCACTGCCTTGAAAATGCTCTATGCTCTGCCAATTCCTCCTCTCTCCCCCCAATCCCTTGGCAACCACTGACTTTTTTATTTTTTTCTAGTTTCGCCTTTTCTAGAATGTCGTGTAGTTGGAATCATACAATATGTAACTTTTTCAGATTGGTTTTTTTTCACTTAACAATATGTATTTTTAAGTTTCCTCTATATCTTTTCATTACATGATAACTCATTTCTTTTTAGCATGGAATAATACTCTATTTTCTGGAAGTAGCATCATTTATTTATCCACTCACCTTCTGAAGGACATTTTGGTTGCTTCCAAGTATTGGCAATTATGAATAAAGCTGTTATAAACATCTATATGACAATTTTTGTGTGGATGTAGGTCTTCAGCTCCCTTTGGTATATATCCAAGGAGTGTGATTGCTGGATTTATGTATAATAAGAGTATGGTTAGTTTTGTAGACACTGCCAAACTGTCTTTCAAAGTGGCTGTACATTTTTCATTCCCATCAGCAATGTATGATTGTTCCTATTGCTCTACATCCTTGTCAGTATTTGGTGTTATCAGTGTTCCAGATTTTGGCCATTCTAATAGGTGTATAGTGCTATTTCATTGTTGTTTTAATTTTCATTTCCCTAATGACATAATATGGAGCATCTTTCAATATGCTTATTTGCCATCTGTATCTCTCTCTCTCTTTTTTTTTCCTCTCTCTCTCTTTTTTCTGAGGAGATACAGTAAGGTCTCTGGTCTATTTTTTTACTACAGTTGTTTGTTTTCTTATTGTTGACATTTAAGAATTCTTCATATATTTTGGATGAGTTCTTTATCAGAACTCATTATCTTTTGAAAATATTTTCTTTTTTTTTATTGTTCAGTTTATTAATTACATTGTTTCCCCTTTTTTATCCCCCTATATCTTCCCTCCATCCTGTACCTATCCCACCCTCCACCCTCACCTCCCCCTCCCCAATGTCCTCTCCCATTGTTGCAAGATTTTTGTCCAATCTCTTGCTGTACTTCCAACAACACTTTTCTCCCCAAGAATTGTCAGTCCATTCCCTCTCTATGTCCATGTTTCTGTTATAGTCACCAGTTTATCTTGTTCATCAGCCTATCAGTTCACTTGATTTTTATGTTCATTTGTTGATAGATGTGTATTTGTTGTTCCTAATTTATATTTTTACCTTTTTCTTCTTCCTCTTCTTAAAGAATATCTTTCAGTATTTCATATAATACTGGTTTGGTGGTGATGAACTCCTTTAGCTTTTTCTTATCTGCGAAGCACTTTATCTGATCCTCAATTCTGAATGATAGCTTTGCTGGATAGAGTAATCTTGGTTGTAGATTCTTGCTCTTCATTATTTTGAATATTTCTTGCCACTCGCGTTTGTCCTGCATCGTTTCTGTTGAGAAATCCGCTGACAATCGTATGGGTGTTCCCCTGTAGATAACCAACTGTTTTTCTCTTGCTGCTTTTAATATTCTCTCTTTATCTTTTGCTCTTGGCATTTTAATTATGATATGTCTTGGTGTGGTCCTCTTTAGATTCCTATATTTTGGGGTTCTGTGTACTTCTTGGGCTTTTAAGTCAGTTTCTTTCACCAGATGGGGAAAGTTTTCAGTCACTATTTCTTCAAGTAGGTTTTCATTAACTTGCTCTCTCTCTTTTTCTGGCACCCCAATAATTCGGATGTTGGCTTGCTTGAGGTTGTCCCAGAGGCCCCTTACGCTATCTTCACTTATCTGATTCTTTTTGTTTCTTGCTTTTCCAGCCGAGTGGATTTTGCTTCTTTGTATTTCAAATCTTTGACTTGGTTCTTGTGGCCCTCTGGACTGCTTTTAGGACTTTGTGTAATATTTTTTATTTCAGTCTGTGTATGCTTGATTTCTAGTTGGTCCTTTTTTTTTTATCTGTGAGGGTCTGGTTCGTATCCTCAGAGGTCTTGTACATTTCCCTGAGGGTCTCATTCATTTCTTTGTAAGTATCATTCATCTCCTTGTAAATCTCATTGCTGGTTGGTCTGTTATTCCTGGTTGGTCTTGTTTATTTCCTGGTAATTCTCATTAAGTTGATCGGCCTTTTGTAGGAGCCTCTTGAAAAGCCTTATAACCGTGGTTTTGAACTCTATGTCTTGTCGTCTTTTCTCCTCCATTTCTTTCACACCTGATTTCTTTCCATGTCTCTGCATGGTGGCTGCTTTATGTGGTGGCTATCCTCAAAGGGACAGTGGCGCAGTCTCCCCAGTTAACTGAGGTGGGTACTCTTACTGCAATCCTTTATGGGTTGTATTCAGTGTTTTTGAATTTAAACCCAGCTTTTTGTTGTTAGCCCTAGGAGGGTTTGACCTCCAGGCCAATTGTCTGTGAAGCTCAGCTGTGCTCAGGTTGGATGGGCGGAGTCTCCGGGCCAAGCAGACAGCGTTAGCTCCACCCTATGCAGCCCCAGGGGCTCTGTGCCGGGGGCAATGGCTGCCAGCACCTCTGAGAGAGAGCCGCTGTGGAGCTCCACCGGCTGCCGGGGAATTCAGACTGTCCCCAAATGACTTTGCATGCGCAATGTCTCACCCAGGGTCGTAAAACAAAGCAGACTGACGGTTTTCCGAATGAGAGACAAGTCGCGGTACGCTCTCTGCGCCGTCACGCAGCCGAGCTGTTCGTGTGAGAGCTGCCTTCTCCACAAGCCGGCAGACCCGGCAGCACCCGAGCTTCGGCGTGCCCTCCCACTGTCCAGTTTTCACCCCGTGTGATAGTGGGTTCTCTGGACTTCGCCCAGAGCTGGAGAATCTGTCCAGTGGGACGCCCCTGTCTCCCCGTTCGAGAAAACTGGCCGGTTTTCAGCCGCCCGCCCTCTCCGCGGCGCGCACTCCAAACCTCTCTCTGCACGAGAATCTTTCAACGCTGTCCGCTGCCGCTCCTCCGGGTCACAGTGTCTTATCTTCACTTTTATTTGTGGAATTTTCACTCGGCGAGCGTTCTGGTGATTCTGGAAGGTGTTTGTTCCTTCGTTAAGTTGTAGTATTAAAATTGCTGATTATGACGGCAAGATAGGTGTTTCACCTTTGCCGCCATCTTAGTTCTCCTGAAAATATTTTCTCTTAGTCTATGATGGTCTTCTCATTCTCTTGACATTGTATTTTACAGAGCAGAAGGTTTTTAATTTAATGAAGTCCAAATTATAAATTTTTTCTTTTGTGATTTATGCCTCCTGTTATATTTCATCTAAAAAGTCATCACTAAACTAATGATCATCTAGGTTTGCTTCTATGTTATCTTCCAGGAGTTTTATTGTTTTCCGTTTTATATTTAAGTTTGTGACTCATTTTGCATTAATTTTTGTAAAGGGTAGAAGGTCTTTGTCTAGATTCTTTTTTTTATCATGAGGATGTCCAGTTATCCCAACATAATTTGTTAAAAATATTATCTTTTTGTTATTGTATTTCCTCCTTTGTCCCTGGACAGGGACTGGGCCAGAGCCAGTCTGCTTTAGGCTGGCCTCTAGTGTGTGGGTTCTTGACTTCATGCAAGAAAGATTTCACATCACAAGTCCAGGTGATTATGAGGATACATTTATTTAAATTCTTTAATGTTTAAAGTATTACTTATGTCTCCTTTTTCCCCATTGACCTCTCTCCCAGCACATACTCTCACCCCCCTATTGTCTGTGTCCATTGGGTATGCTCATATGCATGCATACAAGTCTTTTGGTTGATCTCGTACCCATTCCAACCCTTGCCTTCCCTCTGAAGTTGGACGGTCTGTTCGATGCTTCTATACTTTTAAAGTTGGGGACATGAAACAAAGGAAGGACTTAGGGTAGAAGAAGCAATAGGAGAGAGCCTAGGTAGTCCTCTGCTTTGGCTCCCTAGAAACATTATAGGAAAGAAGTGATGCTGTTAGCTCACTGGGAAGTGGAGATCACAGTAACAAAAGTGAGCCAACGTGGGCCTCCTGTTGGCTGGAATGTTAGAGAAAAAGGGGGCCTTGAAGACTGAGTCAGAGGGTAAGCCCAGGACAAGCTGCCACTGCCCATTGCTCTCTTGGTTGCAAGTCTCCAGGAGACTCTTAGAGTTAGGAGGAAGTAAAAAGTTCAGGCCAGGGAAGAATGTGGACATGCTCTAAAGCAAGACCACACTGGGTCTTTGTCTTGAAAGTTTTTATCTTTCTTCTATGGGTGAGAATCTTAGGTGAGGGTTTCAGTAGAATATTTATCAGCTTTCCAGGGGTGTTTTTAATATGTCAATGCATCAAAATAGAGGAGTTTGGGATTTTTCTTTGGTCTGCTTTACTGTTTTATCTTTGATATGTCTGGTTCTAAATATGTTTTTGTTATTTGTTCACCTAACAACTAACTTCCTTGGGTTGAGCTAGCACAAGTGGCATTAAATGGGTCTCTGTTTTTTATCTCCCCAACTATATCTTCTCTGCTTAGGGAGAAGAGGTATAAAGCATTTGTTCTGAAGTGTCCTTGGTTAGAGAAGATAAGGCCTTTTTTAAAAAAAAACTGTCTGAAGGAGACTGGCAGCATTACTACTTAGTTATATTGCTAATTAACCTTCAACAATTTATATAGCACATGAGAAATAGCACTGCTCACATATACGAGAAAGTAAGGTCTTCTACTTGTTGGTTCTTAAGCCAATACCAGACTGTCTTGGTTACTATAACTTTATGCTGAGCAGAATTAGTCCTCCAATTTTGTTCTTGTCCTTCAATATTTTATTAGCTTATTGGGGTCTTTCACTTTTCCATATAAACTTTAGAATCAGGTTTTTTATCCACAAAATAAGTTTCTGGGATTTTGATTGGGATTGCATGGAATCTTTGGATAATTATTATTTTGGATTATTTTGCATGGAATCTTCCTGTTCTTGAACTCTTCATTTATTTAGTTCTTCTTGATTTCATAAATCAAAAGTTTGTAGTTTTTATCAGATAGATATTGTACATATGTATTTTGTTAGATTTACACATAAGCGTTTTATTTTGGTGGATGCTAATGTAAATGGTATTATGATTTTAATTTCAAATTCCATTTGATCATTGTTAGTGCATAGGAAAGCCAATGACTTTTGTATATTAGTCTTGTATCCTACAACCTTGCTGTAATCACTCACTAGTTTCAGAAGTTTGTTGATTCAGACATTCTACATAGATGATCATGGCATCTTCTTATTGAATTATGTGAGCTTACAGTATGATGTTGAAGACCAATGATGAGAGTAGACATTCTTGCCTTGTACTTGATCTTAGTACAAAAGCTTAAAGTTTCTGACCATTATGCATATTGTATGTGTTGTGTGTGTGTGTGTGTGTGGTTTTTTTTTTTTTTTTTTTTTTTTTGCAGATAGTCTTTATCAAGTTGAGGAAGTTTTCTTTTATCCTTAGTTTACTGAGAATTTTTATCATGAATGAGTATTGAATTTTGTCAAACACTTTTTATGCATCTATTGATATGTCAATTAATCTTTATAACAATTTCTTTTGACTGATAGTGCCATATTCATTTTACAGATGGGAAAATTAAGGTTCACAACTGATGTAGCCTTCCAATAGTCCCTCAATTTCTAGTTGAGTCAGGATTAAACCTACAATTGTTTGACCTGCTCTATAATAGGCTGCCTCCCAGTGCTAACTCTCAATTCTTACTCTTTGGCTCTGAACTAATAGGAAAAGTAGATTCTCTTATCATGAGTCTCAATATACTAAACAACCTACCAATATTTAGCTATGTACTTTCTTGAAATATGGATGATTTTTATTATTCATGAATTCTGTATTTGTTAATTTTCCTACTTTCTAGAACTTATTTGTAATGCCAAAATCAATACTTACGGTGATTTTATGAACATTCACAGACATATAAAGAGTAGCAAAAAACTTCCAATGTACATACTCCAGACTGAGGTAAAAAAAAAGATAATACTGTATTCTGCCTTCTTATTCCAGTTCTCTTACCATAAACAAGAATCCTATTTGTGGTCTATTTAGTGCCAAGTTTTTTGCATGTTGTGCTTTTTGTTGGTTATTTCATTCATTATATGGCCCTGAAGAGCAATGCTGAAGTGCTATCTAGTGTTTCTAAGTGCAAGAAGGCTGTGATGTACCTTATGAAGAAAATACCTATGCTAGATAAATTTCATTCAGTCATGAGTTATAGTATTGCTGGCCATGAATTCAATGTTAGTGAATTAATAATATACATTAAATAAGGTGTCTTTCAACAGAAACACATGTAAAATAAAATTACGAATTGATCAGTTGATAAAAATATACTGACAAAAGGCTCAAAGAAGCTTAACCCTGTATTTCCCCTTCGATCAATAGCTGAGTATCTGCTGATTTAGTGTTTGTAGAGTCTTCATAAAACTTAACTAACATGAATAACAAAAGTCAACTGTATATGTGTTCACCGTTCTTTGTGTGTATTTACAGAAGTGGACTACTTGCCCTTGAATTAAAGTTCCACTGTTGTATAATTTTACTGGTTGTACTAAGCTTTCTTCAGGGACTCACCCATTTTCTGTAAATCACTGAATTAATTTCCTATGAATGTTATAACCAATTATCATGAGTTTAGTAGCTTAAAGTACACAACTTTATTCTCTCACAGTTCTAGAGGTCAGAAGTTTCAAAATATGTTTTATGGGGCTAAAATTAAGGTGATGTCAGACTTGTCTCCCTTCTATTGGCTCTACGGGGGAATCTGTTTCCTTGCCTTTTTCAACTTCTAGAAACTGCCCACAGTCCCTAATACATAGCCCTGTATCACTCTGACCCCCATTTCCATCATCATATCTAATCTCTGACTCTCCTGCCTCCCTCTTCTACTTACAGGGACACATGTTACTGAGGATGTCTGTTTGTAGCACTATCAATTATTTGCTCTCCCACCCCAAGTCACTTAAGTATAAAGTAAAAAACATTTTTCTTTGCATCTTGGAAGAATTGCTAATTAGATCCACCTTGTGGGTGGGGTGTAGCACAACATTCTGGTACTTATGATGTCTTCACTGTTGTCTTCTTTTTATTCCAATTTCTAGCCCGTAGAGCCAGGTCAAACCATCTGTATGTCTCGAGAAGAGTTTATGCAGAAGATGACAGTGATTGTTGGTTGGGGCACAAAGGAGGAATATGGGGAGCTCTTTGACAAAGTGGATGTGGCCCAAGATGGCTTCATTAACTGGGACAAGCTGACTTCATTTATGCTGTTAACACTTTATGAAAATGATGAACGAGCAAAGGCAACTTCGGTTCCCCAATGGAAAAACCTTAAATTCCTCCCCGGGAAACACAAGGACACCATTCAAAATATCATTTTCTTAAAGACTTCAAATCGTTATCTGACCATCAGTAAGGAAGGTTTATTAGGAATCTGGGGAGAGAATTTAAAGCTGCAAGAAACATTTCCCATCACTTCAGATGCCACCAAGCTTAAACACTTGTGGGTGACAAGTATGGTTTCTCTGGAGAATGTAAACAAGGTACAAAGTCTTTATATATAAATTTCTTGCTTGTATAAGAGGACACATGATGGGACAGGGTTCCAGATCAATATCAAGTGTAACACCAGCAGCAACAGAGTTCTGCATTACTCTTTTGTGCCTCTAACCTGGCCTGGAGGGAATACAAGTAGAGCCAAGGGAGCTACTCTATTTTCCAAACTGTTCTCTTGTGTGCCTTTAAATGACTTGGCTGATGATTCAGATGCTTGGCTTTGTCTCCACTGGGGACATGCTGCATTATATGCAGAACTGAGAGGCTATACAATGCATGGCACAGCTGAGTGCAATTACAGGGAACTGCTTGTCTCATTTTGATGATATTGACCACTGTACTAATCAGTTTCTTAATTCTGACATGTATGGTCCACTCAGTCCAAGTATCTTTCTATAGCCATGCCTATGAGCAAGGTAACATACTGAAAGGAAAATCAGTTTGTGAGAGGATGTAGCTTAAAGAATGCATGTTCCTAGTACTTAGTTTAAGTAGATGGTAAATTTCACTTTAAAAATTTTAAATTTACACATAAGCATGAATAATAGTATTAAGAACCAATATTTACACTTAACCGGTTTCCAATTAACATGCAATTGTGTTTCATCTATACCACTCCTCTTTGAAATACAAAACATTCAATAATTTAATCTGTAAATATTTGGTGTTTTTAAAATGTGTCTCCTTTTTAGTATAACCATGAACCACTATACATTTAATATAAACAGCAATAATTCATTAATATCATTAAATATCCAGTCATGTACATATTTCCTTGTTTTATTTTTGTTGTTGTTGTTTTGTGTGTGTGTGTGTGTGTGTGTGTGTGTGTGTTTTGTGTTTTTTTTTGGTTCCCAGAATGTGACTGTTTATTGAAGGATAAAGGGAACTATGAAAACTAAAATAGATTTTAATGAATGAATAACAACAGAGGGACATAGTTAATATTGTGTCTTTGGAGAAAGTAGTTTTATCACTCCTAAACCTATGATACTCATTGAGAATGTATCTTATGTTTCATTGACAGTTTTAGAGAATAAACTATTTTTCCCACTATGTGTATTTTATATCTTGTTAAACATAGTAAATTGCTGTATATTTTTAAAACTTATGTGAATGATATTATATTCTATCAGCTCTTTGAACAGAACATAAAATTATAGACCTGGCCAGATAGCTCAGTTTGTTAGAACATTGTCCTGATACGCTAAGGTTGTGGAATTGATCCCTGGTAAGGGTACAATACACCAATCAACCAATGAATGCATAAACATGTAAAACAACAAATCTCTCTCAACAATCAATCATTTTTAAAATTGCTTAAACATCAATATAAAATTACATAGTATGCATGTACTCTTCATGCAGCATAGTCTTCCTTTCTTTCTTTCTTTCTTCCTTTCTTTCTTTCTTCTTTCTGCCCTTCTGAAATTTTTTTAAATTTATTTATTGATTAAGGTATTACATATATGTCCTTATTGTTTGACAGTTAGTTTGAACCAAGACCCAAATAAATTTCAAACATTGTGAATAGTTGCAATGCCTCTTTTGTTCTACACATTATCTTCTCTGTGTGGTTTGGTTTTATGATAATACTAGACGCCTGGTGCATGAAATTTGTGCATGAGTGTGTATTGGGGGGGGGGGGGGGGTGTCCCTTAGCCCAGCCTGCACCCTCTCCAATCTGGGACCCTGCTCAGGGTATGTCTGACTGCCAATTTAGGGGATCAGGCTGAAACTGGCAGTCGGACATCCCTCTCATAATCCAGGACTGCTGGCTCCTAACCACTCACCTGCCTACCTGCCTGATTGCCCTAACCATTCTGCATTGCCAGCCTGATCATCCCCTAACTGCTCCCCTGCTGGCTTGATTGATGCCTAACTGCTCCCTTGCCAGCATGATAATTTTGAACTGCCCACTCTTGCTGGCCTGATTACCCGCAGTTGCCTTTCTCTGTAGGGCTGAGGGGCCTGGGAGACTCTGGCTGGGTGAGGCAGGCCTGAGGGGATTAGGGGACTGAGGCTGGATGAGGCAGACTGAGAGGCCTGCGGGACTCTGGCTGGATGAAGCAGAGCTGAGGGGACTGGGCACTGCCATTTTGTGGCTGTGGGCACCACCATTTGTGAGAGTGTGGCAGTCAATTAGCATACTTCCTCTTTATTATATAGGATTGGTTTCATAAAATGATTTCAAAAGTGTTTCTTCCACTTCTGTTATTTTGGGGAAAGAGATTTAGAGAGTCTAGTGTCGATTCTTCAAGTGTTTGTGGAATTTATTAGTGAAGCATCTGGGACTAGAATTTTTTGATTACTAATTTAGTCTTTTATTGTGTATCTGCTGAGTTTTTTATGGCTTTTGAGTTAGTTTAGGTAATTTTTGTATTTCTCTGAATTTTTTCATTTAATTGAAGTTATTTGTTGCCATATAATTGTTCATGGAATTTTCTTCTTCTTCTTTTATAATACTTACCCAAGGATATTTTTCCATCGATTTTTTTTTTTTTTTTTTTTTTTTTTTTTTTTTTTTTTTTAGAGAGAGTGGAAGAGAGAGGGAAGACAGAGAGAAATATTGATGTGAGAGAAACTCATCGATTAGTTGCCTCTTGCATGCACCCTGACCAGGGCCTGGGCCGGGGAGGAGCCTGCAGCCCAACCCAAGTATGTGCCCTTGATTCAGAATCGAACCTGGGACCCTTCACTCAGCAGGCCGATGCTCTATCCACTGAACCAAACTGGCTAGGGCCATGGTATCATCTCATAATCTTTTCTTTTATTTCTATAAAGTTCATAGTAATATCCACTCTCTTATTTGTGATTTTAGTAATGTGTATCTTTTCTGTTTTACTTCTTGGGTTAGTTTAGGTAAACTTTGTCAATTTGGTTGAAAAATTTGTTTGCTCTTTTAAAAATAGATTTTAGGAGATTATCTGGCTTAGGAAATTTTTTCACAAGGTTTTTATTAATTAAGTTTTGTGATAGCTTCTGCTTGCTTTGTAAAACATGGTTTGTAAAGTTTCTGTTATGACTGTGTGAACCTGTAGCTCTCTGTGTCTTTGTTTTCTATTTTGTAATTAGTCATCTTTTTCCCATCGATAGAAGTTGGTGAGTGGCAGTGAGAATAAAGAATAAAGAAAGAATATTCAAATAACTTCAAAGGCAAATATTTTTTCTTAGTTACTGTTCAAAGTTAGAATAAAACACATTTGTGCCACTATGCAATACTTATATAATGCTCTTAAGAATCCTTAGGGGATAATGTCTGATTTGGTGCTAAGATTTGCATGTCTGCTTTGTATATTGATTTCACTAAATCTATCAGACATGCATTCTGACTTTCTACATTTTTTTCTTTAGATAGCAGTGGCTTTTACAAGTAAAGAGATTTGTTTTTATGATCTGCTATCTAAAGAACAATTTCCTTGTCAATATAAACTCCAAGGCCTGAAAGGAATACCAATTTGCATGGATTATTGGTATGACCCTGTTGATGCCAATGAATCAATTCTGTCTTTTGGGGACATAACTGGAAAGGTAAGTAAGGGAACAATAACATTGAACACTATATAATTATCAAACAGTAGCTAAATATACAAATAGAATGCAATGAGTGAGACCTTCTAATTGAACTACATTACAGATTACTAGAGGCCTGGTGCACGAAATTTGTGTGCTGTGTGCCCGACCTGCATCCTCTCCAATCTGGGACCCTGCAGGGGATGTCCAACTGCCAGTTTAGGCCCGATCTCTGTAGGATTGGGCCTAAGCAGGCAGTCAGACATCCTTTTCATAATCCAGGACTGCTGGCTCCCAACTGTTTGCCTGCCTGCCTGATTGCCCCTGACCACTTCTGCCTGCCAGCCTGATAACACCCTAACCACTCCCCTTCCAACCTGATCAATGCCTAACTGCTCCCCTGCCAGCCCAATGGTGCCCAACTGCCCTCCCCTGACAACCCAGTCACCCCCAAATGTCCTCCTTTACATATTTCCCCTTTATTAGATAGAGTTATTTTTTTAAACATATTGGACAGCCCCAATTGGTTTGGCTAGGTGTATGAAGCATCATCCTTCAGACTCAAGGGTCCCAGGTTCAATTCCAGTCAAGGGCACGTACCTTGGTTGGGGGCACATACCCAGTGGGGAGTGTGCAGGAGGCAGCTGATCGATGTTTCTCTCTTATAGATGTTTCTAGCTCTCTATCCCTTTCAATTCCTCTCTGTAGAAAATCAATTATATATATATATATATATATATATATATATATATATATATATATATATATTAGAAGAACATTTAAGATTCTTCCATATCTGCCTGGCTGGTGTGACTCAGTGGTTGAGACCCCAGGCTGCTGCAGCTGAGAGGGGATTACACTTTGGGGATGCACTACCCTGCCAGGCTGAGACCCCAGCCCAGGCTGCTGCTGCTGGCAGAGGGCTGGCCATGGGGAGTGAATTTGCTTTTTTTTTTTTTTTTTTTTCCATAAAGGGTCAAGAGCACCTCTGGGCAGCATTCTGCCAGGCCACTTACTCTGCAGGTTCTCAGCAGCAGCCCTCCCTGAGACTGGGGGACTCCGGCAGGGATAAGAGGACTGAGCGCTGCCATCTTGTGGCTGTGGGTGCCACCATTTTGTCACAGAGTGACAGTTAATTTGCATATTACTCTTTTATTAACTAAGATAAGACCACACATGGTAGTCATGGGAAAAATGGATTAGATCATCACAATTTCTCTTCTTTTTTTAAATTTTGTTTTTATTTATTGATTGATTTTTGAGAGCGAGAGGGAAATGGAGAGAGAGAGAGAGAGAGAGAGAGAGAGAGAGAGAGAGAGAGAAACATCTATC
The DNA here is from genome assembly GCA_027563665.1 of Antrozous pallidus. Lineage (NCBI taxonomy): Eukaryota > Metazoa > Chordata > Mammalia > Chiroptera > Vespertilionidae > Antrozous > Antrozous pallidus. The sequence continues at coordinate 29,826,822 of CM050514.1, read as the reverse complement.
AGTTGCTTCGTGCCTATGCCCAGACAAGGGGTTAAACCTGCAACCTGGGTTTGTATTCTGACCAAGAATGGAACCTGCCACCTCTTGATAAATCGGATGACACTCCAACTCACTGAGCCACACTAGCTAGGACCTCTCTTCTTGCTTATAACAAACAATCTCCATTGTGGGTTTTCTTGACTACATATAATCTCAATTTTCATATTTAGACATTGTTTTCTTTTTTCATAAAATGATGCTTATAATCTTAAAAAATATATTTTTATTGATTTCAGAGAGGGAGAGAGAGATAGAAATATCAGTGATAAGAGAGTCATTGATCGGCCCACAACCTGGGCATCTGCCTGGACCAGGAATCAATGCCCAACCATTAAGCAATTCCAGCCAGCTGGATGCTTCTAATCTTTTAAATTCCAATATTAATAAACATTTAATATCAAGTGATTGAAGTTATCTCTCATAACTCTTTCAAATTTTTTATTCTGAATTTTATTCATAAGGTTTCAGGCTTCTTAGTACCAGCCTCCTGGAAAGTAGTCATTTCCTCTACATTTAACAAAGGATAGATGTGTCAGAGGGGGCAGCACAGACACCCAGACATAGGCAATGGTTTCTGTCTTCCTGTCAAATTCCACCCAATCTCTGTAAAATTATTATCTACTGAATGACTCTAGAATATGTCTGTGAACTCTTAAGTAGACTAATTTGAACAATTTCCTTTTGTAATTGTCAACGATTTTTATTCTTACTGTTATTAATGACGAGTGTATCATAAAAGCAAATGAACTGCCCTTGGTAATTGCCTTACTAACATTGTAGTTGTTCTGTCTTTTAATATGACTGCTTGCATCTTTTAAATACTATTGAAGAACTTCCTATTAATTCAATATCAATTTTTTAATGTTAAAGAATGTAGGTTTTTCTTGCAACAATTTCTCTGCCCATGTTTATTTCTCTTTCCATATTTCTCTCAAGGTTCAAGCCATTGTTTTCACGACAGCCTTGATTTCCCTGTTTGAGCGTCCCGCTAGTGCATGTGAAAATGAAGAAGCCACTGTGACCATCAGCTGGGCAGAACTGCTCTCTGGGTATCACAAATGTTGCTATACGTTAGAGCACAAACTTCATCGCGGAGAGTGGGTCAGGCAAGGTACTGCCTTTCCATAGTAATGAATGAAACAATCAGCTTCAACTTCTTCATTTATGTTCTTTGATGAAGATGTTTCCCACAAAATGTTCAAGTTTAGAAACTGGTAATTAGTTCTCTAGAGATTTTGTCCTGGACTCTTTGCTATCCTTGCATACGAGCAGGACCCTTTCTTTCTTTTATTTCCTTCTAAATTATGCCTCATATAATTAATTCAGGTGAACTGTGCACTCAAAACATCTCAAGAGAAGGGAAAAAATTGCCACAGAATCCATTTAACTTCGATTCCACTCTGATTCTAACTGGTCTCATCTAGTCGCTTCAAGATGCTTAATATAAGGATTTAACAAACTCCCTCAAAAACCACTCCTTTGTTTTCTTTATGCTCTCATAGGAAATTTATTAGTTTGACTGCGTTCAAAATGGAATATCCTTAATTACCTCTTCTACTTTTTTCTCTTTTTTGATATAATGACTGAGTTTTTCTGATCTAGAGTACTTAAGTGACATTTCTTTGTGTGATAAGATTAGTTGTAAAACAGAAATTATAGAAAGCCAGAACTTTCATAAACCCAGTCACCAATGAGTTTATTAGTTTCACAATATGCCTAATTTTTACAAAATTTGCATCTGATAGTCAAGATTCAGCTGTGCAGTGTCCACTCTAATTATTTCGTTGGGTCCGGACACTCGGGACTATGGTAATTTTCTCATTACTAAATTGCTACACTAAATAATGCCCATGGAGGGGAATGGAAACTCACACTGTCATTGACTGCATTGTAGGTCTATTTCTAATTTTCTTTGAAGAATAGTTAGAATGGACCCAACTGTTGGCTTTGATGGTAGTTTTACACTTTTTGGGTTTTAGGAGGTTGGTGATTATTTAATGCATGACCCACAATAATAATATTTCATAGGAAAACCTATAGATTCTGCATTTTTCCTTCAGCATAAATCATACCATATCTTTGGTACCTTCTCCCCATCCTTTAATTATGGCAGGATATTAATAGTGGGAAAGACAAAAGATGCTATTTTTTTTTGGTCATCAACTATGTGTGACAGGCACACAATTGTGTGTTATATTTTCATAAAATGGAAACAAAAATCACAGTACTAGAAACTGTAAGGGGCTATTGAAGCTGCTTCCAAACAAGCATGATATTTTAATACATAAGCCGAAGACTAGATAGACTATGGTAATAAAGTTATAGTTCTTAAAATCTACTTGTGGTGGGTTTCCTGAAGTTTAGTGTATTATTTGAGTCCCAATGACCTTAAATTAATATGGATAATACAGAGAAATAGCTCATTGAAATCTGTTTTTGAAAAAGGTTGGGAATGTACCAAAAATGGTTTTTCAATTGAGGTTTTTTTTTCTGAACATGAATAATGTTTAAGTATCACTTTTATGCTCAGGGGAAGAATGTCAAGTTCTCACTCTAAACATGTCTCACTTTCACTTAAACCTTTCAAAAAGCAACCCTGTTGGTGAAGTAAACTCCTCCTGAGTATTTGTCTGTTAAATTGAAGGACAAAGAACTTTTCTCTTGGGTAATCTTTGCTCATCTTGTTTACAATGTATGCTTTCTTATCTTTAGTTTTCTTATCTACTGACGAGAGAACATTGGAACTTAGTTTAGTATCAACAGTAGAGGTTTGTGTTTAAAACCTGAAGAATCCAACTTTAGAGTTTAGCCTCTAAATCATTGCAATTAGGAAATGGTTAAAGAAAAGTTTTATGTGTGAAAAATAGTAGAGATCTTTGCTATATAACCTGGATGATGTAATTTCATAGCTTTTGAATCAGAACGCATTGTAGCTAAGTGGATAATCTTTAGAAGAATAGCTGAGAAAATATGTTTACTTCGGCAATTTATTTAAATTGTAGACTTCATGTGTCAATCAATCAGCAATTATTTATCTTGTGTGTGCTTTAAAACTGCCTTAAGCATTGGAAACTGTAGAATTAAGAATAATTATAGGCTTGACTCTCAAAAAACTTAACATATGAGGAGAAAGGAGGAAGCAGGGAGGAGTGAGGGAGGCTGGAGTGGAATATACGATAATGGGCTTCCTGGTGACTCTGCTCCCTGGTCTGCGAGACTTACTTTCTCAGTAAGTAACCATTGGCTGCTTTCATTTGATATTCTTTTTACCCCAGCAACATGAATTGCACTCCTCAAGAACTACTTTTTGCTGATTTTCTTCTCAGTGTGAGGACAGAATGTACAATTAAAGAAAGAAATACTTGAGCACGTAGGCTAATCATGTTTCACTGAATCTAAGGATAGAATGTAAAACGGAAATGTCAATGGAAAAACCCAGTTCCCAACATATGAATATTAGCTTAGTGCTTTAAGATAAGGTTCCAACTTCTTACTTAACGCTTTAAGGAAAAAAATGTTTTCATCTTGTCTGAGGGGTTCTGTGTCATATTTTAATGGAAAAATAATTACATTCTGAAATGCTTGCAAAGTAAGTACAGAGATTTCAGGCAATAGTGGAAAGATATAAATGTCTTAAATTTCAGGGAATCTTCCTTTTTTTTTTTTTGGTCCCAAATAATTGCCTTCTCATGTAGACAGTATCATTGGAAACCACCCAATGGAGGTGCAGCTGTTGAAGGAGTGAGCACTCAACAGCGAGCAATAAACACTATCGATTCTTTATGACATTGAACTGTGTTTTGCCACCTTTGTCTGACCACGACCAGAAGATGCAAAACAATTTGAACTGATAGCAACATCCCTAATTGCTGTGCCTGTTAACGGAGCTGCGCCAGAGAATTTAGAATGCAGATGCCAGGCTGTTTCCTCAGGGAGCCTTCATAATTGATAGGGACTAGGTTTGGAATCAGATTTAGTGTCTTGCTTGTGTCTTGTTCCACTTGGCTGTGTCTCAATCAGTCCTCCGGACAAAAAGATGGTGCACCACTGAGTTAGCAGGAACACCCGCCTTTCCTGCCAGTCCCCTTGCTGCATTCAAAGCAGTTGAAACCAGCTGCAAGCTGGTTGCCTAGGTTTGAATAAAAGAGGTTTCTTCCTGCAGCTGCTCCTATGGCATGTCGGAAGGAGAAGTTCCGTTTGCATCATGAACATAGATCTAATCAGCGTGTTGTAAGGTCATTAAATTAATTGCATTATTTAGAAAATTGCTTACCAGTCATGAATTAGATGCACTTTGACTTTTAAAAATGAAATAGAGTTGTTTCTATCTTTCTTCTTTTAAATAATAGTTGTTAAGAATATAGAGAGCCCTGTGGTGGTCTCAGAGAATGGGATTCCAACTTCAAAATAAGAAATGCAACTGAAAATTAACTCTCTCAAATAAGAGAACATCAAAGGAATTTCAAGGCAGGGTGTTTTTCCAAGTCACATGACTCCTAAAGTACAGCCCCAAAGAATGATAAGAATTCTTAGTGAGACATGGCCCAGTTTTTACCCTGCTTCAGATCTACCTGTTGGCAAATGACATAGAGTGGTTTTGTTCTAGCTCACTCTAAGTGCACCTAATAGCATTACTTACTTAGTTTTTAGGTATAAATTCTCATTTTCAAATCACTTTCCCCACATTACCTAAGTGCTATTATACAGGGGCATTTTGACACTTGTGAGGACAAGGTTTGATAGTAGGTTCCTTAATGTTTTCTAAAAAATAACTAAATGGCAAGAGCAGAAAAGTTGAAAGTTAGCATCTTAATGGACAGACATTATCAAGTTGTCTTTTTCTCCCTCAAAATCTTATCTAAAAGAAATTTATTTTTCATGCATTTCTTCTATAGTTTCCACATGTGTTTTTATCAGTAAGTGCTATATAGTATCATTTTGTGTGTTTTTAAATCTACATAAATGTATCATTCTGCTTGCATTTTCTTGCAATTTGTATTACTACATGTTGTGAGATAAATCTGTCTTGATTTCAATGGACTCCCCCAGTATTTCTCAAGTTGTAGCTTTTTCTATCCTTTATATAGTCCCCTGTTGATGGACATGCAACGAGCATCCATTTTTTGCCACTACAAATCATGCTTCTAAAACATTCTTTACATATGCCGAAATAGGTTTTGCTCAGTGGATAGAGCGTCAGCCTGCGGACTGAAAGGTCCCAGGTTCGATTCCGGTCAAGGGCATGTACCTTGGATGCAGGCACATCCCCGGTGGGGGTTGTGCAGGAGGCAGCTGATCGATGTTTCTCTCTCATCGATATTTCTGACTTTCTATCCCTCTCCCTTCCTCTTTGTGAAAAATCAATAAAATATATTTAAAAAATAAAAAATAAATAAAACATTCTTTACATATTTCCTCATGTACAATACATGGAGTCATTTCAGCTTACATGCTTAGGTGTGGACTTACTATGTTGTGGGTTTGAGTTCATCTACCTTTAATTGCCAGGGGTGCCACATACAGTTATACACAAATTTGCCATCTGTTGCCAGATGGTTCTTCAAACTGGTTGTATCAGTTTATACTCTCAACCAGAGATCCTGGTTGTCCTCATCCTCACCAATCTTGGAATTGTTAGATGTTTAAATTTTGCCCATCTGATAAGTGTGAAATACATTCATATAGTTTTAAATCGCATTTTCTTGATTACTTATGAGAATAAAACATCTGTCATAAGTATATTGGCCATTTAGAATTCATCTTCTGTGAATTACCTGGAATATTTTTCTATTGAATATTTTTCTTTTTCTTATTGATTTGTGCTTCTTTTTTGTCAGTTATCTGTGTTACAAATATTTTCTCTCAGTGTGAAGCATATTTTTCATTTTGTTTTATGGTTTTTTTTATGAAAACAAGTTTTTAATTTTTTTAAAATATATTTTTTATTGATTTTTTTTACAGAGAGGAAGGGAGAGGGATAGAAAGTCAGAAACATCGATGAGAGAGAAACATCGACCAGCTGCCCCCTGCACACCTCCTATTGGGGAGGTGCCCACAACCAAGGTACATGCCCTTGACCGGAATCGAACCTGGGACCTCTCAGTCTGCAGGCTGACGCGCTATCCACTGAGCCGAACCGGTTTCGGCAAGTTTTTAATTTAAATGCCAAATTAATCAGTCTTTTATAATTTGTGCTTCTTTTGGTGTATTATCCTTTTTAAAAAATCATTTTTAAATTTCTCAATTATAGTTAACATATAACATTATATTAGTTTCAGGTGCACACTCCAGTGACTAGACATTATATAAGTTACTCAGTGATCCTCCTGATAATTCTCATACCTATCTGATATCATACATAGTTATCAGAATATTAGTAATTATACTAGTGACCCAGTTCATGGATTCATGCACATTGAAAGGAAATTAATTAGAAGGTGGCCAGCAGGCAGGACTGGGTGAGACGAGCCGGACACACCTTGGAGCCAACCTCCTGTGGTCCCTCCCTGTTGTCTGCAGAGTGAGCGGGGTGGGGGGTGGTTCCTCTAGCAGGGGATGTCCCTTGGCCTGGCCTGCAGGCATCAGGCTGAAACTGGCTCTCCAACATCCCCCGAGGAGTCTTGGAGTGTGAGAGGGCATTCTGCAAAGTTGCTGTGGTACAGAGTGTGGAATGCAAATGCAAGTGTGCAGTAAACTAGATTTAGGACCAACAGTGCCCCAACAACAACATAACCCACAGCTGAAGGTGGCATTGTGCGGCCTGTGAGGAATCAGGCTCCCTCCTATTTGGTTTTGGGATGCATCACCGAGAACCACCTCTGCCAAGTCACTGCAGCTTGAAAGCTCCTGCATTGAGCATCCGCCCCTGTTGGTCAGTGCGGGTCATAGTGACTAGACAGATGGTAGGAGGGACATTTAGCCTATTAGCCACACACACACACACACACACACACTGAGTGGCCAAATTATTATGATCTCTGAATGCATAATAACCTGGCCAACCGTGTATATCCTATATAATAAAAGGCTAATATGCAAATTGTCCTCTTGACCAGGAATTTGACCAGCAGGCAGACTGGCCAACTGCCCATGTCCCCTCCCCCTGGCCAAGCTGGCCCTACCCCACTCATGCATGAATTTATGCACTGGATCTCTAATATATATATATATATATATATATATATATATATATATATATTACACATACACACACACACACACACACACACTGAGTGGCCAGATTATTATGCATTCAGAGATCATAATAATCAGGTCACTCAGTATATATATTCATTCCCTATACTTTACATTCCTATGACTATTCTGTAACAACCAATTTGTACTTATTAATCCCTTCACCTTTTTATCCATTCCCTCACCCCCTCTCACATCTGGCAGCTATCAAAATGTTCTCTGTAGCTATAAGTCTGTGTTATGTTTTTTATGAAATTAATTTTTTCCTCTACCAATCCCAAAACTCACCAGAATATTAAAAACAAATTATTTATTTTTAATCAGCTCATCCCACTCCCTAGCCTGGTATTTTAAAAGCATCATAACCTGTCATTTCCTTTTCTATCTTTAAGAAGGAGGAAAACATTTTTTATCTATCAGATGATTTGATTTTAGGGAAATGGCTTTACTCTCACCTTTTACTCAGGCATTCTCAGGAGGTCTGGCATTCTACAATTTAATCAGAAACAAGTTCTCTCTTGCTTTAGAAATACTGTGTGAATTGTTGAGTCTCCAATATATAATACCTCACACAGGCCCATAAATGTCACTTGGTTACCTGCAGATTCAAATCTTAAAGCTATACTTTAAATACCTGAGCAGAATGTACTTTTTTATATATCCTCCAAACTGAAGATGATACTTGGATATAATGTGGGAACATGTGATAAAGTAATTTTCTGGATAGAAATAACTTACTTGGATTATGCTGTAGTGACATTAGGGAAGTTCCATGAATTTGAAGACATACTTGTAGTGTTTGGCTTATACTTTAGATCTTATAATATTGCTTCACTCAGCCAAATTACAATAACCCTAAGGATTTTCTTTAAACAAAGGGAATATTTTCAGTGAGGTTGCTTCCTAATGAGAACAATTGTCATCAGATTTTATATTGTTGGTGCTTCTAGTAAAGTAACAATAGTGGTGTCAGCAGGTGATCAGGGACCTCTATGCTCCTATAATTAATACTCCCCAGTGAGGCTTAAAGGACTCACCTTGATAGAAACTGATCACTTCCACATCCTTGTCTTCCCTCTTCCCTTCCTTCTTTGCTTCCTTCCTTCCTTCCTTCCTTCCTTCCTTCCTTCCTTCCTTCCTTCCTTCCTTCCTTTTTTTTTTCTTTCTCCCTCTTTTCCTTTCCTTTTTTTTTCTTTATTTAGAAGGAAAGACAGTAGATGCAAAAAAAAAAAAAAAGATAAAGAGAGAACAAAGAGGACATAAAAATACTCTTCCTAGAGGGTAAGTAATAGATCAGGAAAGAGAGGACTCAAGATAGGTCTGAAATTGAGAGTGTAGGAAACAAATGTAGTTGGTAATGAAAACAACCTCAGATCTGCATGCAGTGCGGCAATGTGGCTTCATGGAAAAGAATGATGAGGTAACGTAAAACAGAGCCCACCACCTAACAGAAATGGTTTCAATCTCATTTCTACCTCCAATTAGCTGTCTTCCCTTAGGTGAATTGGCTTTGGACTGTCCATTTCCTCATCAGTAATCTACCTGCTGAAGATGATCGCAAGATGAAAGTACCTGGCATGATGCCTAGTACAGGGGAGACATACAATAAACTGTTCTAATAATTATTACAAATAATTTATAGGCTGAGGGAGACTGCATCATGAGGGATGAGCAAGAAACAAACCATCCAGGCTCATTCCAGACAGAGTAGAGAAGTAGACCATTTTGGTCTTTAGTGATGCTTCAGGCTTCATGACACACTTTTTTGGTTAATTATTCTGTGTGCCTAGTGTTTAGTGAGGAAGCTCTGCTTTGGTTCCCCTTCTGAGAGTCTCAGTCCATCCCAGTCCTTCCCTTTTCTTAGGCATTGTGCCCAGGCATTGATTAGGAGAAACCAGCATCAAAAGCCAGTTAAACTCATTTAAGAAAGTAGAAGCTTAAAAAAAAAAAAAAGAGCCCTTTAGAATTGGTAAACACAAGGGTGAACCAATCAGTAATTGAAGTTTTAAGAATCACTTGAGAAAGTCAGTGAAGTGTTTCAACAATCCACAATTACCTTCTAGCTGGAGGTTCATCACCTGAGTTCCTCAGATCTGCTGTGGTTGGGCTTTCTGAGTGAGGGTGGAGAGATTCATAAATCCTGGTGTTTCATACGAAATGTTGTGTGCATATCCATCTTTCTGGGGGACAGGGTATATAGCTTTCATCCAATTTCCAAAGGGACATTTGGCCTCCTAAATTTTAGGAGATATGAAATGAGTATAAAATAATGACAATACTCTGTGGAATGTATTCTGGTGTTTGCTACTTAAAGTGTGGTGCTGAGCAAGCATCAGCAGTAACAACTGGGGGTTTGATAGCAATGCAGAATCTTAGGTTTACTGAATGACAATCTGCATTTTTACACTGATCTAATCCTCAGGTGACTCATAATTGAAATCTGAGCAGCTCTGTTCCAGTGGTAGGAGAACATGCCTGCATCCTGAATTTGTACTTTAACTTTGCCAAATGTTATCTAACATTAACTGTACCAAAATCAGTCAGGATACTTGGGCTCCAGTGCAGAGTCTAACAATTATCAGTGGCTGACTGGCCAAATCATTGAACATGCCTGGATCTCTATTGCTTCATCTGTAAAATAAAGTAGATTAGTCCTCTTTCAGCTCTAAATTCTGGAGCTTACCTTGCTCCCCATACATGCTTCATCACCACTTCTCATCAATTGAAATGACATCTTTTTGTCAATACTCACCAAATGTCTTCTAAAACCAAAAGCCCACACTGTTTTGTTATTTTTTTGAATTTGTATTATACTTTCTGTACCATTTAATTGATCACTTTATTAGTTTATAGTTTTTTATTTATATCTTTTATCCAAAGCTTGGGAGCATCCAGAGTGCATACTTCTTCTTTTATTAATTTTGTCATAACACAGAACACATAGTGGATGTTAATAAATCTTTGAAGATTGGATGTCATATTTTGAGACACATTGAATACTCTCAATCTCATTAATTTATTTTTAAATTGGTAATGTTAAGCCATATATTTCATAGTGAGATAAATATGAAGTATGTTAAATTAAGCTATTCACATAATGTAATATAGGCTCTTAAATGAATAATTCTAGTTGATATTAATTCAGTAGAAGGATAGAGGAAAAGAAATGTATTGAGTACATGTATATATATACCATGTCTACCATGACCAACAGTACAAAACCAAAAACCAATACTGTGATGCTCACTTGGAGAAATAATTTTTTTTAAATTTTAAAATGACAGAGGATATAAGACTCCCATGTTAAAGATAAAGGATATTATTACAGCATAACAAGCAACATTGGTTTCAGCATCTTCATGTCAGTTCCCCTTGCTAGCAAGTCCGACAGCAGCAAAGTATGGGCTCAGGTGAATACTTGCACATGCAGTGGACTGTGTTACAGGAAAGACACTCCAAGTTTAGAGAAGCTCAATCTTTTTTTACTGAACTCGATGCATGCCTACCTTTCATTCTAGAGAAACACATTATTTTTCTTATTCTGGGTAGTAAGTTTGTGTACATTTTGCTGCAAAAAGAGACACCAAATTCACATTTCAAAGTTTTTTTTTCTAAGCAAATGTCTTTGAAAAGATAGTCTGGAACAAAGGGAGTTAGTGATTAGTTTCAAAAGAAGTTCAGGAATTCTAACAATCTATTGAGAATTGTTTTCCAGCAGTCTCACTCTTCATTCTATATAATATTACAGGCCTGGTGTATGAAAATTCATGAACTGGAAGGAAGGTCCCTTCGCCTGGCCTGCTGCCTCTCACAGTCCAGGAGCCCTCAGGGGCGGGAGGTGACCTGGTGATCAGGGGAAGGCAATGGCCCCATCACACCTCTGCTGTTGCCACTGCCAGCAGCACAAGCCTCGGCTGGCCCTGAATACCTGAGCCTTGGCAGCCCTGGGTGCCTGGGTGGCCAGCATCTGAGCCTTTCCTGCACCTTAGGCTTGCCCTGGACAGCTGGGGGCTGAGGCGAGGGAGGATTCTGGAGACAGGTACGCAGAGCAGCTGGACTTGCGTGAGGGCAGGCCTGGCTGTGCCATATGCCTGTTGCCCTGACAGGGCTGAGGGGACTGGGTGCTGCTATCCTGTGGCTGTGGGCACTGCCATCTTTGAGGGTGTAGTAGTCAATTAGCATATTCTCTCCTTACTGGCTGTGGGCACCACCATCTTTATGAGGGTGTGATGGTCAATTAGCATATTCCCCCTTTAATAGATAGGATAAAGATCAGGAATATTTCTAAGAGCCATTCTATCAAAACAATATTCCCCAAGCTGTGCAAAGTTACAACTTCTTTGTCATAAGGCAGGAATTTGATTTTGAGGTCAAATTAGAAATCTTTCAACTCGGCACAAATCTTTGAGCAAAATGTATAAGTGAATAACACAAGGGCAGCCATGGTTGGAAGTTGGGAAAAGATCTTTGCTTTTGGAGCCTGAGTTTGAAAGAATGGAAAGGTTCTGCTGACCAAAGAGTCCTCACTTTCCTTGCTTGGGATATAGGATTTTGCTCCACATTTTTGGCACTGAGTCATGAGTAAGGCAGAAATAGTAATTTTACCCAAATCTCTAGCTGTGTTTATGAGTATTCTCAGGGAATTGAGTCCTAGCTATCTCACTCTCAAATATTCTAGACCAGGCACAACTTAAATAAACCAGGGTTTGGCCATGAGTTGGAACTCTGAGAGAAGCAGATGGCGGTTAAGTTCCTGTTTGCCTGCCTCAGACCCAGGAGAAAGAACCCAGGGATTTGAGCATGTATTCCAAAATTAAAACATTCAAGGTAGCCTTATGTTAGGTGAAAAAGTTTAAATGCAGACTTCTTTGTAACTTTCCACTGTAAATTCTTTATTGGGAGGTCAGTGGAGAGGTAATCTGAGTTTAATTTTTAACTTTACATATTAAAATGGTTTTATTTTGCTCATGTCTTGTGATAAGTCAATTAAATGTTATTTTCCCTTTTTTTTTTTTTATCAGTTACTTACAATGCCTCTTTAGATGCTGTTATTTCTAGCACAACCAATAATACAAACACTGTGGTACTGGCTTGGAGAGAAAAATCAAAAAAGCGTCTTCAAATGACATCTTTCAACATTTCCCAGGGCATTCATGCTTTTGATTACCACTCTCGGCTCAATTTAATTGGTACGTAAACTAAATTATGATAACTATGAGGGCCTCATGGATAGTCTGGATGCCTATTTGTATGCATGAAGCCTCTTCACCTAGCTGCTTTATTGCCAGAGAGACCAACTTGAGAAGCCTACATTTTATTGCCTGAGAATGTCTGATAATGATGCATTATGATGCCCAGTGTCTATGAGCTATACTCGAGTGAAAATCTGAGAAAGTGCCCCAATGCTTTAATTAGTGTTTTTATTAGCACTGGTAGGGTAGTAAAGGGATATACAGAAGACAGTTTGTGCAGTATCTGCTATTCTATCATCATTCTGACACCTCCAAAAGCTTAACCCCCCAAATATGTCATTTTCCTTGCTACCCATTCAGGTTATCCTAGCTGTAGTTTATTAAAGGAGAGTTTTTCTTTTGATATACAAGAACATATTTTAGCAGTGGAAATAAGCTATAAACGTTTTCAGGCATTAACTCTTTAAATATATAGACATTTGAAAGCAGATAATTTGGTATGTATAATATTAGATCAAACATTATTTTAAAAAGTGAGACACTATTGAAAAATTAATAGGGTAATTATAGAGAATGAACATATATGGTCTACAGAAGGAATCATGTTAACCCTCATTCAATAACTATCATTTATATGAAGAGTACTGATAGACATTTGGCTTTACCAGTAGGTACTGAGTATCAATTTGGGTACTGAGTCCCTACATTTCCAACAACAATAGCTGACAACTCTAATAAAAGATACTCAGAATATGAATTCAGAAATCTCCCAACATTAAACTTTCAAGGAGTATTGTAGATTTATTAGAGAATGCTGGAGGGGTTGGTGAGTTGACTTTAGAAATACTCAAATATCAGCCATTTCATTGATTGATTGATTATCTAGGTCAATCTTTTTCCAATAATAACTATTTTGTACCTGGAACAGTGCTGACAAAATGAGGGTAAATAAGCTCAGCTCCAGTTGGCCCTATTTAAGGGCACAACAAAGAATGCTCTTCTGGTTTCTCTATAGACCCTCTTGACATGCTCCCTGAGTACAGCAAAATTTATGCTAAAAAATACCTATTCTTTCAATTAAACAAGTCAAAAAGCTATTTGTGCTTCTTGTTTGCTTGCAATAATCATTTACATGGCAATGAAAATAATTTATTTCTTTATAGCTTTTTAATTCATTTGGAAACTTTGAATATTGCTTAGTTCTTTCTTACTCCTGGGATAACTAATATGATTATGTTCCTAAGCTGTGTTGGCTGGAAGATGGAGATATAAGGACAAGAAAGCAGGATTTTGTCTCCACCTATTTGGGCCACTGGCTGCTTCCTAAATGGTACTGTGTTGGCCTTTCACCTCATGAGCACCCCTTCCCCCTGCTCCCTTGGTTTCAGCTATTTGTATGATAGAGCTCCTGCCCTATGAGCTTGAGCCAATGACAAGATTTTCCATCTTTTTGACATAGGCACTTATCTACAGAAATAAGACACATTCATTTAAAAAAAATGTGGGCTATTCATGTTATTAAAAACATTTTTTTTCCTTTCTGATTCTGATTAGCAACTGCTGGCATTAACAATAAAGTTTGCCTTTGGAACCCCTATGTGGTCTCTAAGCCAGTTGGTGTTCTTTGGGGTCACTCAGCCAGTGTAATAGCTGTCCAATTCTTTGCTGCAAGAAAACAACTTTTCAGCTTCTCCAAAGATAAAGTAAGTAACATTGTGTATCTATGTAATTCTGCTTCCCCACTTCTGCACAAATCTATTGTTGATCTTCAATTACTCTGAGAGATGGTTTAGATTTTAAAATACACTGGCTAACTACTATGTCTGTGAAAATTTATATTTGCAAAATATACTGATGTTCACATAACAATAATCCCAGTTAGTGGGGTAAAGTCATAAATTTTTAAAAAACCATATACTCATGAATTTAATTCATATTATTGAGCTCTTAATAGATCATATCTTGAGAGTTTCAAGAGTTCTCACTACTTCAATGAGGAAATGTTACTTTGGTGAGACCCAGCCTATTAGCTGTTGTTGCTTCAATATTGAAGACTCAATAAGTAAGAAATTAAAGTTAATCTGAAGCATATTAAATACATTAAGAACATTTCAATTAAGTATATCAGTTCATTTCTATTTGATATTGATGGGATATTTTAAAGATGATGAAAAAAACATGGCACTGGAACCAGATAGTGCCTGATGAATTCTGACCACCTTATTTACTACTTATCTCCCCTCAGGAAAACTACTTAATCCCTAAGAATCCATCATTTGTTCCTCAGTAAAATTTCCATTTTACATGATGCATGACTTCTAGATCTAGTTAACATGTGATAGATTTTAAGACACCTGGCTGTGAAGAGAAGGGTGAGCAATAGGCTTTGGGGGACAGCTTCTGAGACTCTTTCAGTGAATCTAACCTTTTGTGTTATTCTAAAGTGCTATGTAAAAACCAGAAATTCATCTTCAACTCCTAACCTCACCCCACCCATAAGTCCTGCCAAATGAGCATATTTTACTGAGTACCTATCACGTAAAGCCTCTCCCTTTCCTTTAAGCTTTGGCAATCAACTGCAAATTCCTGCCACCATTCAAATCCCAAATCTCATATTCCTTTGCTCTAAATACTACAAAGCTTTACTAGCACATCTCTCTACTTTAAGACGGGTCTATCTTCAATCTCCCCTCCATTAAAAAAAATTTCTTCAATCCTCATCTTTTCCTTTGCTCTAACCATCAATTCTAAAATTCTCGCTCTTTTCTGTAAAGCCCCTCCCAACACCCCCCCCCCCCCCCCCACCACCAATCTACTTTACTTCCTGCTTTCCTCTTCCATCCATTGAATGCTCCAGCCATATCAACCTCCTGACTGCTTTCACTGTGTGGTCTCATGGCTGTGGGGCATGCTCTTCCTTCTGCCTTCAGTCCCCTCTCCTCTTTGACCAATTGGCAAATTCCTAGTTGTCTTGGGAGTTTCAGACTTTTTGGAGTCCTTCACGCACACCTAGGTGTTTCCCTGCACTCCTGTTGCGCCTGTGTGTCCTTCGTTAGAGTCTGTGTCATGTTGAACTCAAAGTTATTTGCTTCCTGAAGCAGGTCAGGATCTTTTTTCCTTGTATTTTATCACAGTGCTGGGCCCTTTGTGGTGTTTGTTATCAGTTGTTGACAGCTTGAAGGGAAGACGCGTTACTGTGAATCAGAAGTACCAACAAAACTCAGAGTGAAATCTTGTTTTGATGCCCTTCTCAGATTTAGTTGTTTTATTTTTTTGAGATCGTTTAACATTTTTGTTCTAACTTCCATTATTGAGTTTAAGATAAACCTGTCTTCTATACTGAAGGTTGTTTATGTACATATGGTATTCTAGAGGCAAAGATTACTTGTGGAGTTAATTTTTGTGTTTCCCAGGACCTTGCGCACATTAGTACACATTAAACACATGTTAAATACATAATATATAAAATAGTGTAATTGTCAACTAATTGATAGAATTTGTGAGGTTAGGGGCTAAGTCTTCTTTTGGATTGTGCCATGCATACAGGAGGTCCACAATAGTTCTTGAGGTAATAATACATTTAGTTATTAGTTAAATTAAAAACATCTACCAAACATAAATATAAATTAAATACCAGATATTTTATCATTACAGAGTCCTCTGAAAGGTTTGGTAACTTTAAACACAAGTGAAAAAAAATTTCTTTAGAGTCAGAATTGATTGTGTACAGCTATTATCAATGTTAAGCCTACCTTGCCTCTTCCAAAGCACTTTTATCATTCTATTTTTGCTTGGACTTCTAAAAGCATTACATTATAATTAAGCTTGTCATGCTGTCTTTCACATTAGTCTGAATCCATTTCCCTTTGATAGATGCATAATAATCATAGTCTTTATGTCTTCACAACAAACAACAGGGCTTTCTGCTCTCTGGGCAAGCCTCTGCTTTATTACAACATTATTTTGGGTATTTTATAGACTGGGGATAATTTGGGGAACAGGGAAAATGAAAGGAAGCATCTTTTTTTAAAAGAGCCTTTGAGTGAACCATGTTTTGGTCAACGAATTACTAAATTAGAGGATTTTCAGAGCAAAGTAATGTAGGTCTAAATAACTTCTTCCAAAAATGATCTGAGACCAATTCTCTTTTGGAAGACTGCTCCATTGCCACTTTCCAGTGACGAATAAGCAATGTTTATCCCTGTAGAACTTGGTAGTATTCTAAATAATTGTCCAAGTGCATTTTGCTTTGGATTCCAAACTGCTTCATAAAATGGCAGTCACGGAGCACAAGACCCTGCTGAAAGCAAATTCCAAATCTTATATTTGATGGAGGAATCACCATGGCGAGTGAGAGGATTTTCAGCCCAGGTGTTGATATCCCAACCAGTGGACCTAATTAGGCTTTTCTATTGTTCTTAACCCTTTTCTCCTGGGTTACTTATCCTTACCTATCAGAAGCAGATCATGCTACAACTTAATCCTTTGTAGAGGTTCTGATTTTGCCCAGGGCCTGGTTTCTATATTGTAGTACTAAGGTTGGGAAGGAAAATTCATTTAGACTTTTGTATTGGTGCTTCCATCTTACCTGTTTTTCTTCCTTTTTCTTCTCTATCACAACTCCTCTTCCCCCATTCCTCAACTTCCCTCTATTTACTCAGGAATAATCGTTTTCATCTTGTCTTAATTATGTAAGTACATGAATGAATGCCCTCCCATAAAAATTACATATGAAGAACCATGTATCAAAAAAGAGAATATTCTTCCTGCTAACGTACTTAAATTCCTCTCTCTCTAAATAGCTATTAACAGTCGATGGGTATATTCTCATATTGTTTTATTATGACTTAATATGTTGTATTATTATATATGATACATTTATTAAGCATTTTATATATATCATTCTAATACAAAGTATTTTTTATTAGTTTTCTGATAAATAGTATCACAGGAATCACATTTTTCTGCAACTTGCTTTTCTCTAATTAATCTCTCCTGGAGATCTTACCATGTAAATATACATAGATCTGAATTTTTACCTGCTACATAGTAATTTATAATATGGATGGCCATAACTTAATTGTTTAATCAACTATGTATAAAAAAGACATTGTTTCTATTTTTTTTTACCTTTATAAACCAGCTATCACACACACCATTAATACCACATAAGTAAATTTCTTTGTGATAAGTTTCTTGAAGTTATGCTATTGGGTCAACAGAAATGCACTTCTTAAAGAATTTTTATAAATATTGGTGATTTCAACTAAGAAATGTTGCACTAATTGGAATACTCATTAGAGGTGTATAAAGATCCTAGTTTCTCTAAGCTCTTATACTATTAATTTGTTCCTCCTTTTGTGAATCTGATGATAAAACAATAGGTTAAAATTTTTTTTCAAATATTTATTGGCCACTTGCATTTCTTTTTGTATGTGTGTGTGTGCATTATCTGATCATGTCTTTTATCTTATTAGCTAAAACTTTGTATTTTTCTCACTGACTGTCTGAAAATAATTTGATTATTCTTTATTTATAAGATACAAATAAGTCTTTCAAGCTATATCCTTTACCCTTCTTCATATATTTTTCTCATTAAAATATTTTAAATTTTTATAAAATTGAGTCTAAGAAATACTTTTCTTTATGGCTCGGGATTGTGTATCTAGCTTAGGAGTGCCTTCCATACCTACACTTATAAAAAAAATTCCTATTTTATTTTCTACTAATACTTTTTATGTTATAGAAATTTTTTTGCACTTAACTTTGTTGTTTATTTTTGTGTAAAGTTTTTATTTTCTACAAACTAATATCCAAGCTTATTTTTAAAATAATTTATCTTCCATTGGTTTGAAATGCTATTATTTTAATCATTTGAAGTATTGTATATGCATGAATTTGTTTCTAGATATTTCATTTGTTCCATTAGTTTACATGTCTTTTCCTATTCTAACTTACCACTATTTAACTAGCATAGCTTTACTGTACATTTTGAAACCAGGTAGGGAAACTCCTACTTTTTGTGTTTTTCTTTTTTCAATTTTAACTATTGTCTGGCATTTTGTTCTTCAAAATAAATTTTAGGGTCAAGATTTATGTTTCATAAAAACCATATTAGTATTTGAATTAGAATTTCATTGAATTTGATATTTTGACACCTCTAAAATATTGAGAAAGCACATGCTGTATTTACCCATTTATTCTTTTAGCTGTTTTTCAGAAAAAAAAATTATGCCCAAATTTTTTCCTTTTCTTTGTTTAGGTTTTCCCTCCATATTTTAGAATACACCCTTATCATATATATCCTTAACTTTAAAAGAGGTGTTTCTAATGGGGGTGTGCCCACTTTCATTATAACCCATACAATAAGTTTTTAATTTTTATCATAGTTTTTTTAAAAAATAATTTTAAACCTGCTTGGCAATTTTAAGTAGTCTTTCATTGTTCATTTTTGGAATTTTGACTTTTAGCTCTTTAATTTTATATTATTATTTTACATTCTTATCTGATAATTTCAATGTCTGGAGTTCTTGGTGATTCAAAGCTGAAAAT
The DNA here is from genome assembly GCA_027563665.1 of Antrozous pallidus. Classification (NCBI taxonomy): domain Eukaryota; kingdom Metazoa; phylum Chordata; class Mammalia; order Chiroptera; family Vespertilionidae; genus Antrozous; species Antrozous pallidus. The sequence goes on along the minus strand of CM050514.1, from coordinate 29,807,845 downwards.
AGCTATTCAGGTGATTCTTCTTCAGGGTTACTTGTTATCTCTCTCTATAAAAGCCTAAGCAACCATTATGACCAAACAACCAGAAAACCAGTTGACCAGTCACTATGTTGCACACTGACCACCAGGGGGCAAACATTCAATGCAGGAGCTGCCCCCTGGTGGTCAGTGAACTCCCATAGCCAACCTCCCATGGTCCCTTCCCTGTCCAGCAGTCCCTGTCTAGCAGGTATCAGTTGGCAGGCCCCGGCCAGCAACTGGCAGGCCCTGATCGGGATGGAGCAAGATAGCCCTGATCACTAGTCAGGCCTAGGGACCCCACCTGTGCACGATTTTCATGCACTGGGCCTCTATTCTTTTATATTTGGTTATCTTTTATTAAAAAAACACGTTTTTATTGTTTTTATATGTTATTATTTAGAGAGAGGAAAGAGAGAGGGATAGAGAAATAGAAACATCGAAGAGAGAGAAACATGATCAATTGGCTGCCTCCTGCATACTTCCTACTGAGGATCAAGCCTGCAACATGGCCATGTGCCCTGACCAGGAATCGAACTGGTGATCTTCTGGTTCATGGGCCGATGCTCAACTACTGAGTGACAATGGTAGGGCTGCTTATCTTTTATTGTTACTTTATTTTTTGCTATTGCTAACCTATGGACATCCTGAGAAACTAAATGGCTTTGCTCCAGAGGAGACTTATACAGTTTTTGATAGTGGAAATGAGGAAAACTCTGTCATGAGACTACTGCATTCTCCTTTTCCATCATCCAGTTTGATTGAACAGTCTCTGGCCTCAGTGTCCCGCCTTGCTGCTGGTCCAAGGCTTAGGCTGCCGGTTGTAGTCTCTGCCTTTATGCCTGCTGTTCAGTGTCTCCATCTTGAGTTTGTTTCTTTTCGTCTCTTTCTTCTTTTAGAACAGCAGAGCTTGTCTCCACTCCCTAAAGGCCCAGCAAGGCAGCAGTTATGTTTTATTCAGAGTTGTGCTTCTTTGAAGCAGGAAGGCCCTCTACAGAAACCTACTCTGCAGTCATACTTAAACCAGAGTTCCTTTGTTCTACCTGCTTTTTATTTATTTCCTTCAAAGATGTGGTTAGTATAAATTTTAAGTAGCTTAAAAGAGAAACTTCAAGTGTTAAAATTTACTTTGTAAAATAAAAGAAGAACTGTGATCTTTGAAAAGCAAAGTTAGAAAGCTTTTTAAAGACAAGGCAAAAATTTTGTTTTCCCCCCAGTATTGTGTGAGTAATGAGAATGAAAAAATCAGTTTCATTGAAAATTTAAATTTCCCCAATGAACTTTTATTCTAAAAAAAGAAAGCAGCTAAAATGAAATGTTGACATTAGTTAGATGTATTGCCAAATTTGAACTGAGAAAGGAATGTGATTTCTGCAGAACAATTCATAGTGTTAGAAACATTTTAAATTTTTCAATGTCAATGTCAGAATCCACAAATAGACACATCATAAAAATCTGAGTCCTACAGCTGTATTCCTTCTCTCATTTTTATTAAAAAGAATGAACAAAAGAGAGAGAGAGAGAGAGAGAGAGAGAGAGAGAGAGAGAGAGAGAAGAAGAAGAAGAAGAAGAAGAAGAAGAAGAAGAAGAAGAAGAAGAAGAAGAAGAGGAAGAGGAGGAAGAAGAAGAAGGAGGAGGAGGAGGAGAGGAGGAGGAGAGGAGAAGGAGAATGGTTATGGTAAAAATTTAAAAAGAATAGCACAGGAAAAGATTTTAATTTGTGATTAATATTTTATTTGACTTTAGTATTGGAAAAAACAGTGAAAATATTTTTAAAGGAAGATTTATTATTTGACTTTAAGATAAAAATGTTAGTTGAGGCATCTTGCCAGCATATATCATGTCAAACAAAATTGCCTTTAACTAGCCACTGATTATGCTTTTGTGGGTTATCCAAAAGCTCAAATTCTAAATAAACGGACTTGCTAATACATAAACATGTATTCAGAAAAACCAATGCTCTCACTTCCTGTTACCCCATTATCTGCAAATAGGCTATCCATTTTTTGTGGGTTAACCCTCAAAATATGAGCTGATGCGCTGTTATCCTCAAAATCCCATAGCAATATATATTCTCTCTCTCCTTGTTATTGTCATTTTATATCCATTTCCTGCAGAATGGCAGGAGTTAGTAGTAAATGTCTGATGACTCCATAGAGTCATCTGAGTCTGTCTTCTACTTTCCCTTCACTCTTATATTATTACTAGAGGCCCTGTGCATAAAATCTGTGCACTGGGGTTGGGGGGGGGGAGGCTGTCCTTCAGTCCAGCCTGTTCCCTCTCGCAGTCCAGGACCTCTTGATCCTTATCAGCCACCTACTGGCTGCTCCTTACCACTCAGCTTGCTGCTCTGGAGTGAGCCTAAGATGTCATTCAGAAATCCTTAGCACTGCTGAGGAGGAGGCAGAGGCTCCCACCACCACTGCTGTGCTCACCAGTTGTGAGCCTGGCTTCTGGCTGAGCCAGGGGGCAGCTCCTGTGCTGAGCATCTGCCTCTGGTGGTGAGTACACATAGTGACTGGTCATTCTGGTCATTCCGCTGAAATGGTCACTTAGGCTTTTATTATATAGACTAGAGGCCCAGTGCACAAAATTTGTGCACAGAGGTGTGTGTTCCTCAGCCCAGCCTGCACCCTCTCCAATCTGGGACTCCTTGAGCGATGTCTGACTGCCCATTTATGCCCGATCCTACTGGGATCCGGCCAAAACGGCTGTTGGACATCCCTCTCACAAATAGGACAGCTGGCTTCCAACTGCTTGCCTGACTGCCTTCCTGATTGCCCCCTAACTGCTTCTGCCTGCCAGCCTGATCACCCCCTAACCACTCCCCTGCCAGCTTGATTGATGCCAAACTATTCCCCTGTGAGCCTGTTTTCCCCTAACTGCCCTCCCTTGCAGGTCTAGTTCGCCCCAACTGCCCTTCCCTGCAGGCCCATCGCCCCCAACTTCTCTCCTCTGCTGGCCTGGTCACTCCTAATTGTCCTCCTCTGAAGGCTTGATCACCCCCATTCTTATGTGAATAGCTCAATTTTACCTTTATATAAAAGCATAAACTTAAATACTTAAGTCTTCCTAATATGAAATAGAGATGAAATAGATATTTCAAATATGGCATTTTCAGGACTTCACTTAGTAAGTCTGGACAAACACCACAAGTTCTTAGTTATCATGCTATAGCTAAAAGTAGTATAGTTTAGATGAAAATTTGTGGAAAATATTAAAAAAACACACAATTATTTAATTGTAATTTTTAAACTTAGGTCTTTGTCAATTTATTTATTTTTATCCCTAAAAATAAAAATAAAAACTTCCTTAAGATATCTGGAATAAAAATTGACATTAAATATTGTCCTTTCTGAGCTATGGCCTCATTCTTTGCCAAAAGTTAACTTGAACATAAAAGAGATTCACAAATATTAACTAGATATTTAAGTGACATTTTGTCAAAGGACTGGATTAATAAAACTCTATTACTGTAAGATATTTTTCATGTTTAAAAGGATATAGACTAATTAAGAAAGAAGGGAAGTACAGTTATCTGGTTTAAAGCCAAGCCACATAATATTACTGATTAGGCTGAGAGTAAGGTTTCTCATTCATTCAAGGAGATTAGCATTGACCTGAAAACCAAGTAGAGAAGTTAAGGTATAATACAAAGGAAATACATTTCAATTGGGAATGATTTTTAAGAATATCTGATCCCCATGCTCAGAGATTATAATTTTATTGGCCTGGAAAAAGGGCACAAGCATAGGCAATTTCTAAAGCACCTTGGCTATTTCTAATGTCAAGATTAAGAACCACTAGTACTGAGTATGGTCGAAAATTTACGGGGGGGGGGGGGGTTGCTCACATATCATGAGGTGATTTCTCGGAGATGCTGGCAGCTTGTCAATGCTGTTTTGATTCTCAGCAGAAAGAAAAATTAAAGAATCAAAGACAAAGTGGTCTTAGTAGGATCATTAATTGAGAGAGTTCTCCAGATAAAGAGAAATCAAAACAATAACATTTATTTTGAGAAAAACTAATGAATATACACAATCTGATAAAAATATCTCTAATACCATGAAGTAATCCATCATAGACTAGAGAGGTTATTGCTCATGTATTTAAGATTTTAATTTAATTTACATGACTAAATTTCAATAAAATATTAAAAGCCAATATAAATTACTTGAACAACACAGTGGAAAATGATTCTGGAGGAACTACAGTCCATTATACTGTTGAGTTATTGTTAATCTATACTCAATTATGCCTGAGATAATTATTCTGACATGAAGTTAATTTTTATATTTTAGAACAGAGTTCATACTAAATAATACATGATTTTGGACAATAAAGGCAAGACTATCATAAGTAATATGAGTGTTTGAGAATGACCTAGATATGTCTAATCCTATGGTTTTAATATTCTAAAAATAGTTTATTGATTCTATTTTTATTTAGGACACATTAAACTCTATTGCAAGTCTTGGTTTTTGTAGAATCTATATTTCTGGGGATAAACATTTTCTAAAGAGCTTCCAGGATATTTTAAATAAAAATAATTTAGTAATTTTTAAGAATCAGAATGAGTTCTTTAATAAAAAATAATCCTTGTCAAGAAAACCCAACTTATTTTATATTTATACAGGGTGGGGCAAAGGTAGATTTATAATTGTGAGTACATGAAACATAAGAGTTTATTTTTGTATTATTTATTATTTTCATTATGAACAAATATAAACCTACCTTTTTATCCTACCCTGTACATTCTCAGAGTAAGAAGAATTGACAATGATGTTTAAGAATTGATTAGGTCTGTTTTTGTTATAATTGTTGGTAGATGGAGTGTTTATTGTGTACCTCAACCATAATTATTTCTACAAGATATTTGAAAAATTCTCATAAATATCATTGTAGAGTGTATGAGATCTGAAATTGGTTGAATAATCATGTAGAAGTGAGGCAAGTTTTTTCTTTTTCTTTATGGAAGTTCTATACTCTTGGACTTGTCCTAGCTTATCTTTTCAACAACGAACTGTATAAAGATATAGTTATTAGGTGAGCTACAACCTTCAAGATCTTTAAATAATGTATTTATTGAATCTCTAATATGTCCCATGGGATCTGTGAACAAATCAAGGAGAAATTATCAATATAATTGAATTACGATTCAAATTATATTGTCACATTATAACTCTGAATCAAGACTAGAAAAATGCTATTTTTAGCTTAAGATATCAGATTTTTAAAGATAAGATGATAGATATCTCATTTGATTGTTTGTTCATCAGAATAAAATCTAGCCTTTTACTTGATTAGGATATCAAGGTAAGTGAAATGCATGATGGAGTAGTTTAATCAACTAATGGAAAAAATATGTTGCTTTAGAGCAGTCATAGTACCTGCAAGGGTGGTGAGTCACCTGCAATATTGACTCAATTCTGAGCACATTGCTTAAAACAAATACTTGAAGATCCTAAGTGTAAGGTTTGAGGTGCACGAAACGGGAGTCAGAGACCAAGACATGTTAAAGGGGAGATTTATTTCACACTAATGAGCGCGATTCATTCCGGGGGAGGTTGAGAAACCAGGATTAGAGGAGGGGAAGGAGAAGAACGATGGGCCACAGCAGAACTGGAGAGAGCAGCAGCATGTCAAGCCCTGAAGACGCCTTTTGAGAGGAGGACTAGGAAGGGGTTGGGCCCAGGGCACTGGTCACGCACTGATTGGTGGTTCAATAGCTCGGGGATGTCCCGGTGGGAGACACTGGTAACATCATACTCCGCCCACCAGTTGAGGGGAGGGAAGAGGGCATGAGAAGTGTGGAATTTCTGTCTTGGTCTAGGAAGGCGCCAGTTATCTCTGTCACCATCTACGTTGCAGATGCATGCATCGGCTCTGGGCTTTGACCTAACTAACACTAGGGAGTTCATCCTATGTATCCCAAGAGGTAGCTGTAAATTTATAGTGCATTAATTAATGTCTAAGTATATTTTTTAAATTATGATAGCCAACAGGATTAAAGAATAAAATGTTTATATTGAGAGAAATGGGAAGAGAGAGAAAAGGAATATTACTAACTCCTATACATGCATACACATATACATACTGTCATTATTTGGTACCATGGAGAAAACCAGACCCCTAAAAAGATAAAGAAGGCTGTCTCAGAGAGTTGAAGTTGCGGGGCTTGGGCTGGGAAAACAAAGTCTGTCAATGCCATGGCCATATCCTAGTTTGGTTTTTAAAAGTAAAGAGAGTCTGGATGACCATCCTCCCCTGGAGAGAAAATGAGACAAAGACAAAGTGAGAAAATAGATAGAGAATCTGCCAGGGCAGAGTGGGATCTGAGAACTGGTACCATGGTGGTTGAAGGAACTGGGGTCATTTAACCCAGATAAGAGGCATAAGGAGAAGTGTATGCAGATGGAAGAAAAGAGGACAGGCTAGAATCAGGAGCTAGAAGAGGATGTCTTTGGCTGAACATATGCAGTAATTACTGCAGAAATTCCTATCCTGTGGATTCCTGGGATCTGTATGGAAAGTGTGTGTATCCATGTACTCCCAAAGTTACATGGAAAGTTGTGTCTTTTCATGGGTATATGCATTTAGGGAGAGGGGTCCAACTGTTATTTTCAACTTTTTTTCCAAAAAAGTTTATCATTTAAAATAGGTTAAGAACTACAAGACTGCCTTCCTTATGGGATAATAAACACCTTTAAACAGATACCATTTTTATTTATTTAAAATATTTTTATTGATTTCAGAGAGGGAGTGGGAGAGAGATAGATACATCAATGATAATAATCATTGGTTGTCTGCCTCCTGCATGCCCCACACTGGAGATCAAGCCCACAACCTGGGCATGTGCCCTGACCTGGAATCAAACTGTGACCTCCTGGTTCATAGATCTAGGCTCAACCACAGCCACGCCAGTCAGGCCAGAGACCATTTTTAATAGATGGTAATTTTCCCATGGGATACAAGGTTTATTTGGAAGAACCTTTTTCAGTCTCAGGTTCTAATATCTACACAATGGAAAATAATAAAATAAATCTATAATAATAAAAGCATAATATGAAAATCGATTGAACGACCAAACAGCAGAATGACCATCCAGACAACCTTCCGGGTGACCACACTATGACACGCCCTGGCCTCAGGCCAGCCAAGGCGGGTGCAATCCAATTGGTCTGGAGGCCCCCGCCATCGCCTCATGATCACCCCATAGAGGAAGGCCCAGGTCATCCTCTGCACAGCAATCGCCCTGACAAGAGAGGCCTAGGCCAGCCAAGTGATCACACCCCATGCCTGTCGCCTGCAGAGGGAGGCAACTGGTGGTAGGGGAGGGGGGTGCAGAACCACATAGATGGCAAGCAGTTGCAGTGGTGGGGTGGGGCCAGCTACCAGCCGTTGGGAGAAGGAAAGCTCCAATAGGTTCTGATTGCTGGCCAGGCCAAGGGACCCTACCTGAGGGGTCTCAGATTGTGAGAGGGCACAGGCCGGGCTGAGGGACGCCCCCTCCCCACTAATGCACAAATTTTGTGCAACTGGCTTCTAGGGTAATAGTAAAAGAACAATTATTGAACACATTCCATGCTGGTTGATATGCTAAGTGCTTGACATGGGCTCTCATTTAATCCTCACAGCCTCAGACGAGGGTGGCACATCAAAAACTCAGAGACAAGGACACTTGCTGGAGGTCACCGTATGTAAGGGACAGAGCCAACATTAGAACCCAAGAAGTCTGGCCCTAGAGCTGGCGTGCTGGTCCCCTTCGGATGGGTTTCTCACTGTCTTCATTCAAATGCAGTTTATGTCACTTGCCTGTATTAGTTCTCACCACAATTCATAGTGACAACACTTGCACCTGCAAAGCTACTCTTTCTGTTTTTTAATTTTTTCCTGTTTTAGTCTTGTTCTATCTGCACATTATCTTTGTATTATGACTGTGCTTGAGTAAGAGTCTAATATCTATAGGTTATTTGAACTTGATATTGAAAGGGCCTGAAAGGAATTTTAGACACAGAGCAGGGAGTTTTAGGGAATAAAGAGGGTCCATGGAAGAAGAATGTATAGATGGGGGCTTGGAGACACAAAAATGTTTATCTTACTTTTACAGAGGATAGAGAAATGCCACAGGATAAGGGGGGAGGAAGACATATAGTCACAGAGGATAAAAGAAGTCACAAGATATTGAGAAGAGGGAAACATTTTCACAGAGGATAGAGGGATGTTTCAGGATAAGGGGAGAGAAAGGGGTGGGATACCATGTGGGCTTTGAGCTTCGAAACTGATACGCTGTAGCAGAGTCACCAATGAGGGGTCTTAGATTGCGGAAGGGTCCAATTAGAAAGGGATTCAGACAAAAACCTATGGCATATATAAACCAGAGACAAAGAGACATGAGACAGATTTTAGATTCAGATATTTTTCCATTAGAGAGAGAGAGCAGACTTTTCCCATTTGGGTGCCCCTTCCCAGCGGTCCTTTTTGGGGACACCCCTGCCCAGATGGAGTTTGTTAGACCATGCATTTATCCTTCATCCTTTTTAGTCAAAGACACACTAGAAGAAATCCGCACCCCAAACCCCACGTTTCAGTGTCATTTAAAACCGAGAGAGAGAAGTAGAGGGAGAGGTAGGAAGAGAGAGAAGGAGAGATCATTAGTTTTCTATTGCTACTGTGACAAATCACCTCAAAGTTGGCTTGAAACAATACAAAATTATTTTGTGTTCTGTAAGTTAGAGTTCCAGCATGAGTCTCACTGGGCTAAAATCAAGATGTTAGCAGGGCTGTCCTTTCTGGAGGCCCTGGGGGAGAATGCTTCATTGCCATTTCCAGCCTCCTTGGCTGGGGACTCCGCTCCCTCAACTTCAAAGCCAGCATCAATAGGCTGAGTCCTTATTACATTCCATCATTGCAATCTCCCTGGTGATTATATTAGACTCACTCAAATCATCGAGGATAGAGGATAATCTCTCCATCTAAATGTCCTTGATTTATCACATCTGTGAAATCCCCTTTCCTGTGTTAGATAGCATCATCACACATTCCAGGGATAAGACAGGGACATCCCTGAGGATCACTCTAAGGGACATCTCTGTCTACCACAAGCACCTACTAAATGCCAGGCACTGTTCCAGGGACCAAGGCAAAACACAATGCCTTCCCTAGAGGAGATTGTTACAGCTGATAGAGTACTTAGACAGATAAGGGAAGAACAAGGTGTGCTATGACAGAAGTGTGATCAACTATAACACTCTGGAGAGAACAACTGCCTGCGGTCAAGGATGAAGCAGAACAAAATTTGGCCCAAGAATTAGAATTGTTCTTGACTTTTTTGTATGACTTTATCACCTTCCATTCAGGTTTTAAGACTCTGGGATATTCAGCACGAGCTGTCCATCCAGAGGATCTCATGTTCTTTCCCCCAAAGTCAGGACTTCAGATGCCTCTTCCACTTTGATGAAGCCCATGGTCGACTTTTCATCTCCTGTAATCACCAGCTGGCCCTGTTGGCAATGGAACGGGAAGTCAGCAAGAGGGTGAAAAGCCACAAGAGCGCAGTCACTTGTGTTCTTTACCATTCAGGTTTGAGGCAGGTAATGATGCTTTTCTTTCACTCTCCCAACTTATCTCCATATCCAGAGGCTATTTCCTTAATTCAATCTAAGGTCACTGAGGACAAATAGAGAAAAAGCAAAGTCATGGCAAGGGATTTCATAGGCATGTGCTTTTTTGCAATACTGTGTGTTCAGGTGGATTTGAGGATGATTTCATTTTCAGCCAGTGGCCCCAGCAGCACTGACACAATTATAAGGAATGACAATATTCCAGCTAACACAAACACAATGTTATATGATCCAACCTACCTTTGTTACCTGCCAGCTTGGGTCCCGATGGCAAATGCAGGTAAACCTGGCTGGAAATTTTTCTTTTATGAATACCATCTTCCTGTATCCCCATGGAAAGTTCTGAAATATGCATGAAATGTAATTAGCAGAGATCCATTTTTGCTGGTATATTTTACACCAGGGGCTCGCAGTGGCAGCCCGGAATGTATTCATAATAAAATGATTCAGTTAAATGTGGTGCCACTTGCTATGCAGCTTGAGTGTTGTTTGTCTCCCCACCACTTTAATGATGCTCTGCAGCCTTTGCTCATGGGAATGCTACCTGCATGTCAATGACCAAGCCAGCTCCCCTATTGCAGAGCCTTCTCAGTGGACAGGAGGGGCAAGCTTGGGGGTACTGCCATGATCACTTCAGGCCCTGTTGTAACAGCACAGCAGAAGCCCAGTATCCAGCTTTCGGCCAATTTAAACAAGAACTCCAGCCCATTCTTTCCTTCCCTCCCCAGAATCCTCTGCAGTCAGGCAGACAGGAGTAGTTCAGATCTTGTGCAGGGGGTGGAAAGCTCTTTGTTAGTAATGAGCAGTGTGTCATGTCACTACTTCAAACATTCTGTTTCCTGGTTATTCTAGGAGATAAAAATCCTTTACGCAACAATCCATTTTGAATTCCATCTGGGGGAAATGTTCCCCCGTAAATGTTTTACTGAACTTTATGAAGGCAACCGGTTAATTCGGCTCCCTGGTGGCTGCTGAGCGATGTATTTGTTTCCAGGAGAACATTATGCTAATTAAGATCTGCAAAGTTACACAGCTAGGCTTGTGCTTAGATGCTGAGATTCTGCACTGCCCGGCCATAAGATGAGCTATATTCCCTGAGGAATTCAGGAAATGGGGCCCAAAGGAGTTCTGGAATTTTCTACTTGGGACATGAGATAAAGCCAAGATAACAAATGTATACAAGTTTTAGGCAAGGATAGAATATGCGCATGTGGTATATGATGTAGGAAGAATAACTGTACAATTCAGTGTGTACACTTCTTTATTTTCACTGTTAATAGCATAAATAATTAAAAGCATTGATACATATATAAAGCACATAGAGCTGTACCACATACATAAGTGCTTTCTATTAGCTGCTAAGCTTTAAGAAACACTTTTGTGCTATGTTCCATTTTCTTAAATTATGAAAATGTATTGACAGTCTAGAAAAAACAATATCATCCACAGTCCTATCAACCAGTGATATTTGTCACTTTAGAGTAATTAGACAAAGCAAATTAAACAGTTTTGAAGAAATACTAGGAGCCAGGACTGAAGGAGACTCTAATCATAATATATATATATCTCCTATCTAATAAAAGAGTAATATGCAAATTTGACCATACCTTCCACACACCCACAAGCCATGCCCACAGCCACACTGGCCAGCCAATCAGAAGCAAATTATGCAAATAAACCCCAATCAAGTTGGCTGCCACCACTAAGCACAGGAGGAAGGCTTGGGTTTCTCTGGCAACAGAGGAAGCCAAGCTATCTGCCTGCCATTGCCTGCCTAGGCCTCCAATGTTACAAAGTTTCAATTATAAAAGATACAGAAATGGCAGCAGCCACTGAGCTGGAGAGAATAGAGGCTTGGGTTTCCCTGGCAACGGAGTAAGCCAAGCTTTCAGCCTGCCATTGCTGGCCTAGGCCTCCACTCTAGGCTAGAAATGGCTGCTGTTATGGAGGCTTAGCTCCGCTCCAGGCTACAAAGTTTTAATTGTAGACATAGATTAATCTCAGATACCAGGGCCTCCACTTGGGTCACTGGGGGGCATGGCTGGCCTACAAACCTCCACAGGCCCCTCACTCAGGCTACCCCTCACCCCAAGAGAATCCCCACCCTGATCTGGGACACTCTTCAAAGCAAACTAGCTGGCCCCCACCCATGTACCAGGCCTCTATCCTATCTAATAAAAGAGAAATATACAGATTGATTATCACTCCAACACACAAGAGGGCTGCCCCCAGGTGGTCAAAGATCCTGCTCCCATATAGACACAAGATGGCCACTACAAGATGGCTAGCAGGGGAGAGCTGTTGGGAGGTTCCAGCCCCTGCAAGGGAGGGCCGTTGTGGGTGATCAGGCCAGCAGGAGTGGGCAGTTAGGGGTAACCAGGCTGGCAGAGGAGGGAAGTTGGGGGCAAACAGGCTGGCAGGGGAGCAGTTAGACATCAATTAGGCTGGCAGGGTAGTGGTTAGTGGGTGATCAGGCTGGCAGGCAGAAGCAGTTATGGCAGTCAGGGAGGCAGGCAGTCCTGGACTGTGAAAAGGATGTCTGATTGCCCGTTTAGGCCTGATCCTACCAGGATCGGGCCTAAACGGGCACTCGGACATCCCTTGAAGGGTCCCAGATTGGAGAGGGTGCAGGCTGGGCTAAGGGACATTCCCTGCCCCTGTGCACAAATTTAGTGCACCAGGCCTCTAGTGTGTGTGTGTGTGTGTGTGTGTGTGTGTGTGTGTGTGTGTGTGTATAATTTCAGAGAGGAGTGGAGACTGAGAGAGAGATGGAAACATCAATGATGAGAAAGAATCATTGATTGGCTGCCTCCTGCATGCCCCCTACTGGGGATGGAGCCCCCAACCCAGGCATGTGCCCTTGACTGGAATGAACTCAGGACCTTTCAGTCTACAGGCTGATGCTCTACCCACTGAGCCAAACAAGCTAAGGTGAGACTCCAGTCTTTAAGGGCAGGTCCAGGGTGTCTTCCTGGTGCTCGTTGCTCAGTAAGGCCTCACGCAGGATTGTGGAATAAAAATGGGGAAGCAGACACTTGACCAACTCACAAGGCAACAGCAGAGCTGAGTGTAATGAAGTAGAGGTAAAAGCTACCGATGGAAAGTGATCAGTACTGCCTGGGGCCGAGGAGGGTGGCATTTCAGCAGAGCACTGAAAGCCAGAGTGGAGTCTTTAAGAGGAAAAGGAAGTAGTTCTAGACAGAAACCACAATGCAAGCACCTGCAAATAAGCTTGAATACTCAGATTGCATTTACTGGGCGGGTTTCATGCTGGGATGGCCAGTTGGGGAACACTTGGCAGATGTTGGCGTTGAAGCAATAAAAGGAGCTTAGAGCCAGATGGTGAAGGTCATTCACCGGCCATACCACAGTCTGGTCTTGGACAAATTATTGCTTAAACTTGAGGTTAAAACACTAATTCTTAGGCCCCAGGGGATTCAGATCCTTTCAGGGAATCTCAGAGGTCAAAACTATTTTAATCATAATATTAACTTGTTTTTTGTTTTTTACTCTCATTGTCTCATTAGTGTACAGAGGAGTTTTCTAGAAGCTACATGATGAGCGATAATGTAATTGCTGTGATATCCAAAAGACTGTGTGCTTCTTATAATTGTCTTTTAATAAATTCTCATTATAAATTTCTAATGTAAATTACCTATCTATCTTCTATCTATCATTTATCTATCTTCTATCTATCTATCTATCTATCTATCTATCTATCTATCTATCATCTATCATCTATCTATCTCTATCCTCTATCTATCTCTATCATCTATCTATCATCTATCTATCTATTTCTTCCATATAAATGAAAGTTATTTGAATTCTTCACTAATTTTAAGAGTGTAAAGGGACCTGAAGACCACAAGTTTTGAGACACTTTGGTTTAGAGAAATTGGAGTTCAAATGTTGGGCAGATTACTTACTATGTCTAAGCTTCGGTTTACTAGCTTTAGAAAATGTGTGCATGTGCGTGTTTGTGTGTGTGTGCGCGCGCTTCTGGGCCACAGACGTGATAACAGTAGCAGCATGTATCTCTCCTGCATTCCATCCCTGGGTATGGCCTCCTTTCGGGAGCAGTTCTTTCCTCCTGGCAGCCAGGCCTACAAGCTCCCCCAGACCTCTCAGGTGCAGTGTTGAAGCTTTATCACACCTCTTCTTTTGCTTAACTTCTCCAAATTTGTTCATCTTTATTTAACCAGGCATCAAGTGAAAGCAGAAGTTAGGAAGAGTTAGAAGTTGGATTGGGCTTTGTCACTAGCCTGCTTATCTTCAGGAACACCCCTTGAAGGGAGGAAGTTGTTTTTCCTGTCCATTCTCAGCCATTGCCATTCAGTTACAGGGGTCTACTTTGTTCCTCTCAGCTCCCCGAGTCTCCAGGGACAGCCCTGGCCACGCTGATATCACCCCTCTCAGAGCATTGGTTACATCTGGAGTTGTTTTCTAGGTAAACCCTTAGCTCAACTCTCATTTTCCTCTTCTCCTATGTTTTTGGTATAAGGGAAAGACCCTTGTTTTCCACTTCTGTATTTCCCAACGGCTCTTCACATTCTTCTGAGCACCGAACGGATGGATGCTCTACTGCTAAATTATTGTCTTTTCTCATTCCAGGTTCAAAAGGAACCCAGGCTTTTTCTTTCCACTGACCCTTGATCTTTGGTTTTCTGGTTTTAACTCTCTTTGAGGGACTTTCCATTTGTCTGAAATTAATGGGAAACCTTTCTTCTGTTGTCATTTCAGTTGACATGTTAGTATTACTTAATTCTATTTGACTCCAATGGAGACCTAACATAATCCCTATGTAAAAGCAACTTGGCACATTTCTGTGACTTTTCTTTATCTTCCTGACGTTTGGCATCCTGGCATCCCTAATCTAAGAAAGGGATGGCAAGCCATGCAAAGCCTCTTACAAAGAGCTGCGTGCTTTGTCACACCCTGCGAAGATTGCCCTCACAGTTAGCAGCAGGACAAGTTGGGACAGCATGAGGGAGTCCCTGGAATGTGCAATTTTAAAAGAATCAAAGTAACTCAGTACCCTGGAGGTAGTTCTAATAAACTGCCTTTGCAGCAAGTTCTTAACTGAAGCTTAAAAAATACCCAAGGATGTTAGGAACCTTTAAAAATATATTTGTAGCTATAAACAGGAATAGATCAAGTCTCTCAGAGTTATCACTGCGGCTCTCATCCTGATGATGGGGGCTAGCATGTTTCTGTAAAATAGGTAATGTTTCAGTTTGTTTGCACCGAGGACACACTTAGGGCCAGGCTAGACAGTCAGGTGTCATCAAATTTTGACAGACAATAAATTAAATAGTTTTGTTTTTGAAAAACATTCCATGTTTATTGTGAGATGTTAAAACAATGCAGCAAAGAAGCTAAGTATCATCAGGTTCTAAATATCTCTCTGTGAGTAGACTATTTTGCATAAATGTGGTCCTGTAAACCCACTTTTTTTATTTTATAATAGATTGAAATGTATTTCCCTGTACCCTAATGTAGATCTAGTTCACCATTTTTTAAAAGGCAGTACATATCCCACTGTAGGTATGTATCATCATTTACTGATCCATTTGCCTTGATGAGAATTTTGCTATTACGATTTTTTTTCTCTACATAAGGATATTCACACTCATGAGTTTGTCTCTCTCGGGAAAAATCTTAGGAATGACTTTCTAGCTTAAAATATATGCACAGGACATAATTTGGTATACAAATTGCTCCCTGTAATTTTACCGTTTTATCCAATCTCCAAGAGTAAACATGTTAATCACGGTTACACAGAGAAACTTGTCAGACAGCGCTGCCTGGCTGCAACTAGCAGGACTCCTGAGACCCTTTTCATAACTCAGCACGGAGATTGGGTTTGGAAATTTGAAGATTAGACCTTCTTTACCTCATCCAGAGTGGTACTGTTTCTTGACGACAACTCTCAGACTAGCACAAGAAACATCATTCCTGAAAAATTGCTCTTGGGTGTTAGTTTTTGGTACCAGTGCATCTCCTCTCCTCTTTTCTACACACCGATATTTTAGGGCATTGAGATTTTTCAGAATCTAAACAATTCACTGTGTATTCCCTTGGTAATATAAAATGTGAGAAAAGGGAGGTCGACAAATTTAAGGGAAATTTATCTCCATCTTACAAGACATTATACCTCTGGGGTGCTTGTATTTAGGGCAAGATCGATGAGTTTCTCTTTTGAACAGAACTGGATACACACTAACGGAAGCTTTCTCTTTGCCTGCCTTCTAGCTGGGCTCCAAGTGACCTCCATTCTGTTAGCATGGCTTTTTTTCACTAGCCGGCTTAAAGCTTTACTTGGTTTCATGTCAATCCTGAGCCTATGAGATCTAATCACTTGCTAGAGACATGTGAAGTAAGTACCCTAGTCTTAAGCTTACACCAACACACACACACATGCACATACATGCATACCCATGTCAATTTAAATGTGATTAGCTTGGAAGGAATAACACATTTCAGTGTTACAAAACTCAAAAGAAAAATAGGATATACAGTGCAAGTTTTCTCTCATCCCTGTTGTCTACCTACCCAGTTTCCCAGTCTCCTTCCTAGAAAGCAACCAGTTTTATGACTTTAATGAGGCCCCTGCAAGGGCTTTTCTATTCATACAGAAGTAAATATATAGTGCCTCTGGCCAGTTGCTCAGTGGTTAGAGCAGCATCCAGAGGACCAAAAGGTCTCTGGTTCGATTCCCAGTCAAGGGCACATATCTTGGTTGCAGGTTTGATCCCTGGCCCTGATTAGGATGCCTGAGGAAGGCAACCAACCAACGTGTCTCTCTCACATTGATGTTTCTCTCTCCTTCCCCCACTCACTCCCTTTCTCTCTCGCTAAAAATCAATGGAAAAAAATATCATCAGGTGAGGATTAAAAATTAAAAAATATATATGTAATTATTAATTGTAAGAACATATTATTTTAAATGCTGTTTACATAAATGATAGCATATAATATGCACAGAAACATTGCTCTGTACATTGGTTTTTTTTACCTAATGCTCTAGCTTAAAGATCATTTCATCACTTTACCTAGAAAGCATGCTCTTTCTTTTATACAGCTCTATGGTACTCCATTACATGGGTCTACCAAATTTTTTGTTAATCAGTTCTTATAGGCATTGATGGTAATTCTGATATTTTTCTATTTCAAGTAATATAGCAGTTTTAACCTTGAGCATACAAATTTTAGCACACATGAGGTTATATCTGTGTGATAAATTCTTAGAATTGGTCAGAAACTATTTCAGAAACCTTGATAGATATTGTCCAATGTTCACCAAAAAATAGCTGCTTTAAATCTATCAGCAGGATAGAAGAGTACCTATCTTGAGCCTATCTCATCCTCACAGTCTCAGCTTTTTAAAAGACTTTATTTATTTTCTAAAAGAGCACTTTTAGGTTCACAGCAAAATTGAGAAGAAGGTACAAAAATATCCTGGTTCTTCTGTCCTTCCTCCCCTCTAGATTTGCTACAACTGATAAACTGATATTCACCCATCCTTATCACCAGACTAGAGGCTGGTGCATGAATTTGTGCATGGGTGGGTTCTGTATGGGTGACCTGCAGGGATCAGGCCTAAACCCACAGTCCAACACCATCTGCAGCTCCTACCTGTCGCTCCCACTCATCCTGGATCTAAAAATAATAGAGATATTAAGTAGCCATTGTCCATGTGGGCAATGTGATTGGTTGTTCTGCCATTCGGTCTATTTGCTTATTACCCTTTTATTATATAGTATGTAACTACAGTATTCATTAGGGTTCACTCTTGGTGTTATATATTCTGTGAGTTTAGACAAACGTATAATGACATGTATCCACCATTATAACATCACTAGAGGCCCAGTGCACGAAAAGAGGGTTCACTCTTGGTGTTATATATTCTGTGAGTTTAGACAAACGTATAATGACATGTATCTACCATTATAACATCACTAGAGGCCCCCAGTGCATGGGGGGTGAGGAGAGTGTCCCTTAGCCCAGCCTGCACCTTCGCCAATCTGGGACCCCTCAAGGGATGTCTGACTACCCATTTAGGCCCCATCCTGGTAGGATCGGGCCTAAATGGGCAGTTGGACATCCTTCTCACAATCCAGGACTGCTAGCCTAATTGATATCTAACTGCTACCCTGCCAGCCTGTTTGCCCCCAACTTCCCTCCTCTGCTGGCCTAGTCACCCCTAACTGCCCACCCCTGCAGGCTTGATCACCCCCAACTGCCCTCCCTTGCAAGCCTGGTCCCTCCCAACTGCCCTCTCCTGCTGGTCTGATCACCCACAACTGCCCTCCCTTGCAGGGCCTGAAACCTCCCAATAGCCCTCCCCTACTGGCCATCTTGTAGTGGCCATCTTGTGTCCACAAGGGGGCAGGATCTTTGACCACCTGGGGGCAGCCCTCTTGTGTGTTCAAGTGATGGTCAATCTGCATATTACTCTTTTATTAGATAGAATAGAGGCCTGGTGCATGGGTGGGGGCCAGCTGGTTTGCTTTGAAGAGTGTCCCAGATCAGGGTGGGGGTTCCCTTGGGGCGAGGGGCGGCCTGGGCAAGGGTCCTGTGGAGGTTTGCAGGCCAGCCACACCCCCCAGCAACCCAAGTGGAGGCCCTGGGATCTGGGATTAATTTATGTCTACAATTGAAACTTTGTAGCCTGGAACAGAGCCAAGCCTTCTGCTCGCTCTGTGGCGGCAGTCATTTCTGTTTGAAACTTTGTAGCCTAGAGTGGAGGCCTAGGCCAGCAATGGCAAACTGAAAGCTTGGCTTCCTCCATTGCCAGGGAAACTCAAACCTCATTTCTCTCCAGCTCAGTGGCTGTCGCCATTTCTGTATCTTTTATAATTGAAACTTTGTAGCATTGAGTGGAGGCCTAGACTTGCAATGGCAGGCAGAAAGCTTGGCTTCCTCTGTTGCTGGGGAAACACAAGCCTTCCTCTTGCTCTCAGTGGTGGCAGCCATCTTGGTTGGGGTTTATTTGCATAACCTGCTCCTGATTGGCTGGTGGGCGTGGCTCATGAGTATAGCAAAGGCATAGTCAAATTTGCATATTGCTCTTTTATTAGATAGGATATAGAGTAATTTCACTGCTCTAAAAATCTTTTATGCCCCACCTTGTCTTCTTACCCTTCTCTCCTAAACCCTGGCAACCAGTGATATTTTTACTGTCTACATAGTTTTGCCTTTTTCAGAATATCATGTAGTTAGAATCTTTTAAGTTTGTAGCTTTTTAAGATTTGCTTTTGTCACTCAATAATATGCATTTACATTTCCTCTATACATTTTTAATGGCTTGAAAGCTATTTTTTACACTGAATAATATTTCATTATATGGATATAGCACAGATTATTTATTAATTCACCTGTGAGATGGCAGTTATGAATAAAGCTGCTAACTATCTGTGTGAAGGCTTTTGTGTGGACATAATTTTTCAACTCTTTGGGGTAAATATCAAGGGGCCCAATTGCTGAATTGACTGATCAGAGTGTGTTTAGTTTTGTAAAAAAATGCCCATTGCCTTTTAAAGTGGTTGCATCAATTTGCTTTCCCATAAGCAATGAAGGAATGTTCTCATTGCCCCACAGCCTCATCAGCATTTGATGTTGTCAGTGTTCCAGATTCATGTCATTCTAATGTGTAGTATCACATTATTGTTTCACTACACACCTCCCAGACCACATATGATGTGGAGCATTTTTTTACATTATTTTACATTTGTTTATCTTCTTTGGTGACGTCTGTTAAGGTCTTTAGCCCATTTAAAAAATAGGTTATTTGTTTTCTCATTGGTAAATTTTAAGTTCTTTGTATATTTTGGATAACAGTATCTGTTAGAAGTCTTCTAAGAATATTTTCTTTAAGTCTCTGGCTCGTCTTTTCATTCTCTTGACAGTGTGTGTTGCAGAGCAGAGATTTTTAAATTTAATGAAATTCAGTTTATAAATTATTTCATTCATTGCAAAACCAAAGGTCATTTAAATTTTCTCCTATATTATCTGCTTTGAGTTTTAGAGTGTTTTGTTTGTTTTGTATGTAGGTCTGTGACCCATGCTGAATTAGATTTCATGAAGGCTATACAGTCTTTCTGGATTCATTTTTTAACAAGTGGAGTTCCAGTAGTTCCAGCACCATTTATTGAAAAAACTATCTTTTCTCCATCGTGTTGCCCTTGCTTCTTTGTCAAAGATCAGTTCATTATATTTATGTGGGTCTATTTTTGGTCTCTCTATTCTGTTCCAATGATCTATTGTCTATTCTTTTGCTGATACCACACTGCCTTGATTATTGCAGCTTTATAGTAAGTTATGAGGTTGGGCAGTGTGAGTCTTCTGATTCTGAAATATATTGTGATGGCTCATCTGGCTCTTTGGCTTCTCTATATAAACTTGCTTAGAATCAGTGCTGTCTATTTTTACCCATTAGAGCTCTTAGCATATTCATAATAGTTATTTTAACTTCATAATCTCAGAATTCAAACATCCCTGCCATGTCCGAGTCTGATGTTTGTTCTGTATCCTCAGACTGCATTTCTTACCATTTAGTATGTTTTGTATTTTTTCCATAGTTGGACATGACTTCTGTACGTAGGCCTTTAGAAATGTGGTTGTGAGGTGTCGCGGGTGGGGAAGCCTTCTGGAATCCAATGATTAGGTCTCAGACCTTCAGTGAGCCTGTGCCTCTGGATTGTGACAGCTTCTCAGTTGTCCCTTCTCCCCCTTGAATAGAACAAGAAGGCGAGAGACAGCTAGACTTAGGAATGGCCCTTCCCCAGGTCAGTTAGCCTCTGATAAAACTCTAGCAGGTTAGGGTCTGGTTAAATAGTTTCTCCTGAGGACAGACCCTGTTAAGATGAATGGCATACTCTGACATACTACTATTTCAAAATACTTTTGCCTGCCCTTGCCAGGAGTATAAGGGGATTTTTTTCTTCAATATTTAAGGGAGAACCTGGTCGATATCCTCAAAACAAAATATAAAATTATGGGGCTCCCCTATGACTGGCTCCCCCTGGAAATTTTAACTCTAAGACTTGTCCACTTGGAGCCTGCAGCAATTTGTCAATTGCAGTTCCCATTTCGCTATCTTGGCACTGTGCCTGAGAGGTTTCAGTTTATGAGTTTTGCTGTGGTAAGTTGTGACTTTATTTATTTGCCTAGGTAGGTCTTTCTGATTTTGGGGGCAGCGATTTGCCCTGTGACCTCATTTCTTATATTGATCTAAGAAAAGTTGGTTTTTCAGTTTGCTCAGCTTTTTACTTATTGTTGGGATGGAGTGAGAAATTTCATGCAGGAACAGAACCTGGGAGCTATTTTTTGAAATCGTTTTTTTTTTTTTTTTCTTTCTCTCTTCTTAGCTATTTCTTTACAATGTGAGAGGTGGTGGGATTTTAGAATCAGAGTGCCCAGTGCTTTACATTGAGCAAGTTACTTAATTTATCTAAGCAACAGTTTTGGTTATTTTTTTTTAAATCTAGAAAATAGAAATTATAATACCTCCTTTATAGGTGTTCTGTGAAGGATGAAAAGATATTGTGTATTAAGACAGACAGAACAAAACAGGAGTAGAAGATAATTATTAATCAAACAGGGAGAAATTATATTTCTCTGACTTTGTACCCTGGTGTCTGTGGGTGCCAGGTGACATTGGGAGTGTTTTGAATGCCTGTACAATGACCACAGGTGGGTACACGCAGCCCACGGCCCTTCCCCTCATACTGCCGAAGCCTTGTCAGCCTTTCTTGGAGTTCTTGAGCAAGCCAAGGACACTGTGCCTCAGGGCCTTTGCATTTCTGTTTCCTTCTCTTCTCAGGTATCTTCATAGCTTCCTCCTTCACCTCAGCCATGTCTTCCTCAAATGAGTCCTTCTAAGAGCCCTTGATTTTGCACCAACTCCCAATGATCTCTACCCACTTCTCAGTTATCTCTTTCATAATGCTTCATATAAACATATATATGTAAATTTCTTTAATATTTTCAAATCTCCCCCTTTCTTCCCCCACTAGATAGAAAGGCAGGAATTTTTCACTGATATATCTCCAATGCGTCCATCCTGTGTCTCTCCTATTATAAGGTGTTTTATAAATTTAAGGAATGAATTATAAATTAATCTAAGAAGAGGTTATGTCTAATAAATAAGATTTATAAGGGAAGAATCACTGCCTTTGTCTGTATCAGTATTCCGAGATTCATTTTCTTCACCTCACTGCTTACTGAGACAAAACTTCGGAGATCTGATGCAAAACAGAAATAAAGGAAATAACCTGCTTTATATTATGGGGCTATGAACAGCACTGACTAAAAAATAAATAAATAAAATAAGTAAAAAGAAAAGAAAAGAGCAATTAAATCAAATGTCCTGATCCATGGTAGCCAGCAACATCCATGCCCTGCTGTAATTTTTTATTCCTCTTACTTAGACCTAGGACTTGGGATGTATCTGAAAAGGAACTAAAATGCTGACTGTTTTTGGAATAGCAAGAAGACAATTAGGGAACATGAATACAATGTCACATCTCTTAGTATTGGCTGATTGGCTGTGACAGCCTCAGATGAGAGAGATGAAAAGACCCATACATTCCTAAACAGTCATTAACTCAGGTACAGAAGGTAGTGTGTGCTCCCATCAGAACACCAATTTGCTCACGAGGCGCAATGCGCTGCAGTGTAGTTATAGAAATAGGCCTATTTCTGCCCTGCAACTCCCAGAGTCCTGCCCCCATGGGCTGATGAGCAGCAGCCAGGAATAAAGTGAAAACTTAAAGAGATTTGATGTCATAAAATGTGGCATATGAATGTGATGTCAATACCTCTTCCTGGGCTTTCTGACCAATCAAAACAGCTTGCTAAAGATAAAGTGCCCTGCATCCTGCAGTCAAACCACTTCCTTCATCTGCCAAGTGATGTTAAATGCACTTGTCTCTCACTATACCTTGTAAGCCTTTTCATCTGCTTTGTTGTTCTTGTTTTCTGACATTGTCATGGATGGTAGATGTTGGTTAATAATGGTTGTATGTTGGGACAATAGTCGGTCCTTCTTTTTCAATGCATTGTTTTTGAGAAGCCTGCTTATTAAGGCAGATTGCCATAAAATTAAATTTGACTGACTATATACTGCTTTCATTATTGATTGAGAGTTCATGAGGAATTGTTAATTAAGCAAAAAAAATGCTGAAAACTGATGAATAGTATGTTGGAGTTCAGGCAGGTGGGCAAAGCAAGGAGAGTGAAAAACAGCAAAACGTGATTTTTTAAAATTCTTGATTGAATGGCTACATTAAATAAAAGTGGTGGGTGGATGCTTAGATGCTTTGTAATGTGGCTGGAGCTAGTCTTAACAAGTAAGCAAGTGTTTTCTCTGAATATAAACTTATTTAGTTTGAGCTTTTAATTTCTACCAGGGAATGCCCAACTTTTAAGACAAAACTGTTAGTATGTAATAGGTGCTCAATAAGTACTTTTTAAATCCTATTTAATAAAGAGCTAATATGCAAATGGTCGACATGCCCTCGCATTCTCATGCTGGGGCAAGGGGACCTGAGGCCAGGCCAGGAGACCTGAGGCTGCATGCCCCGTCTGGTGTGGCTTGACTGGGGACCTGAGGCTACACCCCACACACTGGCACCAGGGTCAGGGGACCTGAGGCTGCATCCCTCACACGATGGGGCTAGATGGAGGACCTGAGGCCCTGTTCCCTTGTCGTGGCACTGGGCTGGGGGACCAGAGGCTGTGCTGGGGGACCTGAGGCTGTGCCCTCCACCTGGCATGATTTTATGGGGGACTTGAGGCTGCACCCCCCTGACCCTGAAGGGCTTGATGGAGGACCTTAGGCTGCACGCCCCCACCCTGCGGGGCTTGACAGGGTCTGTTGTGATTTTGAGGCACGTGCAGGTGGGTGGGAACTTGATACTGGGTCCCACGGTGTGCACCAGACTCTGACAGGAGGAAGATTTTTATATAAATTTCACTAATTTTTTTCATCTCTGACACTTCTATTATAGAAAAAGGACAAATAACAATATTAAAATATTTCCTCTAATTCCCTTTTAATGTACACAAATTTCATGTACCAGGCAAGTAGTAGAAATAATAAAATTATTCACAACCTTTAACTTTTTCTTAAAATTTCACTTTTCAAATTATTTTGTCTTCAATGAATGCAATCCAAATGTCCAAGCAATTACAGTATGAGAAAATTTCACAAGTAGTATATAATTTCAAATCTTAATATACATCTACAAATCTGGTTTCGAAAATTTAATTGTCTATATTCCCTGTCATGGCTGAAAAAAAGCAATATATGAAATACTTTGTAATTGATTGGGATATAAGAAGTAATGTCAGCCCAAATTAAAGGTCAGACAAATGAAGCTTTAATTGGAATAGTAACATTAGCTAATGTTTATGCTTGTTTATTGTATGACATGCTCTGTGTTTTGTAAACAGCTTACATATATCTCTTAAATACAGTTTGAGATAGTTACTATGATTCTCTCTAGTTTATAGGTGAGGAAACTAGAGCTTATTAAAATTGAATAATGAGCCAAGGTCAGACAACTGACATCCAAACTAAGCACTCTGGCTCTAGGCCAAAGGCTCTTAATGACCACGTATATGCACAAACTAAAGCAAACAGAAACACACCCAGTTACTTGGAATGATCCTTAAAGTGTGGTCACACTATTTTACAGATCCAGCTCATTTGTCCTAGAAATTACACTATCATTTAACAAAGGTAATTAAATATGTAAGCTACCTTTGATTTCACTAAGAGAAAATGTGTATCAAAATAGTGCTGCCCAACGGTTATGGTTTGATTCCCGGTCAGGGCACATGTCTGGGCTGCAGGCTTGATCCTCTGTAGAAGGCATGCAGGAGGCCGCCGATCAATGATTCTCTCTCATCATTGATGTTTTTATCAGGCTCTCCCTCTCTCTTTCTCTCTCTCTGGAGTCAATAAAAAATTATTTTAAAAAGTAGTATTACATCATTTGGACAATTATCTGATTCTGAGTTGTAATTTCAGGAAAAAAGGGTATGAGAGATTATATGCTCATGATCATTTCTTTGCTAGGGTATAAATGTTGCTAATTGGTGGCCTTCTACCCCTCTCCCCGCCCCAATTCCTCTTCTCCATTAATCTCCAGAACTGTCTTTGGTGAGCATCTCTTACTTGTACTATTACAGCAGCCTCCAGTTTGTTCTCCACACTGTTGCCAAAGCTACCTTCACAAACCAGCTAACGAGATATGCTGTATGACTCTCCTTTTTATTAAGAACAAAGCAATTGTTTTTAATTTTATTTGGAGTCATACACCCTATCGACAGTCCAGTGAAAGCTGCAGACTATTTCTAAGTAAAAAGAACTTTATATACATTATTCATTATTCTCTGGCATAGCTTGTTAGGGATTTCAAATATCCACCACCAGCCTGCTTCCTCATCCAATATTCCACCATTTATCTCATTCTCTGTATCCTGGATTCATCACATTTCTATTGTTTTTGTCACGCTTGGAATATTCTCCAAGTTCTCTCTCCTATGCATCCTCTTAACTATCTAGAATACAATGCTGGAATTAGAGGAAGGCCTTGTGATGTATCTGCCATGGGCAGCCTTCAAACTTCATTCTATAAGCTTGGGGCTAATGTCCAGCTACTTAGAATCTCAATTTTATCACTGGTAGATGAGAGTGGTAACAGTATTTATTTTTTCATGGTTTTTTATAAAGATGAAATGAGGTAGTTAATGTAAAGAACTTGGCACTCAATAAATACCCATCTTCAATTTGGACTGATCATCCTCATATTTTATTCTCTACCTTCCACCCCATTGAGTGGATTTTTGGGTTCCTTTCTCTGCCCCACAACACCCAGGACGATACCTCTGAACTTGTAGCATTACTTGACATTTTCTGTTTCTTGTCTGTTTTTCCATCTCGATAAATTGTTCTTAATCCAGATTGCACACTTAAGTAATGTGGGAAACTCTGTCAAAAATGCCCCTCCTTGCCCTAGCCAGTTTGGTTCAGTGTCTGAAGGGTCCCAGGTTTGATTCCAGTCCGTGTGTCTCTCTCACATTGGTGTTTCTCTCTGTCTCTCCCCCTCTCTTTCACTCTCTGAAAATCAGTGGAGAAATATCTGTGGGTGAGGATTAACAGAAAGTAAATAAATAAATAAATAAATAATACTCCTCCTTGGTCTAATTAAATTAGAGTGTGTGACATGGTATGCAGTCACGGTTTATAAAGTTCCCCAGGTGATTTTCATGGTCAAGCCTAGACTACAGACTCCTTGAGGGCAGGGATTCAACAGTGAACCCACTTCTATCGTTGTGCATTGAATGTTCACTCAGTGCATGCCCTGGAATGAATGAATGTGTGCATGCATCATGGCCAGCTGCTGTCCAGGCCTTATACAGTTGTAAGCTTTAACCTATTTAATTATGAAAATGCAACATTCACATTTAACATATTTTTAAATAAAATTTACATTCACCCAATGGTCATTAATGCTTAAGCAGAGAACGACATGCTTTAAGTTTTCTCAGAGTAGATGTTGCTTCAGGCAACTTTTTAATCTATACATTCATATGGTTAGTGGTTCTTGTTTTTACATTCTTCGGGTCTGAAAGTCCTGTGGGTGAGATGGTTTTATAAATCTCTTAAAGGGTGCTTAAACGGTTAGAGCTGAAATTAGTGGTCTGCCTGCCACTGTAAGATTTCACACTGTTGGATTTCTATATATAATTCTATCCTGACTAGTATTTATTTTGTTGCCTTTGTCTTGGGGGTGTAAATGCAGATTTATATTTAACCTTCCTGTGTACTTTCTTTTTAGTGACCCATCAATAATAGTGTTTGGCTATAAAAATATACACAGTACCCTGAGAAAGGAAGAAGAAAGGGACTAATAGCATTAAAAGCAATAGCTCTAGCAATTGGTTGAAATTAACTTTCCTCCATAATGGCAAGCAGTGCTTTCTTTTCTGAAGCCAAATGGAAACTGATATATAATAAAATGTGTCTTTTCATATAGTAAATAGTGTCATATCACCATGACTACTAAAATCAACTTTCTCATTTAAATGCAAAAGATTTCTAAGTTTATTTTCAGTAGGATTCGATTTCAGGATGGCCTCTAGACACTAAGCTGAACGGTGGTGGGTAAGGGAAGTAAATTCCTATCTTTTCTCATAAAGAGAATCATGACCTTATTATCTCAGTTCTGGCCTAGAAATTAAAATGTTATCGGCTCAACAAAAAGAAAGAAAATACATTACAAAAATGTCTCTAACTGTTAGGGGATCCTAGGATGGAAAATGCACAGGTTAGATAGTTTTATTGCAATAACAATGCTAGATTCTGGGGCTATATTTAATTTCTTTACAATGTTATTTTTTCTTAGGTAATCAGCTCTGATGTGGGGTCGACAGTTTGCTTCTGGATGATAGACACTGGGCAGAAAATCAAACAATTTACTGGTTGTCATGGAAATGCAGAAATCAGCACGATGGCCCTTGATGCAAATGAGACACGGCTTTTGACTGGCAGCACAGATGGAACTATTAAGGTAGGAACACAGTTCCTACCAGACAAGAGGGGGCCAGAATACTGTGAGAGGAAACACAGTGTTGACTCTACTTATTTGTGCGTTTTGTTTTTTTTTGTCCTTGCAAGAAGAGAGCTGAGACAAGGTAAAAAGAGCTAAAGAACTCAAGCCGTTAATAACAAAGCTGTTAGGAAAATAAAATTCTGTGGAAAAATGAATGAATGGTTTCTCTGAATAAATTATTTAGGATTAAAGCATAACTTGGCTTTCTTCAGAAAGCTTTTTCCAGTGCTCCGGATAGAGGACTACTTTGGGGAATAAGAGGCCTGAATAATTTCCATGGGCTTCAGCTAATGTTGCTAGTTTCCTTTTCCTCGATTTATAAAATGAGAAATCAGGGCAAGTAAACTTTTCAACATGGCATAGATGCAACATTTCCAGAAAATTAATATTTTGGAATCATTCCATTTTGTAATTTTTACTTTGATGTAAAGGTAAGGTAGTGAGGAAAGGAGGAAGAACAAGCATAATCTTATTTATTATTTATCTTATACTCTTATGCTTTGGGGCTTTTCTTTATTTTGCAACTATTATTAATTTCTTCTGGGAGAAAGATGATATTATTTTACTTTACAAAAAATGATCAATTTTTTATACCAAGTTAGATACAATCTGAAATCATGTCCATCAGTGAAACTTCCCTGCTTCCCCGGGCTCTGAGAGTAATGACAGTGTTTGATTGGAGATGACTTGTGATACTCTACCGCAACAAAGGGTACTTTTCTGAATAGGCTTTAAATGGCTTGCAAACTTCTGTCATATCCGGAGTCATGAAGGTGTTAATTAGATGTCCCTTCCATAATAGGATATCTGATGCGTTCAGGGTAAGGGATGCTCTCTGGATATGTAGGTGTCATATCATGGAAGTTGGAGGCAAGTTTGCAGGAGGATAGCAGGATGCTAATGACCAGTGGGAAGGAGGTGCTATGGCATGTTACAGTGAAAATCTCTGGGAATCACCAAAATTTGACTAACCTCTGGGAAGGTTAATGGATGCCATATGGACTGGGAACTTGGATTTAAGCAAAATAGACTCATTCATGGAAGGACAGACTGGTAAAAGGTGTGAGGGTAATGGAATAATCCCAATCCTAATAATCCAGGTGGAGTAAAATAAGAATAACTGAAAGTGGAGTGTTATACAGAGGCTTAGCAAAAGGAACGAGCAAGTATCCTCATTACTAGTCCTGGGGAATGAGATAGAACTGAAAAATAAGGGAAGTGGATTAGGTTACCTTTACTGCTGTCATGGAAAGTAACCATCCAGAGTAGGGCAGACTTATTTATTTATTTATTTTTAATGAGAATATGTTTAATTATTTTTTTTAATCTTTATTGTTCAGTTTATTAATTACATTGTTTCCCCTTTTTATCCCCCTATATCTCCCCTCTACCCTATACCTATCCCACCTTCCACCCTCACCTCCCCCTCCCCACTGTCCTCTCCCATTGTTGCAAGATTTTTGTCCAATCTCTTGCTGTACTTCCCACAACCCTTTTCTGCCCAAGAATTGTCAGTCCATTCCCTCTCTATGTCCATGTTTCTGTTATATTCACCAGTTTATCTTGTTCATCAGCCTATCAATTCACTTGATTTTTATGTTCATTTGTTGATAGATGTGTATTTGTTGTTCATAATTTATATTTTTACCTTTTTCTTCTTCTTCTTAAAGAATATCTTTCAGCATTTCATATAATATTGGTTTGGTGGTGATGAACTCCTTTAGCTTTTTCTTATCTGTGAAGCACTTTATCTGATCTTCAATTCTGAATGATAGCTTTGCTGGATAGAGTAATCTTGGTTGTAGATTCTTGCTCTTCATTATTTTGAATATTTCTTGCCACTCGCGTCTGGCCTGCATCGTTTCTGTTGAGAAATCCGCTGACAATCGTATGGGTGCTCCCCTGTAGGTAACCAACTGTTTTTCTCTTGCTGCTTTTAATATTCTCTCTTTATCTTTTGGTCTTGGCATTTTAATTATGATATGTCTTGGTGTGGTCCTCTTTAGATTCCTATATTTTGGGGTTCTGTGTACTTCTTGGGCTTTTAAGTCAGTTTCTTTCACCAGGTGGGGGAAGTTTTCAGTCACTATTTCTTTAAGTAGGTTTTCATTAACTTGCTCTCTCTCTTTTTCTGGCACCCCAATAATTCGGATGTTGGCATGCTTGAGGTTGTCCCAGAGGCCCCTTATGCTACCTTCAATTATCTGAATTCTTTTTGTTTCTTGCTTTTCCAGCTGAGTGGATTTTGCTTCTTTGTATTTCAAATCTTTGACTTGGTTCTTGTGGCCCTCTGGACTGCTTTTAGGACTTTGTGTAATATTTTTTATTTCAGTCAGTGTATGCTTGATTTCTAGTTGGTCCTTTTTCATATCCGTGAGGGTCTCGTTCATATCCTTAGAGATCTTGTTCATTTCCTTGTAGGTCTCATTCATTTCCTTGTAAGTCTCATTCATTTCCTTGTAGGTCTCATTCATTTCCTCGTTGGTCTTGTTTATTTCCTCGTAATTCTCATTAAGTTGACCAGCCTTTTCTAGGAGCCTCTTGAAAAGCCTTATAACCGTGGTTTTGAACTCTATGTCTTGTCGTCTTTTCTCCTCCATTTCTTTCACACCTGATTTCTTTCTATATCTCTGCATAGTAGCTGCTTTATGTGGTAGATATCCTCAAAGGGACAGTGGCTCAGCCTCCCCAGTTACCTGAGGTGGGTACTCTTACTGCAATCCTTTATGGGTTGTACAGTATTTTTGAATTTAAACTCAGCTTGTTGTTGTTAGACCTAGGAGGGTTTGACCTCCAGGCCAATTGGCTGTGAAGGAAGACTGTGTTCATGTTGGATGGGTGGTGTCTCTGAGCTGCGCAGGCAGCCTCAGTGACAGCTATGTCCTATGCGGCGCTCTTGTGCGGGTCTCTGTTGGATGGGGATGGCTGCAGACACCTCCAAGAGAAAGCCACTAGTCTCTTCCCCTTGCCAGACAACTCTGCCTTTCCCCAAATGTGTCTGCACACCAAAAGACTAGCCCAGGGTTGTAAAATAGATGGTTTCCGGGACCAGGAGACAAGTTTCCAGGGGGCAAGTCGCGGGTTTGTGCGACCCTTGCGCCCAAACTTCTTTTCCCCACCTCAGGGTTTCTCGCAGACTAGGAGCCTCTGCCGCGCCCTGCTTCCAGGGTGCGTCCCCCAGATCTCGGACTTCGCCTGGCGTTGGGGAATCTGTGTAGAGGGACGTCTCCGTCCTCCCCGTTGGCGAAATCCAGCCGGGGTTGCTGCTCCAGCCCCACCCCACGCACGACCAGGACAGCTCCTAACCTGTTTCCGTCTTCAAGGCTGCGCTCCCGCTGCTCCTCTGAGTCTCAGTGTCCCACCTTTACTCTTATTTGTGGAGTTTTCACTCAGCCAGCTTTCTGGCGATTCTGGGTGATGTCTGTTCTGCTGTTATGTTGTAGTTCTTAAATCATTGCGTGAGGCAGAACAATAGGTGTTTACCTATGCCGCCATCTTGGTGTTCCTCCCAGAGTAGGGCAGACTTATAAATGGCTGCTAAAATGGTCCCAGCTAAGAGATGTGGTAGATTCTGGGGGAGTCACACCTTTACAATACCCATTTGTGGTATTATTTTAGGCTGGCTTTGGTTAGGAGCCACAGGTAGAAGAAAACAGGGTGACATGAGTGAGAAGATGTGCACTGCTCTGTCTCAGCTCAAGCCTTGACATCTTAGAAGCTAATGTGAATTTAGTAGTATAATCTCAGCTTTTGAAGGTACATTTATCTTTATCACAATAGCACAACAGAATTCTGAAATTTGGTAACCTCTACATAGGACACATAAATCAGGGTTGAGCTATAGTGGCTGTATTTATGAAGAAACAAGAATGAGTGACATTTTTCAATCTCATTTTATCATTCGGTATCTAAAACCAATAGTTCTGTAATAAAGATGTTAAAAGTATTGCCCTATTTATCAAGGTTTTGACGTGTTTTTTTAATTAATGTTTTGAATAATTAATGCATGCATATAATAACATTTAAAATATAAAATAGGTGTAAAGTGAAAAGAAAGTCTTTCACCCTTGTTTCCAGCTCCATTCTGTGCCTGCCACTGTCTCCAGTTTCTTATGCATGCTTCTAGCCTCTGAGCACCACCTCTTTCTCAATGGCAGCTCACTGTCCATGCTGTTCTGCATTTTGTGTTTTCCTGTCTTGGACATTCATTCATATAAATAAAAACAATAGTCATAATGTTATCTAACATTTATTTCATGCTTACTAGTACTATGAACCAGGAACTTTCCTAACACTACACACACACACACACACACACACACACACACAGACACAATATTGTTGTTCCTTTCATTTTCTAAGTTTCACAGATGAGAAAACTGAAGCCCAAGGAGATGAAGCAACTTGCTTAAGATTCCATAGCTGGTTTAGTTTTGGCTGAGCTTAGGTACATGCAGGTGACTCACTCTTCTTAATGGCTATATTATATATCACTGTATAAATATTCCATATTCTGATGCCCAGTCTCTTACTAAATAACCAGTAAATTTATTCAAATCTTTACTTTTTATAAATTATGTTTCAAGAATATTCTTCAAATTAGGCCATTTCACACATTTGAGTGTCTCTGTGTAATGACTTTGTAGAAGTTGAATTTTTGAGACAAAGGTGATATGCATTTTGACAGAATACCAGCTTGCCCTTGGTGCATGATGTACCAACAATGTCTCATAGCAAGGCATAATTTTAAAGTATCCCCTTTGGGTCTAGGTCCTCACCAATGCCTGAATGGAGTAATCTAGAATTGCTTTTGCCTCCATAGGACTTAGTTCTAGCACCCGCTATCAACAAAATGTTTTTGGGGGCAGATGATAGAAAACTTGGTACAAAGATCACCGTGTTTCAGGCTCTGAATTAGATCTTTAAAATTCCAAACACCTCTGAGGAGTAATGTTGCTGCGTCATAAAATAGGAATTTTAGAGAGACATACTTAGAGTGAGAAACAGGATTTTAACAAACTCCAAAATGGGGCTCTTCCTGATTTTAACTTGCCCCCCCCCTTAAAAGTACACACTAATTTGTTAGACTTTGAATCAAACATTATTAGAATAAACTGGTTGTATTACACAGAGAACAATACATATAATGGTTAAATTTCATAAGTGAAGGGAATTATTACATACTAGAGGCCTGGTGCCTAAAATTCGTGCCCAGAGATGTGTGTCCCTCAGCCCACCTGCACCCTCTCTAATATGAGACCACTTGTGGGATGTCTGGCTGCCTGTTTAGGCCCAATCCTACTTGGACTGCTGGCTTCCAACTGCTTCTGCCTGCCAGCCTGATCACCCCCTAATCACTCCCCTGCCAGTCTGATTGATTCCTAACTCCTCCCAGCCTGTTTGCCCCTAACTTCCCTTCCCTGCAGGTCTGGATCCCCCCACCCAACTGTCCTTCCCTGCAGTCTCAGTCACCCCTAACTTCCCTCTTCTGCCAGCTTGGTCACCCTTAATTTCCCTCCCCTGCAGGCTTGATCACAGTGGAGGGCAGTTGAGGGTGGCAGGCCTGCAGGGGAGGGCAGTTAGGTGGGCAGGCCTGCAGTGGAGGGCAATTGGGCTGACCAGGCCTACAGTGGAGGGCAGTTAGGGGAGACTAGATGTGCAGGGACGGGCAGTTGGGGGTGACCAGGCCACCAGGGAGGACAGTTAGGGATGACCAGGCTGACAAGGGAGGACAGTTAGAGGTGACTAGGCCAGCAGGGGAGGGCAGTTAGGTGCAATTGGGCCAGGTGGGTAGCAGTTAGTCATCAATCAGGCTGACAGGGGAGTAGTTAGGGGGCAATCAGGCTGGCAGGCAGAAGTAGTTAGGGGCAATCAGGAAGGCACGTAGGTGAGCGGTTGGGAGCCAGCAGTCCTGGATTGTGAGAGAGATGTCTGAGCATTGTGAGAGAGGTGGTTGGACATCCATCAAGGGATCCTAGATTGGAGAGGGTGCAGGCTGGGCTGAGGAACAACTCCTCTCCCCCATGCATGAATTTTGTGCACGGGGCCTCTAGTTTAGAATAATCTTATTATACTGTGCTGTTTCATTTATTGAAGAACACTTTTTCATTTTTTTTTGTCTCAAGGGTGATTTTCATTTTTCTCTTAAAGGTGTGGGATTTCAATGGATATTGTCACCACACACTAAATGTTGGAAAAGAGGGAGTTGTGGAGATTTCACAGATCCTTGTTCTGAAGAAGACAATACTGGTTACAGGCTGGGACAGGTATGATTTGCTTCACACAAAACTATAGGAAGAATGTTCTTATTTAAATCAAAATATAAACGAAAAAAGAACATAGAAATCTTGACTGATTCTGAATCATTGACTTTCAGGTAACCTAGGGGAATGAAACTGGAATTGATTGAATGCTTACTGACTATACTATTATAAGATTGTATCGCTTGAGCAACTTTAAGAATTGTTATAGGGCTTTCTCCTGGCTTTGGGAACCTTCCTTTTCCTTTAACCATTCCAGGTAGGGACGTAATACCACATTCTGAGTATTAACACCAAAAGTTTCCCAAATGTGATAGGCAATAAATTCTTAATGTGTAAATTACATTCTCTCAACTGTAAAAGGAGCTCATTCCTTCTTCTCATGTTGCTTATTTTAAATCACAGCCCAAGAGGGAAATAGCCCACTGAATTCTGTGCTAGTACCTCCTTCATCTCAGTGCAGAGAGGCCCTTTCACAGCCCACTTACTGTTCTCAAGGAGCTATTCTTCCATTTCATTACAAGGGAAATTACTTTTCTTCCCCTTTTTTCCTGAGATAACTAAGGGATCATGAACAGAGTCTTTCCTATGGCGTTGTATAAGCACTAGGAAAATTAAAGTGCTATGTTTTGAAAATATATTGTCCATAAATTCAACATTTCACAAAATATTGCTCTAATAGGTAATTTGCCCAGCATTATTCACTATAGAATTACGATTTGAAGGGTTTGAAGCTAGGATTAAACAGATTTTATACCTAGAAAGCTAGCAGTATATATACTTGGGGATTTTTCTCAATCATATGAAAGGCTTTTCTTCTAATGTAAATGTACATATTCAGACAAGCAGAGTCCCCCACAGCTCAGTTTAAGGGGAAATTTGATTATAAGTAAGAAAATACAGACCAGATTATTCTACTTGATATTAATAACTAATTCAATCATCCTCAAATTTGGAAGACAAGGTTTCTTTACATCCCTGGGAGCAATCATGGTCCATTAATGACTCATAACCATTCCAATAGACTATGGCCTAATGATTTGTATAATTAGGCTGTGGCAGTGAATAACATTTAATTTTCTAATATCATGGCAGGGTAGATGTGTAGTATATATCTGACCCAACTTAAATTTGAGATAGAACAAAAAGGAATTTTAAAAATTAATCAGTGTAATTTACAATTGTAGAAATACCATTTTCTTATTTATATTTTTAAGATCTCCATAGTTAAAAATTAGCATCTCATGTAAGTTTCTTTTATTGATACAGGGAAAAAAATTTAAAAGATGAGATGTGTAGTCATTTGAAAATGGTTTAAAGGAACATCTAATTTTCTGATCTATTTTTGTGGGTGATTATGTTCTATAATCTTAGGAAGACTGAAATGAGAGGAGGAAAAGTTACCACTCTTCCCATCTTTCTCCATTTATTCCATCTTCCACAAGGTGGTCATGATTTGGATCCCTTAGAATTGAAAGCTAAAAAAATGGATTTTCAATGACTTCATATCACCTTATATAGTTGGGTTTAAAAAATATAAATTCTAAGTCAGAGGCTTTATGTTAGAAGGTTTGCTGGAGGATCTTGGAGGGAATCTTTTCACCAGGAGGCATTTGACAAAAGAAGCAAGAGTATTGATCAACTATTTGGTAATAGCTTGGGAAGGACGGTCCATTATGCCAATCTATATATATAAAAGCCTAAGCAACCGTTGCAACCAAAACAACTGAACGGACGACTAAACAGGCTGCATGGGGCAACCAGGCCAGAATGGGGCTTAGTGAGGGATGACCAAAGTACTGAACAGCAGGCTGTGTGAGGCGACCTTGCCGGCAGGGGAGGCAGTTAGGAGTGATCAGGCTGGAATGGGGGTAGGGGGCAGTCAGTTGGGAGCAACCAGGTAGGCAGGCAGGTGAGCAGTTAGGAGCCAGTGGTCCTGGATTGTGAGAGGGTGCAGGCTGGATTGAGGGGATCCCTTCTCTATGCACAAGTTTTGTGCACTATCCTCTAGTTCCTTAATAATTTAGTGATCAGGAAAGAAATAACTAGAAGACTGACAGCTCATTAAGCTTTCTTTAAAACCCAGAGGAAACTGTTAAGCTGAAGTTTTATCTTCAGGCTCTATCTAAAAGAGCCATGTTTGCTAATTTTGCCCAGGATGAATAAAAATATTCACTTATTTAGCTTGATAGATAAATATGCTACCTCATTTATTTTATCCATAGAGGTTTGTAGCACTCAGCACTTGACACACATTATCTAATTTAAAACTTGGCTTCACCTTGGAAGGTATGAGATATTCAAATCTCTATCTTTAACTCTTATCTCTCTAAACTCACTTTCCTGGGTGTTTCTGACTGCAATCCAAAAATCGACATATCCCAAACTGAATGCATTATTTATTCCCCTCTACAAAACCTGCTTCTTCTCTTACATTCAGTTTATAGCCAGAGTTTTTGGTTTTCCCTTCTCACTCAACTTCGCCACCAAGTAGTCACTAAGCCTTATCCATTTTATATTCTAAACTAGAGGCCTGGTGCACGAAATTCATGCACGGGGGGCAGTGGATGTCCGTTAGCCCAGCCTGTACCCTGTCCAATCTGAGACCTCTGGAGGGATGTCCAACCAATCCCAGTAGGATCAGGCCTAAATGGGCAGTTGGACATCCTTCTCACAATCCAGGACTGCTGGCTCCAAACTGCCTCCCTGATTGCCTCTAACTACTTCTGCCTGTCAGCCTGATCACCCACTAACCACTACCCTGACAGCCTAATTGATGTCTGACTGCTTCCCTGCCAGCCTGTTTGCTCTCAACTTCCCTCCTCTGCAGGCCTGGTCACCACTAACTGCCCTCCTTTGCAGGCTTGATTGCCCACAACTGCCCTCTCTTGCAGGCCTGATCACCCACAACTGCCCTCCCTTGCAGGGCCTGGAACCTCCCAATGGCCCTCCCCTGCTGGCCATCTTGTGGTGGCCATTTTGTGTGCACATGGGGGCAGGATCTTTGATCACATGGGGGCAGCCCTCTTGTGTGTTGGAGTGATGGTCAATCTGCAAATTACTCTTTTATTAGATAGGATAGAGGCCTGGTGCATGGGTGGGGGCCAGCTGGTTTGGCCTGAAGAGTGTCCCAGATCAGGGTGGGGGTTCCCTTGGGACAAGGGGTGGCCTGGGCGAGGGGCCTGTGGAGGTTTGCAGGCCGGCCATGCCCCCCAAAAACCCAAGGGGAGGCCCTTGGATCTGGGATTAATTTATGTCTGCAATTGAAACTTTGCAGCATGGAGCAGAGCCAAGCCTTCTGTTTGCTCGGTCGTGGCAGCCATTTCTGTTTGAAACTTTGTAACCTAGAGTGGAGGCTTAAGCCGGCAATGGCAGGTAGAAAGCTTTGCTTCCTCCATGGCCAGGGAAACCCAAGCCTCTGTTCTCTCCAGCTCAGTGGCTGCCACCATTTATGTATCCTTTACAATTGAAACTTTGTTGCATTGAGTGGAAGCCTTGGCCAGCAATTATAGGCAGAAATCTTGGATTCCTCTGTTTCCGGGGACACCCAAGGCTTCCTCCTGCTCTCAGTGGCGGCAGCCATCTTGGTTGGGGTTTATTTGCATAATCTGCTCCTTATAGGTTGGTGGGTGTGGCTGTGGGCATGGCTTGTGGTGGAGTGAAAGTACAGTCAAATTTGCATATTACTCTTTTATTAGATAGGATATTTCTCAAATCTGTTCTCCTCACTACTACAACTGTATAATCCAGAGCATCATTTCCACATATATGAATGTCACAGCCTTTTAATTTGTCCTTTCCTCTAGTAATGCCCCTCTTTTATCTCTTAAATAGATACTGAACATTTTAGCTACAATGATTTCTTTCTACACTGCATTCTGTCAATGTCACTTCCTTGTTTGACACCTTTGAGAGTGTCTACATAATAAATGAAGTCCTCACCAGCTTGGACCTATTCTTAGTTTCATTCTCATTCATTCTCATCTACATTCTAAACTCAAGGAGCAACCTTCTGTCAGTATGTTCCCAAACAAACTCACTGTTTCACACACCCCTTATCATTATTCTCTCCTTTTTCTAAGCATTTTCTCATATGGCTAATGTGCATTCCTAATTCAATTCTTGTTCACATATCTTCCCCACCAGGATATCTCTTTACTCCCAGGATGGAAATATGCCTCCTTTTTGTCTTTGTGCTTTCTAGCTTCCTGCACTTCATCTAATATAAGAATAGAATACATGCCCTAACTGGTTTGGCTCAGTGGATACAGCATCAGCCAGTGGACTAAAGGGTTCCAAGTTCGATTCTGGTAAAGGGCATATACCCAGTGGGAGGTGTGTAGGAGGCAGCTAATCAATGTTTCTCTCTCATCAATGTTGCTAATTCTCTATCCCTTTCCCTTTCTCTCTGTAAAATATCAATAAAATCTATTTTTTTAAAAGAAAAAGAATAGAATACATATCATTGAGCATCAAATACATATACAAATGATAGATAGATATAGTATGTATATTTATATAATGTCTATGCTTAATAGATACTCAGTGTTATTAATTATATAACAATTAATGTTTATTGACTAGACAAGGAATCTGATGATTAGCAAGATTAATTTTCCATTAGTCACACTCTGAATAAAAGGCATGCAGGATAGATATTAAAATCCATTCTCTCTTCACAATAAATCAGGAAGCTAAGTGTTACCAACTCTATTCTGTAAGAAAGGAAACGAAGCTTAAAGAAGTTGGGCAACTGGGCCAAGCTTACAGAGCTAATAGGCTGCTGAATTAGAATTTGACACCAAAGTCCATGCTCTTTCCATTATTTCTGAGTTACAGATGAAGTCGTTAATTCATGGGGAAGCAACTATATTCTTTTAAACAAGTAATTTGATTAAGTAGGTTGGTCATATCAATCAAAGGTCATGAATCATTCTGTGCATTTGAAGAAGTGCATAAAAATGTATTATTAACAGCACCTTAAAGTTCTAGTGTATCATTATTTCACCCCTTTCTTTCCCTCAATTATTTTTAAATTGCACCTAAGTGAAAAGCATTCAGTTAGAAGCTATGATGAACTGAATGTGAAGAAGCATGATTCGTGCTCTCAGTAGTATCACATTCTAATTGGGGAATCAACATATACAAGGCAAGATACGGTAAATGCCACTGTAAAATTATCCCAAGGAAAACCTGAACTAGAAAAACCATGTTAACTACTTAGAAATATTGTAATTCTTATATAGAAAATGTTTCTGCCAGAAAAAGGAAGCCCTAAATTTATAACTTCTAACTATGTTTCTTATCATCTTAAGAAAAACATACTTTAGAGATGTAGGGTCAATTATATACCTGGCCATAGTTATTTTGGTAAAATTAAGTGAATGAATGATCAATTATCTTTGCATTTGTTTAAAATAGACATGTAATATGTATATTATTATAAAATAAAATAAGTAGTCATAACAGTTTAGTATTTTATTCTGCCTTAAAATTGTGATTCTCTACTTGTCAACTCTCTATAAAAATAAACTTGGTCTCAGTTTTTTCCACTTTACTTCTCTTTTTGTTAAAGGTGAACTCACTGTTTATGAAAATTTTTATCCTTTTAAATACTTAGACCTATAAAACTCTGGAAAAAAAAGAGAGAATCTGTTTTATGACTTCAAATAATTCTGAAAGTATTATTTTTAAAAAATCTTTTTTTTCATTGATTTCAGAGAGGAAGGGAGAGGGAGAGAAAGATAGAAACATCAATGATGAGAGAGAGTCATCAGTTGGCTGTCTCCTGCATTCCTCCCCCACACCCTACTAGGGATCAAGCTGGCAACCAAGCAACCCACCAGGAATTGAATTACCCCATTTCCCTGAAAATAACACAGTGTCTTATATTAATTTTTGCTCCCAAGGATGCACTTGGTCTTATTTTCAGGGGGTGTCTTATTTTTCCATGAAGAAGAATATGGTACACATTTATTGTTGAACAACAACAACAAAAAAGAGGAAATTTACTATCTGTATATGGTATGGTAGTAGTTGTCATCACAAACCAGCATAATCAGACAAACTGTGAATCCTACGGTATCAAGAATTTATTGTTACTACCATTATTTCCATGTACAACAATCTATGGTACATTTACTGATACTGATATTTACCGGTATGACCATAAAGTAAGATTTATTCAATGACAGTCATGTCATCATTTCTGGAACATCATCATAACAACCCAAACTCTGAATTTCCTGGTGAATTTCTTGTGATTCCATTTCTTTCTGAATCAGTGGATCAAATCTCTCATGTGTAGCAATAGCACTGTCCTTAAATGAGTACTTCTTGTCAAGGTAGCCTGCTTGTAGTGCATTTGCAATGCAATTGTCAGTGATTTTCTCCCATGAATTCTTCACCCAAGTCACAACTTATTGCAGTTTAGTTTTCACAAAGTTTCCACGCTGATTTCTCAATTCTATTTTCAATGTAGTCATTAATTTCCATGTGCAAATTGTCCTTGAATGGCTTGTTTATTTCAATATCAAGAGTCTGGAGATAGGTCATCATTCCTGTGGGAATTATTATTTGATCTATTTTTCTTTCGTGAAGAAATTTCTTCATGTCTTTAGCGCTGTGAGTGCTGGCTGCATCCTAGGCTAGCAGATCTCTTTGGCTCCCTTGCATAACAAGCAGCAGCATTAAATCGACCCACTTCCTTATAACTGCTTGTGTGGCCTAGGCTTTTTCAGTTTTAAGAATAAAAATATTGGCAAGGTCTTATTTTGGGGGGGATGCCTTATATCACAGTGAGAGGCAAAACTAGA
The DNA here is from genome assembly GCA_027563665.1 of Antrozous pallidus. Classification (NCBI taxonomy): domain Eukaryota; kingdom Metazoa; phylum Chordata; class Mammalia; order Chiroptera; family Vespertilionidae; genus Antrozous; species Antrozous pallidus. Next base: position 29,767,508 of record CM050514.1, on the reverse strand, counting down.
AGTAGGTCTTATTTTCGGGGGATGTCTTACTTTGGGGGAAACAGGGTAGTAACCTCTTCTTCCTGGGTCAATGCTCAACAGCTGGGCCAAACACAGCTATCAAAATATTCTCGGTAGCAGCATTCTTCACAATTTTGTAAAAAATAGATGCTCAAAAACTGCTGTTGATGTAATTTGATTTCTGACTGTATTTTTAAATGAAATGACACTAGGGATTTAAAGTTCCTCAACAATAAAACTTACCCATAATGAGATATTTTTTTAATCTTTATTGTTCAGGTTATTAATTACATTGTTCCCCCTTTTTTATACCTCTATAGCTCCCCTCCACCCTGTACCCACCGCACCCTCCACCCTCCCCTCCCCCTCCCCACTGTCCTCTCCCATTGTTGCAAGATTTTTGTCCAGTCTCTTGCTGTACTTCCCACACGCCTTTTCTCCCCAAGAATTGTCAGTCTATTCCCTCTCTATGTCCATGATTCTGTTATATTCACCAGTTTATCCTGTTATCAGATTAATTCATTGATTTTTATATTCATTTGTTGATAGATGTGTATTTGTTGTTCATAATTTATATTTTTACCTTTTTCTTCTTCCTCTTCTTAAAGAATATCTTTCAGTATTTCATATAATATTGGTTTGGTGGTAATGAACTCCTTTAGCTTTTTCTTATCTGCAAAGCACTTTATCTGATCTTCAATTCTGAATGATAGCTTTGCTGGATAGAGTAATCTTGGTTGTAGATTCTTGCTGTTCATCACTTTGAATATTTTTTGTCACTCCCGTCTGGCCTGCATCGTTTCTGTTGAGAAATCCGCTAACAATTGTATGGGTGCTCCCTTATAGGTAACTAACTGTTTTTCTCTTGCTGCTTTTAATATTCTCTCTTTGCCTTTTGCTCTTGGCATTTTACTTATGATGTGTCTTGGTGTGGTCCTCTTTAGATTCCTATATTTTGGGGTTCTGTGCACTTCTTGGGCTTTTAAGTCAGTTTCTTTCACCAGGTGGGGGAAGTTCTCAGTCACTATTTCTTCAAGTAGGTTTTCATTACCTTGCTCTCTCTCTTTTTCTGGCACCCCCATAATTTGGATGTTGGCATGCTTGAGGTTGTCCCAGAGGCCCCTTACACTATCTTCAATTATCTGGATTCTTTTTGCTTCTTGCTTTTCTGGCTGAATGGATTTTGCTTCTTAGTATTTCAAATCTTTGACTTGGTTCTTGTGGCCCTCTGGACTGCTTTTAGGACTTTGTGTAATATTTTTTATTTCAGTCAGTGTATGCTTGATTTCTACTTTGTCCTTTTTCATATCCGTGAGGGTCTCGTTCATATCCTTAGAGGTCTTGTTCATTTCCTTGTAGGTCTCATTCATTTCCTTGTAAGTCTCATTCATTTCCTTGTAGGTCTCATTCATTTCCTCGTTGGTCTTGTTTATTTCCTCGTAGTTCTCATTAAGTTCATCAGCCTTTTCTAGGAGCCTCTTGAAAAGCCTTATAACTATGGTTTTGAACTCTATGTTTAGTTGTCTTTTATTCCTCCATTTCTTTCACACCTGATTTCTTTCCAAGTCTCTGCATGGTGGCTGCTTTAAGTGGTAGATGTCCTCTGAGGGACAATGGCTCAGCCTCCCCAGTTACCTGAGGTGGGTACTCTTACTGCAATCCTTTATGGGTTGTACAGTATTTTTGAATTTAAGCCCAGCTTGTTGTTGTTAGCCCTAGGAGGGTTTGACCTCCAGGCCAATTGGCTGTGAAGGGAGACTGTGCTCAGGTTGGATGGGCGGAGTCTCTGAGCTGTGCAGGCAGCCTCAGCATCAGCTACTTCCTATGCAGCGCACGCGTGGGTCTCTGTTGGATGGGGATGGTTGCAGACACCTCCAAGAGAAAGCCGCTAGTCTCTACCCCTTGTCAGACAACTCTGCCTCTCCCCAAATGAGTCTGCACACCCAAAGTCTCGCCCAGGGTTGTAAAACAAAGCAGTCCGGTGGTCTCCAGGACCAGGAAGCAAGTCACCAGGGAGCAAGTCACTCGTCTGTGCTGTCGCAAGGGAGCAAGTCGCCAGGGAGCAGTTTACACGCGCAAACTGCTGTTCCGAGCAACCTGGATTCTCAGACTAGGAGACCTCTGCCGTGCCCAGCTTCCAGGGTGTGTACCCTGGACCTCGGACCTCACCTGACACTGGGTAATCCGTGCAGTGGGACGTCTCTGCCCTCCCCGTTGGCGAAATCCAGCTGGGGTTGCTGCTGCCAGCCCTACAGCCCGTGGGAACGGCCACGGCTCCTAACCTCTGATTCTGCACGTATCTTCAAGGCTGCGCTCCGCTGCTCTTCTGAGTTTCAATGTCCCACCTTTACTTTTATTTGTGGAGTTTTCACTCAGCCAGCTGTCCAGTGATTCTGGATGATGTTTGTTTTGTTGTTATGTTGTAGTTTTTGAATTGTTGCACGGGGCAGAACAATAGGTGTTTACCTATGCCACCATCTTGGTTCCTCCTCCATATCTACCTACAATGAGATATTAAGTACTTAATGATTGCCTTAGTAAGAAACTATAATTTCAAATGATTCAACTGGTTTATATTATTAGGATAAGAATCAGACTGAAAACTTCCAAAATTGTGACTTATTCTGAACAACCTTGCTAGAGGTCAGGAGGAGGCAGGAATTCACAAATAACCCTCAAACCTAATTTTGTGATGGTTTTAGTGTTTACAGTTTGACTCTACAAATGTTAGGGAAATAGATAAAAATGAATTGATATATAGTAAACTAGTTCTCTGCCTTTGTGATATCTCTTTTTAACCTAAAAGTCAATGTACAGGTTCTTATAATTGGGCTAACAACACATGAACAAGTAGCCTCAAAGGGAATGCATAGCTGATTGTATTCTTTTGTTCTTTCCAAGAATTTTTATATGATAAGTTTTAGTAAAAGCTATTTTTCTAACTCATGCACCCTAAGAGGTTGTTTCTGAAAAGGTTTCTGTTTTTGCTTTTTAGTGTTTTTCTGCACTTCACAGGGAAAACTAATTTTGTTCTTGCCGAATTGGTCATTAAATTTAAATTCTGAGTTAGAGATATGGTCATCTTCACAATATGACACAATGACTCAGTAGAAGTACTGTCAGATATGAGTTGTGAAATGGACCTGGTAAAGTCCTTCAATGTCAGAAAGAATAATCTTAGACTCTGAAAATGGCCTTAAAATTGGCTCGTTATGTACATTAATTTTACTCTTGGCAAAAGTCTAAACTTAAAAAAGTTATATTTGAAACGGACAAAGTAAGAAATACAGTGTGGATTCTGAAGGCATTTTAAGGATAACTGTCATTTCAGGTTGAGATTTTAAGGGAAAGGTGGCAGCTAATTAGTTGCTTGAGGTTTTGACACACAAGGTCAAATATCAGAAGTGCTTCTTTTTTGCACCATCTTATGAAAAGGATTTTGTGTCTTTGGGTGGTACTCCCTAACCACATCTAGTTAATATGGGTGTCTTGGGGAAAATATATTTGACATTGAATTTTAGCTGAGAAATAATAGAAGAGCTAGAGGATTAACCTCTTTCCTGTCACTCCCACCTCACATTCTCCATTCTCATTCCCATCCCACATTCTCCATTCTCTGTCACTCCTATCTCATATTCTGCATTGAAAGTTAACCTCTTCAATCAAACCAACAGTTAAAGAGAACATTAAAAATAGAGCTAAAACCAGTTTGGCTCAGTGGATGGAGTGTTGGCCTGGGTTTGATTCCAGTCAAGGGCATGTATTTTGGTTGCAGCAAATCCCCAGTAGGGGGTGTGCAAGAGGCAGCTAATCAATGTTTCTCTCTCATCAGTGTTTCTGACTTTCTATCCCTCTCCCTTCCTCTCTGTGAAAAATCATATATATATATATATATATATATATATATATATATATATATGTATGCATATACATATAGAGCTATAATGATATTAACTGTAATTTCAGAACTACAAATTACCATCACTAGTGTCCTGGTGCACAGATTCATGCACATTGAAAGGAAATTAATTAGAAGAAATATTTCAATATTGCTATTTGTCCTTTCTCTATAATAGAAGTGTCAACCAAATTCACGATTGACAGTGACAGATCAAAATACACATGTGTGATTGGTACCAATGAGAGCTTTATATGTATCACAGATGCATGAGTCAACTTAGCCTTTTATATATATAAAATAAAGTTGCTTAATTAGACCTGCTTTCTGATTTAGCTAAACTTTTTCCAGACCAGTGAAGCACCCTAACTTCTCTTTCAGGTAATTGTCAGCAACACAGCAATAAATATCAACATGAGGCAGATTATTATTGTAGATCATGCAGGGAGAACAAAGGATGAAATATTTAACTACAGCAGTGTTTGACTATATTCTGCACAGTGAGAAAACATGAAGTCATTTTCAAGGTCCATCATTTCTTACTTCTTTTCAGTTGGCTCAAGTTTCTAAACTTTCTAAATCTCCATTTTCTGGCTAATGAAAAGAAAATAGTATTCTATCGAGTTTCCTATCTACCTACTCCAGGATTTCTGTGAGGATCAAATGAGATGAGGCACCAGAAAATGCTTCACAGACATTTAGTTAAAGTGTAAAGCAGGTCAGGTTCCTGGGCTGAAGAAACTGCAAGGAGGCTGGTTGTTGCTAGGAGGAGGAAGCTGGGTATTACTATGTGACATCATTACCCAGTGCCCACAGCTACCGTTTTCAAGACTGGGCTGGGCTGTGGGCTGCATTTTGCTCCATGGGGTCTTGACAGTGTTGGCTGTGATTTGGTGGGGTGTCACTCCAGGATGGTGGCGGGGCCTTTATTCCACTTTATGGAAGCCAAGTATTGGTTTGTTGGCACCATGTCCATGGTGCCATTTATTTGTAAATGATCAGTGCTTGTCATGGCAGCTCCTGTGTTAGGCATCTGACCCCTGGTGGTCAGTGCATGTCATACCTACTGACTGGACAGACACTTATCCTTTATATATATATACAAGGGGCCTGGTGCACAAAATTCGGTCCCTCAACCCAACCTGCCCCCTCCCACATACTGGGAGCCCTCAGGGAATGTTCAACTGATGGCTCACCCCCAGCTTGGGCACCCATCCATCGCCCTGCTCAGCTCAGCCCCAGCTGCCTGAGACTGCCCAGACCTGGGGGGCCAGGCGCTCCCTGCCGCTGCCACCACCACCACTGCTGCTGCTGCTGCTCCTTCCTCTCCCAGTGCTCGGAGGCTGGGTGCTCGCCGCCACTGCTGGGGCCCGGTGCTCACACCACTTGGCCCTGCCCCCGCTCCTGATTGGCTGATAGCATAGCAAATCAGGAGTGAAGGTACAGTCAAATTTGCATGTTTCTCTTTTATTATATAGGACAAGAGGCCTGATGCACGAAATTCGTGCAAGGAGCTCAGCCCTCACAGCCCCGCTCCCTCTGGAAGGTCATCTGGAAGGATGTCCCATCTAATTTGCATATTATGATTTTATTATTATAGATAGATAGAACATATTAAAATAAAATTGATATTAAATTATTATACAATAGAATTATTCATCCATTGATTCAGCAAGTATTTATTAAGTGCCCATTATGTTCTAGGAACTGGTGATGAAGAAAGGAACAAAGTCCCTGCTTCCCTAGGCCTTATGCATGGCAGAATAAATGGAAAGTAAACAGGCAAAAAAATATAGACTACAATATCATATACAGATAATGTAATAAAGAAAAATTATGTAGGTGAGGATGAGATACTCAAGGAATCTTTAGGATCATCAGAGAAGATTTACTTGAGGAAGCAACACCTGAGCAGAAATTTTTCATTCAGTCACTTGACAAATATTTATTGAACACTCTATATATATATATGTCACTATGCTTACTACTGTGGGGTTGCAGAATAAGATAAGCTCTCTGGCTTCTGAGAACTTACAATCTAGCAGAGGAGTGAAGACTACATAATATTTATTAAAGTAAAATGCAAGCAATGTAGGAGATCAGAAGAAGAAGCTATTTTTTTTCGACTCTAGTAATTAAGGAAGCCTACCATAACAAGATAGGCCTTAGAGAATGGATGCATGGTTAGTAGATATCAGTCTGTGTGTGAAAGGAAATCCATACAGGGATGGAAGAAGGCATCATGAGTGACATAGACCAGTTAGAACCATGAAGGGTGCCTAGAAAACAAGAAAGGCACTTAAAGGAAAGCAATAAGAATATTGTTTGGATTGACCAAAAAGGTGAGCTTTGGAAAGTTCGCTCCTGAATACTCCTAATAGTTCAAAACAGCTCCTGCAAGCAAGAACTTGATTTGAAACTTTATATCCTATCTTTAAAGTCCAGGTGAAACTTCCATTCGAGTATATCAATTCATCTATCCTTATTTTAATGTCAAAAATATTTTCTCCAAAACTCTTTGAGTAAAATGAACACTTAGGAAGGAATTCTGTATATACTCTGTGGCTTCCAGTAACTCTGTCAAATATTTGGCTGGACATTCATTTGGTTGGACATTCAATTTTATTTTAAAAAGCAAAGAGAGAAATTATTCTTAAAAATTGTATTGGACCCAAATATTATTGGGTTTTTAATAATAGGCCCACACATTTTATTTTTTGTTCATATAGGAAATTGAAAACTAGTAAATATTTTCCAGTAGAGCATGAGCTTTAACTTTGCTCATGCTGTCTCCCCACTCTGCGTAGAATGCCTTCCTCTTTCAAATCCTACTCATCTGTTACAGTTCAGTTCCACTATGACCTCTCCACTCAGCCTTCTGTGATTTCTATACCTGGAATTCCATGGAAGTTGATCAGTAATTCCTTGGGATTTACCACATTTCATTGAATTTTAGTCATTTTATGTTCATGGCTCTATTTCCTGCAGAATAGAGACTTCCACAGAGGAAATACGAAATGCTTATAGAATAAATGCATTTTAATAGCTCCCTGAAATGGGATCAGTAATCTAGTAGCAGGATGAAGACTGTACCAGAAGTGGGTAGTGAAAGCGGTTCAGAGACTGTTACAATCCTTCAACCATGAGGTAGTGAGCACTGAACTAGGAAGTTGTCACTGGCTGTTACAAGTAAAAAGGAAGATATAAATATATAACATCTCACAAAGGTAGAGTCTGAATATTTTACCTGACTGAGAAAGAGAAAGACATTTAGGAGGCTGAAATTATGGTCTATTAACCAAAATAGGGAATTCAAGGAAGGCTGATGTGCAGAGTAGATGAAAACTTTGGATTTTTGCTATGTTGCTAATGTGAGCACTATATGCAACTGCCAACTGGCAAGGGAGAACTATTCAACACTGGAAAAAGTTATAAATGAAGGGAGTTTTAAGAACCATTTATAAACGAGACTGGAGCTTATGGTAGTCTACAAAATTCCTGAACAAGCTCTTTTGAGTAGAGAGATGGATTGGAAGAATGACAATAAGGAATGTCCATATTAAAAGAGGAGAGAAAAAAAAGGAAGGAAAGAGAGAATAGGGAGTGAAAGTCAGGGAGGCAAGAAGAGAAGCAGGACATACTAGACACAAAAGAGTTTATAGGGTGAGAAAGCCACATCCATCAGAGAATAAGGAGTTACAATGATAGGACAAATGGGAAACCTTCAGAGCTGTGGGAATAGAAGGAAGATTCTTAGAGATGCTCATTGAGCTGTGTGTGGCTTCAGAAGGAGGGAAAGGCTTAGTATAGGCTGGTGGCCAGAGTCCAAATCAAAGGAGAACAGGGTGGCAATTAATGCCCTCACAGTTTTGTGCTCCTCACTTCCTCATCAAGCACCAGGCATTTCATTGTCTGCCCAACCCAGCCTGTCCTCAAACAGGACCCAAAGATACTGATCTTCTTAAAAGGATTATTTCTGTTAAAAATGTATCTGTCCTGTGTACCTTTCCTGTGGAGTGGCATTTTCTTTTTCTTTTTCTTTTAATACATATTTTATTGATTTTTTTACAGAGAGCAAGGGTGAGGGATAGAGAGTTAGAAACATTGATAAGAGAGAAACATGGATCAGCTGCCTCCCGCACGCCTCCCGCTGGGGATGTGCCCACAACCAAGGTACATGCCCTCTACCGAAATTGAACCTGGGACCCTTCAGTCCGAAGGCTGATGCTCTATCCACTGAACCAAACCAGCTAAGGCAAAGAGTAGCATTTTCCAAGTGTGTTCCACAACTGGTAGTTCTTCAAGACGCTGTATGTGAAAGGACTCTGTGACTAACTAAGTCTGGGCAATGCCTCAGGGTATGTTAACAAGTCCTGGATGCCCGGATGAGAAGAAAGCTTGTCAGTTTTGTTCAAATTACCAAATATGATGTGTTCACAGACTCATCCCCCTTTTTTTTTGTCACAGTCACAAAACTCTTTGTGGCTCCAGATGGGGAAACTTTGCCTTAGGGTTCTGGTGATAAATAATTAATCTGACAAGTGCATACATGTTTGGTATTAATGATTGTGAAAGGATAATTAACCTTTTAATACTAAGTGTTTATAATTTACCAGAGAATTTAATGAGAGTATCCAAGAGAAAATGTAATGTGGGGAGTTCAGTATAATGAATGTCATGTGGGGATTAAATTTTGGATATTACAGTATTTTAGACCTCTTAAGTCACATTGCCCACATGGACAATGGCTACTCAATATCTCTATTATTTTTAGATCCTCAGCTAAATTTTATATCCTTTTTACTAGGGCTATCACTGTGTTTCGACCTCAGAACTTCAATCAGTTTTTCATCCACCCAGAGGAATGGAAAGGAGGAATACAGCACCAGGATGATATCATTTGTGCTGCATTTTTACCTCCACAAACGCTTGCTACAGGTGAATTAAACCTTCACTTGACAATCAATAGTGAAAGTTTGGTTTCTTTTATCTTATTCACTTAAAACACACACACAAACACACACATACACACAAACAACAAAAACAAACAAACAAAAAAACTTTTCCCAACTGCAAAGTGAATCAACTTTTTGAAGAAGCACTTTTTTTTTTAATTTAAAGCTACTCTTGGCCCTTATTTCTAGGGCATCTGAGCCTGGCTACCTGGCTTTAGAGCCTACTTTCATCCCTTGCAACTCATGGTAGTGGGCAAGTTATTTAAATCAGTTTTCTATGTGCCACAGAGCTAACAACAGTGTATCTATATCTTACTTTACAGTGAAGATTGAATAAAATCATCTGTGTAAGGGCTTACCTCAATGCTCAGCACACAGTAAACTCATCAGTAAATGTTATCTTTAAAAAAAATTTAAATTGATTTCAGAGAGCAAGGAAGAGAGAGAGAGATAGAAACATCAATGATTAGAATCATTGATTGACTGCCTCACACATGCCCCTACTGGGGATCGAGCCTGCAACCCGGGCATGTGCCCTTACCAGGAATTGGACTGTGACCTGCTGGTTCATAGGTCGATGCTCAATCACTAAGCCACACCTGCTGGACGTAAATGTTAGCTTTTATTTTTATTGTCTTTTTTTTTTTTCTAGGAGCAGCATTAGGGCTCTTGGATACAAATCACACCTCTGTGGTACTCTGATGTTTTATAATGGGAATGTATTAACCCTTTGGCAAAATGTAGTCAAAGTGATATTGGTTAAAGACTGGCCTCATAAAATATCAACAAATTTAAGCTCTTAAAAGGATCCATGGACAGACTTTGATGTGACATATTAAGGAGAAACAGTCATTATTATATCATTTCTGGCCAAATAAAACAATTTATAAAGGCAGATTGCACCATGAAATTAACAAGCCCGTATTTTGACAGCCTACTCTTTTTCTTTTTTTAGAATAAAAAATGTTATTGATTAAGAGGAATGAAAGCTTACAGGAAAAAAGCCAGGATAGCTATGAAGTGTTGCAATATGAAGTTTACTGCTCCATCTACACTTAAAGTTGCAGTGTTTTTTAGAATTTTCCTGATTACCTTCCAGCACAGCCAACACTGCTATTCAATTTGCTTTATAGCTGCTGGAAGTCCATCCCCGCAGGGAGCAGCTCATACTGAAGGATAATGGAAACAAGTAAATCTATAAGGCTGTAGAGCTGTTATTCTGAAGTGTCATAAAATACCACTGTAATTGGTGAATAGATAATGTCTTCATTCATTCTCATCCCATCAGTCTATGTGCAAATGTTTGGTTAAGCCCTTTGAGAGCAGAACATTTCAAAATCATATAGAAGATGGGTACTCTGATGGACAGCTAATCTATGGAAATATATAGTCCTTGGCCAATTTATGAGTTGCACGTGTAGCTCTCCCTGGGACAGGACAGGACTTAGCATGTATTACTCTCTTCTCTTTCCAAATCCCAAGAAAGGCACCGTATGTATACCCGACTCAAACTCAACTTTTCCCCTCTGCTCTTTACTGGATATTGGCACTCTGCTCAGTATTGTCCTCACTGAGCTACTGAGAGCAGAGACTTGGTCAGACTTATCCTCATTGGTTGGGTTTTTCTATGTTCTCTGGGATAAGAAGTAAGAAAAGACTTTCTGCAGGGAAAACTTTAGGATTGGAGAAAGTAATATGCAACAAATAATATAGGAGGGAGAGAATGCAAAGAAGACACACACATCAATGAAGAGATATAGGAAACAAACCCAGAGAAACTTGATTTGCCTGCACTCACTCCATAAAAAAGTATGATAATTATGAACACTTTTTCAGTACTTACAATATGCTAGGCACTCATCTAGGTACTTCTCATTTTGCACCTCAACCCTAAGAAGTACAATTTTAGGCAAATTTTTTAGATGAGGAAATTGTAGCATCATGTAATTAAATAACTTACCCAAGGTTACACAGCTAGGAGGTGGCAGAATGAGGATTCAAACTCAAGTTGTTTAATTGCAAAGTCCTTATTCTATAAAATAAAAAGATAGAGTAATTTTTATCATACTTAATGCATACATATGTTTTGAAGATGGTAAATTCTAAATTTATATTAACTGTATTATTCACTTGTCTCTAAAAATAGAGTACCTACTATGTGACAGATTCCATGTAAGCTATTATTCTTCTCATTGTTGTTGCTCATTTTCCTCTAACTTTCTGGCAATTTATGTTCTCCATGCTGGCTCATATAGGGAGCTACAATGGAGAAATTGTTCTGTGGAACAACAGCACAGAAAATGCTCACTATGTTCTTCATCCTGATTACCAGAGGCTGCTACAGTCAAAATCAGGTGAGTGCAAGTTTGAAACTAAAATAATGTGGCTGAGTCAAGCCACAGCAGGCCTGGTTGTTTATATATGTACTGTTGCAGCTTGCTCCTAAATTATAGATGATTGGCTATAAGCACAAGGGATTAGTGATATCGTTGTCTTGTCAAAGTGACTTTAAAAAATCCTTGAGATTTACTTGACTTAGCAAATTCTTTTTGGCATGCATTTTTTTTTCCTCTTTATACTATATCTGTGCTTCTGAATTACTGACAGCAGGGAGCATGCCTCTCATTTCTATCTAGTTTAGTTGTTGTTGCCAATAAACTTCACCAAATTGCCTTTGAGTGAACCTTGGGTACCCCATGGTAAGAAAATGGGAACTCGTGTTCACTTGATTGGCTGCTCAGGCTCAGTCTAGAGCTTATATTAAATATTATGCCACCTGGAAATCTTAAATTATTTCTTGTTTTAGAAACTTGTGAGAGCGTTAGATGGGAATATATTGTATTTTATGGGAAGTTAGCAGAGCACATGAATATTTTATACTTAAGCAAAATGTCTTGATAATTCCCTTTCACATTTTATTTTAGTTTTGTTAGATACTAAAGGTTCTTCCTTGGACTAATTTATTCGAGTAATGATATGTCATTCCTCATGGCCCAGCACGGTTCTCTTGTCTCAATTGGATAAACTCACAAAGGCTGAATTGGACCTTAGGGAAAGACTGATTATTATATAGTTTTTTGTTTTTGTGTGTGAAAAGTTGAAGAACTGATTTGATTGGAGTAAAGAAACACAGTTAAGAGATTTGGGACTTACTAGCCTGCAGGTCCCAAATTCTGACCTGCTTTATGTACAAGGAACTAACCATTAGGGCTCATCTGAACCTCCATGGAGAGGATGGAATTCTGCCTCTTCCTATATATTGGCCTTCAGGAGAGCACCTTATAGCAAACCTAACTGTGGCGACAATTAAAATAGAGGTAGAAAAGCAGATAGCATCAATTTTCTAAAAGACACAAGAGGCATTGCTATAGATTTCTTGCCTTAATATTTGAAGATACTTCTGTATAGATTCTTCATAACTGTGTGCAGACTATTCATACATTCTAAGATGAATATCCCTAGTTTTTATTAATGTAGATTAGAGATAGTGTCATGAAATAATCAAAATCCCATTAGGAATTTCCTTTCCAAGGTAACTCACTAATAAATAACATTGCTAAAATGATTATTTAAATATATTTAAAGAGTTATGTCTCATCTTTATTAAATTATTTGCAAGATTAATATTCATGATTAATAAGCTGAAAATGCTATGATAATAGAATTCCATTTATCTTGAATATATCAAGATCTCTAAGTTGTGACTACAAAATAAGGTACTTATGAATTTATATCAAGGGAAAACTCTGTAAGTGTGTATGGAATATGTAAACACAAAGGCAATCAAACAATCCTTCAAGTTGGGGTTGAGAAAGTGAATAGCAGAAGGCTGGATGAATATTGAGTGGAAACCTATTCTGAGACTTGATGGGGCCATCTGAGTCTGGGATGAAGTGGACTTATTGTTGCTCATAAGCATTTGTTTGAAAAGCAGATGTTTCTGTTCATTAAGACACCTGGCTTTGTCTCTATCACAAATATAGAGCCTCAGAAGCTCCTCCTCAGTGCTGGGAAGAGCTGCTCCAGCTGGCCCACAGAAGAGCAGGCTACCCCAAGAGCCAGCTCCTATGAGACTGACAGTGAGTGCGATAATGCTGTGATGAGGCTTTGCTTCCTTGAAGCAAGAAAAAACATTGCAGTGACAGGTAAACTGGATACTTATATTTTGACTGTGGAATGCTTTGATATATTGTAAAATGTTGGAAAAGAATGTAATAAAAGTAATTCAATCTAATTGTATCTAAGCATTGTAGAGTTCGACTGTGTCTAGCAAACAGTCAGTTCCGGGGGCCATGGGAGGCCTTGACCGTGAATGAGGTTCCGGTTCTAGAGGATGGGTCCAAGAATAGGAACCAGACTAGACGTCATTAGCAATATATACAGTATTGCATATGCCAGAATCAGAGTGAGAAAAACTCTGGCAAGCTACTTAATATGGACAACAATAAGAATTCGTGTTCCAGCCATGGCATAAAGAGGACAGAGGACACAGTAAGAAATACGCAATATCAGATGACATGTCATAGAATTGTATACTTGATACCTATACAATTTTATTAACCAATGACAGCCTTATACATTTAATTTCAAAAAGTTAAAAAGAAGAAAAATGCTCCAAATATATGAGGTGAGCTTAGGTCTACATGCAGCAGAACATGGGAGTCTGAAGCTGACAGCACTGGCACCTGGTTCAGCTGGGCTGGGTGCAAATAGTGTGAAACTTGGAGATTGGAGGCAATAGCAAAATTTAAAATATCTGCCTACTTTTTGTCTTAATAATTTGGAGAAGAACTTACACTTTGGGTATCTTTACCAGCTGTGCTTCAGAGTCTTGGTTAGAGTGTTACAGAAGACCAAAGAAAACCAAGGACGCTTCTGAGAAAAAAAAAGAAGGGACACTGTTTAATATGCCAGCGGACTCAGGCAACAGCCTTCCAAATCTGAGTGAAAGAACATGCATGGGGCTTTCCTTTATATCTCCCTCCCTGTGATCTTTGTCCCACAAACATGGATTATACTTCCGGTCCTTTTCATCAGCCTTGCAAGAAGGCCCCCAGGTGTTGGGGATCTGCAGGCCATATCTGATGGTCTGGCCTGGTGCTAGCATTAATAACCCTGCACTGTTCACAGTAACAGGTTCTGCAAAACCAGTATCTGGGAAGGAGAGAGGGACTTAATTATAGGTGACCAGGAATGTACACTGAGCTTGCTGGCTTGGATTCAGATCACTAGCCCTGAATATCAGGTTTACATAGGAATTAGCCCTTTGTAGCCTTCTCAAGAACTTCTGCTGAGAGGTATGCGAACACAGGTGCTGCCACATGATTTACTGTAGTTATTTAATAGAATACAGATGAAATAAACGTTTTATTAATTTCTCCTTTGTTTTCAATGGCTAGTGTTGATTCAGCCAGTGTTTACCCAAAATAAAAATATCCCTTTAAAGATAATGCATGTTTTTACTTTTTATCTAATATACACACACATATGTTAAAAGTACTTTTTCTTAACATTAAGAATCTAGACATATATGTGTTATATGTTTAAAACAACATATTTGAACCATGTTTTCTTTTAAAAAATATACAAATATATTTTTATTTATTTCAGAGAGGGAGAGGGAGAGAGACATACAAACATCATTGATGAGAGGATCATTGATTGGCTGCCTCCTGCACACCCTACACTGAGCCCGCAATCAAACCCTGACCAGGAATCAAACCATGACCTCTGGTTCATAGGTCGACTCTCAGCCACTGAGCCACACTATGGACTGCACTATGTTTTCTGTATTCGTTTGTCCCTATTCAATTTATAAGTAGAACATCTGCGTGATTTTCATATAAAATTTTTCAACATTAAAACTGACAGTTATAATCCTATAAAGCTTTCGAAGCACCGTGGAATATTTAGAGTAGACTTTGAAACATATTCTAAAACTTCCTATTTTCTGGAACTCACTTATACTCACAATATGAACTATTATCCTGAAATTGCTCTCCAGACTAATTCTTCTTAATGTTATCAGTGCTCCTAAATTGTTTCCACTGAAGCAGCTACATGTTATTATTTCTACTTTAAACAGATATGATTGTTAATCGGCAGTACATTTGTGAAGCAAATTGAAAGTCATCTGCAGATTTATCAAATAATAATAGGAACTTTGCCACAGAATAATTTAGATAAAGTGCTTCTACAAAGCATATACAAATGGAAAATGAAAGGTTAGTTCTAGGCCTATGAACCAAAAAAGTGTCTCATAAGAGCTTACAATAAATTATTGATTAAAAATATAAAAATAAGCTCATAAATAGGCTTCTAAGCTGTGAATGCCACAGCCTTTTGCAGCAAGGATTCAGTATCTGGAAAAGGGGCTGCACACAAATGTATATACTAGATAAGAAATATAAACTTAGAAGGCTTGGGGGAACCAGAAGGCATGGGGGAGCCAGGTGGAGACTTCACTCTTCAGTGGAGAGGTTCTCTGAAACCCAGACCCATGAGTTTTTATTTACTAGAATATACATTTGTCCTTGAGCAAAGCATATAGGCATATCAATGGTAAAGTTTGGTAAACAATAAAAGGATTATCAGGTTACTACCCTTTACCTCTTTGCACACAATATGCCACAATTACCTAATCCTCACACCTTCCAACTACACAGTAACAATTAGTCTAGTAAGGGATTGCCTTCAGCCATTCAGCCAAAAGCAGGGCAGTATTATGCTGATTTTCAGCCTTTGCTGATCATCAAAGTTCATTAGCCTTCCAGCAGATTTCTTGCATAATTATGCTAACTGCTTGTCAGTCTTCGCCTCTGGCATAAACATGCTACTATACAGAGAAATCAGTGATTATGCTGCTATTGCTGCATATATGCAGCCAGATCTATGCATAAGGAGTTTTATTTCTTTGGTATTTGTATCCAATACGTTATGAAAAAAGTTGGGTTTTATGTAATCAGATTATTATCAAGTTGCAATTAATGTCTTATAAATTTATTTGAAGGAATAAATTAATTCTGTCTAAATTTTAAAAACCCAACTAATATCAAAATAATGAATGAAGGAAAGGGAACTAAATTTAATGGAGCATCTTATATATCCAATTTCATTTAATATTCAGTATAACCCAGTGAAGTTATCAGTTATCTCAATTCTATATTTGAGAGAATTAAAGTGCTGGGAATTGATCTCAGGGCTCCCCATCTCTACAATGCCAATGCTTTCACAGGGCAAGCCACTGAGCTGTTTCTGTAATCATTGTAGTCACAGCTTCCTAACTAGGTGACTCTTTTCCTGTCAGGAGGCGCTAACTTGGTGTCCTGTGGAGGATCTGGGTATGTCAGACTCTGGGATACATTTAAGAAACAACTTCTGGCTGAATTTTTGGCTCATAGTGGAGTTGGATCTATTATTATGGCTACTGATAAACTGAATCGATATCTTGCCACAGGAGATCTTGATGGATGTTTGAAAATCTGGAATATAGAGGTGATTTGAAAACAGTCTACATCTACTTCATTATTTTTGACTTTTTTTTGTCGATGATAATTAGGAATCCAGTCTTATCTGTTTCCTAGATAAAAGGAGAAATATTCATTCTGAGTATTTTATTTGATTTTACAGCAATTATTTTTAATTAAATTTTAAATAACTATCGACAATCAATATTATAGTAGTTTTAGGTGTATAACATAGTGGTTAGACTATTTGTATAACCTACAAGGTGATCCCCCTGACAATCTGAGTATTTTAATGAAAACATTTATATGTATTGAGTAGAGACTTCTTTTATTTTTTTTTTCAGAGACTTCTTTTAAATAATTTATAGAGAAAACCAGATTTTCCTTAGTGTTAAAAATCTTCTCTTAACATATACTCAAGTCAGTCACTCAATTTAGAAATGCAATATTGTCAGTCAGGTACTGCAGCATCATTTGAGCATAGATAGATAATTTGGATACTCCTTCTTTGAAACAAGACTTTAAATGTAATTTAAATGGAGTACCTTCTAACATTATTGTCATCCTGAATTAATGTGGGATTTTTGTGTCACCGATTACCTCATCAATTTTCTAATAATATTATAAAGTTGTATAAAATGTGACTACCTATATGTGATAAAGTTCCCTTGTTATCAAATAACTGACTTTACTTTTCATTGTTTTCATTTCGTCTTTCCTCTCCCCTCCTTCCTTTATTTCAATTTTTCAAGTTAGATCAGATAGAAACCATTTTTTGAGTGTTAGTGTAATTTTTCTAACCTCTATTATCATCAACTATTCTTTTGCATTTGGATCACAGATTATTGTTCCCAAATGGACATACTTCTCATTCCTGTGTCAGACTTTTTAAAAAAGAAGTATTATGTCACTGTGATTATTTCATATTTGGGCTCTTTAAAAAATCTGGCATTTCTTTTCATTCAGGAGTACTGTCTCAATTCTAGTAAGAGCAAAACCACACAGGCCCCAACTCTGATAAGATCATTCCAACCGCACGAAGACCAGATAAATTCCTTAGAGATGTGCGAGCCGAGTGGCAGTCCGCTGATTATCTCATGCTCCGCAGACTGCAGCGTTTGTGTGACTGATGTCTGCGGCGCACCTGTCTACGTCTTCGGTCAGGTAGAAATATTGCTTGTTTATTATTCTAGTATTTACTTGACATTTAGTATGAACTTGGGCTGATTTCCATTTGAATCTCATCAGCTGTTGATGTTCATTAGTCATGAAAGCACTGACTTCCATGGCATCTCTCATCCTGTTTACCATTAACCATGGCCGTTCTACCCAGTGGAGGACATCGGAGACAGGGAAACATGGTCTGTGCACCTAAACGTGTTCCAGGATTTTTGAGAAAAAATTCTCCACTAAAATAAGTGGGTTCTTTCAATTTCAAAATTGAGTAAAAATACAATGTGGAGAATATTAGCATGTTATATGAAATAGGTGACTCTAATCAAGTAATAATCACAGGAATCAAATAGAACATTTTAGAAAAAACAAACCTTGCTCTTTATCATCTGGTTTGCTCTTGTGAAAATAATAATAGCTAACATTTATTGAGTTTTCTCCTGCGTTCCCAGGACACTATTCTGAGGTCTCTGTATGAATAATCTAATGTAATCTTCACAATTGCCCATCCATTATGGAAGGACTTTCATTGGTACTGTTTTACAGGTGAGGAAACAGAGGTACAGAGCTCACAGAAGCTAATAAATGGTAGAGTTTTGCTTGTAATTCAAGCTCACATATGTTAGGGTTCATGCTTCTCACCGGTGCTCCCATGAAAGTAAGTTCTCATTTGTAGAGGGAAAAATACCAAAGTGGGGGACTGGACGAAAGGAACCATTCATCTTCTTACATTTCGGCTCTTTATTCAGTTTGTTTTTATGGGACCTTTGCTCCTGTTCCTTTTGTGCCCTTGGGAACAAAATCTTGGTTTGATCTGTTTCAACCAGAACTGTTTGAACATGGTGATGTGAGGTTACAGAGACACTTTCATTTCTGTCTGGCTGGTTGGCGTGGCTCCATTCAGCCACCTCGGGTGCCATTCTCATGCCGTGGGAGTACAAAGCAGTTCTCTTCGTGTTGGAGGACAAAGGCTGTTGTTGCTCTATGTGTGAAGTCAGTTTGATAATGTCAACCTGTGTGGAAAGAATTCTGTACAGCCCTTCAGGACGTGAAGGGTGAGGGTAAATCAGGAAATAATCTGGGGAGGTGGACCTACGGTTGGCCGGGTACCTGGGAGTCTCAGTGTAACGCTCAAGAGCTGCCCCATCTCTTCTGCTCTGCAAATGAGGCATGTGCTGGACTTTCTCAGGGAGAACAGCATCTGAGTGGGAATCAAACAAATGTGCATAGTAGGCGTGTAGTGAGTGAGACAGAGTGGGGCACGCTGGCATTCTGAACACACAAAGCGGTGGAAAGCAGTTTCTTCGGGCATTTGAGAAGTTAAGGCGGTGCCAGCATTGCTATACAGACAGGCACAGGGGCTCACATGAGATGAGGTGAGGTTAGAATGACAGGTAGTCAAAGCATCATCAAATGGGTGGTGTCTGGAATATGTCTCCCAGATGAGGTTGAAGCAAAAATAAGACTGGTCTATGTATGTGTGGCTGTCATAAAAACTGTGCCCACCAAACAAAGTCTGTACCTAAATTTTATTTTAATTAAGAAGTATGTGCCAATAAACTGTTCATTTTAATGCCTTGATATTTTTCCTTAGTTGTTTAGTAAAGTCTTTTGTATTTTGAAGGACATCAGCCCCCCAAACTTTGCATGAAAATTGTTTTTTTTTGTGTGTGTGTGTGTGTGTGTGTGGTTTTGTTTTTTTTTCCTGCTTTTGAGGACAAAAAAGAAGTCATCAGAGTTGGGGTAGTTTTACAAAGTCAAGTCTGGCAAAGCAGGGCCAGCTATGCTTTCTAGTCCATTCTGCTTGAGCTGTAAATGCTGTTTTTAAGACCTTTTAAATTTTTTTTATCTTTATTGTTCAGATTATTAATTACATTGTTCCCCCCTTTTCCCCCCCTATAGCTCCCCTAAACCCGGTACCCATCCCACCCTCCGCCCTCACCTCCCCGACACTGTCCTCTCCCATAGTTGCATGATTTTTGTCCAGTCTCTTGCTGCTTTTTCCACACCCCTTTTCTCCCCAAGAATTGTCAGTCCATTCCCTCTCTATGTCCATGATTCTGTTATATTCACCAGTTTATCCTGTTCATCAGATTATTAATTCACTTGATTTTTAGATTTCATTTGTTGATAGATGTGTATTTGTTGTTCATAATTTATATTTTTACCTTTTTCTTCTTCCTCTTCTTATAGAATATCTTTCAGCAATTCATATCATATTGGTTTGGCGGTGATGAACTCCTTTAGCTTTTTCTTATCTGCGAAGCACTTTATCTGTCCTTCAATTCTGAATGATAGCTTTGCTGGATAGAGTAATCTTGGTTGTAGATTCTTGCTTTTCATCACTTTGAATATTTCTTGCCACTCATATTTTGCTTACATTGTTCCTGTTGAGAAATCCGCTGACAATCATATGGGTGCTCCCTTATAGGTAACTAACTGTTTTCCTCTTGCTGCTTTTAATATTCTCTATCTTTTGCTCTTGGCATTTTAATTATGATGTGTCTTGGTGTGGTCCTCTTTAGATTCCTTTATTTTGAGGTTCTGTGCACTTCTTGGATGTTTAAGTCAATTTCTTTCACCAGATGGGGGAAGTTTTCAGTCACTATTTCTTCAAGTAGGTTTTCATTACCTTGCTCTCTCTCTCTTTTTCTGGCACCCCCATAATTCAGATGTTGGCATGCTTAAGGTTGTCCCAGAGGCCCCTTACACTATCTTCAATTATCTGGATTCTTTTTGCTTCTTGCTTTTCTGGCTGAATGGATTTTGCTTCTTTGTATTTCAGTCTTTGACTTGGTTCTTGCGGTCCTCTGGACTGCTTTTAGGTCTTTGTGTAATATTTTTTATTTCAGTCAGTGTATGCTTAATTTCTAGTTGGTCCTTTTTCATATCCTCATAGGTCTTGTTCATTTCCTTGTAGTTCTCATTAAGTTCATCAGCCTTTTCTAGGAGCCTCTTGAAAAATCTTATTACTGTGGTTTTGAACCCTATGTCTAGTTGTCTTTTTTCCTCCATTTCTTTCACACCCAATTTCTTTCCATTTCTCTGCATTGTGGCTGCTTTCCTGAGTTGGACCACTAGCTTTGTGTGGCAGATGTCCTCTTAGGGACAGTGGCTCAGCCTCCCCAGTTACTTGAGGTGGATACTCTTACTGCAATCCTTTATGGGTTGTATAGTATTGTGGAAGTTAAACCCAGATTATTATTGTTAGACTAGGAGGGTTTGACCTGCAGGCCAATTGACTGTGAGGGTAAGCTATGTTCAGGTTGGATGGGCGGAGTCTTCTGGCTGAGCAGACAGAATCAGCTCCACCCTATAGGGCATGTGAGTCTCTGTGTTGGGTGGTAACGGCTGCACACACCTCCGAGTAGAAGCCGCCGCCAGTCTCCACCCGCTGCCAGACAACTCTGCCTTTCCCCAAATGAGTCTGCACACCCAAAGTCTCGCCCAGGATTGTAAAACAAAGCAGTCTGGTGGTCTCCAGAATGAGGGAGCAAGTTACGAGTCCTCTCTGCGCTGTCGCGCACCACTGTTCCCAAGTTTACATGCACTTTCTACAAGCTCGCCCTCTCCAAAGGCTCGCAGACCTCTGCCACACCCAGGTTTCAGCATGCCTTCCCTGGACCTCGCCTGTAACTGGGGAATCAGTGCAGTGGGACGCCTTTACCCTCCCCATTGGAGAAAACCCGCTGGGTTTGCAGCTGTCCACCCTTTCCGCTTGTGCGTGCGCACGTCTCCGAACCTCGACTTCAAGGCTGCGCTCCGCCACTCCTCTGAGTCACAGTGTCCTCTCTTTCCTTTTATTTGTGGAATTCCAGCTTTCCAGTTATTCTGGATGATGTTTGTTCTGTTGTTAAGTTGTAGTTTTGGAATTGTTGTGTGGGGCAGTAAGATAGGTGTTTACCTATGTCGCCATCTTGGTCCTCCTTAAGACCTTTTTTAAAAAGTCAAACTGCCTTGACGAAGGGTGCTGCTTGTCCCAAGGGATACAGGCAACTAGTGCAGGAAAGGGGAAGGGAGGGAGGAAGAATGGAAACAGAAAAATAGCAGACACTGGAGAATAGTAACAGTGAATGTCCTTCGAGTGTGAAAAAAAGAGACACCTTTTACAGTAAGATATGGGAGGCAGACAGAAATATGCAGATAAAAAGAGCCATTTAGAAAATATAACTTGGATCAGAACAATTTTTACTGAACGAACTTGCTTTGTAAAGCATAGTGCCTTTTTGCCCTACATTTGAATGACACATTTGTCTTTTAGTTGAATTAATTCTGGGTTAGCAGTTATAAAACAGGAGGAAAGCATTAATATATTTTAATTTCCCATGTTAAAACTTAATTTTCAAATCACATACAGTCTGATTAAAGCGTTTAAAATTTAATGCAATGTGAATCTACATATTTCATGAAAGAAGTGTTTTTAATCACCGTGAATCACTTTTACAACACAGTTATTGATCGGAGATTGCTTTTCAACTTAGATTTGTAAAAGTAAGTGGTTTTGTATGTCTATTTATAGAGTGGGAGAAATGGGAGTGGAGATGATTTAACCACAGAGATACATTTATCCCAGGAAACTGTCAGGTGATTGTGATATAAAAAGAAATTAGACCCTGTGTGCAGTTCTTCAGTGCCTCTCCTTGAGCACTTACCGCAGTTGGATTGTGCGGAGTTATTTTATTGGTACCTCTTCTCCTCCTGATCTGGGGGCCAGTGACTCGTTCCTATCCACCCAGTGTTTAAATTTTGATTTAGTTGCCTCATTTAAAAATAAAAACATTTCATATAATATCCAGATTTCTTGCTTCTCTTGAAAAGCAACTTGTCATTCCCTGAGAGTAACTGTAGAATGAATTCTCTCTAACTTAGTAAGGCCGAAACTCATTTGCCGCTGATCATCTTAGGTGAGGTTGGTTCATTCTTTGACATTATCTTCCTGGCCTCTGTCAGCATTTCACTCTGCATGCCCTTTTGGCAAAGTTATCAGTTTGTAGGTCAGTCAGACATCCTGGGGATGCCTGATGTTACCTTTCTATCACTCTGGCTATGTTCTCAGGTGCATTCCTGTGTATACAATGTGAATTGATAGAAGACAAAGAAATGTATCCTATATTTAAAATATAAAATAGATTGTCATTGGCATTATCATTTGGGTATATAGATTTATATTAAGAATTATAGCCAAGATCTGTGAAAACTACTATATCACATATATTTTCAGATGGGAGGAGATGCTCAATATTTTAGGAAATAAGATGAAAAAAAAGTAGTTGTATCGAAAGTTACTCTGATAATTCTTTGATGAAAGCCTTGTTTTTCTTTTTAATAAATACACATCTTGCTATTCGGGATTTTAAAGCAAGAATGTCAATTTTTTGTAGTTGATTATTATCTTTTCAGGGAATTTCTGTTTCTATGACTCACTTTCTACCTTTATTAAAGTTACATGTATATATGTTATCCTTCCTTATAAGACTGTATGTTTCTGGAGAACATAAACCATGTCTTATTCTTTTATTGTGTGTTTCCCTAGGACTTTAATTCATATTGTAGCATATGAATATTCAAGGAAGAAAATAATAAAAATCTCTTTGTTTTTATAGGCAAAGCATTGGCAAATTGAAAGCTGTTTTTCTCCCCCTAATAAGGATAATAATTTAATGGAAAGTGAGGTTCAAGAAGAAAGCATAAGGGAAACTTCTTCACTTTCTAAGGAAGAATCATATTTAGACCCAACAGAAAATTCTGTACTTGATAAAAAAGACAAAGATGAGCCAACATACAAGTAAGTAATTTTAAGTGTTACCAAGATGTCATCTGGTGTCTAGATAAGATCTAGGTAATATTGATCCAAACTCTTTGTATGCTCTGTGCAATGTCCAATGATAACCTTGAGATTTTTCTAAAATTGGGGGGACTGATAGTTTTGGGTGTGACAGGGGGAGAATGTATGTCCTCAGGGTTATATGTGGTTTTGATTTCTTGCCTCCATTGAATTCTTGATTTCTATTTAGTGTCTTCCAGTCCTTTGCTTTTGATCTATCAACAATCTACATGTGGAAACTTGCTTCTTTTCTCAAAAACAATATATGTGTGTGTGTATGCATATATGCCTCTGTCTCAAAATATATGTCAGGTTTTACTCCTGGTTTTGGGAACTTTCACAGAAGTTTCTGTGACAGAAGTTGAAAGAGATCAACTTTGATTATTAGATATGACTCCTTTGAATGCTTCTGGCCTTTCCTTTCATGCTCTTCAGCCTTTTCTTCTCTTGGCACCACTCTGCTCGATCCCATTGTTACATTTCACTTTCTCTCTCATGCCAGACAGCTTCAGTTATTTCTTTTGTTTCCTATAATCTTGTTAACCCATGTTCTCTTAATTTTACCTTTCATACCAAACAACTATTATTTTTTTGAAAGGATGCTTTTATTCATTGTATTTTCTTTAATATGAATGAAATTCTTTTTACCATTCGCATACAGGATTATAGAAAAATTGCACATGAAGTGCAATATACTCCACCTTACCCCACCCAATGTTTTGCATTAATGTGGCCCATTTGTTACAATCGATGAATCAATATTGATACTTTATTATTAATTAAAGTCCATAATTTACATGCAGGGGTACCATTCTGGGTTCTTTGAGAACCCCACTCAGAGACCTCAGCATTGCACATTTACAAATCAATGCATCTTTGGCCAGCCTCCTATGGCTCTATCTCTCCCCATCCCCCAGTTGGGGTTACCTTTGGAAATACGAATCACAGTGTTTTTCTGTTACAGTATATCTGCTTTGCACAACTCCTCGGGGGCTAACTTCTGCTTGGCCAATAGAAAGCTCACGCATCCTTGTCACACCAACTGCTCTGTGGTGGTCCTCTCTAACCTTACTCACCTGGGTAGCTCTAGCTACAGCTTTTTGCCCGTAGACTTTGGCAGGTATTAATGAGCCTGTGTCCCTCTCATGATTCCCGAAGACAACACATGTTTAAACTCCTTGACTAACTGGGTGAATGCAGGCTAGAAGTGAAGGGGAAGCTTCCCTCCACTCTCTCTGGAGTGGGCCTCAGTGAACATCAACACCTCCTCTCCTCTCTTATGTTATTGCGTATTTAATCTGTTTATATCCTAGAAAGGTGATTGGCCTGGGTTTCACCAGGTTGGTTTTGGAGCGACTTCAGGAATATGGGGACAGGTTTTACTTCTTAATTATTTTGCTTTCAGATCTTTTGGACTTCCACTGACAGAAATAGAAGGGGAAACAAAGCCCCTTTAAAACCTTCTGTTGCACTAAATTACATTTTGGTATTTGTTCTACTATTTCCTTGAATTATGGCGTGCTGAAATGTCAAGTGGCATTTTACTTTCAAGCAGAATGATCTTTTCAATTGAGAAATATAGCTTGACCGATCCTGTACACTAATAGAATCCTGGGAATGGAAAGACTTTCGATATGACAAAATGTCTCCACCCAGCTATCCAACGCAATGTTATAGATCAGGAAATAAAGTTACCCAGGATCACATAGATAGATCATTGTTTCTCTTCCTGTCACACCCCTAAAGGAATAAAAGCAATTGTTATAGATTCCTGTTTAAGAGTACTTTAGCCAATATATTAATTTTGCCTTCCTTGTGACAAACTGTTATTTTTTTAAAAATCAGCCTTTCCCTAGAATTATAAAATAGCAATTTGAACTATTTACTTCTTTCTTGACTTCTATCTTATCTTGTTACATTTACTATTGTTGCATGACACTTTGTGTTATGAAAATTAGTGCTGATACATAGCTTCCTAAATTCACAGATTTCTCTTAAACACAGAGATTTGTATTCTTCCAGATTAGATAGGTGTACAGCAGAGTGATTTTTCTCATCTTGGTTATAAGTTTCTGTAGGCCTTGGGAGAAATTTCCAGCAGTAAGAAGCAAAGGTATCTCTATTGTACTATATCTTATCAAATAACAACGCACCGAAAAATATTGTGATCTTTAAAATTTATGCCTTTAACTAATTTGGATGATTGTATTGAAATGATTTTAAGACTTTGCAGTAATGAGATAGTATAGAATAATGTCAGTTAAGAATTATTAAACAGATTGAGAGTAAAAGGCAAAAAATGTATTCTCAGAAGTAACTGTCAGGTATATCCCTTACCCCTCGAAGAAGGTTTGTGTGGAAAACATACAGGTGCAATGTCATTGTCAGCTGTAAAATGTCTTTTCATGGCCTCTGTCCAATATTGAAGAGATTACAGATTATTTTCTACCTAATATTATTCTAAAAATGTGCTGTTTTCCTAATCAGATTAAATCCAAGGAGAGAATCACACCAGTTCTTGTCCATATGCAAAAATATGAAAAAAATATGTAAAGAAAGTTAAAGAGATAAAGAGGGGATGGGAAAGCACTTGCTGTATATCTGTATGCAAGCAGAAGTATGTTTAGTGGAGGAGTTAAACAGTAAGAAAGATAGAGAAGCAAAAAGATAAAGCCAATAAAAAATAGAAAAAGCAGGCAAAATGAAGAAACAATTTTAAAATTTCAAACTGTGTTCTCATTTTAACACCTAAGATTTTTTCCCCCAGGTTAAAAACGTTGGCATAGGTTTTCTTCTGGTTTATACATGCATACCAGTTTCCCATAGTGCTGAAGGTATTTTATAATATCATGTCTGAGAAGTAGGTAGATATTTAAATGTCATTTCCTATTTAAGCCCTGGGGAAATGAAGATGAATATAGAATTTCAGAGAATAGGAATTCCTAATGCTAAGTTAACAATTGATACAGAGAAATAGATTTTGCCCTTCCTTAGGTTCTACAAAAATTACCATTAGAAAATGAAAAAAAGGAGGAAGAAATAAATTAAAGTATAAAATAGGCAGCAAAAACTCCAGTGGACATGCATTTTTCTTAATTTCTGGCAATATTTGGTTTCTGAATTCACATAAAATTAATCTAGAAAAATACACACAAAATAATTTAGAAAAATATAACCTTAGGATATTTTTAATACAAAAGTAATACATGTTCATTAGGGAAAATTTGGAAGTACAAATAAGCAAGAAGAAGAAGGTAAAGAGAAATCACCTGTAGCAAAGCCATTGCTAACATTTAGGAATTTCATTCCCTTGGCTTGTTCTAGGCACACTTATGCTAATAAATAAATATGCAGTGTATAAAAATGATGATCCAGTATAAATAATTTATAACCTGTTTTATCACTCAAAAATATTTTTTAAATATATTTTATTGATTTTTTACAGAGCAGAAGGGAGAGGGATAGAAAGTCAGAAACATCGATGAGAGAGAGACATCGATCAGCTGCCTCTTGCACGCCCCCTACTGGGGATGTGCCCGCAGCCAAGGTACATGTCCCTGACCGGAATCGAACCCGGGACCCTCCAGTCCGCAGTCCGACTCTCTATCCACTGAGCCAAACCGGTCTCGGCACTCAAAAATATTTTTGATATGAGTGTCCACAAGCACCAACATTCATTAATGAGTCCTTAGGAATGTATTAAGTCGCTTTTTCACCATGTAGACTGGTTACAAATTTTAACTGGGAAAACATTTCTTTAAATACCTTCATATGCAGTTGTTAGAGTAATGAGCTGGATTCACATTAGAATAAATTCTCTGAGGTGGAGTTGCTGAGTGAAAAGTCTTACAGGCCCTTGGGTCATCTTGCTAAAATGCTGCCTTTACACATGAGCCCTCTCTCCAGCATATATGAGAATGACTGCCTTCTGAACCAACACTGAATGTTATCATTGTCTTAAAACTATTGCCATAATCTTTCATTATTGCTTTAAATTGCAGATTTTAATTGTTTGTAGAAGTGGATATTTTTTCACATGCATATTAACCTTCTATAACTCGATAGTGAAGCTGAGAGAGATAGTAGAAGTCTATGAAACTAACTCTTGTGACAGCCTTGAGAGAAGCGTATCTCCGACCTCCTCTTGGGTAATTGCTATGGATGGCTCACCATCTCACAGTCACCATCTCTGTTATTGAACCGCTCTTTATTATAGAGCTAGAGGCCTGATGCACAAAATTCATGCAAGGGGCTCTGCCCTCACAGCCACGGCAGCTTGCCTGGGACCTCATAGCCAGGGCTTCATCCAAATGGTTGTCCGGAAGGACGTCTAGAAGCACGTCTGGTCTAATGAGCATATTATGCTTTTATTATTATAGAATGGCTCTGATGCTAAAGTCAAATCTGTCCATATGTTCAGGTCTCTTTCAATGATCTTCATTCTTAGAACAAGGAAGAGTGAGTCTTTTCTGCCTGCTTTTATCTATAAATTTTCCTCTGGCTATCATTAAAAAAGTTGCTTAGGGAGATAGGGTAAATTATAAGAAGCCAGGATTTAAAAACCAGATAAGAAGTGAAACAGAAATTTCCATCTATTTCTCAGTAAGTTTATACAGGCAGAAGGCATAATTAAAATTAATGATTTTTAGACATGTGAAAAAATTATGATGTTCTAAATTCTATAGTATGGTGCTAAGGGAACTGATATTTAATATTCTTTATATGCTATTGATTACTTAATTTTTCTGCCAGTAGAGCTTATGTGAGAAATTAAATTGGAAAATTTATGGCCAACTGTAAGGGGGAAAAATACACAAAGCAATAAAATCTCATTTTAAATCAGGTCTTATGTGACATAAAACACTTGGAGGACTGACAGTCTCCTTTCACCAGCAATCTGTGGCAAGAACTATCATACACACATTCATGACAAATGAAAGCAAATGAAAGTCTAATCAACTTTTGAAATTTAAGTCTTAAAAATACTTGTACAGCAAACTATTATTTCTGTAAATGCTCTATGTCCTTATTGTTTGTCTCATCATTCTGCTGGTTCCTAAGAGTCTTAGAACTGGCTGTAGGGAGTATTTGAATTCTCTGCTTTGGGTAGAAAGAATTGTCTTATTTTTACTTAACATGATAGTAGCCAACACTTATTAAGCTCTTAGAATAATCCAGGCACTGTTCTAAGGTCTTGATGTCTTACCTCATTTAATTGTCATTGTAATCCTTAGAGATAGCTACAATTATGATCCCTGTTTCATGATTAGGGAAGCAAGGCACCCAGAGGTTAAATGATTCGCCCAGTGTCAACCAGCCAGCAAGAATTGAAACAGGGATCCTACAAACAGCCAGCAAGAGGTGAAACAGGGATCCAGCAAGAGGTGAAACAGGGATCCTACAACAGGCATTCTGGCTCCAGAGTCAGTACTCTGTGCCACTGCTCTGTACTGTATGTCCAGAAAGCATCCTGTTGAAAAGTTAGTGGTTTCTTAGTCAAGTGATCAAATATTTTGCCAAGTACCTGCTATGTATAAGGCACTACTCTAGGCATAGTAGGACACTGGGGATTTGTCACACATCATTCTTTCCTTTACATTCAAGACTGAGGGATGGCTGGTCATTTAGAGCCTTTCCTTCTCACAGAATTGATGACCAGACTACCAGAGCCCGTAGTAGGCCCACTTTCTTGCACCACCATGTAAGACATGTTTGCAAAAGCTTTAAAGTCAGAACTCTTTATTGCAGTCTTTTGCTTTTTTTTTTTCTTCATCCATTAGGGATATTGGACTTTTAGGAATATTCACCTCTTTCTAGTTCCCTCTACATTTTCACAGTAACCGTTCTCCCAAATGTCAGATATCTTTGGAAAAGATGCATTAGGCTGGCCTCTGAATATGAAGTTTAATCTTTGGTCTGGTTGTTCACAGAAGTGCTCTTTGCTTTGGAGCTTTGTCAATACAGCTCCATTTCCTAGGCTGTCATCTAAGTAGTGAAATTTGTTGCAGTTTCCAGGAGATTCGTTCATACCCTCTGCCCACTTCTCTCCCTCTGTGGCTTAAACTCTTTATTAGAGATAGTCAAAGTCTTTTGTTGTATACAAGAGATGTTTGATTTGAATACCACTGGTTGCAAAAGCAAGTGATCTAAAAGCAGGAAACAGTTCAGAATGTTTGGGAGAAAATAAAGGCCTGGTATTAACTAGTCCAAAGATAGACCGACCTCACTACTCCTAAGCCTTCCTCAACTGTTTGTACCTCAATTTATTTCAATAATACTTTCCTGAAAAAAAATTCTCAACTTAATAACTATAAGGCCTAACAGCATCCTACTTTTTTTTTTTTTTTTTTTGTTTTTTTTTGTATCCACCAACGACTTCTCATTGTTACAGATTCTCCTACCATCTTAAAATAACTCTAAGGTGCTGTCATTCATGTCTTCAAAGCCCAGAGAGTGGCTAAACGATGTCCCCCTTCATAGAAGATCCATGTGGTGAGGGAGGCCATTCCAGTGTGATTTGGGAAAAAACTGCCACCTAACCTCTGTCTCTTGGAAGCGAAAGATTTCCTAAAGAAAAGGAAAATCTGTAATTCAAAAAAATTCATATAGATACTACCCCAATCAAGGCAGTAGAGGTCCCCTCCTCATCCTCCTTTAAGTGTCGGCTGTACTTAGAAATTTGCTGCCAGAGAGAAGAAGTGTATAGTAAGGAAGGGAAAATATAATTTTTTAAAAAAAATCCAATGCAGAAACTTGGCCAACACAACCTTTGCCAGGTGAGGAGGTTAACATCCACAGCAGTGAGTTAGGTTGACAGCGTGTCCCTTTAATAAGATGTGGTGAGAAAATGGATTCATCTCTGTTGACTTCCTCCCAACAACTCATAATTCTCTTAAGAAGAACATCAGACAAATACAAATTAAGGGACATTCTACAAAAAAATCTGACAAGTATTCATTGAAACTTCCAAAGACATGAAAAACACGGAAAGTCTGATAAACTGCCATCGTCCAGAATAAGCCCGAGACTCTCCATTCCAATAATTACACTCCTTGTGATTAAGCCCCTAAGGAGTCAGACTTTTGGCAATGAAATGTGTAGCCCTTAAGGTTGAAATTATGACAGTGAGTGTGAAATATGTTTAAGATCATTTCTCATTTTCTGACTGGAATTATATATAACTATATAATGATTTCACTCTATGTTTTATTGATAAAACTATTTTCATTGGATTCAAGCTAACCTAAAATTTTCTTATAGATTCATATGAGAATCCTCAAAAATGCTGGATTTTTCTGAATTTTGTATATCACAAGTGAAGAAGATACAGCCTGACATCAGATAAAAAAAATTTTGGCACATCTCACTGATTCCCCCACATAATTGGCACATTGTGTGTGTTTCTATAAAACTTTCTTCTGCATAGCTTTTCCTCTGACCTACGTACCACTTGTTATGAGTAAAAGAGCTTTTCTTTAGCCTCTCAGACTCTCTAGCTCTTACCATTTTATATTACCACATGGCCAGCAGGCATTTTATTCAAAGATTTGGCTTGTTTAGAATAAACAAATGTCACTATTTAGGTCCACAGGATAGAGGATTTATTTATTTATTTATTTATTTATTTATTATTTTTATTTATTTTTTTGGGGGGGAGGGTCAAAGTAGCAGATGTGTTTATAGCCAGAGAGTGTCTGTTCATCCTTTGTGGTTAATTTTATTTCACATGAATTATTCTCTTCCAGTGTTGGATCATCAGAAGTCATAAATTTAGCTATAAAATATAAAGAAAGAAATATATATAAGAAAAAAATACATAACCTTTACAGCAGTGAAGTTATACAAAAATCATCCAGTAAGTAATTACCACTGATATATATTTATAGTGTTATTATTTTACTGATTGATATGAATAACAGATAGCTACTGTGTATGCCAGGAATATTGGTGTTTCTGAATAAACTTGAAAGTAAGGTCCTGAGACCCCCCACCTAACAAAGAAGGAAAGTGAGGCTCAAAGACATTAAATGACTTGTCTAAGGTTGCACAACATACAAGCAGCAGACATGTAAGATCTAAGCCAGAAAACACATGTAACCTGCCCGCTATAGTTCTCAAAATAACACTGACACAGAATGTTAATTCTTTCTCCCCAAGTGTTTAGAGATGAAAATGAATAAAAACAAATTTTGCTCTAAGGAAGCCCATAGACCCCCAGAATGATGCATTTGTGTAGTTATTGACTGACTAGAAAAATAATTATAAAAAAGTCATTCAAACAAAAGAATCATTGTTATATTTAAGTGTATTATTTAACAGTATGATAATTGCCAAAGGAGGTGGAAGAAGGTAAAGGGGGGATAAATGGTGATGGAAGGAGACTTGACTTGGAATGATAAACACAGAGTACAATGTTCAGATGACACATTGTAGAATTGTATACCTGAAACCTGTATAATTTTATTAACCATTCTCATCCCAATAAATTCAATAAAAAAAAGCATAGGGAGAATCAGTTCTTAGGCTCCATCCTATAATGGGACTATTTCACATACTCTGAATATTTTTTCAACTTATGTCCATGGGGAAGCTGCACATTCAGAGAGCAGATATTTTAATTTTAGAATTTAAATTGAAATTTTGCTGTCAAAAAGTACATCTTTATTTGTTAATATTCAATGCACATTTATAAATTGATCTACTACATACGATTTTTGTCAGGATTACAAGATATATTACACGTAAAGCACTTAGAATAGTGCCTGGCATATTATAGAAACTCAATGCAATTTTATAGCAATATTATTATTGTTATTATTATTATTATTGGAGCACAATCTTTGGAGTGAAAGATACTTGAGCTTAAGTACAAAGTCTAAGTTTGCCAGCTATGTAAATTCAGGCAAATTCAAGTTATTAAAACATCTTAAGCCCCACTCCCATTTTCTTATCTATTTCCTATTTGTTATGTCAGCAAGGCATAATGGCATTTTACAGGTTGTGGAGATTTCTCCTTTGGTTTGACATAACACACTGCTTCTCAAACGTTGTTCTCTAGCCCAGTGGTTGGCAAACTCATTAGTCAACAGAGTGGCAAACTGCGGCTTGGCTAATGGCATCAACACCACCTGGGGCTTAGAAATGGAAGTTCACACCCCACCCTACTGAATAAGAAACAAAGTGATGTATAATAATTAGTTTATGCTTTAATCAGTCCTCCAAGTGATTCTGAAGCTTGGCAAAGTCTGAGAACCACTGACAGCACAGCACCTGTCCCAAGAGCAGGTGCTGAATCTGTATTAGTTTACTTTTCCTTGATCCTGAGCCATCACCATGACCAAACTGCAGTACCCATCTTCACAGAGCTAACAGTTAGACATGAAACCACATCCTGAATTATGGCTTCCAGGCTTCCAATCTATGGTTCCTTTATCCTAGGAAGCAAAGAGAAAATGTGTACAATGTCCAAGACTATGCTTTCCTGGATGTGTCATCAAGGATGTATGATCATTCCTTCCCACCATCTCATTGTGTGCATCATAAACACAATAACACAGCTCTGGTTTACATGTTAGCAAAATGAGAAAGCACCTGCAAATTCAAACAGATGTTGTGAAGTGAAATGCATAAGAAATAAATTTCCTGTTACAAAGGCTACAATTTTCTTATAGATGAAAGAGAAACTGGAGCTTATCCAAAAATGCAGGATGTTAATTTTCAAGATAAAATAGTAAAAGAGCACAAAATAAAAAATAAATGAGGGGGGGAGCTTTGGGTTGCTTTTGGGCCCTTTGCATGAAAGGACCATGGATTTATTGTGAACAGATGTGCTTATAGGGTTTGCTGCTGACTGCAGCTGAACCAATCAACTGAGTAACAGGAAGGTTAAATTTTTTAAAAAGTTAACTTGGAAATGTGATGGCTTCTTCTGAGGAAGTAATGATACTGGACTTTTATTTCTATCTTCCCCCAACACTTGCTGTGGTGAAGGCGTATTTAGGTCATTAAGCATTGGAGTCCTGAAAGAGCTACCGAAAGTGAATACACCGGCTTTTCTTCTGGACCCTGAGAAGTACTTTAGGGAAGAGCCAGAAGAGGAGTGTCCCCAAATTCCAGACCCCCCATCACTCTCTGAGAGTAAGACCACAGCCATTGTCTACTTTCCCATCTCTAGCTATGAAACTCAGTCAATTAGAAGAGTAAAGTAGAAATGAAAGCCACACATGTTTGCCTGCTGGGCTGCAGAGAAATGAGGTGTGTTTTGACTGGTAAGATTTATAGCTCAGCTGCTGATCTGTGCTCTGAGAAGGGACAGCAACATGCTGGGATACATTAAAAGAATATTTTTATTTTGTCACTTTTCTCAAGTCAGAATGCCATGAAGATGTATTAAGAGAAGCTTTCCCTCCACATAATCTTAATTTTCAAAACATACCCGAGAAAGAGACATCATAAGGCGCCTTAGTGCAGAGTCTTTGCCCATCTGGTTTTGTTCCTTTCGTTTAAAACACCACCAATAAAAGGTTATTTATTTTTTAAATGTATCTATTGTTGAAAATATTACAGATGTCTCCTTTTTTCCCCATTGACTCCTTCTAGCCTGTCTCTATCCTCCAGCCCAGGTCTTCCCTCTCACTATTGTCTGTGTCCCTTGGTTATGCATATATAAATTCTTTGGTTAATCTCTTCCCTCCCATTTTCCCTCTGAGATTCTGTAGTCTTGTCCCATGTTTCTATGTCTCTGGATCTATTTTGTTTTCATCGGTTTATTTTGTTCTTTAGATTGCATATATGATAGACACCTAGAGGGTATTATGCTAAGCAAAATAAGCCAGTCAGAGAAAGACAAGTATCACATAATCTTACTCATATGTCAAATTCAAAGAGGCTACTTAAAATGTATTGTCTTAGAGACTTCCAGCTGCAGTGCTAGGCTAATATGATGAATAGACAAAAAAAGCTGAACTTAGGAAATACAAGTGAATGCTCACTCAAGATTCAGAAACAAGATGTGTAAAAGGATGCTGTTTTTCAGACTATTATAGGTTTCTAAGACTTTTGAAGAATAATATCTGTGCAAAAACGTTCCCCCATAAGGAGAGGCCCTGTGGGAGCACAGATAGCACAACCTGATTCTCAGTGAGGCAGTCAGAAAGCATATGGACACCACAGGGAACTCATTTAAAATAATTAATGAAAAGTGCAAGTTTCAGCTTATAATAATCAAAAGATCAAAACTACACTCCAACCCTCTTCTGAGATCTGTGGTTTCTAAAGTTTTCCAATTCTTGAAGATGGAGATTCGGCATTCTCCTTGAGAAGTAATAACCCTGTAGGAGGGAGGCATTTCTTCATGTCTACCCTTGAGGAAGTTCAGGCCTCTTGTCTTTGCTTGGTTCTCTATGGAAAGAGAGAATAGCTAGTAGACTTTTTAAAAATATTTTTTTTAATTGATGTCAGAGAAGAAGGGAGAGGGAGAGAGAGAAATGTCAATGATGAGAGATAATCATTGATAGGCTGCCTCCTACAAGTCCCACCCTGAGGATGGAGCCTACAACCTGGGCATGTGCCCTGACTGGGAACCGAGCCGTCAGTGACCTCCTGGTTCATTGGTCAAAGCTCAACCATTGAGCCAAGCCAGCTGGGTCATTTTTTTTTTTATTTCACTTGTAAACAAGGTACAGTTGTCATTCCTCATTGCCAGAGTTTTCAGTCTAATTATTATCACTTCCTTTGCCTTTTCTCCGAGTTCCTCTTTCCTAAATCAATAATCATGTATTTGCTCTCATGAGGATCATCCATGCCTTCTGCTCATTTCTTTTAAAAACATGAATCCATAAACATTAGGGATTGAAATAACCTTTAGTGCAACTGACAGGGCTTTTAGGGTATCATCCCATTGTTCTTCCCCAGGGTGATTCATTTTTAAGAATAAATATGGGGAGTTTTATCTCATCCTCCTGAGTCACAGACAGAAGAGTATGGGGAAAAGACAGTTAGAAAAGAGCTAAGACAAAGTGTACAACAGTTGAGCCATAGAACACGTCCATGGGAGGAAACCAGGATGGTTCTGGCTTGGAGTCAGAACTGATGCAAGAGAAATGGGCGACACAGCATTCAGAAGCCGGAGAGCAGGAACTGAGAGAACTGGACAGTCGATGCAGCAACACCTCTCCTCAGCCCTGGGAAAGCCTGTTTATGGTGAGGAGCCTTGTATATTCTCCTTCATCCACAGATGAAGTCTCCTAATGGGCAGGGAGAATGGGTGTGTGGAGAGTGGAGTGGATAGCTTGATGGAAATACCTAAAATACCTAACAGATTCATACATTTTCAAAGAGATTTATTTTTTTTCTGGATTTGTTGATTTTAAAAAAATTCTTGTGTTTTTTTTTTTTTAATAATCTGCCTTTTATTTGTCCTGTGTTAAACTGACAATGAAGTTCATGGTAGCTCTCAATTAGAAATAACTTATTTGGAGATGAGATTAGCAATGCCTTCTGTGTTTCAGGAGTGATAGCTTTAGAATTAAAACAGAAATAGACATCATCTAGGTAACATTAGGGGGAATTTTCTTTTTAAAATCTTTATTGTTGAAAGTATTACATATGTCCATTAATCCCTTCCAGCATGTCCCTGCCCCAGACCTTCACCACACTATTGTCTGTGTCCATAGGTTATGTGTATATGCACACAAGTCCTATGGTTAAAAAAAGTTCTTGTAATTTCCACACAGTTTTGAAAAGGTGTGTTTTTTTTTCTTTTGCTTATTAAATTTTCTTCAGCTTTTCTTTCTTTGCCTTTTCTGCAAGTGAAAATAGTTCATTTTTTAAAAATCTAACATTTTATTTCACCAACTTGAGGCAGAGACAGAATGCATGATAAGTGACATCACATATGAGGTTCTTAGTATCATGGAAGAAGTCAGATTAACTGGCTGGGGCCTCAGAATGAATTCAGAGTGGAGGTAACATCTGAACTGGGAGCTAGCCATTAGCCCCATTGCAGGGAGATGGCTCAGTGCCCAAGGCCTAAAGCTTTGGCCAGGGGTGAGTGGTCAGTAGGACATCCCCTGAGGGCTCCCAGTATGTGTGAGGGGGCAGGTTGGGCTGAGGGATCACCCACCCCCAGTGCACGAATTTTGTGCACCATGCCCTTAGTACAATAATAATTTGCTTTATGTTGATATTTACTGCTGTGTTGCTGACAATTACCTGATGAGACATTGGGATGCTTCAATGGTCTGGAAAAAATTTAGCTAAATCATAAAGCAGGTCTAATTAAGCAAATTTATTCTAGATATATAAAAGGCTAAGTTGAGTTGCACATGCATGATACATATAAAGCTCTCACTGATGCCAATTGCATGTTTCAATCTGCTATTGTCAATTGTGATTTTGGTTATCACTTCTATTATAGAGGAAGTGCGAATAGCAATATTAAAATATTTCTTCTAATTAATTTCCTTTCAATGTGCAAGAATCTGTGCACTGGGACACTAGTAATATTATAAACTTTTAAACTAGCTTATACTGAAATAGTGCTTGCTTATTTATGTATTTAACCTTTCCTAAGGTAGATATTGAATGACTTTTCTGTGCTAGACCCTGTGCTGGATGTGGGACACAGAGAGCTAACATGTAGAGACCCAGCCTTCAAAAACCTTGAAGATTATTTGGAGAAATAGACAGATAAAAACAAATAATTATGTTTTACAACAAAGGCTATCATAGAGACAAACACCACATAGTAGAGGTAGAAATCACATTGAGATTCATAGATGGTTTTTCTGAGAAACCATATTATACCTGAGTTGGATATTAAATGTTAAGTTGGTATTACTCAGGTAAGAAAAAAAGGGGGGTGCTATTTTTAGCAAAGGAGTAGCATATTCAGGTGTAGGGTGGGATGAGTAATATAGCATGCTAAGAGAGCTGGCTACATGTAGTTTCAAATACCTGGGTTCTAAAAGAGGCAGGTGAGAACTGAGGCAAGAGAGGTAATTGGGCCCAGATCACAGAACACTTAGTTCACTGTTTGCTAAGGACCTTAACATTTATTTTATCAGAAATGAGGAACCTATTAAAATGTTTAAATCAAATATTCTGAATTATCCTGGTGCATGAAATTTATGCATGGGGCTTGGGGGATGGGCTTCCTCAGCCAGGCCTGCACCCACTTTCAGTCCAGGACCCCTCTCGGATGTCCAACTGCCTCTCACAATCCGGGACTGCTGGTTCCTAACCAGTTGCTTGCCTGCCTGCCTGATCACCCCTAACCACCTCTGCCTGCCTGCCTGATTGCTCCTAACTTCTCCCCTATTGGCCTGATCACCCCTAGCTGCTCCCCTTCTGGCCTGATCATGCCTATCCACCTCTGCTTCACCCCGCACCCAAGACCCAGGATTCTCTCCTCTGGCTGGCTACAGGCACCCAGGACCTAGGCCAGCCACAGCTGCAGGGAACCATGGGCGGGTGGCTTTGCCCAGGCAGCAGCCACAGGCATCTGGAACTGCAGGTTGGGTGGCTTGTCCCTCTCCCAAGCCACAGCCCCTGATGCTCATGTCTAGGACCACGGGATGTGTGGCTTGTCCCTCTCATGGGCTGCAGCCTGGCTGGTCCCCATTCCTCCTTCACAATCTTATTTGTGCCTGACTAATTCCCATTCCTCTCTCCCCATTTTTGAGTGTCTGAGCCATTATGGCATGACAGTCGCATGAGGGCATGACCACCATTTTCACATTAGCTCTTTATTACATAGGATATATATTCAGTTCTATAAAGGTATTTGAATCTCTTTTATGCATAAAGATTCTAATTCTCAGATGAAATTACTCATGTTTTCATCCAGTTTTTCCAAAATTTCTCTGTTTTGTAAAAATATATTTATAAGAGTAATTTTGAAGTCTCAGTCTGCTAAGATCAATATCTACATGATCCTGTGTCTGCTTCTAATGTCTATTTTTTTCTCTTAGGTATTAGTCACACTTTCCTTCCTCTTTATAAGTCCTATAAATTTTGTACCATTTTTATTATATGACAGAAATTATGTATAAGAGATCTATAGATACTGAAATTAATGTTATTTTCTCCCAGAGGTAGTTTACTTTTCCTCCTTTCAACAGAGAGCATGAGGAGCCAAACACATTAATCTAATTATAGATTGAGCTTGGTCAGTGCTGGGTTACAGCCTTTATTATTATGCTTGGTTTACTTCTGATGTCAAATCTCCTTTGTTTTGGACCTCTCTCTTTAGTGGGCTGTTTTCTCCCAAGTAGTGCAAAACTGCAGGAAACTTCGCTCTGCCTCTCCGGTCTAATCCACTACCTCCCACACCACCTCAGCTCTCAGAATGCATCCTAAGAGGAACACTGGCCACAGCTATGAAATTTCTCTAGATTCCAATACATCACACCAACCCACACAGTCACCAAAAGCTTTTCTAATTTTACTTTCCCTTAGAATAATCTCTCTATGGTAAGCCTGTTTCTCAGAAATGCCCAGGCACGATAAGTCCCCAAGGAGAAGAAAACACTTGGCAATCTCAGCTCATCTAAGAAGGATTCTACCATCTCTAGAATTTTAATTTGATAATCGTTGCTTCCATGGCCCTCTGATAGCTTTAAAATTTTATTTCTGCAGTTTACCATGGGTTTTTGTTGTTGTTGCTGTTTTACGATCTGGTACAATGAAAAGAATGGCCTGTCTGTACCTATGAAGTCCTATCCAGAAATAAAATTTCTATTGAAATGTTTAAAACAGGAAAGCGTCATGACCAGAGTTGCATTTTAGAAAGTTTTTAGGAAACTGTGTAGTGGATGTAGTGTAATGAGGTTAGATCGAAGGCCATACTACAGTAGCGGGAACTTGTTGTTCCCAACCAGCTACCTGCTTCTGAATCCTCCTTTTGTGTTCTCTTAGTTGTTTACATCTGGATAAATTAAGGAAGCTGTTAAGTCCTAATTTTCTCATATGTAATATGGGTCTACTGATACTTGCTTCTTGGAGTTGTATGGGTTAATTTTAGGACGATGACCATCATTTACAGAGCACTTATTAAATAGTACCTACTGTTATTTTGAAGATAAGGAGGCCCAAGAAAGGAAGTATCTAAGTTGAGAAATCTTAAGAAGAAGAATTGAAAGGATTTTGTGCCCTGAAGAGATGTGAAGACATGTATTGGATTTCTAGCTTGGATAATTATGCCCCAAAGAAACTCTCACTGAGAGAGAAAATACAGAAGAAGAAGGTGGGTTAGAGTTAATTTTGAGGATATCTTGAGATGGAGGGGCCTGTGGGAGGGACATCTTCCAAAAGAA
This sequence comes from Antrozous pallidus, assembly GCA_027563665.1. Classification (NCBI taxonomy): domain Eukaryota; kingdom Metazoa; phylum Chordata; class Mammalia; order Chiroptera; family Vespertilionidae; genus Antrozous; species Antrozous pallidus. Next base: position 29,727,876 of record CM050514.1, on the reverse strand, counting down.
ACTAACACTTTTCTAAGAAACTGACAAAAGTAGAAAGGAAAGACAACAATATGCAATTGAAGAGCAACTACAATCAAGACAGGTTTGTTTCAGAAATTTTATTTTTAAGTTTATTTTATTTCTGATTTCAGAAAAAAATTGGCTAATAAGAAGCAAAGAGAAATTTAAAGAACAAAGGAATAGCAGATGTAAAGAGCTGAGACAGAGGGACAAAGGAAGCTGCCCACCCAGCAGGTAGAACTTGCTGGAAGTTGGTTTTCAGGGGAGCCCAGGAGGCCATACACAAGGAGGTGCTGTATCTCAGGACTCACTGCAAAGCCATCCTGGGGTTACCAGGGAGGCTGAGCTCAGGGAGGAGTCACACTGGAGGTCCTCAGCTTGGCTTTTTGGGTTTTCTAGAAAGCCATTCACTGGGTGGTGCCAGACAGGTTGCACTCACCTCCAAAGCCACCTGAGGGGTTGTCAGTGGAAGCTGATGGCTCTGGGCTCTGGAGGGGCCATGACAGCATTGCAGGAGTCTGCAGCGGGAGGAGCTTGGTGCCAGGAAAGTCATGCTGAGGAGCCTGGTGCTGGAGAAACTACTGCATGAGTCTAGTGACAGGAGCAACAACTTGGAAGAGAAATCCATTTCTCCTTCAGTGTTTCTCCAGTGCCCTCTAGTGACAGAGCTCAACATCAGACCAGCAAACAAAGGAGAAACACTTCTAGGGCTCCAGGCCATTTTCACAGAGCAAGCAGTAAAGAAGGACTTGGGAGGTTAGGGCCAATACATTGTTTTTATCATCTTAACTAGTTCTTCATGCTCCCACCCCCGCTATTCTGGGTTCTTTACACTATTTTGTAACCTTTGAAATCACAGTCATTATTCCTACTAAGTTATAAAGCGTTAATAGCTACATCTGTCTTTGGGGAGAAATTCCATTTATAGAGGGAATAAAACTTGGAACACTCAAAGCAATAAAGGTATAAAGGCAACATTTGAAGCATAAGCCTGGCTTCAAATCAAGACGTTACCACTTGGCTAGCTATGTGACCTTGAACAGGCCAGTTAAACTCTCTGTGAGCCTTAGTTTCTTCAACTAAAAATGGGCACCATATTACTTACCATTCTCACCACGTTCCTATGAAAGAAATAACCCATTGACAGTCTTGTTACAGGGCCCAACACCTAATAAGAGTTTGATGCATTTGCTTTATTTTGTTATTATTCCCCTAAACAACTCTATGATGTCGGGATTTTTATTGTCCCTATTGTTCTGTATGAAGAATCTATGGCATTCTGTGACATACATATGGAGACTCTTTGGCGCAGGCCTAGAGAGTTTAAATAACTTACCTAGTTCCACAGAGCTAGTTTCACAGAGCTAGTCCTAATAGAGACTGGCCCATGTTATTGATATTTCTAAGTGCAGCCTTCCTTGTCCAAATAATGTACAAATTGTATTTCCAAAAGCCTACTCTTAGGCTGATTTCTAAAACCAGCTTTTTACTATGGTATTATCTATTTTTATCACTTTTATTTAAAATTGTTCCTCTCATTTTCAACAGGATACTGCTGAATTTAAAAACTGTTATTACAAAAGAGAACTTAACAAAGTCTCTATTATCAATACATCCCCTCCACTCTGTCATTATAGAGTGTCCCTTATGTCTTTGCAGTGCATTTTGCACCCATTCCCACAGCTCCATAATTATAGTATGCAGAGTTATTTGGCAATTGTATGATGAGAGGCTCTTTGCCAGACCTACTTTCCATGTTCTAAACTATCACTTTGGAACTAGGGACAGTTTTCAAACACTTCATAATCCCCAGGTGACTTTTTAGTTTTACCTACTGGGTCTTTAATGTCCTTTTGTATTCTCTTTCCTTCCCTTTCAAGTTGAAACATCTTTCAGACTCTCTCTTTAGCTTCCAAGTTGTTCCCCGCAGACTCTCAAACAGCTTGAAACCCCTCTTTGATATGCCTGATTCAAAAACCCACTTAGAAGTGTCTCTGGGTCAGACTTGGCCAATAAATTCACATCCTTCCTGTACATCTTTAAAACTTCCAGTGCAGAGAAAATGCTGCATTCCTGATACCTCAGGTGAACTGTTTTGGTCTTGTTCTGTCAAAGACAAGATGAATGGAGCAATTAACACAGGTGATTTCAATTAGGTGATTGCAATGGAGAGAATATTCATTAAGGAGGAACATCTCAAAGGAAGGGCAATGGTATAGAGGCAGGTCAGTAAATCTAGGAGGAGCCTCATTCCACTTGTGAGGAAGGGTAGAGAGGGTCTTATCTCAGCATAGGAGAGAGCAGAATGTCCTTTGCTGTTATCTGTTTCCCGAACAAAAAGACGATGAGAGGGTTTAACTATCTCTGCTTTTCAGGAGCACAGGGATCAGGTCATGCTTGACATTGGTCCCCCCACTTTGGTTCCTGATGAAGAAATATCACTCATAACTGAACAACTCAGAGGTGATCATAAACCTGGGTGGGGCAAAGCAAGAAAGATCAAGGAAGTCATCTCTCAGGTGGCAAGATAGTTTTAAAAAAGGGCAAGATAGAATCTGACCACCTGACAATACATGGTTTTCCATTGAAACATAAAAGTTTTCTCTATAGTTCTTAAACTACAGTTGAAAAATGTACATTCAGGCCTGTTGTGAAATCCAGTATAATATATCTTTGCTTTATAATATAATAGTAAATCTAATACGAGTGAAGGCAAAGAATCATTGACATTATAAACACCTTCTTACTTGAACAAATGGTTAAAGCACAAGAAGAAAACATTTATAAGCATATTCATTTTAAGTAAGAAATGATATATTGCTATACATAATTTGCTCCAACAAACTTTAAATAACTAGATAGCCAGAATAAGTATGAAACTCAGAGACATTTTAGAAATAAAAATCCTTCTTACACTTTTATAAGTGTTTACAGGATGACACCAAATCATCTTGAAAATCACATACACCCACCAAACTTTGGGTTGTACAAAACAGAAGTAATTAATATATGAAAAATGTTGTTTAAAAGGTTCAGCAGATGGACCATATCATATTTCATCAGGGAAATTCAACGTGAAAAAACAATGAATTATTGCTACCCACCTGTTAGACCAGCCCAAGTCCTGAACTCCCCGATACCGAATCCTGATAAGGATGTGGAGTGACAGGGACTCTCACACCTTACTGGTAGGAAATCATACAGAGAGTCAGTCTGTAGTTTCTTTTTTTAAAATATGTATTTTATTGATTGTTTTTTACAGAGAGGAAGGGAGAAGGATAGAGAGTTAGAAACATCGATGAGAGAGAAATACCAATCAGCTGCCTCCTACACAACCCCTAACTGGGATGTGCCAGCAACCAAGGTACACGCCCTTGACCAGAATCGAACCTGGGACCCTTTAGTCCCCAGGCCAATGCTCTATCCACTGAGCCAAACCAGTTATGGCACAGTCTGTGGTTTCTTACAAACTAAACATACTCTTATCAGACAATCCAGCAGTTATGCTCCTTGGTATTTACCCAAAGGAGTTAAAAAGCCCTGCACATTGATGTTTATAGCAGCTTTATTCACAATTACCAAAAGCAAACAAGATGTCCTTCAGTAGGTAATGGAAAAATAAACTCTGGCCCCTCCAGAAAAATGGAGTATTATTCAGTATTAAAAGAAGAGATACTAAGCTATGAAAAAACATGGAGGAATCTTAACTGACCATTATTAAGTGAAAAAAGAAAAGTTAATCTGAAAAGGAACATTAAGTATGATTTCAACAATCTGACATTTTGGAAAAGGTGAGACTATAGTGACAATAAAACTATCAGTGGTTACCCCAGTTTGGTTCAATGGATAAAGCATTATCGCTCTAGGAATTGAAGAGTACCCATTCAATTCCAGTCAAGAGATATATGAGAGGCAACCAATTGATGTGTATCACATAGATTTTTTTCTCTCTCTCTTTCCCTTTCCCTTCCATTCTCTCCAAAAACCAATGGAAGAATATCCTCAGGTGAGGATTAACAAAACAACAAAAGGAATCAGTGATTGCTAGAGGTTGAGGGAGAAGAGATGAGTAAGAGGTACACAAAAACCAGTTAGGGACATTGAAAGTGCTCTAAGGAATGTATAGCATTATTCTTATGTCAAAACCCCTCAAATATATACAATTCTCAGGTTAACGAAGCACTTGGGATGGTTGTGATGTGTCAGTATAGATAGATTCATCCTTGGTAAAAAAAAAAAAATTCTGGTGAGTGATGTTGATAATGGGGGAGGCTATTCATTTGTGGGAGAAGGAGGTTTATAAGAAATCTATGTGCCTGCATTTCAATTTTGTTGTCAACCTAAAAGAGCTGTTAAAAAATGTTGTTTTAGAAAAAATGGCTCTTTGGATTCCAAATAACAATAATTTAAGAGTCATGTGAAGACTATTACAGCATTATGATTAATCATCGCCACTCTGTTGCTTTGTTACCTGACTGTTACTGGATGGTGGCCGAAGTGGAATGACAGCTTGGCAATACTGATCTAGAGTCCAGATTTAGGAATGAGAACCTTGACATCAAAATGTGGGCAGTGAGTAATAGCACAGGCATCACCTGGAAACATAGTAGAAATGTAACATTACAGGCCTCGAGTCAGATCTTTTGAATCACAACCTGCATTTGAACATGATTTCTGGGTGATTTTTTTAATGCACATTAAAGTTTGAGAAGCACTTATCTGGAGGACTTAGAAGAGAATGGAGAATGTAAATTAGAAGGGAGGTTTTCAGGATAGTGTACACCCATCGACCAACAGCAGTTGGCCATTGCAGTGCAATATTTACATAGTCACCCAGTCCCCACTTTTGGCAAGGTGCTGCTATTGTTCATCTGATTAGTGGCCAATCAGGGGACAGGGGAAGAATCAGATGACAACAGTTTAACTTTGATGCATTAAAATCACTGAATTATTTCATTTTAATGGAAATCTTTTGGTAACTTCATGACCAGCACATCTTTTATTTTTGTTGCTTCAAAATCACCTTTTTGTTATTGTTATAACAAATCTTGTCAGGCAGTGAACCAACAAATGAAGTGATGGATATATAACTATCATGCTTTCCCAGGTAGGAAATAGTGAATACAAATATTACCAATAGCACTATGTTGAAGAGCAGGGTTTGTGACTAGTGAATGAATATTTAGATGTATGACACAAGAACAACTCCTCTATCACTATTAGCAAGCCGAGCCCTACGGTCTCTGGAATGTAAGAATTCCAAAGTGTGAGGACTGAGTTCACCTCTTTGCATGCCTGAAGATATCTTCATTCATTTCTTCATTTATTCAATAAATATGTTTGTTGAACACCTGCATGTACCAGACACAATGCTGGGGATAGGGTATATGAGGCATAAAGGCACAGCAAGTCTTTGAAATCACTGAATTTATCACCTGGAAAATAGAGGTAGATGATGAATAAGTAACTTTAAGGAGAAGATAAGTTTGGTTAGTGGTATTAATACTTGAGGTTCCTATAATAGCAACCATGTGGGAATGTAAAGATGCTTTAGGATAAGGTGCATATTTAAATATTTCTTTACAAGGAGGATCCAACAGACTCCAGTCAAAACCACAGGAAACTTGGCCAACCAGTTTATTTGTCTCATTAAGAACACTTTACCATTTGCAATTGTTCTGTGGCAAACTATTTTATGGCAGGCACATCAGTCAGGATCCAGGAAGCAAATCAGAGGGCTATATAATAAAATTTATGATGTGGAATTGGCTTACGGGATTGTGTGGGCAGCTGACCAAGTCCAAAACGAAGGAAAGATCATGGGCGAGCAGGGCACAGGCAAAAACTATTGTCCAGTCATGGAATTTTTTTTCCCCTTTCCTAGGGAAACCTGCTTTGAGACATTCCAACTGATTAAGTCTGGCTCACCAGCTTATCCAAGATAATCTTTCTTCCCTCTCTCCCAATTATAGAAGAAAGTTTATTTAGGAAGTCACAGGAGTGGAAAGAGGTGAGCCAGTTGGGCTGTATAGGGTCAGGAAACAAGTTATAGAAGCAAAAGAAGGGCTCTTGGAGTCCAGGAGAGGGAAAGGCAAAGGTAATGTGCCTGGGGAAAGAAGGAGGAAAGGTGCCAGTGTGCTCTAGAAAGAGTATGCGTTGGGGTCAGGATAATCTTTCTTATTTAAAGTACATTAATTAGGGACTTTTATTACATCACCAGTATCCTTTCAGAGCAATATCTAGACTAATATTTAACTGTACAACTGGGGCCTTTAGTCTCTTGCCAAGTTAATACGTCAAGAAAACAAGTCATCAGAGCAAGGCTAAAGACATCCCTTTATAATATTAAGTTCAATAAGTGGTTAATGGCTTCTTCCACATATCATAATACATGGCAGACTCACTCACATCATTATATGAAAGCATTTTGCCATTAACCTAGCAGATGTTGCTCTGCTGAATAGTGAGAAGAAATGATTATCATTATCCATTTTAAAGGTGTTAGGTTAATTTCTGCACTGCTTTTGCCGTGTAAAGGAGATTGCCGATGACACCATTGAAGGTTATGTTGTTTTCTCAAATACAAAGATTCTTGTGTTTGGGAAGTTGCTGGGCGTTTTAGAGGGTTCTAAGTGAAGAACATAAGCCAGGATACAAACAGCAATCATTTCTAGGTGAGTATTCCAGGTACCATTTGTAAAAGAGATCTCAGAAGAAAAGAACCTATGTTCCAGTAATCCATGGAGATATTTTTCTCATTCTAAATAAATAGCCAGTTTTATGAATAATTGTATATTTATGATTTCATATTTTTTTCTTAAAGATCACAAAATTCTTAGCTTCAGACTCTCAAAACAGGGATCCACTCCTGCATATATATTTCTTAATCATCTGTATTTTAGCTAAAAAACAAAAAAAGAAAGGAAAAGGAAGAAAGAAAGAAGAAAGAAAGAAAGAAAGAAAGAAAGAAAGAAAGAAAGAAAGAAAGAAAGAAGGAAGGAAGGAAGGAAGGAAGGAAGGAAGGAAGGAAGGAAGGAAGGAAGGAAGGAAGGAAGGAAGGAGGAAAGAAAGAAAGAAAAGAATTATACCAGCAGGATAGTCTCTCTCAAGATCTTACAAAGGCTAATCAGTTAGTTATTGGTTTAATTGTCCTGAAAACTGGATAGTTACCCTGAAAATGTTCCATCTAGTTTGGAGACAAACCTCAGTAAGACACAATATTTCAGAAGCAACATTTTGGGTCCCATAGTGAATTTCAGCAGAGCTCTGTGGCATTCAGAACATCTTATGATTCTGAGTTGCTAATCTGTAGTCAGATGGGACAGGATCAACTGCTAATGTACAGAAATCCACATTATCTCCTACTGTAGCATTAGACAAATGAAAAGTGTTTTCATTTGTAGTTCTGCTTATGAGGTAGCTCCAGGTTTATTCATTTTGCCTAAAAGACATATACACTCTCTCTCTCTCTCGCGCGCACACACACACACACACACACACACACACACAAAATCATTCACCAGTTCAAACACTAGAACATTTAAAAAATTACTCAGTGAAAAGTCTTCCTCCCTTCCACAATGCTGATCTGTCCAGTTCCCATTATCATCTATTTCTGGCGACCAGGATTATGAGTTTCAGTTTCTTTAATAAAAGGGTAATATGCTAATTAGACTGGGAGACCTTCTGAGTGTCCGTCCTTCCAGACAAAGCCATGGTTGTGGGGCTAAGGCAGAGGCGATTAGGGGTAATCAGGCCAGGAGGGGAGGGCAGTTGGGGTGATCAGGCCAGCAGGGGGGGACAGTTCAGAGTAATCAGGCTGGTGAGGGGGGACATTTGGGTGCAATTAGGCTGGCAGGGAGGGTCAGTTGGGGGTGAGCAGACTGGTGGGGGGACAGTAGGGGTAACCAAACAGGCAGGTGAGCAATTAGAAGCCAGTGGTCCCAGATTGTGAGATGGATGTTCAGCTGGCAGTTGGACATCTCCCAAGAGATCCCAGATTGGAGAGGGTGCAGGCCGGGCTGAGGGACACCCTCCCCCTGTGCACAAATTTTGTGCACCGGACCATTAGTGTGTGTGTGTGTGTGTGTGTGTGTGTGTGTGTGTGTGCGGGTGTGTGTATCTTTATTATAGAAACTATTACATATGTCCTCCTTTGCCCCCCCACCCATTAACATCTTCCTCCATTCGTTCCCTTCTCTCTCTCCCCCACCCAACACCCCATTGTCTGGTCCTTAAGCGTTATGTACATTCAAGTTTGTTGGTTGATCTCTTTCCACCTACCCTCCCCTGCCTTCCCCTTGGAAGGTTTCTGTATGCACTATGATTCTGCATTTTGAGCCTTACTTTCTTTTGATTCGCCTAGATATTTTCTCAACCCCTTTATTTAAACTTTTCTGAATCACTTTATTTTAAATATGTTGGGTTTTGCTTTTGATATAACTAAAGATTTTTTTAAATCATGAAATTGATCACATTTACCTTAATTGATATGTTAGACATTTTCTTTTTTATTTCTCACATTCTTTTATGCTATTTTCTAGAGGGCCAGTGCACAAAATTCATGCACTGGTGAAGGTGTCTCAGTCCTTCTCAATCCTCTTGCAAATGGGGACCCCTGGGGGGACATTGAGCCTGAACTGGCAGTCAGACATCCCTCTCACAATCTGAAAATTATGTAGCATGCACCAATGACTATAATTTTCATACAGGTAAAAGGCATCTTGCTGTTGTATGGGCAGCTACATTTTTTTGCCCTGATTATAAAAAGCATTACAAACATAACATAATCCTTCTGAGGCAGTACTACTATTTTCCCCATCTTATGGGTGGAGAAACTGAAGAAGGAGATGTTAGGTAATTGGCTTTCTCACATAATTATAAATGTCAGAATCAGGGCTGAGCACAAAATGTGTGAGTCAGAGCTCATGCATGACATGGTTGCATCATACTGTTTTTTCAGTATTAGAGTGGCCTTGCCAGGTTTTAATTTTTAAATCTAAGAGACTGTTCTTAATATATAGAGTAGGGTCCCTAGACCTGGCCAGCGATCAGGTCCATCTGTGGGGCGACCAGTGGTAGGGGTGATTGCCCCCCCCCCCAGCATCTGCCTTGGCTGATGGCCTGGGACTGCCCACTTGCTGGCCCTGCCCCCCAATTGCCACTGCCCGCTGCCTCCCTCTTGGGGGGCAGATGCTCAACCCATTGGTGGTCAGTGAGCATTATAGCGACCAGTCATTCCTCTGATAGTTACACCATTCAGTTGATTTGCATATTTGGGTGTTATTATATAAGCTTGTTTATATATACTTTAAGGTTTTCACTAGATATGTAATTTTTTCTTTGTTTTATTTGGAGGGTTATTATATGCTTCTTCTAGTGGTACCTTTATAATCATAGTCTCATATAATTCTTCTAGCCCTTTATTTTTCTAAGACAGTAACAATTAGATCTATGCTTAGGGACAATAAAATGAATGTCTCTCCATTACCCAATCCCTCATTCTCTACACAATTTATTCAAGAAAATAATCTTTCTTTGTGCTGATTTTTATTTTAAATTTGCTTATGTTATTATTTGGTTTACCATGAATAGAGCTTCTCCTTACCCTACCAGTTTTTATTAACTAAACAAAATGTGGCATATACTTTCTGCCTTATCATCCTAAACCTCACATTATTTGAGTCTCACTTCTACAATTAAATATATTCTGTGCTCAGCACCAAATCTTCTTCCAAATTTTTTTCAGTTATTTCTCGCTTTGTTTTGCTCTAATTTCCTATAAAATACTCTTAGGAGCAATAGTCTCTGAATTCTCTGCATGTTGAAACTATTTGTCATTTTTATATTTGAAGCACAGTTTTGATGCATGTTTATAATATCCATACCTCACAGATTCTTTTCTTGATTATTTTATTGGTGTTGCTCTACTATCTTCTTCTATTGATCATTGCCATGAAGATAGCTAATGCACTATCTATTTCTCGCCTTTTAAGTGACTTGATCATTTTGTCTAGCTGCAAAATGATTTTGTCTTTATCTTTAAAGTCTAATAACTTTACTAGGTTATGCCTTGGTTTTGACTAATCAGAGTCTATTATTCCTGGTACACAGTATAGTCAGCCCTTTGCATCTGCAGATTCAACCAACTATATATTGGAAATAATAGAAAAAGAAGGTTGTTGCCAAAATGTACTATGTACTATGTAGTCAGGCCTATGATGGTTGAGTCTATATTAAACATGAGCAGACTTCTTTTCTTATCATCATTCCCTGAACAATTTAGTACATCAACTAGTTATATAATATCTGCATTGTAGTGGTATTATAAGCAAACAAGAGGTAATTTAAGTATACAAGAAGATGTATGTAGTTTATGTTCAAATACAATGCTACCTGTACTAATAAAAGGATAATAAGCTAAGTAGACCAGGAGACCTTCTGGGAGATCTTCCAGACATCCTTCCGGACAAAGCCAGGGTGGTGGGGCCAAGGCAGAGGTGGTTAGGGGCGATCAGGCCAGGAGGGGAGGGCAGTTGGGAGTGATCAGGCTGGTAAGGGGGATAACTTGGGAGTGATCAGTCTGGCGGGGGGGGGGGGGGGCAGTTAGGGGTAATCAGGCCAGCAGGCAGAGTGATTAGGGGTGATTAGGCAGGCAGGCAGGTGAGCAGTTAGGAGCCAGTGGTCCCAGATTGTGAGAGGGCTATCCGACTGCCAGTTTAGTTCCTATCCCACAGGGATCAGGCCTAAACCAGCAGTCAGACATTCCCCGAGGAGTTCCAGGTTGGAGAAGGTGCAGGCTGGGCTGAAGGCCCCCTCCCTTCCCCATGCACAAATTTCATGCACCAAGCCACTAGTTTCACATAAAGGACTTGAGCATGGGCTCCTGGATCCAAGCTCTGATGAATAAAAGCATGACTGTATCTCCCTTCTATATACATCAAGTTGATGCTTATATATGAGGAAAGTCTTATTAAATGATAATTTTAAATATTTGTTCAGCTTTGATTTTCTTTCTTAAGGACTCACCCCATTTACGTGTTTCTTGGATCTATGTTTTTCAATATCTGCCATTTTCTTCTCTAATTTGTTCTCTTCAATTTTCATCTTGTACTTGTTTTCCTCATTTGTATATTCATGTTCCCCATTATCTCTATATTTTCTTGAGTCCTGACATCTCACATTCACCACTTCCTGTTGATCTTTGTTTCTTTCCTGAGTTCTTTCATTTCTGCTCTTTGACCTTCCTTTATAGAAGCAGTGCTTTTTCAAGTTTTAAAATTTAACTTGTGACAAATGCTCAGTGACAATATTTATCTATCCAATGTATCAGTCCATGTATTTGATGAGCTTTGCTGCTCTTTGCAAAATGTTTGGTTTTTAATTTTGTTTATAATACCTTTGTGTCCATGGTATGCTGATTATTTTTTTCACTTTCTCTTTTAATGAATTAGCTTAATGAGTTGGATTTTCTTAAACTTGAAATTTGTAAGGGGCCCTGGGTGATACATGCTTATGTGTAGCCTTCAGATCTTACAACCCACAGGGGCAGGCTGCTTTTAGGAAAAAAAAAAAGGCTCATACATAAGAATCCCACTTATGAGCCATTTTCTTGCTAAAAACAGTCTGCCCCGTGGGCTTTTGTATTCAGCCTTATTCACCTCTGTGCACATCTCTAGGTATAAATAAAAGATAAAGCATTTTTACTGCAGGGTAAGCCCCTTACCTTTGCTCCCTTTTTGCCATACTTTCTGAGATGCTAATGTGCTTACATGCTCCATTCTCATCACTCTTCTCCTGTCTAACACTGCCCAATCTAGCATCTGGCTGCCCTTCTTCATATTTTGTAGGCTGTAGGCTACATCTATCTTTGGGTTTTGCAGAATGTGGAATTTATTTGCAGAGTTATTTCCCCTCATGTTCCTGGTTGTTCTTGCATAATATTAAAGAGAAAAGGGGGAAATATATTGACTTACATTGTTATGTTTGTTTGGGAAGTACAGAGTTTTGGTCTTTTTCACTTTACAAACATAAAAATGCTACTATACTGTGAAGTTGCTCAGTGTTTACATAGTTTCTTTCAAATTCCTTGGCTTGATATTTAAAGTATTCTTCAGTCTAGCTCCAGCCTCATTCTACTTTCATCTCCTTCATATTTTTTATGCTTTTGCTAAATCGTATTGAATTATTTAGAGTTACCTGAATAGTCATTCTTGTTTCTCCATACTTTTATTCAATGTGTTCCCTCCAGTTGAGTTTTCCTTTCCATCTTGGTAACCCTTCCTCATCTCCTTGGTTCTTATTATCAATTAAAATCCTATCTGGACTTCAAGATCCCCTGAATTAGCATCTAATTCTTAAAGTTTTGCCTCTGGTTTCTGCATATTTTATAATCTCTTTATATGCTTAAGCACACTTTCCATAGCTTGTATCCTTTTAGAACTGTCTCCTACTGTATATGTTAATTTAGTTATTGGGTACTGCTCCTACTTTCTACCACCTATGAACATCTATGATTTACTTATATTTGTGCCCCATTTATGCCCGAGCACAGAACATTGTGCATAATATACATTCAATAAACATTTGCTGAAATGATAAAGTTAAGAAAAGGCTAAAATTAGTTTTTTGAATGCATGGCACAATTTCCTCCTACTTCTCACTGATGCACAATATTACCACTCATGGGGATAATTTGGCTGTATTTTTTCTGTTTGTTTGTTTTTTTCTGAAGCCACAGATCCCGGCAGATCAAAGCATCTTATAAGAATATGATTGCAGATGTACTTGTTTAGTCTTGCAGGCAGTCAAACTGAGTTTTGATTATTTTAATTGTCTTATTTTAATACAGAATAATTTGTCCCTGGCTTTTTATGAGTCCTTGATAGCTGTTAAGTATATTAAAAAACAAAAATGGGAAACAATCTTCTTTAATCTTCTACTGTTAGATGGTGGATCTCTATCATGATATAAATATATTATTATAACCAATTCTGTTAAAAATTAACTTTTAAATTTAAAAAGGTATAGCAGAAGCTTAACAAAAAATTTCCCCATAAAAACTCTAGGTTTTAGAAACATACAACCTTTTAAAGAAAGTGAAACTTGAATATTTTCTCCCCACTGTTTCATATAATTGGACTCCTTTTCAAATATAATTACATGTCATTTCTTCACCTTTTTTCTTTTTTAGCTTTGAAAGCTGTATTTGTTGAAAAAAACCTGTTTCCCAAAGACTTTCTGGATCGTGAAAGAAGAGCCAAGCAATTATGTCAAGAAACAAGTAGTGAAGTGAATACAATAAGAAATAAGAAGAAATTTTAACTGATAGGAAAATAAATATTTCATTGACACATGAAATATGTGTATGAAATTCAGAAAATAAATTTAAAAATTGCCACCTCCTTTTTTACTTTATATTTCAACTTCAGAAAGTTTGTTTTCAGACGACATTCTTACCCATTACTTTTCACTTTCTGTTTTCAGTGAAAGAAAGATTGGATTAAGAGGGGATGGTATCAATTTGTATTACCTATTCTCAAGTGTTTTTATATAAAAATGTAGAATTTTAGAATAAAGCATTCTGACCTTTGGTTGCTTCTATAGACAAACATTTTGGTCAATTTTATTTTAGAAAACCTGCATTGTAATTAAACATAAAAAATATTGACATAGTGAATCTCTATAAACTTAACTAAGAAAACTATGCCCACTTATTTATACTTTCTAGTTCTGTGTGTGTGTGTGTGTGTGTGTGTGTGTGTGTGTGTGTTTTAAATGATACTGATAATGTAATAAGACTTTGTCAGTAGCAGCTATTCTGTTAATTCTTATGATTTATATTCATTCTTATATGAAGTTATTGAGAAATTACTGCATAAGTCCTACTTCTATTATTTGTTATATTATGTTATACTGTACTCTAAAACTGAGTGGCATACTATAGACAAAATGCTATAGCCTCAAGAAAAGAAGTGGTCTGAGGTTATATAAAGAACTCATTTTATGTGGAAGTCAAGTAGACAATATTTAGTTCTGAAACACAGTGTCTCACCTTTTTAATTCATTTTTCTTTATAAACAGCATCATCCATGAGGCAACCAATATTCTTTTATTTTTAAATCCTTACCTAAGTTTATGTTTCTATTGATTTCAGAGAGAGAAAGAAAAAAAAAGGGGAAAGGGAAAGGTAAAAGGAAAGGGGAGAGAGAGAGAGAGAGAGAGAGAGAGAGAGAGAGAGAGAGAGAGAGAGACATTAATTGGTTGTCTCCTTATGTACCCTGACCCAGTCAGTGCCTTGACCAGGAATGGATCCCATGATCCATCAGTGCATGGGATGATGCTTCAACCAACTGAACCTCTCAGCCAGGGCAGGCAGCCAATATACTTATGCTTCTTTATTTATTCTGTCCTGTAAGAATAGTTAATAAACTAGTTCACATAACTTTACTATATATTTGTATTTTAAAGTGTCTTTCCAAAATATTTGAATTTTAAGAAGATTTTTTTCAATAACACACAAAAATAAAGAAAATAATTAACAACATGTAGGGGCCTACTCTGTCCAGTAACTGCAAAAATTTATTGTGTTTAAATCCCACAATAACTATATAAAATATATATATATTTAAGGTTAATATCAGAGAGTTATATTCATTAAAAGAGTGCCTAATTATTAATGGTGAGTTGCGATTGGAGCCCAAATCCATTTTACTCTAGAAACCATAGTTTTTGACCTTCACCATTCTGTTACTCATCTCTCATTACTTATAAAGTCAGTGAAATTAGCTCTAACAGAATTTCCAGCATCAGTGGAGCAAGTTTTAGCTTGGTGGAGAGGATGGCAGAGGAAAGGTTTTTAGAAGACAGTTGCCTATCCCATCTATAATTAATGATATCCTGAGTCAGGTATTGTGACTTTTGTGTAGGTTGCTTTCCTTCTCATTAAGCAACAGTCATATATGAAGAAAATATAAGAGCGTAATACATGTGAAAGAATTGTGACGAATGTCTTCAGAGTGGTTAAGACCATAGAAATCATATTAAGAGGAATGAGAAATGGGAGGCCTAGTTTAAGAAAGAGAATTCATGGGAGAGACATGCTATCTTCAAATATTTCAAAGCTGTAGTGGAGAAAAGAAGTAGAACTAATGAGCGTAATTATAAGAAGGCAGATTCTAGAATTGCTTCCAAATACCTGTTAAAACCTGAAAAAGTTTCTCATTCTCTTCCCATTTTCACTTCCCATCTTGGAGCAGAGTAGTTGGCAGCAGGTACACTGTATGGCTATGAAAGAAAGCAGAAGACTAGAGAAGACTCACTGGATGGTAAGCTTACTAGAGTCAAGAGTATGGAACAGCTCAAAGGGAGGGGGAATGAAGGGTGTGAGGGCAAAGGGGGTGAGTGGAGGAGATGACCAGCATGGTTGGAAGAGTAATTACATTGAGCTAATGAGAAGTGAATAAATAAGCCAATAAAGTTAGTAAATATATTGAGCATAATGAGTCCTAGATATCACACTGTTGTTGAAAGTAATTGGAAAACTTGAAAGGAGGAAAACTAGAAAGAACTCTGAGATTTTGAACTGAGATTATAGATTTCAGATATCAGTATGAATTCATGATTTTAGACAAGTAGATAAACATTAAGATGGAATATTTAGGAGTAATAGAAAATTATGTTTGTAGCTTGTTCTCAAATGATTAAAAATATAAATTATAATGTGTATATGTATATATATTTATACACATACACACCCAACACAATACATATACGTATCCATATACAAATATATTATATAGATAGGTGTATGGGTAGATAAAGATTAGTTATATAGATAGAGCACACATATGGTGAAATGTTAACTAGGGAAACTGAGATAGTAGTTCTTTGTATTATATCAGCACTTTTCTGTTAAAAGTATTTCGATGTAAATTATTTTTTGAAAACAAAAATGTTGCCTTGGGACAGAGGATTCTTTGAGCCATTCAGAAAGATACTGAATAACACACACAGGCGTATTGCAGAGAATTCTTCCACTGGTTGGGAGATTTGACCAGACGATTCATCATTTCAAACTTTGAGCATATGATTTATGAGTCATATATTGCTGACAATATAGTGGAGTGAAAATTGAGCCACATTTCCAGAAATTTAAAGGAATATTGAGATGTTAAGGACATGTAATATAGGTCCACATAATTTGCAAAGACTCTTTTATCCATCCATCCATCCATCCATCCATCCATCCATCCATCCATCCAATTATTGAAGGCATATGCAAGGCACTGTTTAAGACGCCAGGTAGACAAAAATAAATAGAACCCACTTCTGCCATCAACTTTTTGAAGTGAAAGCACATAAAATGCTGTGGTTTATTAAACAATGGTTGAATGAGCCCCCTAGTTTTTCTATAATAATTTAGAAATGATTTTACTAGACATATTTTACTTTTTCTACTTTTAGAGAATATGTTGTTTGAAATTATTAGTCTAAAATTGTCTGGTTCATATAGATAGAACTCTCTATAGCCTATTGCTTGAGCGAAGCACCAAGCTGTGTGTGTCTCTAAACCCTAATTTAGTGCTTCCTCTATAAAAAGAATGGAAGGAGCTGTCTCACAAGTGCATTTAATGAAAACAGTTTTGAAAAGTATGAAAGTCTCTTTTAATGTTACTGTTTTTAATACTTAGGAACAAAACATACACAAAAGGAAAAAGCAACAACATTTAGTTATGTCTTACTCTTGTATAACTTACAGCATCTAATTGTGTTAAGCTGGTAGCAGGGTCTCACTTATCAAATGTTAATAGGACTGAAGACTTTATACGCTATTTCTAAAATTAACATTTAGGTTTAATTATTTAAGACTAATTTTTCTACAGGGAAAAGAACTTGTCACATTAAAATAGAATGTGCCAACCCTGGTTTGGGCGGCTCAGTTGGGTAGAGCATCCTCCTGTGCACTGAAGGGGTGCAGGTTAGTTTGTCTGTCAGGGCACAGGATTCCCCAGTCAGAACACATATGGTGGGGAGGCAACCAGTCAACATTCTCTCCCACTTCAATGTTTCTATGTTCTCTCTCTCTTCCTCTCTCTCTCTCTCTCTCTCTCTCTCTCTCTCTCTCTCTCTCTCTCTCTCTCTCTCCACACTGCCTTCCTCTTTCTAAAATCAATGAGTTCTTTTTTTAAAAAAATGATGTCCCAAACTTTTCAGTAGACTATTTTGTTTGTTGTGTGAAGATTTACACTAAATATAATTTAACCTGTTATCTTTTCAGATCATTTCCCTCTTATCACACAAAATATATAGAGCAAACTGGCAGAGGGGAAAAAATACCTGAAATTAATCAATGAAAAAAATAACTTTGATTGTGTGCTTTTTAAAGTTTGGAATTAAATGCATTTTTACTTATAAAAAACTACAAAATGGTACTAAATACCAATTAGAAGGATAATAATATTGAACCTGTAACCCCTTCCTATTATTTTCCCCTCCCCTGATGCTCTAGAGCAATGGTCCACAAACTCATTAGTCAACAAAACCAAATATCAACAGTACAACAATTGAAATTTCTTTTGAGAGCCGAAAACTGACTTCTGCGCATAGGCCACAAAGTTTTAATCGCACTGTACGTGCGCGCCCACACGTGGAATTTTGTGGAAGAGCCACACTCAAGGGGTCAAAGAGCTGCATGTGCATCTTGAGCCGCAGTTTGCCGACCAGACTACTGCTCAAGGTGCAAAATTGAGTTATAGAAGAAACATATTTATAAAAAATATTTAAATGTTTGCAGTAATATTTTGTGGACAATTGTAGTATCTTTGTTGTCCATTAAAAAAATTTAAACCAGGGAGGAGAAATTCATGGCCGCTGCTTTTTACTCCCTGAAAGAAAGGAACATGTACAGTCTGAGTGAACTGCGCTAACATAAGGTCCTTACAGAACAACTTCATTAAATGATCTTACTAAGACTGAGTGTCTGACTCTGTCATTGAAAGGAAAAATAATGGCTTGTTCCTGGGCAAGTCACATTACGGCCTGAACACTGTAGACATAATAATTTGGTAACCAAGTGCACTTGTGATGGATGTTTGCTGGTGTCACTGCATGGGTAGAAGAGCACTGATTGAATGATAGTCTTAGACATTCGGATTTATTATTTATGAATTGCAGAGTAGAACAGAAGAATGATTGTGTTCTTATGTTGCATAACTATGATTTTGGAAAATAATCTCTAACAGTGTTATATTAAAAGCTGCAAATGAGTTTGCTTACATCAGAATAAGTGATATTAGGGAACAACTTAACATTTAGAAAACATTCAGAGACTCTTAGATGGGCAATTAAAAATTTTAGTAAATTAAATATCGTGGGTGACATCGGTCATCAGGCTCCTCAATCCTGTTATTAAGCTTAGCCGTAGGATACTGAAAGATGCTAACAAGATCCTTGAAAAGTTTTTTTTTTTACAAAAACTCTCTTAAAGGTATCTATATTCATTTTACTTATTTTTCATAGCTTCATCAGAAATAATATTACATTTAGTAATCAATAGTAAATATTTGTTTAATTGTATCTGAAACAACTTTTCCATTCCTCTTCTCAGAGGCCACTTATTTAATATTTGATTGCCACTGACATAATTGATTTGAACTAGCACAATGATATTTAAACCTATTCAATGACGTATTCACTTATTATTAATGAACTGTTTGCAGAAAAAATCATGTAAAATGGTAAGAGCACATAAATATAACACCAATGTTAACTATCAAATTACTTATATTTAATAGTAATATCTTGATCTAATTTGGTAAATCTATAATCTTAATCTGGTCTTTTTTTCCAACATAAAGATTACATATTTTTTTAATATCCAAATTTTCCCTAAGGATTCAAATGGGCCTTGTATCTATAGAAAATTATTCTTTTGTATAATTTGATTAATTGCTGAGAGCTCTAAATGCAGCAGTAATTTGTCTCTCTGCATTATGGACTTGATTCAGCTTTATTCTTTTTGTCATAGGTATTTGGAAATATTTATGATAGAATACATTGGTATTCTGATGTAGGATTCCTAGAGAAACAAAAAGAGCTAATTACTAGCAAATTTACAGACGCTGGCACTTTCTTCCAAATCCTGCTTCTACTTATTATAAAAGAAGTGAAATAATAATATAAACTTCATGATCTTTTAAAATTCTAGTATTGCTTTCTCTTGAGCTCTTGCATATTTCATTATTGATCATAAACCTGGTCATATCAGACCTTTCATTCAAATATGGTGAACACCTGCTTTGGTTTTAGAGGAATTAATCTAGCAACATTCAAGATAAATAGAGTTGGCCTTGACTGATCAGGTGTCCCATGTACTAGTGTTTCTCAGCAGACATAAGATAACCGTGAATGATCAGAAGCAAATTTTGAGTAAGTACCTTAAAATTAAATAGCTTTTGAATAAAGTATTTATGCAAAAATATTAATTATGAGTGTTTAATAGAGTAAGACTGATGTTTTAATTCACTTTAATAGATATTATTTAAGTTTATCAAGTTATGCTTTACTTTTCTCCTCCTTAAAATATGTCATAAATTTGAATATTGCATTCGTATAGGACTATTCATCAGTTTGTTTAGTTCATTAGTACTTTGTGATTTCTAATGAGATATGACCCAAAAACCAATGAGATAAGTTAATTTTTAAAACCAACATTTTGTGTGAGCTTGTAATTTACTACCTTGAAATTTTCTATGAGAAATGGATGCTCAAAGAATGTATATTTTAGTTATTAAGATTATTAATAACAATGAGAGGATATCTTCCCGATTTAACTATAAGGGTAAAAATACATCCTTCATAATAGTGTTTATTATTTTAATACAAATCAAGAACATAAAGATGTGCCTAATGGATTACCACTTGGTGACTTAAAAGTACTGATAACACTATGACTACATATCTACAAACTAATATTGTAGACAGAAATCTTCTGAGATAGTAAATATATTAGAAAATAATATGCAGAAATTTATTTTGTGTTAGCTTTTACTATTGGGCACTACTACTAACAACTTTAGGTACCAATCCAATCCTCGATAAAGCATTTGCTTGATGGGATATATGTATGTATATTTTTAGTTTAACAAAACATTATTTTCTAACAATTCTTTGGATTGAATTTAGAGCTCTGTTTTTTTGGTATATTCTATATCTAAGCATGTAGAGTTTACCTATATATATTTGAAAATAATTTGAAATATCTGGATAATGACTCTGCAGCTTAATTTCAGAGAATATTTGACTCAGTATAAAAGTGATCTTAATAACTTTTAACTCACTTGTGAGTCATGGTGACCTTCTTAATGGTCTATAAAACAACTTAGAAATATAGTTCTTCAATAATTTAAGTTTAACAACACAGTATTCTAAAAGCTTTTATCTTTACCCCCAATAAAAATTACTTCCTAGTCATCTATTCAACTAGGAATTATTATGGGCTACTCAAATGTATTATTTGTGGGGGGAAATAGTGTTAGTAAAATTTATGAGACCTTCAGAGTCAGTTTTCCACCAAGTCTCCAGTAAAATTCAAGAACTCACTCTGCTCTAGATGTAATCAGGGTTGAATTTTCTGCAATTTTAGTGGAGAGCACTTTAATAAGGTGTCATTAGTGTTGCAGTGACTCAGAGTTTTCAACTGCAACTTTCTTACACTTGTTATTTGTCAAATTGTTCTTTGATTTAAAAAAATATTGCTCTCTTTTTCTATTGATGTACCATTTATATTTGGTCATAATTTTGTTTCTTTATAGTTTTCAGAGTTTTCTTTTCTCCCTTTGAAAAACTACGTGTGGGTTTTGGGGTATTTTGCTCTACAAATTCCATAACTTTTACTGTTGTAAAAAGTTTCCTAGATTATTTAATTGATTTAGAATACATTAATTTTATAATATTATAGGTCTAAAACCACATGAGAGTGCATTCATTTTTCAATTCCATTTCTGTTTTTGATCTATAAAGTAGTCTGGACAAAGGGTTCTCTTGATGTCAGAGTTACAGGTATTTTATGTAAAACTATGGGAAAAAATAGAAAAAGTGTATCATATATACATTTAGAAATAGTATTACTATATTGATAGTACCCCAGAATTATAATTTTTCTTTTGATTTTAAGAAACTGCTATATATGTGGAACTGGTTCTTGAAGGAATATAAAAAAATACCATTAGCACATGGCCTATTTTTTAAAAATACACATTTGTAAAATATATTTGGGGTAATTTGTTCTAATAAGGAAGAAAATTCTAGTAGGTAAGAAGTTTTCTTTGAGTGTAACATAATAAACTCTAATTACTTTGAAAGCTAATAAATTTTGAATTAATGCACAGAGGTCAAAATGTTTATCTTGTGGAGTCTCCTATTGACTTTTTCTGGAAGTCAAGCTTCAAGATCCTTGGCTCAAAGAGATACTGAATTTGCAGTGGATCTTTATCAAGCTATTTGTTCATCTCAAAAGGACAACATTATATTTTCCCCACTTGGAACAACTTTGATTCTTGGAATGGTACAACTGGGAGCAAAAGGAAAAGCATACCAGCAGATAAGACAAACTTTAAAAGTTCAGGAAAACTCAACTGGTAAGGTTCTTACATCTGATTGTGTACTGGATAAGATCTGGCCCAATTTATTTTTAAAATGTTAGAGAAAAGTTCATGGTCATATAACTTTAGTGAATAAAAATTTTATAAAAAGTATAAAATTATAATAAAATGGGGAATTAGAATGTAAACAATAGCTATTCATTTATAATTGTTTCCTAATAAAAACATTACCAAATAATTTATTAAGAAATTAATTCCATACAGATATAAAATTATGAGTATATCTGTATATTTTATTATGCCCTGTTTTAGATAATTTTAATTAATTGAGAATAAGTTTTGTGTATGTGTGTGTATGTATACATGCATATATAGATCCATATGTGTCTATATACACATACTCTTCCATTGTCACTTACTATGAGGTGATCATTTTCTCATAGCATGCAACCGCTTCAGAATATAATTTTTTTTGTTGCCTTTTATTGCCTCTTAAAGACATATCATTAATTCCTTAACCCTTCTTCATTAGGTTGTGTCCAATACTTCTATAAAAATGCTCCATGAGCATTCTCACCCAGCAATCTTTGTGTTTATCTCTATCTCATTAGCTTTTTCAAATTAGTTTTCTAAGTAAAATTTAAACTTTGCACTTAAATGAGATCAAGAAAACACAGTAGTGTATACATTTAAAAAGTTTCTTTGGTTTATACTTTTTAAAGAAAAATTGGAAACACACACACACACAAATACCTTTCAGAGGCCTTTGTGCATGTGAGTGGTTTTTGTTTTATAGTCTCCAAAGGTTTATCTGCATTAGTGTACCAAAACTTTAGTGCTGGCACCCCATTTCCCTGGCTACCCTGTAATAATTATTTCTTTAATAATTCTGATTTTAAACTTTTACGTTTCTGTCAGATAATATGACATGAACATCAGAGGAAATACCTGGGTTTTTGATTTGGGACTTTAGTCACCACAACTAATTTCAGTATATTGCCTTAGCACGGAACAGTTCTATTTAGGAATTTGTTTTTTTTTCCTTCTTTACAAGGTTTTATTTACATAATTTTAAATAAAGGAAATGTTATGTGAAAAAAGAAGTTGGTGTAAATAAAGTTAATTGCAAGAGTTTTCCTTTGTGAATAATGTAAAAGGAAGCCACAATGTTCCAGATTTAGTCTTGACTGTCTATATTAATTTCAGCAAATCCCACTACACAGTCCCAGAAACATTTGAACCACATGAT
This sequence comes from Antrozous pallidus, assembly GCA_027563665.1. Classification (NCBI taxonomy): domain Eukaryota; kingdom Metazoa; phylum Chordata; class Mammalia; order Chiroptera; family Vespertilionidae; genus Antrozous; species Antrozous pallidus. Next base: position 29,705,025 of record CM050514.1, on the reverse strand, counting down.
ACTGCTTTGGAAAGTTAATAGAACATTTATGAAGACATGTAAAGTTGATTCCATGAGGAACTAGCAAATTAGAGCCTCCAAAAATCTAAATTACTTTAAATGGGTTTAATCTTACAGAGAAACACAGATGTTCTAACAACTCAGAATTGTGAATGTGATAATAATTATAGTAATAATGATGGCACTATGAAACACACACACACACACACACACACACACACACACATATATATATATATAGGCTGTCACTGTTTTATATGCTTGATCTACATAGTCTTATTTAATTTTCACAATTACTCTGAGAGGTGGACATAACACTGATGGACACCAAGTCAAAGGAATGTTAGGTAACTTGCCCAGAACTAATTCCAGAAATGATTCACTGAGGTTATAGATCATAAGAACAATAATAAAAATTCCTGTATTTTTGGAAGAATATTGATGGACAATTAAGCATTAACATTTTAACATATATAATATGATGTACCAAACTTGTTTTCTACTATGCTTTGTTAAGGGAGAGAGGAGGGAACTGATGGAAGAAAGCTGCAAAAAAAAAGGCAGACCAGCCCCAAAGGGCAAAGCTTTGAGAAATAAAAAGGAGTAAAGAAAAAAGACAGAATTAAGGAGGAAGCAGTGAGAGTGCAAGAAGGTGGGCAAAATATCTATGAGGTTTGGAGAACAAAATGTCACTAAGGACAAGAGGAAGAGTGTGACGCATAGAAAGGTAGTGCCTGGAACAGCCATCTTGAAACTCAAGGCAGAAAAAAATATCATTAATGATGATCCTGTCTTTATTTACAGTTTTTATTATTTTGTTCATCATTAATTTATTTAAATCAATACCAAGTTTTAAACTATATATTACAATAATATATTATTTATCTTGTTTATTGAGTTTGTTGGCATCTCCTTCAATTTGCTTCTCAAGTGTCTCATTGACTCATCTTAGCCTTGGCCCAGCCTTTCGTTCCCAGTGATTAGCAAAAGGTGCACTCTGTTGAATCAATCTATAGTTTACTTTTTATGCTGCGATCTGTTTCACATGAGCACCCCACTTATTCTACAGATGGGCATCCACCCCCATGAGGGCTCTCAATGTCCTCAGTTCTCCTTTCCCCCTTTGCCAAGACATCTGCACAGAATTTACCTTTCCCATTTTACTGAATCTCTGATAATGCTGCAGTTTTCTCTGCCTGTAATAATTTTGCTTACTAATCAAAGACTAACATGAGGGTGCTTCTTTATTACAAGAGTATTATGGAGCTAGATGTAGGCATGAATTTCTGACTCAGCTCTGCAATCAAATGACCTTGGGGCTTGGCACCTCTCCAGTTTCTATATCTCTCTGGATTTTAGATTCCTCACTATAAAAATAGGACTTTGGATGATATGATTTATATTGCCTTTTTGGCTAAAATAATCTACAATCCCATAACCCTCTTTGTTTTCACCTTTGGATCTGTCACAATGCATTCACAAGTGGCCTTTGGGCCTTTCATAGCAAGAGAAGTAAACATGTACTAAAGTTTAGAACATTTTCTGGAGGTCTGGTACAATCAAACTAAAAGTCATATTCATCCTGTGGCTTGTAGGTTTTCTATGGCTCTATTTTAGGAAATTAAACTTGTTTTCAGAACTTATTAGGAGCCATGCATATGTATTCTTTTTTATTCTATGCTGAAAGAGGTTATTAAACTCTGAATTAAGTCAAATTTGTACGGCAGATAACTTTATATTTTCCTCCAAACTTGTGCTACTTGGTGACAGTTTTTTATTGACTTCTGAGTCCAGTGATTTATCAAAGGGCAGCTGACTATTTGTCACACAATCTTGGACCTTAAGTACATGACATAAATCTAGTTGCTCTGACAAATGAGCTGGAAGTATTTTTTCTTCCCTCCCCCCCCCCCCCCATTCCTTTAAAGTTGAAGAACAAGTTCCTGAGGACTGTTTTCAAAATCTGCCACTTTATTTCTGACCCTAATTAATCCATGGCTTCCCTCATGAAGTTTTTTTTTTGTAGCGTCCTAACAATTGAGACCTTTTTCTTGGCTTCAAATAGCAAGAAATGATTGCATCTGAAATCACTGCATAAACAAGGACAATAGATGAACTTTCTTCCCTTTTTTTTGTAAGGAATTCCAGGGTTGTAAAGAATTACCCAAATTCTTCAGGTGAAGTTTTTATATCTAAAATCTTTTATGTGTGTCTGTGTTCATGAATGAGGAATTATAGTTTGAAATCTAATGTACTATACTTTCCAGAGCCTCTGTGTGGTTGCATTGGCTGTACTTACTTACACAACAGAGCAGGAAAAAGGAGAGTAGGGACTAAAATGTAGCCTCCACTCAGCTGGACAAGACAAGAGGCCATAGGGTTCTAGCTTCCCCCCCCCCCCCGCCCCCAGGAAAGGCATCTGTTCCTATTTTCACAAAGATGCCCTATGGCTGATAAATTGTTTACACACACACACACACACAAAACATACGCACACATGCCTGACACTGAAAAGTTTCTCTCAGTAATAATTTTTCAATCTATTTATTCAATGGGCATTCTTACAATGATAAACTATCTATGTTTCTTCTATAGAAACTAATTATATATACCCAACTTTAATGTTATAAAAGTGGTATTTTCAGTATTTAACTGAAAATATAACAAAGGCCCTGAATAAGCCTTTGATTTAAAATACAGTTCCCAGACTACATGATTGAGTTTCAGGGTTAAGGCAGAAGGAAATACAAAATATTGGGACCCTTTGGTAATGAATAGGAAGCTACTGATCAAAAATCACAGAATACTCTCATAGGCACATGCACCTTCCTGACAACACTGCTGTTAGAAGGATCCAACGATGAATAAATAATAGGCCAGTGGTGAGTCTTAGCTAATTCTGATGGACTCATTTGGCTAGTGATTATATTTGGGATGGTTAAAAGTTTTTATTGTTCATTTAGAAAACCAAAGTATACAGATTCATGAAACTGAAGAAATAGGCAATTCCGATTATTATGCAACTTTAGAGATGATTATATGTGTTGCTTAGTAAATTTCAAATCTTGGGCAGATACAGTTGTTCATAAAGGAGCAATTCTTAAGCTGAAATTAAAATAATATTGAAGAGAATTCTGATCACTGCCATACCCACCATCAGCACCCATTAGCATTCCCCTTTAATAAATATCGCATGTTATGCAAAAAAAATGAGATTCTAAAGATAAATTTCTAACAACTAAAAATAAGCTAAATTTGACTATAAAGAGAGAGTTCCCTTCAGACTATTAAGTATATATTCTTGTTTGACACAAATTTTAAATTTATATAGACATTCTGTTTTTTTACTATTAAGAGCTGGTTTCTCTAGGAAAGCCATATTCTAGGAGATAAATGCTTAAAATATTTATACTAAATTAGAAAGGATTATTAGTTATACTAAATTAGAAAGGATTATGAAAAAGGCTGCAAAAAGTAGTTATATGAATCAGATTGCTTAGAAGCAAAGCTGAAAAGCTGTTGTTTTTATGTTTTCAATATGTCTGTATACATTGTGATTATTTTTTAGGAGAAGAATTTTCTGCTCTGAAGTCATTTTTCTCTGCCATCTCAAAGAAAAAACAAGAATTTACATTTAAGCTTGCCAGTGCCCTCTACCTTCAAGAAGGATTCACTGTGAAAGAACAGTATCTCCATGGCAACGAGAAATTTTTTCAGAGTTCCATAAAACTGGTGGGCTTTCAGAACGCAAAGGCTTGTGCAGAGACAATAAGTGCCTGGGTAGAAAGCAAAACAGATGGTAAAGTTTCCCATTTTTGTAAAATCATTATTTGACATTGCATTCATGGGTTTACTTTAGTAAACAAAGGTTGAATATTTTTCTACTAAACTGGCCCAGAGGGGCAAATCTCCTATTTCTCTTCCCTGCTATTCAAATTAATACTCAATTGTAAAACTGAGAGAGAAATCGTTAGCTGCTTTGAAAATAAGCACATGAAGTACACAGAGACTTTATTTAAAAAGTTGATTATTATGCAACGTTAGAGATGATTATATATGCCATATATAATCATCTCTAAAGTTGCATAAAGTACACAGAGACTTTATTTAAAAAAGATACCTATTTGTGGAATTCTTAATGGAATAATTTTAATCATAATTTTTGTTAAAGTCTATATTTTTAAAATATGATAACAGGAATAATATCTTTGGCCAGATATTAGATCTGTCAATCCTAAATGCCCCCCCCCATATACTATAAATAACTAATATGTCTTCATTGGGTGTGTTAATATTTAATAATAAATGTTGGTAGTCCTATTATAAACATGGTAATCTTAACTTTAAATTAAATACAAGCTGGCAAAAATTCCAAAGGGTCTATGACATGGCACAGTAGGAAAAAACACAAGTTTAAAGTTATACATATGAGTTCAAGTTTTAACAGGTTCTAAGCTATGTCTCATTTAAAATGAGAATGTTATTAAAATTTCAGGATTATTGTATGTGTAATGACAAGCATATATATGGCCCTCAAATTACAATAGTCTGCTTCTTTGCTTATTTATTCCACTATAAAAATTGTGATAGTGTAAGATGCTACTATACTCTTTATGGGTATAAAGAAGCCTCATTTAGAGAACCATAAGTTGACAACATGAGATGGGTGTGGTGAGCTGTGTCCACATTCCTAGGCAGCTCCGTGGCATCCTATTATGCTTTTGTCTCATAACTTTAAAATATTCGTTTCTCGTTTTTTAGAAAGAAAATCATTCTGGCAGCTCCATTCGTATCTCTTTCAATGGTCAGTGACTGTAGCTGCAAGAGTAGAAGGTTGAGTGTATCATTAACTTAGTAATTCTGATTGACTTACTGGAGGACCTTTGAAATAAACTTTAAAAATACCAGTGGCTATACAGGAAGGGATACTGAGTTTTGTTCTTTTTGTCTGCAAAGCCATTTACAGAAATAATCTTGCTAAAAATAGTTGATTACTAGGTCAGTTCAAATTTGCCTAAGATAATCTGTATCTTCTGTTTCCCAGTGAAATCCCATTTATACCCATTTCTAAGTAAAATTATTTAATACTGCTCCCCTTTACCTTCAAAAATGCTCTGTTTAGGTAAGAAGCACCCTATTCACAAGTGATCTGCAAAATAAATATTTGTTTTAATTCAATTAAAGCATTTCCACTAAGTTATTGAATATTTCTTCCTGCCTCCTCTTCCACCCCTTTACAGGAAAAATTAAAGGCATGTTTTCAGGAGAAGAATTTGGCCCTCTTACTCGGCTTATCCTGGTGAATGCTATTTATTTCAAAGGGGATTGGAAACAAAAATTCAGAAAAGAGGGCACAGAGCTGATGAATTTCACTAAGAAAGATGGCGCAACAGTCAAAATTCCAATGATGAAGGCTCTTTTGAGAACAAAATATGGTAATACTAGAAGCCCAGTGCATGAAATTTATGCACAGGGGTGAGGGGGGTCCCTCAACCTGGCCTGCACCCTCTCCAATCCATGATCCCTCTCGCAATCTGGAACTACTGGCTCCAAACTGCTCACCTGCCTGCCTGCCTAATACCCTTAACTGCTCTTTCCTCCTAGCTTGATCCTCCTAACTGCCTATCTGCTCCCCTCTCCTGGCCTGATTTCCCTAACTGACTATCTCTGCTCTTACCTCATGGCCTGATCACCCAAACGGCCTATCTCTTCTCCTTCCTCTCTGCATGTAGACATGCTGAGACCCCAGGCACAGGCTGCTAAGAGCTCTCAGCTGCAGCCCAGCCCCCATCCTGACTGGTTGCTACGTGATAGCATCCCAGACAATTTGCATATTCCTCTGTTATTAGTATAGATAGGGAATCACACTCTAAAGCATGACTTTGTGAATTGCTAAGTATATTTTATATTTTATTTTCTCTATTGCAGGTTATTTTTCAGAATCCTCGATGAAGTACCAGGTTTTGGAATTACCTTATAAAGATGATGAGTTCAGTTTAATCATTATACTTCCTGCAGAAGAGATGAACATAGAAGACATGGAAAAACAAATTACTGCCAATCTAATCTTGAAATGGTTCTCCGAGATGCAAGAAGAGGAAGTGGAAATAAGCCTCCCTAGGTTAGTAATATTTTATTATTCTGGTTCTTATGTTTTCTCTTATGGAAAAATTTGAATTCAGTCAGTTGGCAGAGTGATAATAAATGCTTGGAAAGATTATAGACAGAAGTAAAAAGGAAGATGCAAGTGGAAGTGTTACTCAATGTTATGGATACAAAGGTAGGTCTGCATATTGCCAATATTGCTTTGCCATGAGCAGGATGGTGTTTAGGTAAAGGTCATCTCTTTTCCTGTGGCATTATCCTTTCCTATAAAGATTCCAGTCATAATTCCTCTCAAAGGAATGAAGAAATACAACTCTTCAAACTCGAATGCTAAGATTAAAATAAACTATTATTCTTTGATTATAAAAAGTTATTTTTTCTCATTTTTTTTCATGATTAGAATTTAAAATATTTATCTTCTATTACGTTTAAGAAAAAATAAAACACCTAACACTTAGGATACTATATAATTAAAACATATGCTATCTCACATTTTACAGATAATGCTCTAACAGTCATTGAGTTATACATAAACCCCTAGGTCAGTCTTAGATAGTCAATAAGCAATAATGTTCAGTAAGCAATAATCCTATATAATAAAAGCATAGTTTACAAATTGTGCTCTTGACTGGGAGTTCATCTGGGAGTTTGACCAGAGGGAGAGGCCAGTTGGGGGAAGAGAGGAAGGCCCTGGTAGTGATAGGTGGCCAGGGGAAGGATGGAGTACCTGGCTGGCAGCTAGCAGCTGCTAGGAACCCTACCAGTGCATGAATTTTATGCACTGGGCCTCTAGTGTCTTAATATTATACTTCTAGGAGACAGGAGAGATTTCAGAGATGTTTCCAAATAAATTAATTTATACTCTATCTGAATTTTTAAAGAAACAGGCATCTAATAGATTATATCCTGTCTTTTTATTTCTAACTAGGGGCCCAGTGCACAAATTTGTGCACTTTGAAAGGAACTGTGGACCATGAGACTATGGTGGGCACAGGGGCAGGTCTGGGCCCATCCCTTCCGCCCCACCCGGGCTCTCTTGACACGGTCCCAGGTCTCCTGTCTACTGGCAGCCCTGCTCCTGCCGCTGCTGCTGATGGTGTGGAGCAATTGGGGCTGGCACTCTCAGTGGGTGGGAGCAGCAGCTGCTGCCCAAATTGCCCTGCAGGAGCAGGGGGAGGTTGAGAAGCTCTCAGGGGTGGTCAGGGATGGTAACTGCTGCTTGCATGCCCTGATGGCGCTGAATGATTAGGACTGGTGCCAGCTGCTAGCAACAGATGCAAGTGGCAGTTCTGGCACTGGCAATGTGTGCAAAGAGGCGGCTGCCTGCCCCAATCGCCCCTCAGGGGCAGGTGGAGATGAAGAAGCCCACAGGGGTGATCAGGGCCAGCATCTGCCGCTTGCACCTGCTGACACTGCCAAGTGTTCAGGGCCAGCGCTGGGTGCCGGCAGCAAGTGCAAGTGGCAGCTCTGGCACTGGCAGTGGGTGTGAGTGGTCCAGCGCCAGCAGCAGATGTGAGTGCCAAGTGGGATGGTGGCACGCTGGAGCAAAGAATTTTCAGTAACCAGCAGAGACTTGCCCCAATGACAGCAACCAGCACCCAGCTTTGGTCTGGCCCTGCTTCACCATCCCATTATGGCTGATGCCCACTATGTTCTGCACTCTGCCACCTGAAGCTATAATGCCCACCATGTTTTGCACGCACCCTCTGGTCAGTGAATTTCATAGCAACAGTTGTTTGGTTATTCAGTTGTTCAATTGTTCTGCCGTTCAGTCTATTTGCATATTAGGGTTTTATGTAGAGAGATTTTTTCTTCAAACTCATCAAGGCTTATGTGGTCTGTGTGCCCTTCTTTATGCCCTTGTTCTCTTAAACCTCATGGCTTTTCTCTTCTTTTCCAATTATTCAAGATCCACCCAGTTATTTCAACCATTCTCTCACCAACCATTTTTAGTGTTTTTGTCCTCAGGTCTTTGTTGCTCTCTAATTCTCTCCCCAATCACTCTCAATCCTGAATCCACTAAAACACCACTCCTGCTGCTCAGCTACTGATTTTGTTTAGCAAAACCCAGAAAGCAGTCACTTCTGGTCTCAACAAGACTGGAACTTGGGACTCTACATTTATAAGTCTTTTTTTTTTTTAACACCCACATCACACCAAAATTTTACCACTATTCTCCATGCACTACTTTATGTGATTTCTCTTACAAGCAACATATGTCTCAATTTCCTGTTTTGTAAAGAAAACAGATCACCATACAAACTTACCTCTCTATCCTTTACCTCAAAATGTGTATGTCTTTGCTAATCATCTCTTCTTCTACCTTTTATAAAGTCCTGGAGAAAGCCGTAGCCTATTTTCTCATCCCAACTCTGTGCTCTTGATCCAAATATTATTAACTAGTCTGCTTTTCTTGAAAATCTTTTTATAACCCCTGTGGCACTATTCTATTTATTTTTCTCTCTCTGTAAAACTTTCCTGCTTCCTATCTTACCCTTTTTCCTTTCTGCTCTTAGAGAATATTTATATGAGTTTTATTTTTAATGTTTTTCTCTTCTTACTCTCTTTTTTTATTTGTCCTTTATCATCATGTCTCTAAAATCTGAATTTCTTTCTCCAACCTCTCTTCTAATTCCCTATACAGGTTCAGTAAATACTTTTGAGTAGACTGACAATTTTATATTTTATTACTCAGTCCTGTGGTATTTTTTATATCTGAATGGATGCATTATGGTTTCAAACTAATGAAGATTTAGGTGAAACTGAAATAATTTAATCAGATATGTTTGCTTGAGTTCTTGTAACAAATTACTACAAATGAGATGGCTTAAAAAAACAGGAAGTTATTCTTTCCCAGTTCTGGAGATTAGAGGGCGAACATCAAGGGCCATGCTCTCTCTGAAACTCTGTACAATACTTCCTCGCTTCTCAGCTTCTGGTGCTGATCCATTATCTTTGCCATTGTTCTGCTTACAGATGCCTGTCATCATGTGGTCATTCCTCTTCCTGTGGCATTATCCTTTCTTATAAAGACTCCAGTCATAATAGACTAAGGGCCTGCTCTATTCCAGTCTGATACAATCTAACTAATTGCATCTGAAATGACCCGTTTTCCAAATGAGGTCACATTATAAGGTGCTGGGGATTAGAGATTCAACATATAAAGAGGAGACACAGTTCCACCCATCACACCAATTACTAGTCTAATAAATTCTGTTATTCTAAGTCAAAATAAGCCTCTTTGGTAGCAAAATTTAGTAAATGCTAAAGAGAGAAAAGTTAATCTATAAATACTTGTATATAAACAATAGTAAGAAGGAACATGTGAGTGACTAGTTACCATTTAAGGAATACTTCTTTCACTTTTTGATATATACTAGTTAATAATCAAAAGTAACAAAATAGACTATAGTCTAGAAAAATACTAGGGTATTTTCTAGTATTTATTATGAACTAGAAATTCATGCACAGGGTCTTGGGATGTCCCTCAGCCCAGCCTGCACCCTCTCTAATCTGGAACTACTGGCTCCCAACTGCTCGCCTGCCTGCCTTCCTGATTGCTCCAAACCAAATCTACCTCCCAGCCTGATCACCCCCTAACCACTCCCTTGCCAGCCTGGTTGATGCCTAACTGCTCCCCTGCCAACCTGTTTGCCCCTAACTCCCCTCCCCTACAAGCCTGGTCTCCCCCAACTGCTTTCCCCTGCAGGCCTGGGTTCCCCCCAATTGTCCTTTCTTGCAGGACCAGTCGCCCCTAACTTCCCTCCTCTGCTGGCTTGGTCACCCCTAATTGCCCTCTCTTACAGGCTTGATTGCTTCCAACTGCCCTCCCTTACAGGCCTGGTCACTCCAAACTGCCCTCTCCTGCTGGCCATCTTGTGTGGCCATCTTGTGTCCACATGGGGGCAGGATCTTTGACCACATGGGAGCAGCCATCTTGTGTGTTGGAGTGATGGTCAATCTGCATATTACTCTTTTAGTAGATAGGCTAGAGGCCTGGTCCATGGGTGTGGGCCCTGAAGGGTGTCCTGGATCAGGGTGGGAGTTCTCTTGGGGTTGGGGCAGCCTGGGCAAGGGGACTGTGGTGGTTTGCAGGCTGGTCACATCCCCCAGCGAGCCAAGCAGAGGCCCTGGGATCTGGGATTTATTTATCTTCTATAATTGAAACTTTGCAGCCTTAAGTGAATGCCTGGGCTGGCCAGGGTGTACAGAAAGCTTGGCTTCTTCCATTGCTGGGGAAACCCTAACCTCCCTCCTGCTCTCTCCATGGCCACAGCCATCTTGGTTGGAATTAACTTGCATACTCACTCCTGATTGGCTGGTGGGCAGGGCTTGTGGGTGTATGGTTAATTTGCATAGCACTCTTTTATTACATAGGATAACATACCAGATATCTAATTTTGGACATTATTCTGCAATTGGATAGCAGCTAAAATAATCATCTTTCTTTGTCTAAATGTAATATGGGATTCTATAAACATTAATAGTCAAATTTCCTCAGGTTGAAGCATCTAATATACATTTGAGTTATGTCAGATTCTTCTCTGTATGTGTTTTTATGATTATGTGTATGGGAAAAAGTGATCATTTAATACATGTAAGTAAGGTAAATAAACAAGTAACTTATATCTACATAGCAGTTTAACTTTGTAAAATATTTAGCATTTATATTTTAACTAGGGGCCCAGTGCATGAATTTGTGCACCTTTAAAGGAACTGTGGGCCGCAAGGTGTGATGGGCCCATCCTCCCCCCCCACCACCACCACCTGGCCTCTCTTGTGGCTGCCCCTGGTCCCCTGTCTGCTGGCAGCCCTGCTCCCATCACCACTGCTGCTCCCATGCACTAACAGCATTGGCCCTGTTCACACCCACTGATGCATGGAGTGATTGGAGCTGGTGCCATCAGCCAGTGCAAGCAGTAGCTGCTGCCCCAATTGCTCCTCAGGAGAAAGGAGAGGTGGAAAAGCCCTCAAGGGCGATTGGGGCTGGCAGCCACCACTTACACATGTTGATGGTGTCGAGCAATCTGGACCAGTGCCAGGTGCTGGCAACAGGTGTGAGGGCTGGGAGGGACTGCAGCATCTGAGAGCAAAGAATTGCCAGTAACCACCAGAGGCTCACTCAGATGATAGTGATCAGTGTCCTGCCTTGGTTTGGCATCCCCACTCACTTGCTCCACCATCCCACTACTGCCAATGCCTGCCATGTGTTGCGCTCTCCACCTGCTGTCGATGCCTGCCATGTTCTGCAAACACCCCCTGGTGGTCAGTGCATGTCATAGCAACCAGTTGTTTGGTTATTCTGCTGTTAGGTCTGTTGGCATATTAGCCTTTTATTATATATGATGATACGTAATGCTGTGGTTTTATAGTCTGACTTGGTTATATCTTGCATTTCAGAGAAGGAAAATGACTATTCAAAAAATAAGTTGATTGACATTCGACTAAGTGTTAGGACATGGAATAAGTTCCCATGCTTGTTGGCTTACAGCCTTACAGTTTTATTATTCTGCTACTTATTAGAAACTTTATCTCCTGTCCAGAAGCACAGATTAATTGGGATAACACTCTAGACAAGGAACTAGGACAGATGCAAAGTGTTAGACATGTTGCCTCTCAATAAGATGATAGATGGAGTCATGAAGAATTTGCATGAGAAATTTACTAACAATATACAACAATGCACAGTAAATTCTAAAAGAAATGGTATAATCAATAAGCACTAGGATGTTTATTAAAAAGGAGAGAAGAGGGGTGAAGAAGCACTAGACACTGGAATTTTAAACAAAAGCTTCATGAAAGAGGAAGAACTTGAGCTGGGCTTTAGAAGAATCAAGATGGGTAAGTCCTGTATGTAATGGGAGTTACTGAAAATTTCTAAGTAGGATAATGGAGTTTTAGGGCAGTGTTTTAGAGGAATAGTCTTTGTTCATGCTGAATAGCTTGTCTGAACTCTTTCCCAACTCTCTATTGCCCCTCCCCATTTTTCTGGATCACTACTAGGTGTCCTTAACACAAAGTTTGAGTTTTTAAAAGCTTTTTTTGATTTCTTCATGCAAGATCCCACAGCATCTTCCTTTCTCCCTGCTAGGAAAAGTTCTCCCTGTTCCTTGTGTTTATTTCTGTATAGCAGTTATATTAAAATTATTTTTCTTCCTCACTGGACTGTGAACTTTTTGAGGTCAGGAGCTATGAATATTTTCTTTCTGGGACCCCAGCACAGAGCATACATTTGAAAAATAGTAGCTGTTCAATGAACACATGTTGCTTTAATCTGGAGTAGTTATGTTCAGGATATGGTAAAGAGGTAAAGACTGAAGCCCAAAAGATCAGTAAAAAACCTACTGCAATGATTTGGGAACTGAATAATGAATGTTTAAGGGTGGTAAGGACCTGGTGGAGATGAAAGACACTGGAGTGTGTGACTAACTAGATATGGGTAAGAATATGTGAGATTCCAGGCTTGACTTACTAGGAAAATGAGAGGACTATGATTTCTTTTTTCTTTTGTAGCAGTATTTAACTGGGCACCATGGACTTCTAGAGTAGACTTTAGAGAGTCCTCAAAGACCTTGAAATTATGAGCAGGTATATGCATTTACAGTCATATATGTATTTCCTTGGGAGAAGCTTCATAGTTTTAATTGAATTTTTGACAGTCCAATTATTTAAATTTGTTAAATACTATTATAGTTCTTTCAAAAGTATAGTAATAACTAAACAATAGTAATACTATTTCTGAGAGGTATTTTTAAAAAACACTTACTGATGTGGCATCTCACAGTATCTTTTCTCAACTGTTGAAACCAATTCATGGAAAATAGAACATAACATTGAAGACCAAGAGTTTTGAAACTTTCTAACTATATAAATTTAATTACCTTACCTAATCTTTTTTATAATTAAAAGGGGTAATGATAATATATGCTTTTTAAAGTTGATGTTAGGATTATCTATAATAATAAAAGCATAATATGCTAATTAGACCACACAGCCAAATGACCTTCAAGACCTCCTTTTGGACGACCTTTTGAATGAAGCCAGGGCTGTGAGGGCTGAGCCTTTTGCACAAATTTCACACATCAGGCCTCTACTCTAAGATAATGTGTAAAAAACTTTAGTACTCATTATTAACTCTTACTGTTTTTATTGTTATTCTCACTCAATTTTAACATTTATAAAGCATCTATTGCAGTGTCAACGTTGTTCAAAATGCTTCTCTTTTTACTATATTTCATTCATTCCCCACAATAAATTGGATAGAGCTCTATTTTGATATTCAGGTTATAGATAAGGTACACCCTTTGCCTTAAGGTACACATAGTTAACAAATGGCACAGCCAAAATTGCAAGAGTCAGAAAACAAGTGTAATGCGAGGCAACCATGAGGGACAGTACAGAACAGAGCAAATGGTCACTGGTAGAATGAGCAACAGGGTAAAAGATGTGGAGCAGCAGTGCAAGGATACTTTTGAAAAGAGAGAATTCTTACCATAGGACATGAAGTATCATGTTCTTGCTGAGCTACAAATCAGTCCTAGGCGTGGCCAGCTGTGGATCTGTAAGATCGTGAATGTAAATTGTGTGTGGGTGAGAGAAAGTGAACTCAGGGAAAATGAGGCTAGACATGAGAATAGATGTCTCATGACCAGTTGCAGTGATGATTACAAAATGTTTATTTACTTTAAACTATTGGACAGAGATACAAATTGGAATTGAAAGCCCACATTAAACTTTGTCCAGATATGTTTTATATGTAATGGAAAGTATTTTTAATTCAACCCTGTGACTAATAGAGTATTTCACACATACATAAGCGTGCCTGCATACACACACGCGCGCACACACACACACACACACACACACACACACATGCAACCTTTAAGGTAATCGGTTAGAAAGGGGTCAGAAACTACTATGTACTAACGCAATAGTCCAGGTTCACCATTGTCAAGGATTGTGCTAAATTTTTATCCTTGGGTGCAGCTTTAAATTTTGAGTTTCTAGATTCTAAGATTGAACATTCCAAGGATGAATCAAAGTCACTGTATCAAAGCTGAGCTTCCAAATTATAAGGATAGGGACAGCAAGGGAGACCCATCCAAGACTTTTTTCATTAAACAATAGCCCTGGGCATAAAGCTTTATACGAAAAGGAAAGCACAACACTCACTAATCCACAGGAGGGCTTGTAGACAGGAGTAAATCCATCTCAAAATAGAAATTCTCACGTGCTTTTTTCTCTTTTCTGCAGCTTTTACCTAGATAAGACCCCTTGAAGTACAATGATTGCATTTGGCAGTCAATTTCTGTCTTCTAAGCAAATAGATATTGCATATGTATGCTAAAACATTCATTTCATGATTATTTGGTTTTTGATTGTCTATCTAGTCTTTTGCCATTCTTTTACTTTAGCTATATTCTTTTGACAAGTTTAGAGGAAGATCAAGGAAAAGGGAAAATGAAACCACATGCACAATTAAATATATATATAATGATTTTGAATTATATACATTTTTAGAAGGCATTGGGAATTATCACACTAGCTTTGACTTGGAATGGACCTGAGTTTGAATCTTACCTCTGCCTCCTATCCTGACCTTGAACCTGAAATTCAATCTTCTCAAACCTTCACTTTTTTAATATGTTAATAGGAATAATAATGGAAATAATAATGCTAACTTCCTGGGGTTTATGTGCAGATTAAAAACTATAAACCATATTAATAGAAGTGCTACTTTACATGTGGCTTTTCATGGCTCTAATAATTATGGATAATTAGAAATTGGTTGTAGATTAAATGGTTAAGTGGGTTTCTATTGCTGTAGGTTTCATTGGACTATATTATAACCAGAACTGTTACTTAAATGACTCTGGTGATAATTAGGCATTATTGGAACTTGTAATATGTCTTGCAGTACTCATGTTATTATTTAAAAAAAAAACAGTCAATTTATAGGTGGAACATTTATTCTCTGCCTTTTAGAAGCCCATACTCCATTCAGTTTAAAAACAGAGTGTGATAATGAAGCAAAACAAAACAAACAAACCCTCAAAACCATTATCCTGCATATTATCTTTCTTAGTAGGAAGTTCAGAGAAAGAAGTTGGTATAAAAAAAGCTATTTTCATTATCAGTATATTCGAATGTGCCTATTGTGTCCATTGTCAGTTAGCTAGGGTTTTGCATAAGCTAACATCTTCCAAAAGTGCACAATATTTTATTAAAAATAGTTAGGGGCTAGTACATTTCTGCCATGACATATTCATTGTTTTGAAAATTTATAATTAGGAAGCTTGTTTGTTCAGTATTTGGCAATTAAAACAATGATCTAATTAGACTGATTGCCCAAGTTAATTTATTGCCCCAGATGTGGGCCTACCTGTTAGCTAAGCATGAATTCTATGCTTGAGCAGTTGTGTCTATATTCAAACCTGAGAACATGGGCAAATGCTCAGGCAGAGCAACATGGGCAGGAGTTGTCTGGGAATTTGGTTGATGTAGAAATATATATAGCTCTCTGTTTGAAGACTTCACACTCTTTTCTTTTATAAACAAATTTTCCAACCTGGTTTTCAAATGAAAATTGGTCCTTTGAGCATCTATAATGTCAGTGAGTATTAGTTGTTGTTATTATTATTATTATTATTATTATTATTATTATTACTACCAGTAGTGGCCCAGTGCACAAATTCGTGCACATTGAAAAGAAAAAAAATTTTTAAAAAGAAAGGAAAATAATTAGAAGAAATATTTTAATAT
Organism: Antrozous pallidus; assembly: GCA_027563665.1. Lineage (NCBI taxonomy): Eukaryota > Metazoa > Chordata > Mammalia > Chiroptera > Vespertilionidae > Antrozous > Antrozous pallidus. The sequence continues at coordinate 29,689,158 of CM050514.1, read as the reverse complement.
TGCTATTTTCCCTTTCTTTCTCAGTGCCTGGGAGCCAGGTGGTAGCCCTCCCCATACCCCCACCACTGATGCTGGCTGCCCCCTGCAGGGTGATCCAGCCCCCACCTGGCTCCTGCTCACACCCACCTTGGCCTGGCACTGCCTGCTCACCTGCTCCACCATCCCACCACAGTCCCACGCTAGTCCGAGCCCATCAAGGCCCTCAGCACCATCATGTTCTGTGCTGCCCCTTGGTGGTCAGCATACATCATAGCGAGTGGTCAAACTCCTGGTTGAACTCCCAATGGAGGGGACAATTTGCATATTTGGCTTTTATTATTTAGGATTATTATTATTAAAATGCCAACATGAGGTTCAGTGATTGCTGCTGACTTGAAACCATGGCTCTGTGCTTAACAGAGTCTTTAAGATTCTTTGTGTCAGGTCCCTCTTCACATCAGCTGGGAGAGGTGAGCTGAATCTGGAGTCCTAACTTATGGCCCTGCTTTGGAAGCGAGGCAGGAAAGTTAGAACAGGAAACAAAAGTCTCAAGCTCCAGCCCTCACCTTCTCTATCTTATCTGGAACATCACAGACAGGACCTTCACATACCACCTGTTTCCCTGCTTCATTCTCCCCAATTTCCCATAATTGGGAGGACCAAAAAGAAATTGCTGGAGAGGAGAGACAAGTGTGATTTCCCCCAGCAACCAGCTGCAGAAGCAGAGGACCACCCTTGCCCACATTTAATAAAGACCTTCTGCCCAGACACATGGGCGCTCTTCATTCTTCGAGGTCACCCACTCTCACTTCTCAAGTGTGATCTGTCGCTTTAATAAACTTCCTGTGCTTTGCTGAATCTTTCTGTCATGCTGGTCAACTCATTCTCATTCCCTGACAAGGACAGGAATGGGTTGAGGCCTCTCAGGGTGCCGCCAGAAATCAGAAGTAGTGGACATTTTTGCTTTTCTCCTATCATGTTTATCTTTTATTTCATTTGGAAGATATTTTGTTCTCTTTCAATGTTTTGGACCAAATACTGGGCTTATTGAAAAGATATTAAGTGAGTTTACAATGGAAGTAAGTCACCTCAATTATGACAATGGATGGGGAGGATAATAGGTGTTAAGGCCTCTCTGCACCTCAGTAGTCAACAGTTTCCTCCAAGGATTGTTGGCTTATGTCCTCCCCTCATCACATCGTGTACATCTGCCAGGAAGAGTCTTAGATGGTGTGAAAAACACTTGAGTGTAGATGGTTGCTGGAGAGAAACCTTTAAACATCTAGGGAATGAGCCAAGCAATTGGAAACTTAAAACACTCACCCTGTTTAGTTGGGTAATTGTTACTCAAAAAGTAGAGTGTTCCCTTTTCCCTTCCCACCAACCATTTATCTGGAAAACAAGTTATTAGTAACCCAGAATGGCTGAGTGGAGCAGGGGAAATATGGTGTGTGGAAATGTGAGGAAATGTAACTGGGATAATGAAAATAAAACAAAGGATTTCACAATATAATTCCTTCTAAATCATCCACTTTATAGATTAAAAAAAATGGGAGTAGAAAATGCAGACAATGTGTGTGTGTGTTTTTTTTAAACAGATTTAAAGTGGAACAAAAATTGGACTTCAAAGAAGCTTTGTATTCTTTGAACATAACAGAAATATTTAGTGGTGGCTGTGACCTTTCTGGAATAACAGGTAATATGATAAATAATTTCATAGCATGTTAATGTTTTCTTAGTAGCGATGTTAACTGACTGATTTTAATACACAAAGAGTGCTGGGTCCCAGGAAATAAACACATACACGATGAATAAATGTCATCATTGTGAGGAGTTGTCTGTAAACACTCTATTTTGCATTTAAGTACTTTTCCTTAATGAAAGCCAGAAAGCATTTTAGAATGTTAGATAAGCTTTTAAACCATGCTTGTAATGAAACTACGTAGGTAAAGTATTATACGGGATTTTATTTCGGCCCTATTTGGATTTTCTTATTTGAACAATAGGAATTACAACTTTGAGTCTCTCATCTGAGCAGAGATAATAAAACTCTTATAACCCAATTTGCAAATGTTAATTCGGTAATATCAGAGTCCATGAAACAAGCATTCACAACATGCCAGATGATGAACACAATCTAGAAACTGTAATGCTACAGTTTGTACATTTAGTTTGGGACTGACAACAAAACTGGGGAGATGGAGTTCTTATGCTAACTTGCATCTGGGAAATTATGCAGGGTTAAGATGTTCAATTGCACAACAATGCCCAAGACAGTCTTTTATTTTTTTTTCATTCTAGCAATACCCATTAGTTCAAAAATACACACACACACACACACACACACACACACACACACACACAGGATGAGGAGAACCAATTAGTTCCCAAGTTACTTACCTTCTTTTAAATTCAGTCTTCTATTTTATAAAAAGAGTCCTGATAATATAGGACTATCTATCTGATGGGCTTTTGTATCATGGCATAGAAATTTTGTGTGTCCTATATAATAAAAGCCTAATATGGAAATTGACTGAATGGAGGAATGAGCGGTGGAATGACTGGTTGCTATGCACACTGATCACCAGGGGGCAGATGGTCAACACAGGAGCTGCCCCCAGCCTGCAGGCCCCAGGCTAGCCAAGGCAGGTGCCAGTGGGGCCACCCAATCACCAGACCAGTTGCTCCACAGATTGGCCCTCATTGCCAGCCAGGCCTAGGACCTTAACCATGCATGAATTTCATGCACCAGACCTCTAGTCCCTATATAAATCTCTAGGCTTTGAAGAAATACTCACTAATTTATTTACTCATCAATTATTCGGGTAAATAAACAGAATGAGCTTTCCTGGTGCAGGGGTTGCATGGGGTACACAGGGAACATAGAAGTTCACTGTCACCTTAACACATGATTTAGCTACTTGTTCTCACAGTGACAGAAAGATCTAACTTCTTGGACAATCTCATAGGCATCAGAAATGAGACAGTCAACATTAAATACTGCAACAGGATGCTATCTGAGTGTGCCTTAGAACCTAGCTACTCCTCAGACTGAAATAAAACAAGCCATTTCCCCAGCTCCTCTTCATCTTAAACTTTTTTCTCGCCTTCAGAAGCTTACTCGCTGTACCCCATGCATTTCAAACAGCTACTCACTCTGCAAATTCCCAGCAATTTGTGAGTTCTATAAAATCTCATTTTACTGGCGATTTGTCAAGAAAATACCTCTAAAATGTTTCATAAAAGAATTTATGCAAGAGAACACATTGAACAGAGAATAAATGCCCACCATTTTCAGCTGTTTCTCTCTTGAGTTACCTATTTGATTTGTTTTAACTACGTTGGTTCTGTCTTATTGCCTAAAATAGATCAACCAGAGCCAAGGATGACACTATTCCTGGACATTAGGAAAAGAGTGATTTCTGTGCTATCTTTACCTTTCATTTGTGCAATAAGCGATAACTAAAGGCCATGGAGAACTGCTCCAGCAACAGTGCTATGGGATATTTACACAAAAGGACCTACCCTGTACTCATGGAGTTCACAGATTTTAGATGAAATGTTTTCAGAGAGTTACTTTGGAAATTTTGAAATGAAGATTTGACTTCTGTTATTACTTTTTTATGTCATCTTCAGAAACATAGAAGTTACTCCATAAATAAAAAATACAGGTGGGACAAGTGGCATAGTAATATTTACTTGCACATTTTCTAGCAAAGAAGGTTTTTTATTTTTTTTTAAATTTGATAAAGACATGTGGAATTTTTTATAGAAAACTAAGGGATAGCATTATTACAAAGATGTAGAAAACATTGAGTTTATGGAGTCCAGATCTTCTGGCCTATTAGCTCTCAGATACTGTTTTTTTCCCAAGATTGGGTCCTCTCTGTGATAAAACAGAATACACAAAACCAAATTGCTTAGTCTAAGAGGCAGAGAGTCACTTGGTCTCATGACATTGTGAAAACGAGTGAAATTCTCTACTCATCTCCCACCTACTTTATTTTTTCTGTTGACCCATTTTTAATTTTTTTTTATTGATTAAGATATTACAAGTGTCCTTATCTCCCTTCCCCCTGCTCATGCCATCACCCCCCTGTTGTCTGTGTCCATTGGTTAGGCTTATATGCAGGCATTCAAGTCCTTTGGTTGATCTCTCCCCCTTAGCCCAACCGTCCCCTACCTTCCCTTTGAGGTTTGAATGTCTGGTCAATGCTTCTCTGTCTCTGAATCTGTTTTTGGAAATCAGTTTGGGCTTTGTTGTTGGTATGGGCCCCTAGGTCCTCTGCTCTGTGCTCTCTTTGTGTGAATCCTGTTGTATTCAGGAAATCATGGAGAAAAAAAAAGGTGCCTTTTGCCCTAATAGGTTTGGTTCAGTGGATAGAGCATCAGCCTGTGGACTGGAGGGTCTCAGGTTCAATTCTGGTCAAGGGCATGTACCTTGGTTGCGGGCACATCCCCAATAGGGGCACAGCTGATTGATGTTTCTCTCTCATTGATGTTTCTAACTCTCTAGACCTCGCCCTTCCTCTCTGTAAAAAAACAAACAATTTTATTTATATATATATATATATATATATATATATATATATATATATACACACACACACACACACACACACACACACACACACACACAAACACACTGAATGGCCAGATTATTATGATCTCTGAATGCATAATAATCTGGCCACTCAGTATTAGAGGCTTGGTGCATGAATTCATACATAGGTAGGGTGTCTGGCCAGCCTGGGTAGGGGGAGGGGACATGGGTGGTTGGCTGGCCTGCCTGCTAGTCGAACTCCTGGTCGAGGGGACAATTTCCATATTAACCTTTTATTATATAGGTTGTACACTGAGTGGCCAGATTATTATGATCTCTGAATGGTGCTTTTTTCCCCCCTGATCTTAAAGCACATTCTTTTGCTTTTCAGTTAATCTACACAATGAGGTTGATGCCCCCTTTCCTCCATCTTTAGACAGGGTGAGGGAAGATTGCTTTTAGGAAGATACATTTTTGCTGAAACCTGAATAACATGAGAGCTAATAGGGAAAGGTTTGGGAAGGAGTTGGAAGCAGAGGGAGAGCTAGGGTTAAGACTTCCTTGCTTCACTTTGTAGCTGGAGCCACCAAATGAGGACAGGAGGGTAGATAAGAATAAAAAGTAATCAGAGCCCAGATATAATCACCATAAGTGATTCAGAGTTTATTTTTAGAGAAATGTAAATGTCCCTTTGAAAACTTCTATCTTGCCTGAGGCGATTTACTTTCCAGTAAACTTGCAGAGCTAGTTCCCCTTTAAGGTATTTCCTCATTCTTTCATTTTTGTTGATTTTGGTGGAAGCCACCGGCATCACATCAGCTTTCTCTCTTAGGGACACCTAGCTTCCTTTATCCTTTCTTTTAATTTCCAGGCCCATTTCCTCCTCTTGTCACCCTTGAATGTGGGGACCACGTTTCAGTTGTCTGTTTCAGTTGTCTCTCTGCTGAACGTTGTGGGAGCAGGATGCCGATGGCTTTTGAAACTCATGATTTCTCTCCTCGCTCTCAAGGATGCCATCTTCCCTGTGATAGGGACACTTTGCACACATACATCAGCTCCACCAAGGAGAGAAGAGAGGTGTCTCTCTCAGCTCGTATCCACACCAGAACAAAACGTTGTGTGATACCATTATACCCTGAAATATTTGACAGGTTTTGAAGCATAGCTCTGAAGTGATATTATGACATTCCACAGAGGCGCTTTAGACTTTCATAGTCTCCCCAGTGTAAAAGGAAAGTAAATTTTGTTTTAAACTTAGATCAAAACTGATACAGAACTTAAAAGACAAGTGGCTTTGAGGTTGAAAACACAGAGTGGGATTAATTCGAATCTGTAAAGCTTCTTTCATCTTGTCTAGATACCATGGCTAAAGGGAGCAAAACCTGCTCCCTTTCAATATTTCACTTAATGGGATAACTGATTTGAAGAGTACACCCTTCTGTCTTTACCTTTTATAACTTGGCCATGCTCTGTTTCTCTGTATCTGTTTCTAATCATTTCTGCAAAAGCTAAACCTACACCACCTTTTTCTCTAGCAAATTAATTAACTTGGAAAGAGTTTTCTTATTTCCTTTTTATTTGTTCACTTGAAAATGTAATTAACCTAGAACCCAATAAGCAATGGCTCTGAATGTTAACACTTAAATATGCTTTCATATTTCCCAACAGATTCATCTGAGCTGTATGTTTCCCAAGTCATGCAACAAGTTTTCTTTGAGATAAATGAAGATGGCAGTGAAGCTGCAGCATCTACTGGTAGGACAATGGGTTTCACAACAAGCTGGGAGGAAAGATTGGGGAGGAGGGGGCAATGAGCACCAGAGGCTGGCATTTTTGCAATACTTTGATCTCATTTTTCACTCCTGCTGTCCAGTACTCTGTAGGACACAAAAAGAAATTGATTGTATAAGGTGTTTATGCATCTCTGCCATAGCTTAATGAGAATGGAAGAGATTTGATTAGGAGTTGAGGCCCATCTACTGATATGTGTTTATTTGCAAATTGGATTACCTGTCAATTAGCAGATAGGATGTGCATAGAAAACTTTATGTTCAAATATAAAATCATTGTTGTTCAGGAATGCTCACTTTTAAATAATTGTATTAATTTCATTCTTCCATTCCACCAAGTTAGTCTTTTGTCACTGATTCTTATCATTATCACCATGCAGTGGTTCTTGAATCTAGCTGCGCAGAATCACCTGGAGAGCTTTTAAAAATCTTGTGCCCAGTCCAAAATAATTGAATCTATATGTCTGGTGATAAAATCCAGTTGCTTTTACAGAGAACCAAAAGAGTTATTATAGATCATTACCTAACCCTTTCATTATTTTGGTGAAAAAACAGGCCCAGCAATATGAAGTGGCTTGCCTGAAGTCAGACTATCAATTTACAGCAGAGTTTGAACTAAATCAATTTCCTAACTTCATGTCCAGAACACTCTCTGCTATTGTCCACTGGCCCTCACTTTAAATATAGAGTTCTCTAAGAGACCATAACAATCACTTGGGGATCAGCAGTAACCCTAATGTGTTTTACCTCAGAACAGTCAGCGGGAGTATGTTAACTTTCAGGCATCTGCTCAGGGGTTGCTTATGAACAGAAAAGCTTGAGCATTCACCCATGAGAATGGAAGTTATACTGACTGTGCTTTCCTGATAATCTCTTTAATTCAGACATGGGCCTGTATTCCTTGGTAATGTAGGCAACAGAGCCCTGATTTTCCAGATAGGGCAGTACCTGCATTTCATGTTGCTAAGTTTATGTTTTATTGTGAAGGGGATCAGAATATACCACCTCAAAATATGCCACTTTGGCAGAAATGCTATTTTGAACGGAAGGCAATTGAGAAACAAGGGATACCAAAAGAGATCTCTACATGCTCCCATCTGCCTAAGAGCAGGGCGTAAACTGCATCTTTATCACAGAAGATGGAGGTTGGCAGTAAAATGAGTCTGTATAACAAGCCTCACTGAATAATCATTAGCTATCATTAATTTCCTTCATATATTTATTTTTTCACAATTTATCATCCCTAGAAGTTCAAATGTTTTCTTCTTTGTCTATTCACTTCCACACAATTTACCACCCTTTTGTAAGTATGGTAGCTCTCAAGCCTAACCACTTTTTGGGGTATTTACTTCTTTTTATAACATTCCTATGTGGATTAAAAAAATAAAATATGTCTTCTGTTACTCTGCTTTTGTCAGTTTAATTTGCGCATCCCAAACAAAGAGTGAAGAGTAACATTTTGGGTTTTTTGTACAATTGTTTTTCAACTCTAAAGCAGTACATGTTTTTAAAATGATATTTTCATGGATCTAAAAAATTATACAAAGTCATTGTATTATTGGTAAAGGTAACATCTGAATTGAGTATAGACATATTTAATCTATAAAGAAAAAATTCAATCACTCAAATTCACTCATTGTAAATATTGACAAATGACACAATTGAACAGCATGGTATGACTTATCATATTAAATACTAGTAATGGTTAAGGCAGTAAATCTCTGCTTCTAATCTCGTAATAAAACCCACCCCACACAGACAGCACAAATCGTAAAGCTCCCAGCTCACAGAATAATTTTGGGAAGGTAAGTTAAAAAAAATTAAACTCAGATGTGATTACATAAGCCTGAAGAATAGAAATAAAGTGCAAACATATCTGCACAGGAATTAAACTTAAAACCTTGTAAGAATAAATCATATAGTGTAAATAAAGCTGAGCAGAAAATTACCATTTAAAGATGAAATATTTCAACTCCTTTCACTAAATTGAATCTAGTATCTGGATTTCTTCCTCATTGAGCATAAATGAGAAGTTAAAATTAGTCCCTGAATGATCCAATATTTATTCTTCTGCTCTTTGGGTTTTAAATTTATTTCAAACTTCTCTGCATTTAGAAAACGGTAATTTTTCCACATGTTAACTCCTCAAACAAGATAACCTTTCCTGTCTATTTACATAAAGTATTATGGATATATTTTCTTTACTGCTTTTTAAAAGTTTCTTTATTGATCTTTTAATGTGAACATCTAAATAACTGTTGTCTCTGTTTTGTAGGAGTACAAATCCCTGTGATCATGAGTCTGGCTCCAAACCAATTTATAGCAAATCATCCATTTCTGTTTATTATGAAGAATATCCCAACAGGTACCTTTTTGAGAATTTCCTGGGGGAACTGCTTAGGTCAAATGGACCTATTCCTAGTTTCCAATTGTAATCTACATACCTGAACCATTTATTCTTTCAATGGATATCTGATGAGTGCCTGTTTTGTACCAGACATTCTATTTTATGAGATGTCAAGGGCTTAAAATAGAGCAATGGTAATAATAACTGCCAACATAGCTGTTATATGTGCTAAACATTTAAATTATCTATTTCTATAATCTCTCATCATTCCAATAGGTTATATATTTAACTAATAAAGATATAGAAGCTTGAACAGAGGTTATGTAATTTGTCTAAGAGGCAGAGAGGGACTAGTACCTGTGTGTCTTGGAAATCAATTCTCTATGATGTTACCATAGCAGAAATCGGGAGTTGCAGAGTTATGAAAAGTTTCAGAGGTAAATGAGACTAGGTATAGGTTCTGAGTGGGTGGGCAGAGCCAAACATAATTCCAAATCTCCATTTGGTGAAAGATAATGCAGTTATGTGCAAAAAAAGGTCGAGGTGATAGTAGAGGATTGGATGGGCATTTGACACAATGTCGATGTGAACATGCAGATTGTCTGGGCTCATGTTTCTGTACTTTCTCTTGAAAAAGAAAGGTCAGGAGTGTGATTCAGTGAGGAAACTTTCTTTACATTTGTTTATATTTAGAACTCCAGTCCATGTGAAGGTTATAAACCAGAGATGAGCAGAAATCATTGTTTATTAATTTCTGTATCCAGCCCAGTATTTAGCTGAATGCCCTGCACACAATATCAGTGTCCCTAGAGATTGAGACTAAGGACTTGGGTATCAGATCTGGGCTCAAGTCCCAGCTCAGTTAACTAATAGTTGTAACAGAATCACTTAAACTTTCTAGGTCCTGTTGTCCTTATCTGCTATATTAGAGGTCTGGTGCATGAATTTGTGAACAGGTGGGGTCCAGCCAGCCCCTAATCGAGGTGGGGTAAGGCTGATCTGGGTGGTGCTGGCTAGGCAGAGGGGCTGCAGGAGGTTGGAGGTGGGGGACTGATCAGGACACCCATCAGGCCAGTTGACCACCACAGTATGCATTATAGCAACTGGCTGTTACAGTCATTGTGGTTATTCTGCCATTTTGGTTGCTTGGATTTTATATATATAGATTACAGACACGGTGCATGAAATTCGTGCTTGGGGGGGGGCAGGGGATGTCCCTCAGCCCAGCCTGCACTCTCTCTAATCTGGGACCCCTTGAGGGATGTCCTAGTAGGATTGGGCCTAAATGGGCAGTCGGACATCCTTCTCACAATCCAGGACTGCTGGCTCCAAACTGCTCACCTGCCTGCCAGCCTGATCACCCCTTAACCACTACCCTGCCAGCCTAATTGATGTCTAACTGCTCCCCTGCCAGCCTGTTTGACCCTAACTCTCTTCTTCTGCTGGCCTAGTCATCCCTGCAGACCTGGTCCCTCTCAGCCCTCCCCTGCTGGACATCTTGCGGTGGCCATCTTGTGTCCACCTAGAAGCAGGATCTTTGAACACATGGGGGCAGCCCTCTTGTGTGTTGGAGTGATGGTCAATTTGCATATTACCCTTCTATTCGATAGGATAGAGGCCTGGTGCATGGGTGTGGGTCAGCTGGTTTGCCCTGAAGAGTGTTCCAGATCAGGGTGGAGGTTCCCTTGTGCCATGAGGTGGCCTGGGCGAGGGGCCTGTTGTGGTTTGCAGGCTGGCCATGCCCCCCAGCAACTCAAGTGGAGACCCTGGGATCTGGGATTAATTTATGTTCTACAATTGAAACTTTGTAGCCTGGAGTGGAGCCAAGCCTCCTGTTTGCTCTGTTGAGACAGCCATTTCTGTTTGGGTTTATTTAAATTCTATAATTAAAACTTTGTAGAATAGAATGGAGGTCTAGGCAGGCAAGGGCAGACAGAAAGCTTGGCTTCATCCATTGCCAGGGAAACACAAACCTCCCTCCTGCTCTCAGTGGCTTCAGCTGAGTCCATGAAATAGCCATCAGTTAAATAGCAGTGACATTCAGCATCTTGGTTGGGATTTATTTGCATAATTTCCTCCTGATTGGCTGATGGGCATGGCTGTGGGCATGGCTTGATCAGAGGTATGGTCAATTTGTATATTACTCTTTTATTAGATAGGATGAACATAATATTAGTACTCATCTCACAATATTAAATAAGAGGACATATGAATTCCCTAGCACAGTGCCTGGCACATAAGCATTAAGTATGCACAAATCAATAAATATAATTGAGTGAATGACTGAATAAATAAATAAAGGAAAATGAAAAAAACTTGCTCTGTATAAGTTGGTTTATATGGACAGAAGACATTTAATTTTAGAACCTAAATCTGTTAGATTAACTAAATCTCTTAGGTATTTTGACGTTATTGGTTCCCTGAAGAATATGTCAGTCTCTTCTTTTAAAAAAAATTTTTTTTAAATTAATTTCATAGAGGAAGGGAGAGGGAGAGAGAGATAGAAGCATCATGGATTGGCTGCCTACTGCACACCCCTTACTGGGATTAAGCCCCCAACCTGGGCATGTGCCCTGACCAGGAATCAAACTGTGACCTCCTGGTTTATAGGTTGATGCTCAACCATTGAATCTTGCCAGCTGGGACCTGTCTCTCTTTTTATTTTAGACTCCATGAAACTTCTGAAAGCTTTATCTTGGGAACAGTGGGACAGTTTTAGATTTGCTGAAACTGTATAAGCAAAACTGTAATTCCAGTAGTAGATGTGTCAGTGTTCAAAGATATTCTGAGAATGTCACTTGATCCATACATCTATGACCTTTAGATAACTCTAATTTCTAACAATGAGTATGTAATTATTGAGGACGGAGAACAGAATGAAATGAAGCTACATTGAGCATCGATGAACAAGGAAATAATGGCATTTAAAATAGTGATATTCATCCTCTGTTTTCCAAGCTGATGACTAAGTCCATGAAATAGCCATCAGTTAAACAGCAGTGACATTCAAAACCCAAAATAAAGTACTTATTTATTTATTTGTGATAGGACTTCACACTATCAGGCCTTATGACATTTTTTACTGTTTTATGATCTTAATTGTAATGAAACTTTCCAAACTGGGGTTACTCCCTTAAAATATATTTAAGATAAATGGCAACTCATTTACTGGAGACTGTAAATTGTTGCCATGTAAAATGTAGAATGGCTATTATTTTAAAATAATACATTTAGAGATTTATTTATTTTTCTCTCACAAGTGAACTAAAAATATTTAGATTAACAAAAATGATGATTTTGCATAACATAGTAGACTACTAATGCTCCAACACAAAATATATTCATTTAACCATTTCAGAAGTATAAGGATGAATGATTTTAGACTTAGTACAACCAATTTTTGTTTTGAGTCTAACAGTTCTCTTGAAAAATCCATGCATTATTTGTATCTTTTTATCAGGTTAGTTTTATATTTCAGTATAATCTTTCAAAGCTCTTACTAAACTGAATATCCAGGGAAATAAAGAATTTTTTAAAATCTTTTAGGCTGAGGGCTGAGGATATAGAACAGTTTTAGACTTTCAGAAAAGAATTGTGAAACATGCTATATGAAATGTGTCATTTCTGAGAAAGTAGTGAATTATGATTTTAAAACTGACAGTATTACACTAGTTAGAATTCTTTCAGATCTTGAGTTGAAGAGAGAAAAAGATTGCATGGTATTTATTAAGAATTCTTTTATTTTAAACCATTAGAATTGGTTTTGTTATTGTATTTTAATATTAGGAGGCAAAAGTTGTTTCTGTCTTATGTAGATGCTATATGAATATGATAATCAAAATTGGGACACCTCTTTAAGAATGGGCATAAAGAGGAAAATGGAAATAGTAATGATTTCTGCTTCATCCTGTCTCTAAATCTATAGCTATAATGTGAAAGGATATTCCATTAATCTTTCTGATTTAGTAGTGAGTAGATGGGTGACTGCCTGCAGACTTAATTCCAAATGTGATTCTCCTTGCTCAATGAAACAGATTGAAAAGGCTGGGATAAGTAGCTTTTATATAATATCTTACATTTCTGAGTGTTTAAATTTTAAACAATGTCTTCAGTTATAAATTTCTAGAAAAGTTACTTTAAAAATTTCCTGAACAAGTACTCTGGATATGCTATAGAATTGTAAAGATATAAGAGTCACTGATGATTCCTATTGAGACAAAATATCCTGGGAAAAGTTAATTATGCATCCCTATCTACCTGAAAAATAGAAGTATTAGTTTTCTTTATTTTTACAGAACTATTTTGAGATATTTTATTATTAGTGATTATAATTTTATAAAGGTGTTATGAATTACAATTATTCATAAAAAGAAGAAAATGTCTGCTGGAAATTTTGTCTATTTCCATGTTTTTGGTTCTCCTAAGGGTGTGTCAGTCTTTGGATTGAACAATAAAGGTGAAAAGGGGCTCTGTCACTATTATTCCAAAGACATTTAAGTATACTTTCAATCATCTTTAAAATTATTTTATCACTTTTGAAATTATTATTTATTACATATGACTGTAAGGACCGTAAAGCAACAATTGACATGGATTCGTGCAAATCATTTGCCTTACCCTAGTAGAAAAGAAAGGTAACACATCATTTTGGCACATCATTTGTCCTCTAGTTTTTAGTTCTTTTTCTCTTGCAAACACAGGATGGCTGGAAATAGGTGTTTGCATTTATGCTGTATATTGTCACTGCTAGGAGGTTTTGAAAGCACTAGAGATATGAAAATATTGTCTTTAGCAGTGAGCTGTGATTCAGAGCTGAAGATCTGAGAAGCTGTACTTTTAACCCTAAGGGCTTATGTTACATGCATAAAAAGATAAGTGCTAATGCCTCAAATTTAAAACTATAGCATGCCCATCACTATTTTATTATGCTGTGTTTGCCTGACTGAGTGTCTATATTTAGAATACCTTTCGGTCATTTCATTTTTGCTTTCCTGTATGAAAAACAGGATTCATGTATTTTTCATGGCAAGCTGTCATGGGTGTTAATTTACTTTATAAATTTCCGTAAAATAATTAATGATGATATAATTATGTATGTTAGACAAAGAAGAGGGCTTTGCTATTAGACATTGCTTATTTATCTTATAGATAACAAAGGCTAAATGATTTGTTAAAATATTAAGAAAAACTTATTATTAGCAACATTTGTTTCTCCAGAAATTTGTAAAGTTTTGTGTTTTTTTTCCCTTTCCTAGGTTCATTTTTGTTTATGGGACGAGTGACAAATCCTGACACTCAAAATGTGAAGGGAAGAGATTTAGATTCACTGTGAATGAAATGCACAGAGATTAAGGTGATTACTGGAAAAGAGAATTGATTATCAAAATATCATCTTGCAAATATATTCTGTATATCTTTTTCTGTGTTAAACTATGCCTGTGTTAATCTGTATTAACTTAGACCTGCATTAATGAATAAATGAAATTACCAGTAAATAACAATTTATTCAATGTTTCTAATTCTTTTGTACGTTTTATATAGTCTATTTGAACCGAAAACAGTGAACTTGCATTAATATTACTGTTAATATGTTAGAACAGTCCTATCTAAGATATTTTAGATATCAAATTTCTGTCATAGATATCAAAGTCTCTATATTGCTAAAAGATAGTTGACTCCCAGATATAACACACAGCACTACCCAGGTCCTGGGGAAGTAAGGTTCAGATAGAATGGGTGTTGTGTGCACCTCCCTAGGGTGCTACTTAAGATGCAGAGATCCACTGTCCATGGTAGCATATTGAGTTTTTTGCTAATCTTATTCTATGTGTTGCATTTAATATTTGCATTGTTTCAATACCTTTAAGAACGTGTCAGAATTTTTTTGTTCTGATTTATGCTTTAAATATGCCTGGAAAGTAGAAATGATAAGAACTTTTACAAAGCTTTCCTGTACATGGAAGTGGCAGTTAAATTAGTGTGATTCAGGAGTCTGGCCTTCCAAGATTTTACAACACTTAGCTTAGAAAGTGTTAGAGTGAAGATTGTCATCTATAAAGATGAAATGCAGAATCCTTCCTCTGAACACTTTGAACTGTCAGATAGAAATATCTAAAATAATACAACATTCCAATGACTTTATATAAAATGTTTCACAGTTTTTCCATTTGCATGTTAATAAGGTCAAGTGCTTTTTTGCAATTCTTGGCAGAGATCTTAATGATAATGGTTACCCATTGTTGAGCCCTAATTATATGTCAGGCACTAAAGTAAACACTTTACATTATGTTAACTGTACTAAAAATCTGATGAAATACTATTACCCATCTTTCTGAAGAAGAAGCTGAGACTCTAAAATGTTATATAAATCAATTAAGATTATATAGCAAATAGACATGAGGTCACTACCATATTTCAAAGTTTGAACCAAAGACTATCTGAGCTAGAAGCCTGTGATCATAATCACTGAGTTATAATTCCTTCTACTAAAATCCTTCAGTAGGCCCCCCTCTGAAATGTTGTGCTGTCTAGTTCTCTAAGTCTAGGTGTTCATCTACAGCAAAACCTAGAGCAATATTCAAGACATCATGAAGACCATTTTAGAATTGTAATTGCTTAAAATCATAATTAGAAGCAATGTTCATTTTCCTAGGCTGTCAACATGAGCTTACTTAGGTATAACCCTGTAG
This sequence comes from Antrozous pallidus, assembly GCA_027563665.1. Lineage (NCBI taxonomy): Eukaryota > Metazoa > Chordata > Mammalia > Chiroptera > Vespertilionidae > Antrozous > Antrozous pallidus. The sequence continues at coordinate 29,673,810 of CM050514.1, read as the reverse complement.
ATGCTAATCTATATATTAATGATATGCCACAAATTTGTTCCTTACCAGGGAACTAGTTTAAAAATATGCTTCCTTCATTCAGGGAGAAGAAAATAATCAGCTCAGTTAAGAGTACAGTAGTTTTATTCAGGCCTGTTCCAAATTCCTGTTTTCCTGGGATTGTCTGTATTCTTATGACTTCCTTCCACATGTTACAAGTCTGTCTGCTCTGGGGCTTCATTCCTTCCTTCCACATATTATAACTGAGTTTCCACTGTGTTCCAGGCAAGGTTCTAGACATGGGCATAAACCAGTGAGCAAAACTAGTCTCTGCCCTCCAGGGGCTGACTTTTTACTGGTGGCAGAAAGAGTAAATCAGTGAATAGAAAAACAGTTTAATTTTAAATGGTGAAAAGCAATGACTAATGTAACAGGATGAGGAAGTAAGAGTTTTATAAACTAGATAATGTAGTAAAGTGACTGCCCAAGTTTCACTTTAAGTACGTGTTTTTATAAAGTGTTCCTAATGTATTTGCTTTTTTTCCCCAATAAGACCTGTTGTTGACTACCTCCCTCAAGCTTCCTCCTGTGGAGCCTGACTTTGTACTGTTGGGTAGTTTGGTTGCTGTTTTTCTTCACTGATTTTATACTCTGTATCTGGTAGGTGTTGTCTTAAGAAAGGGAGAAAGTTTAAGAGAATGTAGCCTTCTTGTGTGGGTTCAAGCTGAAATTTTTCATTTCCTTTTAAAACTTTAATAAATCTTTATTGTTCAGATTACAAATTACCATGTTCCTCTTCCCCCTCCCCCATAGCTCCCCTTCACCCAGTACCCATCCCACTCTCTGCCCTTACCTCCCCCTCCCCACTGTCCTCATCTATAGGTGTACGATTTTTGTCCAGTCTCTTCCTACACCTACCACACCTCATCCCCCAAGAATTATCAGTCCATTCCCTTTCTATGCCCCTGATTCTATTATATTCACTAGTTTATTCTGTTCATCAGATTTTTAATTCACTTGATTTTTAGATTCACTTGTTGATAAATGTGTATTTGTTGTTCATAATTTATATTTTTACCTTTTTCTTCTTCTTCCTCTTCTTAAAGGATACCTTTCAGCATTTCATATAATACTGATTTGGTGGTGATGAACTCCTTTAGCTTTTTCTTATCTGCAAAACACTTTATCTGACCTTCAATTCTGAATGATAGCTTTGCTGAGTAGAGTAATCTTGATTGTAGATTCTTGTTCTTCATCACTTTGAATATTTCTTGCCATTCCCATCTGGCCTGCATAGTTTCTGTTGAGAAATCCACTGACAATTGTATGGGTGCTCCCTTGTAGGTAATAACTGTTTTTCTCTTGTTTCTTTTAATATTCTCTCTTTGTCTTTTGCTCTTGGCATTTTAATTATGATGTGCCTTGGTGTGGTCCTCTTTGGATTCCTATTGTTTGGGGTTCTGTGTGCTTCCTGGATTTTTAAGTCTATTTCACTCACCAGGTGGGGAAAGTTTTTGGTCACTATTTCTTCAAATAGGTTTTCAGTAGCTTGCTCTCTCTCTTTTTCTGGCATCCCCATAATTCGGATGTTGGTATGCTTGAGGTTGTCCCAGAGGCTCCTTACAATATTTTCAATTTTTTGGATTCTTTTTGCTTCTTGCTTTTCTGGCTCAGTGAATTTGATTCTTTGTATTTCAAATCTTTGACTTGATTCTTGCAGTCCTCTAGACTGCTTTTAGGTTGCTGTATAATATTTTTTATTTTAGTCAGTGTATGCTTAATTTCTAGTTGATCCTTTTTCATGTCTTCAAGGGTCTCACTCATATTCGAGGGTATCATTAAATTTATCAGCCTTTTCTAGGAGCCTCTTGAAAAACCTTATAACCATGGTTTTGAACACTATGTCCAGTCATTTTTTTTTCCATTTCTTTCAAGTGTGATTTGTTTCCTTGTCTCTGCATTTTGGCTGCTTCCCTGAGTTGGTCACATAGCTTTGTGTAGTAGGTGTCTTCTAGGGGACAGTGGCTCAGACTCCCTAGTTACCTAAGGTGGATACTCTTGGTGTACCTCTTTATGGGTTGCACAGTTTGGTTGTAGTTAAGCCTAGATTGTTGTTGGTATCACTGGAAGGGGTTGACCTCCGGCCAATTGCCTGTGAGAATCAGCTGTGTTTACACTGGAGAGCCACTGTGCTCAGCTGGGATGGGGCAGAATCTCCAGGCTAAGCAGACTGCCTTGGTTTTCCATCAGCCCCAGTGCCTAGGTCTCTGTGTCCCACAGCAATGGAGAGAAAGCTGCTCCCCAAGCTCTGCCCACTGCCAAGCAGTTCAGTTTCTCTCCAAATGAGTCTGCACACCCAAATTCTCACCCAGAACTGGAAAACAATGCAGTCTGGTGGATTTTTATTTTCCCCTCCTGAACGAGAGAGCCAGCCACATGTCCTCTCTGGGAGCTCATGCACCTCTTCAGTAAGCTCCCTCTCCGTGAGCTCACGCACCTCTTCAGCTCACAAATCTCAGCATGTTTCCTCCTTATGGTCCAGTTTCATCCCATATGAGTCTGGGTTCTCCAAGACTCGCCCGAAACTGGGGGGTCAGTGCAGTGGGACACCTTTGTCTCCTTCCCCGTTCAAGAAAACCAGCTGGGTATTCAGCCATCTCCCTTTTCTGCTCATGCACGGCTCCTCACCTCTTTCTCCGTGAGTCTCTGCAACTCTGCCCTCCAAGGATCTTCTTTGTAGGAGTGTCCTTTTATCTTTCCTTCTATTTGTGGAATTTCCACTCAGCCAGCTTTCTGGTGGTTCTGGATAATGTCTGTTTTGTCTTTTAGTTGTAGTTTTGAAATTGTTGTGCAGGACAGCAGCACAGGTGTTTACCTTTGCTTTCATCTTGGTTCCTCCATCTCAATTTTAATTATTTTCAAATTTCCATTTCTATTGTTTAGAAATACAGTGCCCAAAGCATTTCCAACTTTTTTGTTGTTAAACCTCACCTTAGGATCTTTTTTCATTGATTTTTAGAGATAGTAAAAGGGAGAGGGAGAGACAGAGAAAGAGAAACATTGATGTGAGAGAGAGAGATAGATTGGTTGTTTCCTGCACATGTTCCAACCAGGGCTTGGGATTGAGCCTGCAATCAAGGTACATGTCCTTGATGGGAATCAAACCTGAGATTCTTCAGTCTGTGAATGGACACTCTAGCCACTGAGCCAAACCAGCTATGGCCCAAGTTAAAACTTTTAATCTCCACCGTCAGTTACAATTAACTCAGTAGCTATAATAGCTCCATATCACAAAGGTTAGAAGGATCTAAAATATATTTATAAAATATATATCTATTATGAAATAAAATAATATGAAGTAATTTTCTTTGCCGAACTACATGAAATATTTAAGATTCACAACAGTACATAATTTTTGTTAAACTAAAACCCCTTGTAGAAGTCTACTACATCACATATATTTTGTCCCCCTCCTTTAGCAAAATGGCCATTAAAGTAAGGCATGGGACCTGAGAAGTCAAAGGACTTCATCGAAGAACAATTACTTTTTAGGGGTGAATTTATAGAATTCTCCCAAGTTGACAGATACAGAGAAAGATTTGGGCCAATTTTACTAGAGAGTGGTGTTTTGGACCTCTGGGAATAAGATGTTTTCCCACAGTATGGCCTCAGACCAGTGAGGCATGCCGTGGTCCTGAGGCTGACTCCATGCAGAGTGGAAAAGTGGACCAGCAGGAATCTGCTTGTTTGTAAGAATTCTTTTTTTTCTGACTTCCCCCTCCTTTTTCTTTCCCTCGCCTCTTATGTAATCATCTCTAAGTCTGAAGCCTGAAATCCAAGAGGTCAAACATCTAGTTTCTTTCTCTTTTGATACTTCCAGAGACTGCCCTGATGGTATATAAAGAAAGTAAAGTAAGAGGTATTTTCCACTGTCAAACATTATCTTTCTGGCTTCTTCCTCAATTCTCTGGGACTCCAGGTTCCTCATTGTATAGTGAAGGGTGGGACAAAACTTATTTAGAATCTTTACTCTAAACCTTGAACTTTTCAACAAAAACATGTCTTTGGAATATCATTTGAATAACTACTGTCTATATACAACATTTGTTTGTTTGTTGTGTGTGTGTTTTCATAAAACAAAAGAAAATCCAGGATATACCTCTCACTAGGATCTTGGCCCATTACATAGATAACCTTTAACTATTTATAGTTGTCTCTTAATAATTTGACTAGAGGCCAGGTGCATGAAATTCATGCACAGATAGGGTCCCTATGCCTGCCGGCGATTGGGCTGATTGGGGCCTTCTAGCTACCAACCGGCCAGAGCCTTCCTTTGTTTCATGCCGCTCCCTGGTGGTCAGTGCACATCATAGCAAGCGATTGAACTCCTCATCTCCCCGTCAAATATATATGCCTAATTTTTAAAACAGAATACACATAAAACAATTTTACTATTATGACAGAGACCTCTATCTAGTGAGGATCTTTGGTTTCCACAGGGTAGAGCTGTTGCTGGGCAGTGGTGACCTGGTCAGGGCTTCATGTCAACCACTGTTGTATTACCTACTTCTCACTAACAGAATGTGAGTGGAGGTGAGTGTGCCGCTTGTGAGCTCAAATAAAAAAAAAAAACTGTCCCTCTCTAAGTGCTCTCTTCTTCTGTGCCAAGTACATGGCAGTGCTCAAGGGGACCCTGGAAGTCCTAGGTGAGAGGATGGCAGAGCCACTGGGCTCCTTTATCACCATGCATCACAGATCCTCTGTGCTGCCAGGGTCAAAGCCAATCACAATTACCTACTGGCTTTGGAGAGTGCTGTGAGCAAGAGTTATATTTTCACTGGATTTTGAGGGATTTGTTAGTGACGAGTGTTAATTTGTTACCTTTAACAGGGTACTTCTATAACAGAACCCAACATATTTGGCATAATTAAAGTTGGACAGCAATAACAACAACAATAACAGCAACAACACAGTTATAACAGTCTGGACGCCAGGTGTCAGGGCTGACCAGCAGCCCCTGAATGGTGGATGAACAGATTACTCTGACACAGTTTCACTGTGGGGGTGAAGGCTAAGGGATGGCCTGGCTAAAGAAGCCAGGCAGCCTTGATTGCCTGCCTCTTTAGACTTTTATTGGAATTTTTATCTTTAGATACAATTAGAAGGGTGAGTAATCTTGGGAGGACACATGTGTTTACATTTTCCTTTAGGCAAGGGCATCCAGGGCTTAAGCATATGCACAGGCTTGTTTGGAAAGGTCAAGGAATAATTAAGGGTGCCGCCTTTGACACTCCCCAGTGATAGGTATCCCCCCCCCAACTGGTGGGCTGAGTTATGATGTAATTGACAGAGACATTGAGCCACCAATCAATCACATACCAGAGTGCCCTGTGTTCCACCCCTTCCCGTTCTGCCCTGGGCCCAACCCCTGCCTTAAAATGTGTCTCGGTGCGCCACGTGGCACCCTTTTCTCCTGGACTGTTCTCCCAGGCAGTCCGGGAGGAGGTCCAGCTGGGTCCCCTCTCTTTTTCCCCTTCCCCTGGCCCCAGTCACATTGCGTGGCTTCTGGCTCCATTCCCCAGAGCCTGTGAACCCGCCCGGAGACCCCCAATAAAGCCTGATTAATTCATTCACTCACTCGGACTCCTGCCTACAGTTTCTCTCACAGCAGCATAGAACCTTACACCCTAAGTCTCCCCTAAGTCAGAATTCTGATAAACAGAGCAGGAGGCCTCCACATACTTCTCTTTTCTCAAAATGTCCTCCTTACAGATTTCCCAACCAAGTCTCTGGTGCTCCCCAACAGTCAGGAGAGCTTGTTAAGCTGTAAAGACATCTGATAAATTTGCTGCCATGATAACTTGGAAAGCAGACCATGTGCATACTACCTAAGACACTCCACAGACGACTTTTCGCATCTTGCTTGAACTTGGTAGATTACTTGACCTGTTCTTACCAGGTGGAATATGAACAGAAACGTTATGTATTACTTCTGGCTGCAGTAGTTAGCAAGAACGTTTGTCTACCTTTCTTTCTCTGGTGTTCACTCTGTTGGCTGTTGTGTCAACATTAAGGATGCCCATGGAAGCCTTCGAGGCACCTGGAAGATGGCAGAGGCTCCATCAACCTGGGTGCTTGTTAAGTCAATTAAAATAGTTAATTCTTTAGTTTTATAGCCACAGTGTTTCACTACATCTTGACTTTGCCATCACTCCTTGAAAGAAAGCAACAAAAATCTAGAATGCAACAGGGAAAAACATAGATACATGTTTTCCCCAGTGCCTTGTGCAATGATTCACTGCAATCCAGGCAGTGATAGCAAATTTTTGGGCTGGACCCTGGATTCTTTGTCTGCTGGAATCAATGAATGAATCCATGGACAGAAAGTGATATAGCAAAGGTGGAGATTTATTGAAGAACAAGTACATACTCTCACATGGGGAGGGTGAGAGGGGTCCCACAGAATGGACTCCCATGTGGGGAGGGGAAAAAGTCCCACTGAGTTCCTCTTTCCAATGGCTTATGAAGGTTGCAAATCCTGGTGCCTTGAAATCCCCTCTGATTAGTCACTATTCCCTTAGACTGGTTACTATAGAAACTCTTGGACTCAAAGGTGGAACCTTCAGTGGGATGTGTGAGGTTCACCCCCACCTCCTTCTTTCTGAATAAAGGGCTTCCTTCTCTTTATTTTGTAAATGTGACCTTTCTTAGGACTACTTCCAGTTCCCTTGCCTTATGCAAATATACCTGTTGCTGCCTCCTTGTCTTACAGAATTGTAACTGTACCTGGCTTCCTTGTGTTATGGAAATGTACCTTCTCCCAGTCTGCAGCTTTCCATGGACCCCAATTCTAAAAACTGCCTATATCCACTTAAAATTCCTGCTTCAGCACCCTCCCTCTTCAATTGATTTCTTTACCCTTAATATCACCTTGGTTGGTTGTGCAAGTGAATAATGGGGGAAAGAACAAGGAGATAACTTTAAATATCTTAGCAAATATTGATTTTGGCATGAAACTAATCATCTAAGAACAGATATAATTAACTGACTCCTATTCTGTTATATTTTCAAAAGATGGTAAGAGAAAATTTTATTTGATTAAATTATCTAGAGATTATTGAAGAACGATAATTTGGAAGCTAGAATGTTTGGACTTCTTTAAATATACCAAGCAGTGCTTACATTCATCTTCTTTTTTGTGAAATAGGAATTTTTAGAGTTGAAATGGGCAGGTTTAGGGAATTTTTAAGATCAAAAGGAGGTCAATGGAAGAAACAGGGCTACAGAGCTACAAAGGTTACATTTCCATAAGACAAAGGAGTTCACAGTAGCAAATGGTCTATATTTACAAAATAAAGGACGAAGAAAGCCCAGAGGGAACAGGACTACAGTGAGGGAGGAGAGCCTCTTGTGTCCCCTTGAAGTTCTACTTTGAGCTCTGGAGTTGCTATAGTGACCAAATCAGAAGGGGATGGTGACTAAATCAGAGGGGATATCAAAGCACACAGATCTGCAGCCTTTATAAACTATGAAAAAAGGAACTTGGTCGGACTCTTTTCCCCTTCCCACATGGGACTCTGTAGTTGTTCTTCCATAAATTTCCACCTCTGCTATATCATCTTCTGTCCGTAGTTTATTCTTCAACTGTTGGACAAAGAATCTGGGGAAGCCATCCTCAGGGGAAGACCACATGTTCCAGTCCAAAAATCCTGTATCATTTGTAGAATGCTGTACTTTGATTCTGACAAGTATATTTAATTCTTCTTTTTTTTTTAATCCTCACCCAAGGATATTTTTCCTTTGATATTCAGAGAGAGTAGAAGAGAGCGGGAAAGATAGAGAGAAACATTGATGTGAGAGACAACATTGATTGGTTGCCTCCTGCATGAGCCCTGACCAGGGCCTGGGCTGGGGAGGAGCTTGCAACCAAGGTATGTGCATGCAGCCCACAGTGAATATTTGTTTTTGGCTCAGCCAATATAACGGTATGTAAAAAATATTTTAATAAAAATTTTGTAACTTAATTTTTACAATACCCTGAAAAGTCTGTTCTCTAGTAACTAGAGGCTTGGTGCATGAGATTTGTGCACTAGGGTGTGTGGGGTCCCTCAGTCCAGTCTGCACCCTCTAGCAGTCCAGGAACCCTTGGGGGTTGTCCAACTGTGGGGAGTCAAACTAAGTTGTCAGTTGGACATCCTTAGTGCAGTCACGGAGGCAGAAGGGGCTCCCACCACCACTGCTGCACTTGCCATGCTTCTGGCAGAGCAGCGCTCCCCCTGTGAGAGTGCACTGATTACCAGGGGGCAGCTCCTGCATTGAACATCTGCCCTCTGGTGGTCAGTGCACATCATAGTGACTGATCCTTCTGCCATTTGGCTTATTTGCATATTAGCCCTTTTATTATATAGGATTATTAATAATGTACTACAATGTTTGCTATTGATTGATTACTATAATTGTGTTGCATTCATTTCCCTTATGCACCTTATACTCAGGTGCACCATTTCTCTTTACTAATACTAACAGTGAATGTTTTAGCAGCCGATCGCCACGTCATTAGTCTTGGACTAACTTGTTTGATGTGTGCAACAGGAAATATTCTGCTTTCAGAGAACAAGAAAAATAAGTTTATTTGCTTATTAATTTGTGCAGTTATTCAGTGTCTGGTAAGTTTAATGTTCAAGATAAAATATTAATTTTCATTAAAATATTCTATTATTTTATGTTAGTGATTACTCATTTATTTTAGTCCTTTGTATTCAGTCAGCCTCTATTGAAATAAACCTATGTTCTTATGAAAATTGAAGCTTTTGGGTTTTTTTGTGGCCCACATAAACTTAAACCTGTATATTTGGCCCATGTTAGCTTTTGAGTTTGACATGCTATATCTACATGATGATAAAAAGTTAGCATATTAGTCCTGTAATTGTACTGGTATGCAAGCTTTTTCACATCTAACTTAAATTTCCCCAAAGTATTTTATAGTCTGTTCTCTGTATCTATGAGCCTATTTCAATTTTTCTGTACATTTATTTTGTTCTTTAGATTCCACATGTAAGTGAAATCATACGGTATTGTCTTTGTCTGACTGGCTTATTTCACTAGCATAATACCCTTTAGATCCATCCATGTTGTCATAAGTAGTAAGATTTCATTCTCTTTTTTATGCTTGAGTAATATTTCATTGTATTCCATTGTATATGTACTATAATTTTTTTATTCACTTGTCTACTGATGGGCACTTGAGTTGTTTCTAGATCTTGTTTATTATAAACTAGAGGCCCAGTGCATGAAATTCATGTACTGGGGGCAGTCCCTCAGCCCAGCCTTCACTTGTTCACAGTTTGAGAGCCCTTGGGGGATGTCAAACTGATGGCTTAGGCCCCCCAATCAGTCAGACATCATTAGCACAGCTGCAGAGGTGGAAGAGGCTCCCACCACCACCGCTACTCTTGCCAGCCATGAGCCTGGCTTCTGGATGAGCAGTGCTCCCCATGTGGGAGTGCACTGACCACCAGGGGACAGTGCCTGTGTAAGCAAGATGGGGCCAAAACTGTCTCTCCAATATCCTGCAAGGGCTCTCGGATTGCAAGAGGATGCAGACCAGGCCAAGGAACCCCACTAGTGCACAATTGGAGCTAGGGAGAGATGCGAGAGGTTGGCCAGCTGGGAAGGAACCATGGAAGGGCTCAGGGTGTGTCTAGCCTATCTCACTCAGTCCTGATCGGCCAGACTCTAGCAGCAAGCTAATCTACCAGTTGGAGTATCTGCCCTCTGGTGGTCAGTGCACATCATAGGGAGCAGTTGAGTGGTCTTGCATATCATTAGCATATTGTGCTTTGATTGGTTGAATGGATGACTGGACAACTGGACAATAGCATATTAAGCTTTTTATTGTATAGGATAGTGCAGCAATGAAAATAGGGGTACATATATTCTTTTAAATAAGTGTTTGGAATTTCTTTTTCTTTTTCTTTTTCTTTTAATTGTATAAGTGTTTATTCCAATAATGTAGTCAGTATGGGAGAGCAGCAAGTCACCCACAGAAATATGCTCTGCCTCTCCCCATAAACCAGTTGCTTATATAGGTTAGAACTAAGACTACAAGGAGAAGTAGGGATTATAGAAATGGGGAAGTAGGCACCGGCAGTGGGTGTGTGTGTGGGGGGGGGGTGAGACTCCATTGTTTTGGCAATAATATTGTTAATCTTTTCTTGGTAATAGGTGGTTCTTGAATGAGAATGGGCCACATTCCAAGGTTGACTCCTGGAGAGGGGAGGGAGTATGAGGGATGTGTGTGTATATGTGTGTCTGTGTGTGTTGGCCAGTGGGAGTACAAATCCCAGCTAGATTAGAATGTCACTTTCTTTAGATTTATTCCCAGTGTGGAATCACTGGATCATAAAACAGTCCTATTTTTTATTTTTTTGAGTACCTTCCGTACTGTTTTCCACTATAGCTGCAGCCATCTGCATTCCTACCAACAATGAACAAGGGTTCCCTTTTCTCCCCATCCTTGCCAGAGCTTGTTGATTTATTGATGATAGCCATTCTGATAGGTGTAAAGTGAGAGCTCATTGTGGTTTTAACTTGCATTTTGATTATGATTAGTGACATTAAGGGGGGATTGGTGGACTGGGAGAAAATGTGAAAGGATTAAAAAGTACAAATTAATAGATACAAAATAATCAGGGGGATGTAAAGTATAGCATAGAGAATATAGTCAATAATATTTTAATAATTATGTATGGTGGCAGGTAGGTACTTGAAATATTGGGGGAACATTTTGTAAATTAAATGATTTTTTAACCACTATGTTGTGCACCTTAAAGTAATGCAAAATAATATTGAATACAAACTGTAATTTAAAAAATTAAAATAGAATAATCCTGTTTAATAAAGAGGTAATATGCAAATTGATCATTACTCCAACACACAAGATGGCTGCCCTCATGTAGTCAAAGATGGCTGCCCCCATATGGACACAAGATGGCCAGCAGGGGAAAGCAGCTATGGGAGACCAGGCCAACAGGGGAGGGCAGTTAGGGGCAAGCAGGCTGGCAAGGGAGGGCAGTTAGGGTTGACTGGGCCTGCAGGGGAGGGCAGTTGGAGGTGAGCAGGCTGGCAGAGTAGGGCAGTTAGGGGCAATCGGGCCAGCAAGGGAGCAGTTAGGCATCAATCAGGCTGGCAGGCTGAAGCGGTTAGGGGCAATCAGGCAGGCAGGCAAGCAGTTGGGAGCCAGCAGTCCTGGATAGTGAAAGGGATGTGCGACTGTTCTTGAGGGGTCCCAGATTAGAGAGGTTACGGGCTGGGCTGAGGGACACACACATATGCCTCCACCCTCCACCTCCCCCCTCAATACAAATTTTGTATACTGTGTCTCTATTATATTATAAAATTTAAATAGGAATGTAATTTATCCTTCAGAAGTTATATTGGTGTACAATGTCCCAAATATGTGAATTTGGTCAATTCAGTTCAAGACCACAACATTTTTTAAATGTTAAAATATTTAATTTTTTTTATTCCATGAAAACCAATTTACTTTTTACTTCTAATAGGTTAATGTGATTGTATAATTTAAAGCAGCACTTGTTAAGTGCCTAAGACACTATGAACTCAATCTGTTTTCATAATAATATTATGAGGTTAATTGCCCATTTACCCTCAGTCTCTCATGAGCACACTAAGGAGTTTCCACAAGCTACAAGCTATGTGAGATTGCAACAGATTGAATGCAAAGACAGATATGTGACTATTGAATGTAAACTGCAATTAAAAAATAAAAATATCTTCTATTAAAGAAGATATAAAAGAGAGATGAAAAATATAGAGATATGCTATTGTACTCTGTGACATTTTGTTTTTGTTTTATTTTCCCAGTGAGACTCAATGTACCCTCACCCATAACAACTTCTCTTATTTATTTTACTGATTTCAGAGAGGAGGGGAGAGGGAGAGAGAGATAGAAACATCATTGATCCACTGCTTCCTGCATGCCACCCACTGGAGGCTGAGCCTGCAACCAGGGCATGTGCCCTGACCAGGAATCAAACCTGTGACCTGTCAGTCCACAGGCTGATGCTCTACCCACTGAACAAAACCACCCACAACTGCCTTCCCCTCTTGGCCAAGGCTACTTTGTGACGTCTTAAAATTGGGGAAATAATTTTCTAAAAGAAAGATATGTTATTTATGCTAAATTTAATAAGTTTATTATTGCCATGTTAAAATGAATTCATATAAATATGTTTTAATTACTTAGTTTACTTCCTAATATGACAAATATACAGCATTTCAGTATGTGCAATGTCTTGTAAGTGTAAAAAGTTATCTTTGGACCAAGAAGTTTGTGAACCCCTAGTGTATAGACACAGGCCGCATTGACATGAGACAGTCAAATATTACACACACACACACACACACACACACACACACACACACACATACACACATACACACACACACACACAAATCTAAATGAGTAATGGGAGGGAGCATAGAAACATGAGTCTGAGAACCTTGGACTTCACTACATTATGGAATAGGTGCATCACAGTCATAGATATCTGCACAATGTGGACAGACAACTACTTCAAGTACTAGTGTCCTGGTGCATGAAATTCATGCATGGGGGCAGGGGGTATCCCTCAGCCCAGCCTGCACACTCTCCAATCTGGGACACCTCAAAGGATGTCCTAAGACTGGTTTACAGGTATCAGGCCTAAATCGGCAGTCGGACATCACTCTCACAATCCAGTACTGCTGGCTCCTAACCACCTTCCTTCCTTCCTGCCTGATACCCTTAACCACTCTGCCTGTCAGGCTGCTTGCCCCCAACTGACCCCTTGCTGGTCTGCTTAACCCCAATGGCCCCGCCCCCTACCAGCCTGATGACCCACAACTGCCTTCCCCTCTTGGTCTCTAACTGCCTCTACCTCAGCCCTGCCACCATGGCTTTGTCCAGAAGAATGTCCGGAAGGTCTCCTGGAAGGTCTCCCAGTCTAATTGGCTGGTTTGCCCTGAAGGGTGTCCCAGATCAGGGTGGGGCTTTCCTTGGGACATGGGGTTGCCTTGGTGAGGGGCCTGTGGTAGTTTGCAGTCTGCCATGCCCTCATGGAGTGAGAGTCCCCACTGATGTGCCTGGCCAGCCTGGGTGAGGGGCTGATGGCTGTTTTCAGGCTGGCTACAGTCCCTTCAGGGTGGGGGTCCCAACTGGGGTGCCTGGCTAGCCTGAATAAGGGGCTGAGGGCTGTTTTCAGGCTTGCCACACCCCCTGGTGACCCAATTTCCCTGCCACTCTTTTTTTCAGGGCCTCCTTGAGTGGAGGCCAGGGCCAGCTGGAAGCAGGTACCTGAGATTTATTTATCTTCTATAATTGCAACTTTGTAGCCTGAGCGGAAGCCAGGGCCGGCCAGGATGGGCAGGAAGCTTGGCTTCCTTCATCACCAGGGGCAACCCACACCTCCTGCTTGCTCCAGCTCCATGGCTGCTGCCATCTTTGTTGGGTTAATTTGCATACTCTCTCTGGTGGGTGTAGTGTCGGTATGGTCAATTTGCATGTTTCTCTTTTATTAGTGTAGATTATAGTTCTCCCCACTCCTCTCAATATTTTCTCACACCAGAAAAGGAAACAGAATAGCTATAAAATCCTTTGCATTACTGCAGGACAGATGCACTATAGGGTGTAACTACAGAGCAGAATATAGACCCAAAAAAGGCCACAGAAAATTAATGCAAATTTAAAAAATACATTCTCAATCTCTGTTTATCTCTATCTCTATCCCTATCTCTGTCTCTGTCTCTATCTCTATCTCTCTATCTCTATCTCTATCTCTATCTCTATCTCTATTTATCTCTATCTCTAGTTCTACATCTATATCATCTATCTATATATTTGCACATATGCAAGTATGTATTCCCCCTTGTGAAGGAATATAAAATATTACAAATTGTTTTTGTAGAAAACAGGCATTAGGAGAAATGCAAGACTCATTTTTTATTTTCTCTTTTGTTTGCAGAGATCTTTCAGGGTAAATGAGAAATTTAAGTAATATTTTGTCAAGGCTCTTTGGCTACAGAAACCCTCATGCTGAAACAGAAAATATGATTTATTTAATGATGTGGGGATATTTTCATTGCCAAGAAAGAAACTGCAATCAAGTTTCAGGGAACCAGAACTTGGAAGCAACCAACATCAAGTCTTCAAGATGTTATTAAATCATGATTCTTGTATTGGGAACACTATGGTTTTTCATCTTTGCTTCTCTCTAATAAATTTATTTGTCTTATAGATTGGTGTTTTTTGTTACTTCATAGATATGGTTAAATATGACCTATGTAAGTTTCTATGTTTATTAGTTAAAAGCCAAACCATCATTAGAGGTTAGCTAGTATAACTGAATTATAATTTCAAATGCTTAAAGAATCTGATTGGCTCAATTTAGGTTGTGTCTAGCCTAGAGATATTCAGGAGTTGACACTCATCTATCTATCATCTATCAATCAATCTATCTATCTATCTATCTATCTATCTATCTATCTATCTATCTATCTATCATCTGGCCTAAGCAACCTAATGACAAAATGACAGAATGACTGAATGACCAGTAGACCAGTCGCTAAGATGTGCATTGACTACCAGGGGGCAGACGCTCAACACAGGAGCTGCCCCCTGGTGGTCAGTGAGCTCCCACAGCCAATCTCCTGTGACTCCTCCCCCTGAGGCCGGCCAACCTCCTGTGGTCCTTCCCCGCTGCTGGCCAGCCCTGATAACCCCAATCAGGACCACTGGACAACCTCCTGCAGCCCCATTTGGCCCTGATTGCCGGCCAGGCCGAGGGACTACACCCATGCTCGAATTCATGCACTGGGCCTCTAGATAAGGTATAAGCTAGTTCTCTGATAATTGCCTTGTGAGTTGGACAAACAGTGCCTTTCACTAGAAATGAGATGTAAAAATACACCCAACAGAGTTATACTAGTGCTTATCTCTAGGTAACTTAGTTACTTTACCTAGTGGCTTAGCCAATTGTGATTACAGCACTTATTGGTAATTACTGCAGCTTTAGTAATTGGTATTGCCGGAGCCAGCCGGCATCAGTCGAGCAGTCCTGAAAGGGGGGTGAGGCTTACGAAAAGACAGAGATAGAAAGATGGATAGAAATAAAGAAGAAACAAAAGATTTGGGATCAGGAGGTCCGCAAAGCCCTCTTTAGGACTGCGGCCCCAAGTTTATTTCACTCCACTCTTTTAAACAGTTCTGGTTACATATTACACAATTCCTTGTTCCCCAAACAACAAAGCTACATTCTATTTACATGTTTCCCCACTAAACCCCTTATCTTAACTAACTTCCTTAGGCTATATCTTCACCCAAGATGCCACCTAAATCTTTTTCCATAGACAGTTTGGCTACTTACAATGTTATGTGCTGGAGGGCAGTATTGTTTGCTAAACTATAATTGAAGGTAACCATTCTCTGGGGAGCAAAAACCATAACTAATCTTTAGAGCAGACAGGCCAAGGGGCCTGCCCTCTCGGAGAAGCTTTGTTCCCTGAGAGCGCTCTCCACAGGTATAAACATTCCCTCTACTATTTTTTTTTAATATATTTTATTGATTTTTTACAGAGCAGAAGGGAGAGGGATAAAAAATCAGAAACATCGATGAGAGAGAAACATCGATCAGCTGCCTCTTGCACGCCCCCTACTGGGATGTGCCCGCAGCCAAGGTACATGCCCTTGACTGGAATTGAACCCAGGACTCTCAGTCTGCAGTCCGACGCTCTATCCACTGAGCCAAACCAGTCTCGGAAAAACACTCCCTCTATATATTATTGTAGGTAACTATTTTGGTAGAAATCCCCTGGACAATCTTCTTTATTAAACTTGAGGCTTCCTTAGCAATTGTTATATCATAATGACATTTCTTTCTTTGGGTACCAGGCTCTGACCTTAATAAATATAAACCTGTGTATTAATGGGCTTGATGCAACCTGAGAAGGTAACTGTCGCCATGAGTAGGTCTGTAATGAAAGCATATAGTTGACTTTTAGAATTGGGATCAATTCTTAAAGTATTCTGTCCAGAATGTCCTTTGTCAGAATGCCTCTTCCACTATTGGTCATGTTAAAGCTACAGTGATTTCATTCATCAAATGAAAAGCCTAATGCTATCCTTTCCTTTGAAGCTGAGTCAATTGAATATGCACCATCTGGTCTGACATGCAGCAATGGGCCTTTCCTGGAAGAGCCAAAAAATGGACCTAAAGAAATGTGGTCTTCCCTTTCAATCCTTCCTAGATTACTGAGAAAATGTAACACTGAACTCTCCTCTGTGGCCTCTAGTTAATGGGAGAAGTTTGAAGTGACAGCTAAGCTTGCCTTTATAATACCAGTACTATCTTACTTGTGTCTCTATGTAAGTACCCACTTAATTAAAGGTGAAAAATAATTTCAATAGCTTCACACTTGGGAGTAGAAAGTTGGATTTTAATTAGACGAATTTAGTAACTAGGGCAATATGACATATGCTGCCGTGACAGTGCTTTTTATAAACATTCATTTGAAATCTCCATTTTCAAATATTACCGTGGCTATACACAGAAGTAATTGCAGCCTAGTCTTTAACAGATTCTGGGGACCCATGTGATCATATAACATCGCTAACAATTGATGTCCTCAAAAGTATACTTTCCCCAAGGTTGGAATCAGGTTGCGGTATCAGAAAATAGGACTAGAGTCCAAATCCCAAATCTCCTGGCTGCACAAATCCAGTATCTCTCCCATGTTATGAAACTTCTCTTACTGTGCCTTCTGTTCAAGGAGTTAAAAGTTGCAAAACCAAGGGGTGTGTCCATCTAGAGCCTGGACATCTCTCTTCTAGACCATGTTTTAGATTCCTGAAATCTTAGAATTCATTTCTTAGACCACCCCAAGCCAACTCCCAATATTTGTAGTTGATTCCTAGTCTCATCTCTATAAAAAGTACTGCAGAGTTAGAGGGCCCAGTCCAATATCAAAAAAAGCTAAAGGACTGGTGTACACAGGGGCATAGATGGAGGTACAGGTTGGGATGGATATGCAGTGAAGGCCCTCCCAGAGTGGGAGAGAGACAGATAGGAGAGAAAGAATTGGGTTACTTCCTTCAAGGGGCAAGGGCCTGGCTTTCCTTATGCTGCTGTTTTGTTACAAACAAACAAACAAACAAATAAATAAACAAACAAACAAGCAAACAAAGAAAAAACACCCAAAACCCAACAAATTCAAGAATTCTAAATTTAAACTTGGTTTTGATTATTAGGAAGCTTTATTTACAAAAGTAGAGAATAGATATGCTTTCTTTAATTTTTTGGCTTAATTTTTAACTTGTAAATACTTAGACATATGGTATGTGGACTTCCATTTGTACTTATTTGGTATCCACAAATGTGAGAGGTCAGCGTGCCTAGATTCTTAGAAGTTTTTTCAAAAAATGCAAATGCTTCATTAACATGTGACTTTTGCCCTAAATCTAAATTATTTATTTTATAGACTAGTGGCCCGGTGCATGAAATTCGTGCACTGGGGGTGTGTCCCTTAGCCAGGCCTGCATCCTCTCTACTCTGGCACCCCTGGCAGTCAGACAATCCCTTCGCAATCTGGGACTACTGGCTCCTAACTGCTCACCTGCTTGCCTGCTTGATCTCCCCTAACCACTCTGCCTCCTGGCATGCTTGCCCCCAACTGCACCCTCCTGCCAACCTGATCACCCCCAACTGCTCTCCCCTCCTGGCCTGATCACCCATAACCACCTCTGCCTCGGCCCCACCACCATGGCTTTGTCAGGAAGGCCATCTGGAATGTTTCATGGTCTAATTAGCATATTACCCTTTTATTAATATATATTTATTTGACAAAAACAAAATCCTCTGGTTTATGATAACACAACTTATTCAGAAAACAAACCAGGCAGGGCAGCTTGGGTACATCTCTTTCAAACACAGAGCTGTGTTTCATCCCCTTATATTCAGTCTTCAAAAGCAAAGGAAGGTGAATCTAAGGAAATGCTTGACAAAGGAGAGTGGAGGGTTCCCTTTAAGACTCAGAGAATAGCTGACTAAATCTACCTATTCTAGGACTCCTGTATCTGAGAACTATCCTTGGGCTGATAGACATTTCCTCTATACTCGGCTATGATTTCTTTTATTGAAGAGGAACTGAAGATGACCAGAAAGGTATTATTTGTATTTCTTGGGCAGATATTAGATTTAAAAAGTATAGATTGAGTACTTTATTCCATGATCCCTTTTGCTGTAATGATCAAGCCCAGAACAAAAATCATTTTCAAGGTTTGTTATATGGATACCTAGAGTTGGCAAACCAAATAGACAGCTGAAGCTAAGATTATTGTGTGCAGAACAGCCTGAGGAATGCTCTTAAGCATTGCCTTTGAGTGGATAATGCTTACATGAGGTTAGTGTTTGCCCAGGTGTGCCCTAACATAAACAAACACAGCTTTCGGTGATGCTCCAGGGAGAGCCAGGATTGCTATTACACAACCTCCAAATAGCAGAATTAATGCCAAAGATTCAAATTTCCCTATTATAGCTCATCTGGTAAATTAATCCTGCAGTGTTTTTCCCATGAAGCCTGTAGTTATCTCACCATCCATGCAGTTTTATGACACCTAGTGTTAAAGCACAGTTCAGATGTCAATATAGTTAGCAATGCCAACATTATTCACCACTGATCTGATGAACTGCCACATTTTCTGACGGGTCCAAACATGGAAACATTAGCCATATGGTCTGTTTCAGGCTTGACATTATATCCAGCCATCAGCAATGTTAGTGCTCAGAAAGCCTAACATTTGCAGGGCTCACCCTGTGTATAAACAGGTTAGGTGGCTGCCTCTGGGGCATGATTTTAGAGGCTGCAAACCTTCCTATTCTCAATATTTTTAAACTTCTACTCTACGCCTCTCCTTGTACTAAAACCTGTGCAAAATGCTAGAGCTAGAAAGTCATAGCTTTTGCCTTTCAATTCATTGGTGCTTTGAGAGTACCAGGCATGGCTGACTTGCCAGGATGTGGAGAATTCTTGCAGTAGACGTGTTCCTTGTCATTAAGTAACTAGGTCTCTATGCTGCCAGTGTGAAAAATGCAAGCACGGAAGATAAAACTCCCTGGTCTATTAACGTCTGCATTAGTTAGGTAAAGGTTATCTGCTATAAAAAAAAAAGTTGGACCCAAATGCAGAGGCTTTAAAAGAGCTGCCTGGTTTTAGGCAATGACTTCATGGGCAAGATCAAAGCTAAATTGCAGACACGCTCATTTCTAGCTTCAAGGCAAGGGAAAAAGAACAGATGTCTAGGGCAAACAATTTTTATCTTAAACCAGTGAGGGAGACATTGCACTTATCACTTCCCCTCAAATTTCTGTGGTGATAACTAAGTCACAGCTCAGAGACAGCTGCAACGGAGTCTGGAAAACACACTATCTAGCCAGATGGCCACACATCCACTCTGAATTCTACTGTTACGAAGAATAGAAATATGGATTATGATAGACAACCAGCAGTCTCCACCACAAATCATTCAAAGCATTAGCATTTTCTGCATTGTCCACTCAATCCATTAGCTATTGCTTTAGTAGATCCTTGAAGTTACAGGGCATAAAACAGCAATACATATTTTTAATGAGGAGAGGGTGAACGGCACTTTGGAAGCTAGTTGGGCCTGTGAGTTGGGTGCAGAGACTCTAGTTGTGTAAGGTAAGCTTAGAGGAGAAGACGGGAGTCAAAGCTCAACATGGAAGCACTCTGAGGAATCACCTCAGAGGGCACAGTGAAGTGTTACATTGAGGAGGCAGTTGGATTATATTAAGATCTTTCCAGAGCTGTCTGCAAGCACATCAGTAATTATAATTTCATATATTTACGTTTGGCACACCATATTACACCTATATTTGCCTCTCTGATGGTAATACTCAAATAGGTATAAATAGTACACATTCATATCAGAAAAAAATCATTTTAAAATTAATGTATTTATGAGAGGCTTCATATCTGTATTTGGATTATTTTAGAGAACTTTAAAATATATACTAAAGGTCTTAAGTCTCTATTTATATTTATTTATTTAAGATTTTTAAAAATGTTCAAGGCATCTGGGATTCTGTAGTTATGTGATGATTTGGCGCCACCCAGCAGAGCAAGCAAACATTGACTTTGTGGCCACTTGTAAAACCCAGGGCTGAGAGTGGCGCCAGCTGGCTGCTGGCTGGAAGGAATGGCTAGCGGTGGACTGAGTGGAGCTTCCAATACCAGAACAGCCTGTTCTTATTGTTGGCAGTAGGCAGGCAGGCAGGTCATTGGGAACTCCTACTAAGATCAGAAAACTGATCTTTTGAGTTAGATTATTACTTTGCAAGGGCTGACTCTCGCACACAAAATTTTAAAGTTTTCTATCTTACATAATTCCATTCCTCACCTACTTTTTAGAAATAAACTAAAGTTTGGCTTTTTATTGCCACTATTCACAGTCTTTGCACTCCCTTCACCTTATTCCCAGATATCACTATAGAGAAGTGAGAGAGTTTATTAATATGCAGTGAAATCTGAATTGTAAGACGTTTTTCTAGATGTGTTTACGGCACTTGAATCAGAGAGTATCCTAAGAAGAAATAACTTATTTATGGGACTATAACTTAGATTTTCTAACATTTACATGTTTTCTAAAGCCCCTTCCAATATCATGAGATCCCTAGAGATTATCTCCATTATATAAGTAACTATGAAAGTTATGTTAAACCTTTTCACTATTTGTTCTGAAAAAATATAAATATGCTTTTATCCGAATTGCCTTGAAGTGTTTTTCACATTCTTTTTTATAAGGCACACCTTTTCTAGAAACTTCATATGGACAGTGCTGCTGATAAAAAGATGTTATTAAGGGCTAATTATCTTTGGAAATATCACTTAGGTTGAAAATCTACATAACATTAAAGAAACAATGAAAATCTCGCCAGTGGGAAGAATTTATTGGTCACTTAATGCCTCTTGCATCTTCTTTATGACTTTTAGTAGACTTTTTAATTATTGGTGACACCAACTCACCAGGAATGCTTTCTGTGGTCACTGACTTCAGGTCAGTAGTTCCTATTCAGTTTGGAAAGTCAAACTCCTGTTAATTCTTGTATCTAAATCATTCATGGTGTAATGACTTTCCTTGTTTTTGAGTTCTATTTTTGCCTCTTCACAGGTTTTGTAATTTATGTCTACATCCTATAAACTACATATAGGAAAAAAAGTTAGAATTGAACAATAATACTTGTTCTTCCTCCTGGAATTTCAAGTTCTCTATTCATCTGTTTAGAGTGGGGAGGTCATTATTTATATTTCAGCAAGGGTTCATTTGACTGGGACTGAGCTGATGCTCATCTCTGTTCAGCCTATCCCCCTACATACAGATTCCTAAGGGAGGGCATTTCTTTGTTCTCATCAGGATTTGATTTGGAATCTCATATTACCCCTTAGTTTTTACAATTTAAGGTATAGAGAGAATGTGGGAGATGGGACAGATGGAATGATTTCTTTCTGTTTATCAGTCCTGCTTTTACTTCAAATTTTCTCAACAGTCTTAGAATAGGGTGGAAAGGATTGTTGTGCTGAGAAAATTATCATTATAATTATTTAGAGGCCCATTGAACAAAATTAGTGCAGGGTGGGCCCCTCAGTTCAGCCTGTACCCTCTCCAATCTGGGACCTCTTGGGGAATGTCCGACTGCTGATTTGTGCCCACACTTTTAACAGATGACAGCTCCATTGTTGTTTCTTTCTTTTCATGCTTAAACCTATTGGAATTAGTAGGTATTCAAAGTATGTATATATTTTGGGGGGACACCCTGTGTATCTCTAGTCAGCTGTGAAATGAACCAATGGTGGATTTGAAACCCCCAGACAGGGAACCTCGCTCACTCCCCGCATCTCTCCCCACTCCATTTTCCACCTTTGCGGGCAACGGGAGAATCAATGTTTTCTCTCATTAACTCTGAAAAGCATGTCCTGTCACCTGCTGCCCCACAGGAGTGTGCTAGGCCCTAAGTGAGCAAGGCTCAGTCAAGACAGTCTTTGCTCATGGGTGCCAGCACCCAAAGTGCACATTCCTCCTTTATAACTTCCCGGACTATCCCACCGTTTGAGAAGACAGAACTCCTTGCCTCCTCTGGGTTTCTGACCTTGAACGCTGATGGAAGGCACCTCAGCGAGGGGTGACCGCACCTACCCTGTTTCCCTGAAAATGTCTTATTTTAATTTTTGCTCCCAAAGATGCGCTAGGTCTTATTTTCAGGGGATGTCTTATTTTTCCATGAAGAAGAATATGGTACACATTTATTGCTGAACAAAGAAAAAGGAAATTTATTACCTGTATACAGTACGGTAGTAGTTGTCATCACAAACCAGCAGAACCAGACAAACTGTGAATCCTACAGTATCAAGAATTTCTTGTTACTACCATTTTTTTCATGTACAACAATCTATGGTACATTTACTGATACTGATATTTACTGGTATGAACACAAAATAAGATTTTTTTCAATGACAGTCATGTCATCATCTTCTGGAACATTATCAGAACAATCCAAACCCTGAATTTCCTGGTGAATTTCTTGTGACTCCATTTCTTTCAGAATCAGTGGACCAAATCTCTCATGTTTAGCAATAGCACTGTCCTTAAATGAGTACTTCTTGTCACGGTAGCCTGCTCATAGTGCATTTGCAATGCAGCTGTCAGTGATTTTCTCCCATGAATTCTTCACCCAAGTCACAACCTCTTGCAGTTTAAGTTTCACAAAGTTTTCACGCTGATTTCTCTCCATTCTATTTTCAATGTAGTCATTAATTTCCATGTGCAAATTGTCCTTGAATGGCTTGTTTATTGCAGTATCAAGAGTCTGGAGATAGACCATCATTCCTGCGGGAATCATTATTTGATCTATTTTTCTTTTGTGAAGAAATTTCTTCATGTCTTTAGCGCTGTGAGTGCTGGCTGCAGCCCAGACTAGCAGACCTCTTTGGCTCCCTCACATAACAAACAGCAGCATTAAATCGACCCACTTCCTTATAACTGCTAGAGTGGCCCAGGCTTTTTCAGTTCCAAGAATAAAAATATTATCGGGGAGGTCTTATTTTTGGGGAGAGGCCTTATATTACAGCGAGGGGCAAATCTGGAAGTAGGTCTTATTTTCGGGGGATGTCCTACTTTCAGGGAAACAGGGTATCAGGTGTGTCTGTCCATACCTGCTCCCACCTCAGCACCTGCATTAACCCCACAGAGGTGATCTCATCTCCTGCACTGGCCTCCATGGGAACAGGGCATCACCACTCCACCCTCTAACTGTCATATCACAGGCACCCATGCCCAGAACCCAGAACACCCACTCTCCAAAGGACATGAGCATGCCTGAGGGGACATGGGTACATCCTGTGGGGGACATAGGCACGTTGGGGTTGATGGAAGTATGGCGAAGGGGTGGGGGGCTTGTGCGCACCATGGTCTAGGACTGTTGCAGGTGTCTGTGGAAGATGTTTGCACACCAGGGGGGAAGGAGAGGATGTGCACACCAGAGGCCTGCAGCTGTGCAGATTCGCAAACTCCTGTGGTGTGGCCAGGAGGACGTCAATTTGACCCACCCTGGTGGCTGTCCCTGTGATCGCACACCTTCTGGGCCAGGAGGCGGGACTTGTGCAGCCACTCCTTGGCGCTGATGGCCTACAGATGCTATTTGAGCTTGGCCCACAGGCTTCGCTTGGTCCGCTTAGGGCTGCTGCTGCCATGTGGGGAGTTCAGGCCGCTCTCTGCCAGCCCACCTCCTCCACCCAGAGGCTGTCTGCAGCCCACAGGCTCTCTGCATGAGTTGCCCACCAGCCTGGAGTGGCAAGGGCGGGGCCAGCTGGGGCAATGAAGGAAGTCAAGTGTCCAGTCCAAAGGAAGCCAAGCCTCCTGCCTGCTCCAGCCGGCTCTGTGGCTCCAGCTGGCCCCACCATCTTTGTGGCTATGGGCACTGCCATCTTTGCTATGGAGTGATAGTTAATTTGCATATTACCTTTTTTATTATTATAGATAGTCTTTTGGACTGCAACACATCTCACAACTCTCACCATACCTCAGTTGGCTTTGTCCCCATTCAGCTATAAAGTTCTGGGTCTTAAGCAGTCTACTTGCATGCAGACTGTCCAGGAATCACTGCTCCCTTATGCAGGGCTGGAAATCAGTTCATCAGGCATTTTTCCTAACCATTATTTTTTGATCATCCCTTAGGTAATATTATTTTTATACTATTCAGAAGTTTGTGGTGTTCCCAAAACAGACAGAGCTGAGGTTCCTGAATGGAAACAGAAAATGCCTAGAGAACTTTTAAACATTTTTTGAGGCTCTGTTCAAATGTTATGTAGGAGTCTTTATTAAATTTCTCATTTGGAAGTAATTATGTTGTGGCCCCTGTGTGCAATTCTACAATATCCGTCACATTTTATTCATCCGATGCATAGCGTAGATTCTACCTCACAATAGATACATAATAAATGTTTGTTAAATGTGTCAAATGTTCTTTTGCTTCCCTGACCTTGCGTATGCTCCCTCCCCCACCCCAATTGCAAGACATTTCCATTCTTTTATTTCCCGGGGAAACTACAGCTTATACTTTAACATCCAGTATAAATTAAACCTTTTTTTTTTTTAAGTCAGATTTTCAAAGCATTTACCACATTGTATAGTCATCTTAATTATGCCCTGACCTCCAGCAGCAGAGTACAAGCTCTGGAAAACAGGAGAAGATAAGGATCTTGGTGTGGTTGAAAGAACCCGGGTTTCAGTTTCAGAGGGAATGGGTTTAAATGAATTGGCTTTATACTTAATGGTTTTGAAATTTTTAGTGAATTTAGTAACTTTTTTCAAATTGCCTGATACATACTTGGCCTCCATAAATGACAGTTATTATTGTTGTATGGTATTAATGAAATATTTGTTATTGCAAAGTATTTATTGAACCAATGAGCTTATGAGTGAGTGAATGAATGACCAATAGTTAGAGTTTTTACTTGTATTATCTTTGTCAACTACTTTTTCTCATATCTGACATTTAATCATTCTCATTGGTTTAGCAATGCCTCTTAATGAACTGCTCCTGTACAAGGTTTTTAATGAAGTCAAGTTGACCTGTGATAATACCCTGTCAGTAAAGAAAAATTTGTTTCTGCTATCTCACAAGTCTCCAGATTTTGCTAAAAGGTTGGAGACATCATTTATCTAAAGATAAACTTTCTTTTATGTGTTATCATAATTCTTTAAACAAAAAAGGAAGAAGGATTAGTAGTAAATACCAACCAATAGTGATAATAGCTGCTCATTATTTTTTTTTTCTTTATTGATTAAGGAATCACATATGTGTCCTTATCCCCTCATTGCCCTCCCCCACCTCTTGCTCATGCCCTCCCCTCATCCCTCCTCCCCCAGGGTCTGTGTCCATTGATTAGGCTTATATGTATGCATACAGGCCTTTGGTTGATCTCTCTCCCTTCCCCCGACCCTCCCCTACCTTCCTTCTGAGGTTTGATGGTCTGATTGATGCTTCTCTGTCTCTGGATCTGTTTTTGTTCATCAGTTTATGTTGTTCATTATATTTCACAAATGAGTGAGATCATGTGATATTTATTTTTCTCTGACTGACTTAGTTTGCTTAGCATAATGTTCTCTATTTCCATCCATGCTGTTGCAAATGATAAACGTTCCTTATTTTTTACAACAGCATAGTATTCCATTGTGTAGATGTACCACAGTTTTCTAATCCACTCATCTCCTGATAGGCACTTAGGCTGTTTCCAAATATTAGCTATGGGAAATTGTGTTGCTATGAACATAGTGGTGCATATATCCTTTTTGATTAGTGTTTCTGGTTTCTTGGGATATAGTCCTAGAAGTTGGATTACTGGGTCAAATGGGAGTTTCATTTTTAGTTTTTTGAGGAAAGTCCATACTGTTCTCCACAGTGGCTGGACTAGTCTGCATTTCCACCAGCAGTGCACAAGGGTTCCTTTTTCTCTGCATCCTCACCTGCACTTGTCATTTTTTGATTTGTTGATGATAGCCATTGTGACAGGTACGAGATGGTACCCCATTGTCATTTTGATTTGCATCTCTCGGATGATTAGTGACTTTGAACATGTTTTCATATGTCTCTTGGCCTTCTGTATGTTCTGTTTGAAAAGTACCTATTTAGGTCCTTTGCCTATTTTTTAAAAATAGATTGTTTATCTTCCTTTTGTTAAGTTGTATGAGTTCACTGTAAATGTTGGAGATTAAACCCTCATGGAAGATAACATTGGCAAATATATTCTCCTATGCAATGAGCTTTCTTGTTGTTTTGTTGATGGTTTCTTTTGCTGTGCAGAAGCTTTTTATTTTGATGTAGTCCTATTTGTTTATTTTCTCTTTAGTTTCCATTGCCCTAGGAGTTGTATCGATAAAAATATCACTTCAGCAGATGTCTGAGATTTTGCTGTCTGTGGATTCCTCTAAGATTTTTATGGTTTCCCAACTTATGTTTAAGTCTTTTATCCATTTAGAATTTATTTATGTGTATAGTGTAAGTTGGTGGTCTAGTTTCATTTTTTTTTGCATGTATCTGTCCAATTTTCCAAGAATTAAATTAAAGCCCATAAATCTATGGCATTTTTAAATTATTTTTTTAAATTTTTTTTTATTGATTTTTTTTACAGAGCTGAAGGGAGAGGGATAGAAAGTCAGAAACATCAATGAGAGAGAAACATCCATCAGCTGCCTCTTGCACGCCCCCTACTGGGGATGTGCCCGCAGCCAAGGTACATGCCCTTGACCGGAATCGAACCCGGGACCCTTCAGTCCGCAGTCCGACACGCTATCCACTGAGCCAAACCGGTTTCGGCAATCTATGGAATTTTAAAATATATTTTATTGATTTTTTTACAGAGCAGAAGGGAGAGGGATAGAAAGTCAGAAACATTGATGAGAGAGACAT
Source organism: Antrozous pallidus (assembly GCA_027563665.1). Classification (NCBI taxonomy): domain Eukaryota; kingdom Metazoa; phylum Chordata; class Mammalia; order Chiroptera; family Vespertilionidae; genus Antrozous; species Antrozous pallidus. The sequence continues at coordinate 29,646,796 of CM050514.1, read as the reverse complement.
TGATCAGCTGCCTCTTGCATGCCCCCTACTGGGTATGTGCCCGCAGCTAAGATACATGCCTTTGCTGGAATCGAACCCAGGACCCTTCAGTCCGCAGTCCGACAATCTATGGCATTTTTATACACCAATAGTAAACTTACAGAAAGAGATATTTTAAAAAATCTCATTTACCATTGCACCAAAAAATTAAGATACCTGGGAATAAATTTAACTAAGGAGATAAAAGACTGTATTCAAAAAACTATAGGACACTGAAAAAAAGATAGAGGAAGACATAAACAGATGGAAGAATATACCGTGTTCATGGATTGATAGAATCAACATAATTAAAATGTCCATACTACCCAAAGCAATCAATAGATTCAATGCACTCCCCATTAAAAAACCAATGGCATATTTCATAGACCTAGAATGAACGATCTAAAAATTCATCTAGAATAACAAAAGACCCCAAATAGCTGCAGCAATCCTGAAAAAGAAGAACAAAGTAGGAGGGATTTCAATACCAGATATCAAGCTATATTACAAAGCCACTGTTCTCAAAATTTCCTGAACTGGCACAAGAACAAACATATAGACCAATAGAATAGTATAGAGAACCCAGAAATTGACCAAAACTACAATGCTCAATTAATATTTGACAAAGGAAGCAAAAGTATATAATGGAGTCAAGACAATCTGTTCAGTATATGATGCTCATTAAATTTTTATACAATCAATGCATACATATTACATAATAAATTTACTAAGTATTTCTAACTAATACAATATACATGTCACAATTAATACCCTGTACTTTTAAAGTTCATAAAAATCCAGACTGCATATTTTCCGAACAATTGAATATCTTTGTGTAAAAGCCTAGCATTGACTATGTCACCTGGTCTGTCATAGAATCTTATTCCTTTTCATGTTTGTTGTAAAAACGACAATAGTATATCTGACATTTCGAGATAAAGTAAATTTGCATTTCACAGTTATAGTCACCATCCCTTTTTTGCTGCGATAAAATATTGAAAAGGGGAGAAAAAACACAACCCAGTAAGACATCCTAACAATCTACACATTCCTGAAACATAAACAAAATGAAGAATTCGACAGCCCACAAATCAATGTTCCTATTGTAGAGATTCATTATCTGCTATCTTGCTTGACTGAATAGCTTTATGACTGAAGAAGAATAAGAGCTCATTCATTTCCCTCCTTCTTACAGCATATCGGAGAAGTAAAGCACCGAGTGAAATGGGCACACTATCAACTGTGTGGATTTTTCTTCTGTATGTCAGGATGCTACCAGCCCAGATATGCTTTTTATTTTCTTCCCAACCCCTCTGCTTGATTTTCCTTGTCTGTAATTTGCAATTTGCTGAACTTAGACTCATTCTCATTTTACATGCAAACACAACCTTTCAACCCCTTTTCCTTTTTTTGCCAGTGATTTTGAGTTTAATATCTCGAAAACCACACAAGATTTTTTTTCTCCCTCAGAGGCTGCTGATTCAGCAGGGCATTCCTCCTTTTGAAAGGCAAAGCCATTTCCAGTGCACATTCTCCTAAAGATGATTTGTTTTTTCTTAGCCTTAGAAGTTTTGTCATCCTCTGCATTTCTCTCAGCCTAAGAGGCTCCCTTCTGCCTTTTCTGTTTATTTATTGCCTGCTGGGCTAACAATAGTTTTTCTGGAATCAGGGGAATTTCTTACCTTCTGACTTCTTGCTGGTCAACACAACTCTCCACTTTGAAATAGTACACTTGGAAATGAAATATTAATATATGAGAGTAGACAGTGTTTCAAGAAAGAAGACAAAGTAAGGAAATACATATCTGATCATTTTCTATGACACAGAAAAAGCAATTGTGTGTGTGTGCATGTGTGTGTGTGTGTGTGTGTGTGTGTGTGTGTGTTTGTGTGTGTGTGTGTTTATGGCATGTATGCATATGTTTGAATGGGATAGCAAATCATTTACTTTTAAAAGAGCATCATGGGCCATTTTTACAGTGTGTATATGAGGTGACTTGTGTCTCTTTGCAAATCTAGGGTGGTGTTTGTTTGTTTTTTATTATTCAAAGGAAACAGCAATTCAGTTGGTGCCTGGAAAAACAAACTAAAAAAATTGAAAAGGGATTGGAACCAGGGAAGGTAAGATGTAGAAGGAATTTGTAGAAAGAAGCCAGATTTCTACCGCGAATACCTGTGCTTAACTAATATCTTATCAGCTCTGCAGGTGAGTAGTTGAGTTCTATATGTTTTCAAACGAGATACTCGAGGATGTAATGATTAGGAAAGGGGAAGAAGAGGTAAGCAGTGTCTCACATGATGCCAGAACAAATGCCCTTCTCTCTGGTCTTTCCTCTCCAATAACAATAACCAGATCTGACGTTGTAGTGATGTTTTATTTAATTTAAGTTTTGTGAAATGCAGAGACAGATCATTTAAATCCCCTGAAGTAATTTTGCTACATCTCAGCCTTCATCACCATTTACTCTTAGAAAAAAAAAGGACAAGAAAAATTGCTAACATATTTTTTTCCAATTAAAATGTTTATTGACAAAAGCTTAAAGACTTTAGTGTATCATCGTTATTGTGTTTATTTTGAAAGGACTGTGTCATTTGAGTACTCTCATAAGGCACAAACCATAAATATTTATAGCATGCCTGGGCATTCATGACTAGTTTCAACAAAACAAAGCAAGAAAAGACAAAGGAGCTGCTTCTTCTTAAAAATAAGTCAAATCTGGGCATAGATATATAACAAAAATCTCTAGGTTTGTGAACCCTAGTTTTACTCCCTTATTTGCAATTGTGTAGGACTCCATTTAGATGGGTTAAAAACAAGACAACAGGCTCTAAAAGGAGTTGTTTTTGGTAAGCCCATGCCCCTACACTGACACTTACAGTTTCTGCTCTCCCAAAAAGGGAAACGGTCAATCAGGAAATACTTGATCAGCACTAGTTAGGTAATCTGCCCGATAGATCCTTGCCATCCCAGCAAGGAGAGTAACTTGCAACAACCAACTTGATTGTTGCCTAGCACAAAACTCCCTTGTTCCTGCTCCCATGGAAGCCTTTCATGTTGCACTGCTCCCCAGAGCTCCTTTTTTTCTACTCGATTGGATGCTACCCGACTCAAATTGATCGTTGCTCAAATAAATTCTTAAAATTTATAATATATCTGCTCATCTTTGAACAGATATCATGTTGATAGCAAAATAAATATAATATAAATAACATTTCTTTTTCATGAAAATAAAAGGTTTCAAGTGTGTCCAAATTAAAATATTTATGAAACTTTTAAATAGCATCTTTTGTTAAAATTTGGTTCATGGATTATCTGCATCAGAATGATCTAGATCAAGGTTTTTTCTTTAAAAAATATTTTTCAGAGAGGAAGAAAGAAAGAGAGAGAGAGAGATAGAAACATCAATAATGAGAGACAATCATTGATTGCCTTTTGCAGCCCCCTACACCTCCTCTCTCGGCACATACACACTAGGAATTGAGCCTGCAACCTGAGCCTGTTCCCTGAATAGGAATTGAACCAGTGACCTTCTGGTCCATAGGTTGACTGACACTCAACCACGCAGGTCAGGCTAGATAAAGGCTTCTTAAACTGTGTGTGATGATGTGATGAAGTTCCTTTTTAAAACTGTGTATGATGAAGTTCCTTTTTTTTTTCTTGCTCTGTAGGGGACTGAAATTTTTTTGTTCTTTGCTCTATACAATGAGACAAGTCCATTAATCATGGGGCCTGGATGTTGCCGCAATATCAGATTGTTCAGAAAGTTTCTGATTCCTTAATCTCATTATCCATACTTCCTTCTTCCACTACTGGTAACAGTTTGCAAACTCACACTGTTCTCAAAGCACACTTTGAATTAACAGGCTGGTGGGAATCCTAAATAATCAGAATCTGTGAGATAGCTTTTAGGGACTGGCATCCTATATAATAAAACCCTAATATGTAAATGGATTGAACGGTGGAATGTCCGGTCCCTGTGATGTGCACTGAGTACCAAGGGGCAGATGCTCAATGCAGGAACTGCCGCCTGGTGGTCAGTGTGCTCCCACAGGGGGAGTGCCGCTCAGCCAGAAGCCGGGCTTATAGCTGGTGAGTGCAGCGGCAGTGGTGGGAGCTTCTCCTGCCTCAGCAGGGGGGTAACAGGCCTAAGTGGGCATTTGGATATCCCCCGAGGGGTCCCAGATTGTGAGAGGGCTCAGGCTGGGCTGAGGGATGCACCTACCAGTGCACGAATGTCTTGCACTGGGCCTCTAGGTTTTAATAAGGCCCCAGATGGTATTTATGCACTGGGAAGTTTGGGAACTATTGCCTTCTGATAAACCTGAATATTGTCCTTTCTTTCAGTCATAAGCCTATGGAACCTAATATCAATAATAATGCTTTTAGAGCAAAAGAATTTGTAAGAGAGAATTTTCTCTAAAGCCAAGCACATTGTCTGTGCCCTCACAATACTTTAGCTCTCCCTCTAATAGTCACTATCCAGGCCCGGCATTTATCTTTCATCACCTGAAGACCTCTATTCTCTCTGTCCATTAGACACATTTGCTCCTTTTTTTTCTTCTCTTGGATTTCAAAGCATTGCATCAGTTGAATCACCTCTTCCACTTCTGTGTTTCTTTCACTTACTCCCTCCTCACCGTAAATTGTGACCATTAGCCTTGCCCTAAGTTCAACCTTATCTCTGTTATATTTGATGCATTCTCCCTCAGTGATCTTCATCCATTTTGATGACTTCTCTTTGTTACTTCTATATTAACAATTCCAGTTTTTTTTCCCATTTTAATCCAGTGTTCTTTCCACTACTCTCTTCTGCCTATAAGATTACAATCCTTAAAACTATTTTCTTCCTATCATTTCTATCTCTGACACTGTTAGCCTTTTGCCCTCTGACCTTGAAATTGGCCACACAAGATACATTCTTACAGTTCTGTTACATGCCATTAAGGCATAGTTGAAAGTTAGTGTTGCCCCTGGAATTGTGTATGACAATAGTCTTGATTCTCTCAATCACCCAGGCTTACTATACAGCCATGCAGACAGATTTTGTTTCCATAGTTATTCATTTATACACTAGGGGCCTTATGCACAAAATTTGTGCACTAGGGTGGGGAGAGGTTGGCAGTCCCTCAGCTCAGCCTGTGCCCTCTCACAATCTGGAAGCCCTGTGATCAATCACTCCAAAGAGGTAGGCTCTGCCCACCTGGCCAGGGCTCTGTGATGGACTACCCCCATAGCGGGAGGTCCTGCCCACTCGCCTCACTGCTGCTATGGGGTAGCCTGGGCCTCCCTCTGCAGGGCAATTGTGGAGGCCACTGATTGCTTGATCACCCCACTGATGGGCTGGTGGCGGGGCCTCCCTCTGCAGGGTGATCATGAGGCGATGGCAGCACCCCTGACCAATCATATCACATTTGCCTTGGCTGGCCTGGCACCAGTGGGTGTCATAGCATGGTCATCAGGAAGGTCATCCAGATTGTCGTTCTGCTGTTTGGTTGTTTGGTCAATTTGCATATTATTATTGGTGTGACCCTGGTGTGGGTCCACTTATTCATGCATTTCCCCCCAAAAATATTGTAAATATATATTTTCTTCCTTATTATTTTCTTAATAAGTTTTTCTTTTATCTAGCTTACTTTATTGTAAGAATACAGAATCCTATATATTAAAAGTCTAATATGCTAAGTGTTTGATTGATGGGGCAGCTGTTCAACCAATCAAAGTGTAATATGCTAATGATATGCTAAGGCCACTCAACCACTCACTATGATGTGTACGACCACTAGGGGGCAGAGAGTCGACTGGTTTACCAGTCACTATTACATGCACTGACCACCAGGGGGCAGATGCTCTGACTGGTTGGTTAGCTTGTGGATAAGGACTGAGCGAGATGGGCTGGACATGCCCTGGAACCCTCCCACGGTTCCTCCCACGCTGGCCAACCTCCTGGATAACCTCACAGGCCCTGATAATGCACCAGTGGGGTCCCTCGGCCTGGTTTGTGCCCTCTCACAATCCAGCACCCCTCAGGGGATGTTAGAGAGCCAGTTTTGGCCTGACAGTGAGAGAAACAACCAGTCGCTGTGATGCATACTGACCACCAGGGGGCAGACACTCAATGCAGGAACTGCCCCCTGGTGGTCATTGTGCTCCCTCAAGGGGAGCACTACTCAGCCAGAAGCCGGGCTCACAGATGGTGAGTGCAGTGGTGGTGGTGGAAGCCTCTCCCACCTCCACGGCAGTGCTAAGGATGTCCAACTGATGGCTCCTGGACTATAAAAGGGAACAGGCCAGGCTAAGGGACCCCGCCAAATGCACAAATTTTGTGCACCGAGCCTTTAGTATAATACATATAAAAACAAAATATGAATTAATTGACTATTTACAATGCTGTAGGTAGGGCTTCTGGTCAAAAGTAGGCTCTTAGTAGTTAAGGTTTTGGGGAATCAATAGTTTTACATACATTCTCCATTGCATGTGTGTATGTGGGAGAGTCAATGCACTTAACCCCCACATGTTCAAGTATATATTGCTGTATACTCAGCAGTAGAATGCCCTGGGGAGCAGCTGACATAGAGCCAGGGAAACACATCCTACAATTCTATGTAATCACCTGGAGCACAAGGAACATATCTTTCACGACTGTGTCGGAATTGGCATTACCCTGAGAACAGAGAGTCCACTCAGTATTGATTTAATTTATCAGTGGTGAGGGTTTTGACAGATTCTCAAGCCTCAATTTATATGCAGTTTACAGCCAGTGATGTTTTGGATTGTGACTTGGAAGTGAGAGTGTATCATTAGAGATAAGGTTATTGTGATTGTCAAGACACTTAGCAGCTTATAGAGTCTTTTTCTTGTGTGCTCTCTTATGAAGCTCATCACAACCTGATAAAGTTGGAAACCCTCTAGTTTTGATGTTATACTAATGGAAAACTCATGGATGTTAAGAACCTGCCAATTTTTTCCCTCAGCTACTGTATGTAGATTAATATTCAAATTCAGATCTCAGGATTCTTTATGATCTTTCTATGGTACCAGGCTGCTTTTCTAACATGGACAGCTCTGCCTCCTCTTATTATACACCCAGATTAAAAAGTAAATAAATAAAAGTTTATGACCTTATTCCTGTTTAAAATGACCAATACAGTATTGCAGGTAAAAAACAACTAGTACCAAAGTCGATAACCATTATACATAAAACATGAGACCAAAAGTGGAATATTTAAGAACACTATCTCCTCTTCAGGAAGACATTTAGTAATTCTTAATGAGCCAAATAAAATAGCCATCTAGTCCAATATGTAAATCTTCCTATTTTATCATTGTTCCACCACAGCCTTGAACTCCATTCTTCTAAGTGGCTTAAGTAACAGATGCATTTTTGAGAGGGTTGAGACATGAGTCTAGGGAGTAAATAAGGAAAGTTTATGCCTCTCTTCAAAGGATGAATGAATTGGAATTAGAGGGATAATTGAACCAGAGGCTACTTCAAACTGCCTCTATTTCCTTCTATGGTGCAAGACTGAGAACTAACTGATGGCAAGGTCCCCATCCTCTGCCTTTTGCTCAGGTTGGTGCTTCCATACATGATCTTTGAACCATTGCAAATGCTTGTAAAATGTACAGATTCTTGAGGTCTATCTCTGATTGATAAAATCAGATTTTCTGGGATAGAGACTTTGATATTTATGGACAATGAAGTCAGAAATTCTGCCAGAGACAAATTACCTGATTGTGTATGCAGTTACAAACCTTTTCCTGGGGGCTAGTTCCCCAAGAATATGTCAAACTTTTGGCAGCTTTCTGTACCACCTATTAGAATGAATCAACATTAATGAATACTTGCAGCATTTTGTCTCACGGGAATTGAATATCAGATGCTTACCTCTCTTTTTGATGGCAGCAAAAACTTAAATTAGAGAGATAAAAGGACAGTATGGCATTTTTTCCCCATGTCAATTGTTATTTCCTATTTAGTCTTATTAATGTTCATGTTTTTTGAAAAATAAGCAGCTATATTCTTTGACAGGATTATTAAATCTGAAATTGTGTTCATGTGCCTGTGGCTTGTACCTGATGTAATCAGAAAAGAAAATAATGTCTAAGCCAAAATCTCCAGTTTAAGATAGGAATAAAATATTCAAATAGCAGATTTTGTTTAGCCATAAGCTATATAAAGCCTGGGGAGAAGATTAAATAGAGAAAGTTGAGAAACATTTTGAAATGTTAAGTTATAGTACAACTCCACCCAATGGATTTCTTTTGAATTTCACTTGTGCTGAGAAACACTAGATGCCATCTGAATTTATATTTGATCATGAGTATGTAAAAATTAAATGACTAGAGATGTGGAAGAGAAAGAGTCGGCAGAAAATACATCCATATATAAACATTTTTTATATATGTGGAAAATTTTCTACTCTAAAAATATATTCCATATTTTCATTTATCGGTCTATGTCTCTATATATGTAAACTTAGTAAATGATGTCAATGAAATTTATTTTTAAAATGTTAAGAAACATTTTACAAACTGCTGACGGCAGTTTTTGAGGCCATCTACATGATGATAAGGTTATGCTTCTTAGCTCTTGTGTCATGTATTTAATTGGTTGGGACTTATAATCCAATAGTTCAATAAAGACAGAAGTGAGATAATTAGATTTTTCTTCCACCTTTTCCATTACCTTGGTTTGCTATAATAGGCAAATAATTTAATATCTCTATTCCTGTTTCCTCTTCAGTGAAATGAGGACAACCACATTAGCATTTTTTTAAAACATTAGCATCAAGAATTAATTGAGCCAAGGACTGGAAAGAATCACAAGCACATGGAGAAAATGTTCGTTAATATTCTGCAAGATAACATCATTACTTTATTTCTTGGAACAGTTTAGAAATACTAGTAACCACATATTTTTTTAAAAACTATACCCACATAAATAATGCTAAAAAATTAATGAGATGCCAATAAAACCAATAAAAATGAATACAATAAGTGGCAATGTAGTTTAGTTTAGTTGAGCATAAGAAATAATTAAATATACTTCACGAATGGTAAAGTAAGGATTAAGCTGCTAAAAATTTCAAACATAGTGGCTTAAGTAAGATAGAAGTTAATTCTTTCTTTAATATAAAAGAGATGGTCATCCAGACTTATAGGGAGACTGTATCACTCACATTCCATTGGTAAGAATTTGGTCACAAAGCCACACCTAGTTTTTAGAGAGCCTGGGAAAAGTAATTACTAATATATATATATTAGAGATCAAGGGAAAGGGAGAGAGATATAGAAACATCCATGATGAGAAGAAACATTGATAGGCTGCTTCCTGTACATCCCCTACTGGGGAATGGACTGAGCCTGCAATCTGGGCATGTACCCTGATCAGGAATCAAACTATGACCTCCTGGCTAATAGGTTGATGCTCAACCACTGATCTACAGCTGCTGGGAGGAATTGTAATTCTGAAGTGGCTTACTGTATTACCAGGGAAAAGGGAAAAAGGCTTTTTTTGTTTTAGGCTAACTAGCATTCTGTGAGTTATATTTATTCTCAGCTCAGTTTCTCAAAGTAGTTTGTAAAATCATTGTATCATCATAAAGAAATCATAGCCTACATTTACTCCCTAGTTGATCTCATTTCATACCATTGCTTTATATCCATCCATATATTGAATATCTCTAAATTTATATTTCCAGCTTTGATCTGGTATATGCTGGAAATATACCAGAATGGTATAGGGAACAGTTTACTCACCCATCCACTTGGTTGTATAACATCTCAAATCTATCGTGTCAAATGACTTAATGGCACCAACATCCACCTGAAATCTAGGAACCATATTTTATTTCTCTCCTTTACATGAAGCCAATTCTTAATATCCCCATTTTGTCTTTCTTCCATCTGTAATAGAAACCCTAAGTTTTACATGGACACCTAGCATCCCAGCTACAGACTGTATTTCCAGCTTCTATTGCAGTCAGGTGAGGTCATATGACTAAGTCCTGTTTATGTTGCCATCCTGTTCTTGTATTACATGTATTTTATTTATTAAAGTCCTTAATATATTAGTCATAGTTGTTTTAAATTACCAAGCTGATAATTCCATCCCTGCCATATTGAAATCTGATAACCTGGATGATATGAACAATTTCTTGAAAGATACAATCTGCCTAAACACACAAGAAGAAATAGACTATCTAAGTAGGCCTATGTATATTAATTACTTTGAACTAATAATTAATAAGTTTCCAAACCAAAAAGCACCAGGCCTACAGGGTGAATTCCACCAAAAATTTAAGGAAGAAATTATACCAATTATCTACAATTTCTTTCAGAAGATAGAAGCAGAGGGAATACTTCATAATTAATTCTCTGAGGCCACATTGCCTTAATAACAAAACCAGACAAAGATATTATAAGAAAACTGTAGAGCATCATGTCTTCTGTACATAGATGCGAATATCTTATCTTCAGCAACCATAAATGATAAGGATATCCTTCATTCCTCAGCCTCTCATCAAATCAATTCCACACCCACTGATGAATTTTTCAATGTAAATATTGGGTCCTTTTACTTGCCATTAATCTTGCTTCCTCTATCTCTGCCTAGGCCACTAGTACCTACCACACTATAGCAATATCCTCTTAATTAGTCTCCTCTTTGCCAGAGTTGTATGACTTGTAGTCTTTTCTTCCCAGTTTCCCACATCTGAGCATATTTCATGTTTCGGTAATGCTGGGCATTTTTAGATTTTCTAAACTTACCATATCCTAACTCACTATGGGGAAGTTGGCATATGCTCTTTTTTTCCCAATGCAGAACACTCCCTGATTTCACTCACCCCCACACCAGTTTGGAGCTCCTATCAACCACCAGGGCCAACTCTAGAGAGGGCATCATTCATGCTGAGAAGCCTTTCTTAGGCCTCAACTGTTGAGTTAGTGTTCTTTGTCTGTACTCCTTCTGTATCATTCTCACATCGTTCTAGCAATTATTGTTCCGAATTCCTGTCTGCATCTCCAAATCTAGACTGTTTTTCAGAGATTACAGAATATAAAACTGTCTTGTTTGTGGTGGTAGCCATTATCAATCAAAGTACCTGGGATATAGATAGTAGGTCCTCAATAAGTGTTTGGTGAATGTCTACACCTACATTAGATGTATTTGGTTTTCTGAAGTAATGTAAAGATAGAGCATGCTAACTCTCAGTAGGCATAGCAATGGTAAATATAGCTTGTTCTATAATGGAGAGAGTTGTGACAGCTCTTTTCAAATGTTTTGGTAGCAACTTCTGCAAAGGTAAGGCTGTTATTATAAAATGTTGCACAAAATCTGATGAAGAAGTCTGCTCCTGGGGATCAGAACTGTAGGAGAATAAAACTGATGAAAGAAAATTACTGTTAGACATTTCATGTCAAACAAACCCTGCAACTCTTGTTTTGTGCCTCCCAGCTTGAGTGCACAAGAGAAAAAATGCAAATTTTCCAATTGAACTACAGCTAACAGTGCATAAATCTCAAGAAGACAGTAGGACACACTTATTAAAACTTGGCAAGGATCAGAAATGAATGACTTGTTTTCTAAAATGCCAGCTTTTTTTCTTTTTAAGATGAGCTTTTTTTCTAAAACCGCATCAATTATGAGTCATTGTCTACTAGCAAAACTGGCACAGTTAAACTTAAAGCTAAGGAATTAAATGGATTGAAAAAATAAACAAGAGGTTTTTTAGATTTTTTTTTTTGGAGGGGGGGATGACTTCAAAAGAATGTGAGATGACTTTCTTGTCTTTATATGTATAGGAACATTAAGTTATGGTAAATGACCAGATACATACTAATGTTGTACTACTGTTTAAAAGAATTCCCTGTGAATCTGTACTTCTGACTTGCTTTGTAAAGAAACTATCTCGACTAGTACATTATAACTTTTTTTGGCAGTCATCTTAGTCAAGATTCTTTGTTTTGCACAACTGAAACTAAGTTATGCTGGGACATTTTTGAGTTATCCTGGGACATTTTCAATTCTTCCTTGGTTACTCTCTATACTCGAGGCCTGGTACATGAAATTTGTGCACGGGGGTTGAGGGGAGGGTGTCCCTCAGCTCAGCCTGCATCCTCTCCAGTTTAAGAAACCAAGGTAGCCCTGACCAATGTGGTTTAGTTGACTGAGCATCATCCCTTGCACTGAAAGATCAAAGGTCTGTTCCATGCCTGGTAAGAGTACATGCCTTGGTGTGGCTTGATCCCCACTGAAGCAGCCAATTGATGTCTCTCTCTCTCTCTCTCTCTCTCTCTCTCTCTCTCTCTCTCTCTCTCTTTCTCTCTCTCTCTCGCAGATCATCAAAAATATATTCTTAAAAATAAAGAAACAAAGGCAATTTTTTTAAGTATATAGGGGTATATCCTAGAACCCAAGGACGAGGATGTAGTTAGACCTCAAGAAATGGAAACTTTCATAAAATTCCCCCCATTCCTTCTTTTTATTCTTCCTTTCATCATTTCTTTCTGTGGTCCACATGGCAGAATATTGTTACACCAAGAACTTCTCAGTTTCAATTCTGCAATCTCAAAAGAGAGAATCTAACTGATCCAGTTTGGACATCTGTCCAATAAACCATTGAATGGATGGGTTGGGTCATACAGGAAAGCATTTCTGCCAAGATAGACAGATTGCTTCCAGGAGAAGGGAAGGATATGAGGGGCTGGTTACCAGAGCCCATTATAGATGGTTATCAATTTCTGGATGATACCAAGAAATACTAGTCTCACATTAAATTAGTGTAGTAAGCGCGCGGGCGCACGCACACACACACACACATACACACACACACACACACACACACACACACACACACACAGTGTTATGTTTCAATAAAGTGTCTTCCTAAAGACCTAATCAAATAAGTTCTACCTTCACCTATTCTAGACCTGTTTACATGAATTGTAGGTAGGTGAATGGATGAATATTGGCAATAACTATCTTTGGGGTCCAATGCCAGTTCATTTTTTAAATCACTGCCTGTGGCATCTGCTTCCTGGCTGTAAATGAGTGAATAATTAAAGATCACGTTAATTAATTAATTCATATCATCAAGCTCATTTGGGAGGATCCTCCAATAAATACCCATATGAGTATGGGTTTCATATTGGTCTACATTAGGAATTCTGGATGAATGTCTCTCTCAAAATCATTTCCCCCATAATTTTTGAGTGATCCTGGGACATTTTCAATTCTTCCTTAGTTACTCTCTATACTTGAGGCCTGGTACATGAAATTTGTGCATGGGGGGTTGGGGGGAGGGTGTCCCTCAGCTCAGCCTGCATCCTCTCCAATCTGGGACCTCTCGAGGGATGTCCTACTGCCGGTTTAAACCTGATCCTCCTGGTAGGATCGGGCCTAAACGACCAGTTGGACATCCTTCTCATAATCCAGGACTGCTGGCTCCATGCTGCTTTCCTGCCTGCCTCCCTGATTGCCCCTAACCACTTCTACCTGCCAGCCTGATTACCAGCTCACCACTACCCTGCCAGCCTATATGGTGTTTAATTGTTCCCCTGCCAGCCTGTTTGCCCCCAACTTCCCTCTTCTGCCAGCCTGGTCACCCCTAACTGCCCTCCCTTGCAGACATGGTCCCTACCAACTGCCCTCTCCTATTGGCCTGATGGGCCACAACTGCCCTCCCTTGCAGGCCTGGAACCTCTCAACTGTCCTCCCCTGCTGGTCATCTTGTGGTGGCCATCTTGTGTCCACATGGGGGCAGGATCTTTGTCCACATGGGGGCAGGCCCCTTATGTGTTGGAAGTGACGGTCAATTTGCAAATTACTCTTTTATTAGATAGGATAGAAGCCTGGTGCATAGGTGGGGACCAGCTAGTTTGCCCTGAAGGGTGTCTTGGATCAGGGTGGGGGTTCCCTTGGGGTGTGGGGTGGCCTGGGCAAGGGGCCTGTGGTGGTTTTCAGGATGGCCCTGCCTCCCAACAACCCAAGCAGAGGCACTTAAGATCTGGGATTAATTTATGTTCTACAATTGAAACTTTGTAGCCTAGAGCAGAGCCAAGCCTTCTGCTCGCTCCATGGAGACAGCCATTTCTGTTTGAAACTTTGTAGCCTACAGTGGAGGCCTTGACCTAAGCTTGGCTTCCTCCATCACCCCAGCAACCCTATCTATGCCTCTCCTCTCTCTAGCTCCGTGGCTGCCACCATTTCTTTTTGGATTACCTATCTTCTATAATTGAAACTTTGTAGCATTGAGTGGAGGCCTAGGCAGGCAACGGCAGGCAGAAAGCTTGGCTTCCTCCATTGCCGGGGAAACCCAGGCCTCCCTCCTGCTCTTAGTGGTGGCAGCCATCTTGGTTTGGGTTTATTTGCATAATTTACTCCTGATTGGCTTGTGGGTGTGGCTGTGGGCATGGCTTGATGGGAGGTACAGACAATTTGCATATTACTCTTTTATTAGATAGGATGCTGATGACACCCTAATATATATGACTGGCCTTCATCATTTTCCCAAAAAGTAGGCCTACATTTTATTTCTATCATTTCTTACTGCTGTCTCAAAACTGAACACATTTCAGTGTCACCTCCTTGTCTCCACTCTCTGTGAATGGTTCCATATTCCTTGACAGCCATATTTTTTCAGTCTTCAAGTTCTGGTGGAGGTGAAGAAATCCCATTGAATCTATTTCACTTGCCCTCTAACTTGATTTATTCCAGAGTCATCATTTTTATCTTGGACCAAGATAGCCATGTTTTAATTTTGTTCCTTTGTCTCCACCTTCTCCTTTTGTTCATTTTCATATTGCCCCCAGAATTAACTGCTATAAGTATATTGAGATGATGATTTTTTTATTTGTTTGTTTATTTTAAAGACAATTTTGGAAGGGGGAACACCAAGATGGCAGCATAGGTAAACACCTATTGTTCTGCCCCGCGCAATGATTTAAGAACTACAACATAACAGCAGAACAGACAGCACCCAGAATCGCCAGAAAGCTGGCTGAGTGAAGACTCCACTAATAAGAGTAAAGGTGGGATGCTGAGACTCAGGAGCGGCGGGAACGCAGCCTTTCAGACGGAAACAGGTTAGGAGCTGTCCTGGTCCCGCACGCGTGGGCTGGGGCTGGAGCAGCAACCCCGGCCGGATTTCTCCAATGGGGAGGGTGGAGACATCCCACTACATGGACTCCCCAGCGCCAGGCAAGGTCCGAGGTCTGGGGAACGCACCCTGGAAGTGGGGCGCGGCAGAGGCTCCTAGTCTGCGAGAAACCCGGAGGCGGGGAAAAGAAGTTTCCGCGCAAGGGTCGCGCAAACCCGCGACTTGCCCCCTGGAAACTTGTCTCCTGGTTCCGGAAACCATCTATTTTACAACCCTGGGCTAGACTTTTGGTGTGCAGACACATTTGGGGAAAGGCAGAGTTGTCTGGCAAGGGGAAGAGACTAGCGGCTTTCTCTTGGAGGTGTCTGCAGCCAACCCCATCCAACAGAGACCTGTGCGCGCGAGCGCCGCATAGGACGTAGCTGACACCGAGGCTGCCTGCGCAGCCCAGAGACTCCGCCCATCCAACCTGAACACAGTCTCCCTTCACAGCCAATTGGCCTGGAGGTCAAACCCTCCTAGGGCTAACAACAACAAGCTGGGTTTAAATTCAAAAATACTGAATACAACCCATAAAGGATTGCAGTAAGAATACCCACCTCAGGTAACTGGGGAGGCTGAGCCACTGTCCCTTTGAGGATATCTACCACATAAAGCAGCCACCATGCAGAGATATGGAAAGAAATCAGGTGTGAAAGAAATGGAGGAGAAAAGACGACAAGACATAGAGCTCAAAACCATGGTTATAAGGCTTTTCAAGAGGCTCCTAGAAAAGGCTGATCAACTTAATGAAAGTTACCAGGAAATAAACAAGACCAACCAGGAAATGAATGAGAATTACAAGGATATGAGTGAGACCCTCAAGGAAATGAATGAGACCCTCAAGGAAATGAACAAGACCTCTGAGGATAAGAACCAGACCCTCACGGATAAAAAAAAGGACCAACTAGAAATCAAGCATACACAGACTGAAATAAAAAACATTACACAAAGTCCTAAAAGCAGTCCAGAGGGCCACAAGAACCAAGTCAAAGATTTGAAATACAAAGAAGCAAAATCCACTCAGCTGGAAAAGCAAGAAACAAAAAGAATTCAAATAATTGAAGATAGCGTAAGGGGCCTCTGGGACAACCTCAAGCATGCCAACATCCGAATTATTGGGGTCCCAGAAAAAGAGAGAGAGCAAGTTAATGAAAACCTACTTGAAGAAATAGTGACTGAAAACTTCCCCCACCTGGTGAAAGAAACTGACTTAAAAGCCTAAGAACTCCACAGAACCCCAAAATATAGGAATCTAAAGAGGACCACACCAAGACATATCATAATTAAAATGCCAAGAGCAAAAGATAAAGAGAGAATATTAAAAGCAGCAAGAGAAAAACAGTTGGTTACCTACAGGGGAGGACCCATACAATTGTCAGCGGATTTCTCAACAGAAACGATGCAGGCCAGATGCGAGTGGCAAGAAATATTCAAAATAATGAAGAGCAAGAATCTACAACCAAGATTACTCTATCCAGAAAAACTATCATTCAGAATTGAAGATCAGATAAAGTGCTTCGCAGATAAGAAAAAGCTAAAGGAGTTCATCACCACCAAACCAGAATTATATGAAATGCTGAAAGATATTCTCTAAGAAGAGGAAGAAGAAAAGGGTAAAAATATAAATTATGAACAACAAATACACATCTATCAACAAATGAACATAAAAATCAAGTGAATTGATAGGCTGATGAACAAGATAAACTGGTGAATATAACAGAAACATGGACATAGAGAGGGAATGGACTGACAATTCTTGGGGAGAAAAGGGTTGTGGGAAGTGCAGCAAGAGACTGGACAAAAATCTTGCAACAATGGGAGAGGACTTTGGGAGGGGGAGGGTGGGATAGGTATAGGGCAGAGGGGAGATATAGGGGGATAAAAAAGGGGAAACAATGTAATTAATAAACTGAACAATAAAGGAAAAAAAACTAAAAAAAATAGATCACTCAAAATGACAAACTGAACTTAATAAAAAAAAAGACAATTTTGGAGTTTTCATTGTGAACAGTCTAATGTCTAGGGCAGTGGTCAGCAAAGTGCGGCTCGCTATCCACATGCGGCTCTTTGGCCCCTTAAGTGTGGCTCTTCCGCAAAATACCATGACCTGGGCGAGTCTATTTTGAAGAAGGGGCATTAAAAGAAGTTTTAAAAATTTGGCTCTCAAAAGACATTTCAATCAATGTACTTTTGATATTTGGCTCTGTTGACTAATTAGTTTACTGACCACTGGTCTAGGGTGTCTTTAAATTTGTCCATAGTATAACTTTTCATTATTATCTCCCTGTCACATATAATTTGTTAGAACTGTATAGAATTCTGACCATGCCACAAACATGTCATCTTCCTATACACTGTGAATATATACTTGCTACATTACATAGTAAAATTTTTGTGTAAATCTCTTTCCTTAATAGACAGTGGGTTTCCCAAGGGAAGGTATGCAATATTTGTTCCTCTTTGTATCCATCCTAGGGTAGAGCCTATGATGGCACAGATTTTGGATGGATTCTGGTTTAATGAAGCTATGTCTATCCAATAAGCTTATACAATTATTTTTCAACTGAAAAAGAATTACACACCATAGGAAGCAGAAATTTATTATATATTGTGATGATTTTCCTATACTTGTGAAACATCAGTAATAATTGCCTTATGTTATGGAAATTTACTTACTGACAAATTCTATGTCATGGATGACAGCCAGAAATTACAGTGTTAAAAAATATTACAAAAGAACAATGTCACCTCCTAACTACACATTTTTCCTTTTTCCTTCAAGTGTAGCTCTTCATACACATTTAAATATATTCATATCACACCAATTTAGGTTTTTATGAAATCTTTTTGTAATTTTAAGTTGCCTCTAAAGCTCAACTATCCTTGATAATTTGAAAAACGCCATACATATGTAATAGAATGTTATATTCAGTACCTGCCAAGGCAGGAAAGAAGTAGAAGCCTCATTTCAAAGTGAGGATACATTCCAGGGTTTATAAAAAGGAGTTACTGGTGAACTTGTTTTACAATCCTGAACTGACCACCAACTTCTGCCTATAAGCAAGTTTGAGGGGGCCAAGAAATGAAGTGGAGATTAAGAGTCCTTTGGGAAGCTGCTGGGGCACTACGTGTCCCATTACCCTTCAGAAGAGTAAGGCTTGGTGCCTTCAAAATAATGTCAGTAGTTAAGAACATGATGTATTTACATGTAGAATGTACTTGTTCCAGAGTTCACTTAATTCATTAAGGAAGGGACCATCAGAATGGTCAAGCTGATACAAAAACACGTGTTAGGCTGATTACATAGGGACATGTACAAAAAATATTGGTATAGGACGTCCAGTTAGATACAAAGCTAGTAAATGTGCTATAAGGCAGTAAAACTAAGATTTGGGATTATTTTCTCTAAAGGACAGTTACATATAAAATTTCAGAGATGTATGAATAATAAGTATCATCACAAAATTTCCTAGAGAATAAGGTAACCTTTGAGTGGGCTCTTCGCGTAGGCATTGAAAGGTTATGTAGGTACTCCTTATCTCATGTTCATGCTTTGAACAATGTCAGTTACCAGCCTCTGACTGTCATTTGAAGCCTGGTAGGATATACGTTAGTGGGTCCCTGCAATTGGGGACAGAGTGATTCCTCCTTTCTGAGGAATCAGAAATGCAATTGGTAGGCTGGTTTGTTGCCAATCTCTGAGCTAAAGGGAGGCAACTGTGTTTTCTGTCCTGCATTCCCACAGTGTGGCCGGGCAAAGTACTCACAAGCATTTCCTATATGTCACACATGGGACATGCAAAAATGTAAGAGAAAGTGGGTTATTTAAAATTCTGTCCAGGAGGACCACTGAGACCCTGCAGAGGGAAGTGAGAATAATCACTTGATGCCAGAGACATTATCACAACTAAAGGGATTTAGAGAAGAGGTCTATTGTGGATGGGATGGGTGGTCTCTGGGTATTCGATAGCTTTGTTGACATAGCATGCCTGACCCTATAGAGAGGTTTTATAAAAACTTTTTTGATTCAAACAGAGAATATGCCTGGAATGAAGATCTTAACAGATTGAGAAAAAATGTCATTTTGCAGCTTCTTTTATGCATTTGAATTAAGGAGGACCTGGAAGGTAGGATTACAGGATAGTGTCTCTTGAGGAATCTAAAAGAGGGTATTTCAAAGGTGTGTTAACCGAGATGCATAGAAACAATGAACAGGGCTTGCTTAAGGCAAGGATAAATCTTTAACTAAAAAGTTATATGCCTAGAGCATGACTATCCTATATAATAAAAGGGTAATATGCAAATTGATCCTAAGGGCAGAATGGGCAGAATGATCAGAATGACTGCTTCATCAGTAACTGTGAGGTGTACCAGTGACCGCTCGGCCCCTTTCCCATGCTGGCAGGCTCCCATCACCCAATGGCAAACGAGGAACTGGGAGTGGGCAGTAGGAGACACGGGTGACGCCAGGCCAAGGCCCCTGTCGCCCCACATACAGAGAGTCACCCAGTGGTGGGTGACGGTGGGGGTTGGGGCTGGCTACAGGCAGCCGGGGAAGATGGCCCTTTCGCAGGCCAGGCCTAGGGACGGTACCTGTGCACAACTTTCATTCGCTGGGCCTTTACTTTATTATAACATCTGCCCAGTTAAGAATTTATGATCATATCATCCTGTGAGGTTGTTTTCCATTGAACTGCCTTTTCATCCACAGCTTTAAACACCTGTCAGGCAAAGTACCAGCCAAGATAGGACTTTTCTGCTTTAATTCTTAGCCTTTCCTGTGATCTTAACATAGGCAATAAATAAGATAGAAGCAAGAATGTATAATGCAGAATAGGAACATGAGCCTTTTTAAAAATTAAATGTACTGGAGAGACATTGGTTAATAAAATTATATGGGTTTCAATGTACAATGTACATCATCTGTACCTCTGTACATTGCATTGTGTGTTAACCACCCAAAGTCAAATCTTCTGTCACCACATATTTGAACCCCTTTATCCTTTCCTACCTCCAAGCCCCTTCCCACTGGTAATCACCACCATGTTATTGTCCCATAACGATGAATTTTTGTTTGTTTTCCTTGTTTGTTCACTCGTTGCTTTCAGTTTTATATATCACATTTGAGTGATATCATACATGGAGGTTCCTCAAAAAATTAAGAATAGAGTTACCATATGACCTTTTCTGGGTATCTACCGAAAAAATGTATTCACAAAGATATATGCACCCCTGTGTTCATTATAGTATTATTCATGGTGGCCAAAAGATGAATTTACTAAATTCATTTAGTAAATGTTTAGATAAAGAGGATGTGGTATGTATACCTGGTGTCAACTGATAACTCAATTTTGAAAATGAAACGTATTTTAATAGATACTGCCTTTATAATTATTCAAAGTATATACATTTTTGGAATATCTATCTATCTATCTATCTATCTATCTATCTATGGATCTATATATCTATATCTATATCTATATCTATATCTATATCTATATCTATATCTATATCTATATCTATCTATCTATATGAATACTACTCAGCCATAAGAAAAGAAAGTGTACTGCTGTTTGTGACAACATGGATGGATCTTGAGAATATTGTGCTGAGTGAAATAAGTCAGACAGAAAAAGTCGAGAACCATGTATTTCTTTACAGGTCCTTGACTTCATGCTTGTCTGTCATCAGCAGGCCTGCTAACCATGGAAGGAAGAAAACCTTAATGCTAAATCATTTGCAAGGTTTTGACAATTATGTGGGACTGGACATTTTTCTTATCCATCTAAGAACTTTTATTACCCGTGAGTGACCAGAAAAGGTCTTGAGGCCTGCCACAATTTTCCTCTAGGCAGTAGCCTATCAAGTACAAAATAAGGTTACTTAATGAGTTGGCTGGCTTAATATGTGTGTGTGTGTGTGTGTGTGTGTGTGTGTGTGTGTGTGTGTGTGTGTGTGTGTGTGTGTGTGTGTGAGAGAGAGAGAGAGAGAGAGGAAGAGAGAGAGAGATTTAAGCATGAGCTTGCAGCTACCCTTTACATTCAATGTCTGTGCTCCCAATTTCTTCCTTGTGGATAATTTTTATGTCTTTAAATGGAATATCCCTAGTTCAGAAAACTTGTGTCCAAATTTCACCTTCACCCTGGCACAATAAAGCATGACTTTGCCAAAACCCCTCAGGAACACTGCGCTCTCGGTGCCGATGTGGTAAACAGGTTGCAGAGTCGCTGCTGTCAGTCAGATGCACTCTGCTTTGGGACATTGGCTCTCTAGAGGGGTCTGTTTTCAGATGCTTCATTTCATGTTGTCACTAATCACGGTTCTGAAAGACAGCCACTTCGTATTTTTCATTTTATTGCGTACTGTGGCCTGGGCTTAGTTCCTTTTTTTTTTTTGGCTCTGCTTTGTTTTGCATAGCTGTGCATGAATTAAAGTATTTTCCAGAATGTAAGATAATGTCCTTTTAATGCTTTTGAGCAGTGCCAAGATATTTTATTGATTATTTTTATGAGTTTAATTTTACCAGTAAATGCTTTTAACAATTCTTCTCTGCAGTGAAAAAGGGTGCTGTACAGAAGTGATTGGAGGTTTTATGTAAAATACTGCTCTTGATGATGAGGTCAGAAATGAAGTTTGTTTACTGTTCTCTCCCTGGAATATTCCTGGCCCTGATTACCCCAAGTCCTACTCTCTCCCCACATTCAGAGGCTTCCCATCAATTATTAATTAGCTGCCTCCTGCATGCCTACACTGGGGACCAAGCCCTCGATCAAGGCATATGCCCTGACCCGGAATTGAACCATGACCTCCTGGTTTATAGGGTGATGCTCAACCACTGAGCTACGCTGGGTAGACTATTTTGTTTCTTCATTCTGCTCTGTCTTTAAAACTCCTGGCAAATTTACATGATTATTTACTGACTTTACTTACTGCCTCCATTAAAATATAAATTTGACAACAGGAGGGGCTATGTTTTTTTGTGTTTTTTTTTTTCACTGCCATATTTTAGAACCTAGAATGGTGTACCCCTAATAAATATATGTTGAATGAATGAATGAATGAATGAATGCATGATGAAAGCCTTTCCTGGTAATTTGAAGGGTACAGCTATTGGGAAATGAAGCCCTAAATCAGAAATTTCTACAAGTGGAATATCCTTTTAAAACTTGTCACTGTATAAGATTTAAAGGAAGGACTCCATGAATTTATATTTTAGCACTAAGATAACGAAAGCCACAGCCACACCACCACCATAATTTTTAAACATTTATTACGTACCTACTATGGGCTGGCTTAGTGCTTAAAGACTTAATGGACCTTGTTTTATTTACTCTTCCATGCAGATCATGTATGGACTAACTGTAATGTTATGGGTTAAATTGAGTTTTATAACATGTTTAAGGCCACACAGCAGGTGAATTGTAGCAGCGCTAGAAGTCAGACTCAGGTCTGCCTTCATTTCAAAGCCCAGTGTCATGACCATAGGCTATCATTGTTCTTTCTTATCTATTCTGGTTATCATTTTATACAACTGAATCTGCCAAGGTAAAGCATTGTGTTCTCAAATGAGTATTGGCAGGCTCATTAATGTGGAAAGCAGTGGTGCAAAGGGTAGCATCATAACCACAGACCTTGAGATTATTAGTCCAGAAATAAAGGAGGATTCAGTGTGGATAAGCACAAAAGATTTTTTGACAACTGCCTGCAGAATCAGGTATACATCCTACTTGCAGAATATAAAAACAGCGATGAAACACTACAGCATATTTCGGAAGCCAAAAATTAAGTTCACCTCCGGTGATTCTGGGAAGGGTGAGTTTATATCCTTTCTCTCTCTCATCACACCTACCCATCCCTTTCTCCCATATATTTAGTGTAAAGAAAAGAGAGTTCTGAGTTTGCCAAGAGTCCTGGGTTCTAGTCTTGACTTTGTCTATTGTGACCTTGGATAAGCAATGGAACAGGGCATATATGCGGGAATTCTGAACTTGTTTGCATTAATTCTTCCTATGCTGGCTTTGTAATTTTCGGTTGCTCTTCAAACTTTCTGTGCCTTAATTTTCTTAGATACACATTGGGCTGTTTTAAGGGTAAATATTACAAATAAAACTCTTAAAATAGTGCTTGGGAGATGTAGGGCCTCAGTGTTACCCACTCCAGCAGAAAGTCTCCAGAGCTGCAGTTTCCCAGCCCTTTCTCTCCATTTCCTCCTTCCTCTCCCTTTTCCCTCCCTTTATCCCAGCCGGCGTGGCTCCTTAGCTCCCTCTGCCGGCCGACAGCGGCAGGACCCAGCATTCCGGTTGCTATGGGTACTGAGGAAACGCGGTCACCTAGGAGACCAAGGCGGAAGCTGTGGGCGGCTAGCTTGGGCCGGCGGCTGTGACGCGTGAGGCCGGGGTCTGCAGGTGGGTGGGCCGGCGGCGGCTGGGGGCTGGGGGTCTGGGCGGTGAGGGGAGCGGGGTGGGACGGCGGGGTAGGAGAGAGGGCTCTGGTGGAGCCCAGCTGGGCCAGAAGGTACTTGTGAACCCCTGCCAGGTGCCTGGCACTGTGTCATGCCCGCAGGCTGCAGGCTGGGCTAGGAGGCCTTGACCTCAGGAATTGAAAGGCTTCTTTTCTGCAGGCAAATGACTTCTCAGCTCAGGATGCTAATGAATTCCTGGATCCAGGGAGAGCCCTGAGACAGGAAACCTGGCCTGCAGCTATGGAACCCATTCTACAGCCGGACCTTTTAAAGTGCTAGCCTCTTTTATTCTTTGAAGTTATTTGCGCTTTAGGGAAACTCTGGTGCTGAGAAATCATGATCATACTCCCTTTCCTGGCCGTCTTTCCGCCTGGGCTGCCTCATGCATCCACTTTATTCCTCCCAAGTCAAGGTCACGGAGAGGGATGCCAGATTCCTGATTAATCTGAAGGCGTGGAACCTTTTCCCTCCTTCCCCAAATCAGCATTTGAGGGCTCACTATATCGGTATACATATGTATTTTTTTTTTATACCCTGATATTTAAAATCCAGAGAGAGCAAGTATCAGAATAGAGTCATAGGAAGTTGAAACTTCACAGGTTAAAAACTATGCAAACTGTATGCCAATAGAAACCTAAAAACAAAACAAAAACAAAAACAAACAAAAGCAACCACACACAACAAAAGCAAAACGGAATCCTCCAGCTCCCTCTAGCAACTTATCTTAGAGGTTACATAGAGGTCCACCCTGACCTACCATAAAATATGCCAGTTGTATCAGAAATTAATTATTTGAAAGTACCTCGGACCTTGGTTTATTTCCTTCAAAACCCAATACTCCCCACAATTATTTTATTTGCTTTTTAATTTTTCTTAATTCCTTCAGCAGAGTGTAAGTCTAATGAGGATCGGGTACTGTACCGGTCTGGCCCACCTAGTTCCACAGCGCTTAACCTGATCCCTGCCACAGAAGAGGTGTTTCATGTGTATTTGTTGAAAGCTTACCACAGTCTGGTAGGATACTTGGGGGAGAAAACCCAAACATTTGTTGAAGTGGGAAAGAGGATGGTGTGTTCATTAATTTATTTATTTTTCATAAGGTTGATTGTGCAATAAATCCAAAGCAGTAGAGAAACATTAAAATAGCACATTAGTATTGGCAGTACGCTATATGCAAGCCTTCTACTAATTGCTGGGGATTCAAAGACCAAATATTTGAGTTGGGAAACAACCCCTACATAAGGGAAGCAGCAAACAAATGACACGAGACAGTGTATAATAGGAAATGATTGAAATATACATGCTATCCTCACCATATGAGAAACTCGTTTTTGACGGAAGAAATCTTTGTGGTAGAGGTGGGCCTTGAATAGAATACAACTTGATGAGCAGAGAAGTGGAAAATTAAGTATTAAGGTTTAGGAAGATTAGGATGCTAACGGAGGATCTTAAGTTCCAAGCGGAGAAACTGGGTATTGGTTATTTTCCTAGGGCTAACGAGAACGTTTAGAGGCAAACATTTGTGACCTCAGATTACATGGGAGCAACCTGACACTCAATGCAGTACATTTTTGATTGTGTTTGAATATATTGCTGTAAAATATTGATGTCAAACAGTTCTTTTTCTAAATTTTCTTTTTATGGCAGATTAAGAGTACGAAAGAGGCAAGTTTTAGAATGATATGAATGAATCATTTTAAGTAAATAGAACCAGCTGGCCCCACCCCCTGGTTGAACTCCCGGTCAAACTCCCTGTCGAGGGGACAATTTGCATATTAGCCTTTTATTATATGGGATGCTACTAATAGTTTGAAAATGCAGTCGAAGTACAAACACTGACTTTATAATTATTCACAGTGTCCCTTCCCCCCAAAATGTATGCACACTTTAAC
Source organism: Antrozous pallidus (assembly GCA_027563665.1). NCBI lineage: Eukaryota > Metazoa > Chordata > Mammalia > Chiroptera > Vespertilionidae > Antrozous > Antrozous pallidus. Next base: position 29,621,282 of record CM050514.1, on the reverse strand, counting down.
AGCTGATCACTCATTTAATTTTCACTTTTCAGGCTTAACTGATTTGAAATAATGGGTGAAGCCATACTAGGCTTTGAACAAAGGAAATTTATCAGCTAGACTTTTTTTTTTATGAGGATACATAAAAGATAAAGCTTACAATACAAAACCATCAACAGTTAATGAATTGAGGGGGCACAAATACCTAATGAAATGATTCATGATGTTTGTGATTTCATTGCTTCATGTTATCAGCAGTGCCTGGACCAGAATGGCCATCAGTTTGAAAAAAGTCTTTGGCAAAAAATAAAAAATTTGTTTCTGTAGATGCTTTCAAATTTTGAAAATGGAACTGTATGTTAATGAAAACTGACTTTATAATCATTCAAAGTGTGTACATATATTTCTGGGATACCCTATATATGAAAGAGCTTTTTTTTCTGAAAGTCATGGTTTACAAATTTAATATTTTTATTGCTATTTATAAGCAAATGTTTCAAGTTAATACAAGATTAATAATAATTGTACATTACTTTACTGTCATGCCTTTCAAAATGTTTTTAAGCTATAGAAATAGAGTTTCTTTATATTAAATCTGACCCAGAGGTTCATTATGTAAAATAGATAAAATCAGAGAAGTTGTGGGTGAAGCACAGCCTTTAATGATCCCCCTATTCCCTTTGCAAGGTAGTTTCTAAGGTTCCCCCCTGTACCCCAAGCTCTCTGGAGGTTCCTTAGGAGCCCACTCTTTGGGGGTTGGGGGTGAGATCCTCACCATTTTAATTATGTAGACAAAGCGAAGCTCAGAGATCACTCTGACGCAGTCTTCTGAACTTAAACACAGAATAATAAGAGAGGAATGTGCTGATTATCCATTACGCTGTAATGTCACGACCAATCTACAAGTGGTGGAGAGCTACAGGAGGCCAGGGCAGCAGGTGGAGAGCTACAGGAGGGTGTGGCAGTGAGCTATGAGCAGTGGAGAACTACAGGTAGGGGTGGGTGGGTGGCCAGCTGAGGCAAGTGACAGCAAGCTACTCATGCACGGATTTGTGTGCAGGGCTTCTAGTCTTTTAATATTTTCATTTTTAGTTAGAAAGTATTTTAAAATGATATCTTGCCCCTTGCTATCTAAAGAAACTTTCTCAGTTATTCTCAAGGAAGCCTGCACATAAAACGTGAACCATGGATGACCAGGGTAACATGTTTGTAGCTCTGAGCCAAGCTTAATGATTAGCTCAGTGGTTTGGCACATCATATTTTTGAATATGTGCTAACGTAAAAAGAAACAAAAAACTTCTGATTGTTGGCTTTTAACCTTTCAGATTTAAGATTATCTGAATCTCTAGAAAAAGCAACTAATCCTATCTAATAAAGGAGTAATATGCAAATTGACCATATCTCCGATCAAGCCATACTCACAAGCCATGCCCACTAGCCAATCAGGAGCAAATAAACCCCAACCAAGATGGCTGCGGCCACTGAGAACAGGAGGGAGGCTTGGGTTTCCCCAGAAATGGAGGAAGCCAAGCTTTCTGCATGCCCTTGCTGGCATAGGCCTCCACTCAATGCTACAAAGTTTCAATTATAGAAGATACATAATCCCAACAGAAATGGTGGCAGCCATGGAGCTGGAGAGACCAGAGGCTAGGGTTGCCCGGGCAATGGAGGAAGCCAAGCTTCTGCAGCCCTAGCGCCTAGGCTTCCACTCTAGGCTACAAAGTTTCAATTTTAGAATTTAAATAAACCCAAACAGAAATGGCTGTCACCATGGAGCGAGCAGAAGGCTTGGCTCCGCCCCAGGTTACAAAGTTTCAATTGTAGAACATAAATTAATTCCAGATCCCAGGGCCTCCACTTGGGTGGCTGGGGTATGTGGCCAACCTACAAACTACCATAGGCCCCTCGCCCAGACTGCCCACAACTCAAGAGCACCCTTTAGGGCAAACCAGCTGGCCCCCACCCATGCACCAGGCCTCTATCCTATCTAATAAAAGAGTAATACGCAGATTGACCTTAACTCGAACACACAAGAGCTCTGCACCCAGGCAGTCAAAGATCCTGCCCCCATGTGGACACAAGATGGCCACCTCAAGATGGCAAGCAGGGGAGGACCGTTGGGAGGTTCCAGGCCTGCAAGGGAGGGCAGTTGTGGGCCATCAGGCCAGCAGTTGGGAGGGCTGTTAGGAGGGACCAGGCCTGCAAGGGAAGGCAGTTGGGGGCAACCAAGCCTGCAGGGGAGTGTACTTAGGGGTGACCAAGCTGGCAGAGGAGGGAAGTTGGCAGGGGAGCAGTTAGACATCAATTAGGCTAGCAGGGAAGTGGTTAGGGTATGATCAGGCTGGCAGGCAGAAGTGATTAGGGGCAATCAGGGAGTCAGGCAGGTGAGCAGTTTTGAGCCAGCAGTCCTGGATTGTGAGAAGGATGTCCGGCTGCCCGTTTAGGCCCGATCCAGATGGAGAGAGTGCAGGCTGGACTGAGGGACATCCCCTGCCTCTCATGCACAAATTTCGTGCACCGGGCCTCCAGTTTTATATAAGTTTTCAGATATGCAAAATGGCTCACCTTGAAAACAATTTTTCCTAAATCTCCCATTTTGCCAGTGTCCTGATAGTATATTCTTGGAGACTAGGGTAACTCCTTTTTTTAAAAAAATTATTCTTTATTGATTAAAGTATTACATATGTCTCCTTTTTCCCCTATTGTCCTCTCCCTGGACACTCCCACTTCTCAGCACATGCCCTCATCCCACTAGTCAAATGTATTTTTGTTGATTTCAGAGTGGGAGAGAGAAAGAGAGAAACAGCAATGATGAGTTAATCTTTGATTCGCTGCGCCTTCTGCAAGCTCCACACTAGGAATCGATTCTGCTACCTAGGCGTGTGCCCTGACTAGAATCAAACTGTGACCTCCTGGTTCATAGGTCTCGTTCTCAACCACTGAGCCATGCCTGTTGGACAACTAGGGCAACTCTTAATGAATGCTCTGAGTTTTTAGATTTATAGCTCATCATAATTTCCTTGTTTCCACTGGTGGCAGCAGGCCTTGGTGCTTGGGTTGCATTCGGAATGAGAACTGTGCAGAAGGATAATCAAACCATCACGGACAGTTTTGGGCCATATTGTTTGTAAATGCGTGAGGAAGGGTAGGGTTAAGGACAGAAAAATGATGCAGCCTAATAAATCAGGTACCTAGAAAATGTTCTAAATAGCTACTGAACTTTTTGGATTTAATGATAAGACAAAAAATGAGTGACCAGAGGACAAGTGGAGATTTGCATCACAGGGATTTTATCTGTATTCCCCTGATTAGGCAACTAAAGTTTTGTGCTTTGCTATTCTCTATTCTTCTTGGTGACATTGTTATATCCTCGCTGTCCCAAGAAAGGTGACTGATTCTCTGTTGGTTTTACGAAAGGAAACATGCAGAACGGAATGACTCACAATTACAGTCTTCCTTTCTTTTTTTTTTTTAGACAAGAAAATTGGCTTATGTGTGTGACTCAATAAAACATTCAATTGAGAAGAAACCTCATTAATTGCATTCAGTGAAGTGAAATGCCCTCTGAATAAGACCATTTATTGATTAAATCACATTATCAGCAGAGTTATAAATCTGAATCATCTTGTGCTAATGAAATTCACTGACTTTCCTTTCATTTCAGTCTTTCTTTCTGTATCGATCAGCTTTATGCATATGTACATACACAAAAAATTGTATATCTCAATGTATAAATAAAATCAAGGCACTGCAAATTATTTTAATTAATTAGACACATTAACTGTGGATTCTTTTACTTTTCTTTAATGACTAGAGGCCCGATGCATGAAATTCATGCCAGATTCGGCCTTCCTTCCCCTGGCTGCAGGCATCAGCTTCCCTCTGGCACCCGGGACCTGGGCTTCCCTCACAGCCCCAGCTTCATCCAAAAGGTTGTCCAGTCTAATTAGTATATTATGCTTTTATTATTATAGACCAGAGGCCCATTGCATGAAGAGATTCGTGTAATAGGCCTTCCTTCCCTTGACTTCCAGCACCAGTTTTCCTCCGGCACCCGGGACCCAGTCCTTCGCTCCGGCTGAAGTCTGCAGTCTTGGTCTTCACTGCAGCCTGGAGTGCTGCTCCTGCAGATCCTTTCACTTCACTCCTCCCCCCTCCTCCCTCTCATAGCAGATGTCCTGTCCCACCCAGCTACTCCTCACCTGGAGCAGCTGGGCTGCATTTGCATATTCCTCCTGATTGGCTGGTAGTGGTGGTTTGGTGTAGCTTAGTGTTGGGTAATTTGCATGTTTCTCTCTTATTAGTGTAGATAATGATAATGATAAAGTATCACTTTTCTTGCAAAACTTACTAACAGTAGACTAGGGTCCAATAGTTGGATTTTTTGATGATAATAAAAAAAAGGAATATAGACTCTATGTTATAGAAGCAGGATTATTCCTGTAGGTTTTATTCAAGGTAGCTTTTGTAGCCTCTGTTTGATAAAAATGAGATAGATCTTTTACCTACAAACAGGATGCATCCTCCTCAAAAGGAAACAAAATCCTCGGTTTCTGTTCCTGTTGTAGCTTTGGTTCTTTTTGACACTGATTTTAGCATTGAGAGACAGGAGGTGGTGGTTGAGAAATGAATCTGAGTTGGGTGTTCCTCGTAAGTATTTCTGTTGTAAAGTCCTGTGGTATTGCTATTGCTTGTGTGGATTTTTCTCTGATTGTGATTTCTTTGAGGAAAGATACCTTTTGTTTACCATTGTGACTTCAGTACCAGTAACTGGGATCACAAAGGAGCAGCTACATACATCTTGATCAAAGGCAGAAATATACATACTCCTATAATGCAACCACTCACTATATTGCTTATAATATGAAATTATTTTGTGAAATTACATTTTGTAATTACCTTCAAAGAATAATTTTCTTCATTGTTTCCTCCAAGATTGTAGAAGTCTACCCTTAATGCTAGATTTGATTTTTTGGAAGTAGGATTATTTGAAACTAGATTTGAGTGAATAAAGTAGTTGCTTCTGCTTGGAATTTTCATTTTTAATAAAGCACAATAAAATAGATGCGTATGTTTTTGAGGGTATGGATTCTGAAGATGGTTTCAAAAGATGCTTTGATCAGTGGTTCAATCATTGAGATTCTGTCTCCCTAAAGAACAACAATGAAGAATAGTCATTTGGTTGTGTAGACTTTGAAGTCACAATAACCTTCCATTTGGTTATTCATATTCTGATGCCTATTCTTAAGTCTGTGTGAAGCTTCTAGTGTCATTTTCTATTCTTTCCTTAAAACTTAAAGTTACTCTCAACTATGAATAAATTCCACAAGCTTTATGTTGACATTTAAAGCCACATAGTATTGAGCCTCAGCCTACATTTCCAAACTTATCCCTACTTCCCCCTTCATGTAACCTATACATCAGTCAAACAAAATCAGTCAGTTCTCATTTAAGAGCTGTACTTTCTTACAGTGTAGAATGACCACTCAATCCATATCATCCTATATAAGCCCTGTATCTCATTAAAGCTATGCTCTAACAACTAGCCAGCTAGAATTCTCTCTTTTCTCTCACTTCTATTATTAAATATATAAGTTTTATGGCCCTTATCATTTCCACTTTTTTTATAGCTTTTACATATAGGTCTTAAGTGCTGTATTTGACCCTATGCCATTTGAGCCCCAACAACAAATATTCTTGGGCCTTGACTCCTTCATACCTTTCAGCCCAGTACTTTGCACATAGCACAGCCTTAACAAATGTTTATAGGGGGTATGAGCATATAAGAACACATATATAAACTGATAGTATCAAACGATTTGAGCATTTAAGAGTAAGGACTCCATGATATTGCCTCATATTTCTAAAGAGTATTTGGAATTTGGAAATTTTTATTCATATACAAATCTAATTGTTTTGCATGTAATTCAGTAATTCAGCATTACAGAGTAAATTATTATAGGACCATGAATAATTGGGACACTCAGGAAATAGAGTGTTCTGAATAATTTAATTTTCTGGTTAACTTAGAGTTAGGCAGAAAATCTATTTTGTTTCATTTCTTGTTAAAAATTCTTTCTAAATATGCTAATTTCTGATCTTAGGCTAAGAGCATCATTAAAATTTTCTTTGATAAATGAGAATATTAAAATGCCTTTGGGTAATCATTATATACCTTAATTCTCATCTTACATGACCATATATGCAAAAAAAAAGAGGTTTTAAGTTTGGATTGAATCTCTTTTCACTATATTTAGCCTTGGATGTTATTTTTGGATGGGAACCAATACATGATATATATTTTTATAACCTTAACATAGAAAGAGCCAGAATATGTATTTGTGTTTATGAATGCTTTCCTCACTTTTCAGTTGAATATTGCCATAGTCTTTTACTATATAATTATTGGTAAATTTTTATTTCCATCAGAAATGTACTTATAACTTTATTGGTATGTAAATGTATATAAATTATAATAATTTACCACATATATTTTTTGTTTTTTTAAATTTTGAGTTAGCCTTTTTCCTCCTAACAATTTCTAAGTTATATGCAGTTTCAAATTACCACTGACATAATTCTTTTGTCTTTGTTACTTTTTCAGATGTTTCCACAAATAACAGTAATTTGTAGAGAATATTAAGATAGTAATCATGAACAGCAAAGACTTTGTAGTTCTTCCATGGGGAAAACCTGGACATTCTGTGAAGCTAAAATATAAGTAAGTGCATACATATCTTCTTAAGGAGAAATAATTGCTAAGGTTTTTGTATATTGTAACTGAAAGCATTTTTACATAAGGCTGTTTAGAGTTGAATTCTAAATTTGTGAATTCTTATATCTATTTTTTTCGCAGCTGTATCCTATCTAACAAAAGAGTAATATGCAAATTTGACTGTATCTTTGCTATGCTACCAGCCAATCAGGAGCTTGGGGTTGGGTCGAGCACGGTGGACAGGGCGTGTGGGAGGCCACATGCGGCACGCAGGAGCAGGGGGTGTGGCCGGGCATGGTGTGTGGGAGGCCACTGTGGCCGCAGAGTGTGGGGTGCCCCTGGGGCTGAGTGGTCACCACTGGGGCTAAGGTCTGGGCTGGGGGGACAGGGCCAAGGCATTGGCAAGCTTGGGGGGGAAGGGGAGCCCGGGACCGAGCAGTCGCCAGGTGGTCCCCAGCAGCTGGGGCTAAGGCCAGGGCCGGGTAGGTGGGGCCGAGGCAGCCAGGGCAGAGCCAGCCATCAGCCCAATTGCAGGGTGATGGCTGGGTGCTCAAGGCCTAAAGCTTTGGCCAGGGGTGAGGAGTCAGTAGGACATCTCCTGAGGGCTCCCAGTATGTGTGAGGAGGCAGGTTGGGCTGAGGGATCACCCACCTCCAGTGCATGAATTTTGTGCACTGGGCCCCTAGTTTTCATCTATAAGAGAGTTGGCCTGATAATAGTTTAAAAAGTAAGGAATAAAATATTTATGCCACAGGAATAGAAGGAAAAAGTTGTAAATGAAGGTTGTGCTTACTAACTATTAAAACTATAGCAGAAAGTTACAAATATTTTTGTGACACTTATATAAAATAAAATAAAAGATACTGCTCTGAGAAAACTGAAAGAAGCTTAAAATTACGGAGACTATTAGAGTGAGTGCCTTTTAACGGGAAAAAGAAAGTCCTCACTTTGCATGGTAAAAGGTGCTATGGCGAATTCACCTTTCTCAGGAAGAATACCTTCTGTCCTAGTTTGCCTGGTAGATGCATTCAGGCAGAGCCAAGCAGCTCTGGTATCCTGGGAATTTAATGACATGGAGGGGATGCCAGAAGTTCAGCATACTGTTTACCTTTGAGATCATCCAGAGTCCCTGAAAATTCCCAAGACCCCCCTCTCCAATATCACTAAGAGCCAGCTAGCACAGGTTGGGAACAGACTGTTGGTTTTTAATTTTAGTTTCTGAATTCCCTGATCCAGATGAATAGTCCTATGGTATTCAATGTCTTCATAGCTTTCCTAATTCTCCCTTTACTGTAAAAGCATTGTGTAACTATGTTGAGAGCCAGAACAAAGAACAGCAAGGGCTGTGGATGGTCCCTAACGGTCAGCAGTCACAATCCACATCCACTATCGGCCACCTGGTAGGAACTCAGAACTTCCCCGCCCCGGCAACTGCCACAATAGCCTGCCAGACAGATTGAGCTACATCCCTCTTCGCCCTTTACCCCACACCCTCACCTCCTCCCCTTCTGAGAGCATATATAAAGAACAACCAGAAATAAAATTTTGAGGCTTGATCAGAACACTTTGTCTTGCCTCCCTTCTTCGTGTCCCTGTCTGTTTTCCATTCCCTTAGGTGCGTCCCCACGTTGGGCGCCAGTTATGCCCCGGCCTGCGGGGTCATTCAACAGGGACAACGAGGGGACGCACCTAAGGGAATGGAAAACAGACAGGGACACGAAGAAGGGAGGCAAGACAAAGTGTTCTGATCAAGCCTCAAAATTTTATTTCTGGTTGTTCTTTATATATGCTCTCAGAAGGGGAGGAGGTGAGGGTGTGGGGTAAAGGGCGAAGAGGGATGTAGCTCAATCTGTCTGGCGGGCTATTGTGGCAGTTGCCGGGGCGGGGAAGTTCTGAGTTCCTACCAGGTGGCCGATAGTGGATGTGGATTGTGACTGCTGACCGTTAGGGACCATCCACAGCCCTTGCTGTTCTTTGTTCTGGCTCTCAACATCTCCTCCCTTCTTCTTTTTAAAGGGGCGGGCCTTGACCGGCTGAGGAGGCAGTGACCTGATTCCTCCCGTGGACTTTGTAGGTCCACCCTGTGGCTCTTGACATCTTTTGGGGAGGAGAGGTAGAGCCATAGATTTAAATTTTGATGTCAACCTCTATGCAAACCAGGTGTGCTCTCAGGGAAATCCAGAGGAGCTTTCTGTCTAAGCTTCCCTTGCAATGCCTTTGGCTTTACACTCAGTCCGGTGCCCAAACCTATTACTTAGCTTGTAAGCAAAGGTTAGCATCCCTCTGGTTAAGATGCTGTCCCCGTGGGGAGAGAGCCAGTCTGGGGCTGATAGCGTTCGGGGTTGTGGTAGTCTGGGTCGGTCAGTTCTAAGCGCTGGTAATGTATTTGAATGGGTCGGGCCAGGGCAGATTCTACTTGCTGTTTAACTAATGAAGTTATGGTCCTGAACGCCCAGGGGCCGATTGTGAGGATAAGGAGGAAGCCTACGAGGGGACCAAGGATGGGGAGGAGGTAGGGGAGAAGTCCGTTGAGTCCACTCCAGAGCGGGTTTTCAAACAGCTCCCGTCGTCTTTTGATGAGGTCTTCTTGAAGTTTTTTGATCTTGTCCCGGACTACGCCAGACTTGTTGGCGTAGAAGCAGCATTTTTCCTGTAGAGCCAAGCAGATCCCTCCCTGCTCTGCTGTTAATAAATCTAGGCCTCTTCTATTTTGTAGGACTACCTCTGCTAAGGAGTCAATCTGGTCTTGTAAATCATTAATGGTTCCTGCTAGGGCCTGGACATCATCAATAAGCTGATTGGATAGTTTGTGATGGGAATGTATCGCAACCCCCAGTCCAGTAGTGCCGGAGGCTATAGCGCTCGAGATACCTAGTCCAACAAGGAGGGGGATAAACTGAACAGCACGTTTGCTGCGCCCAGCAATAGTATCTAAAACGGGTAAAGGTACAGGCTCATCACCTGGAATGATAGAGATGTCTGGAAGAATGGAAGCTTGTACACATAACCCGGTCCAGTTGGTGGGGAGCGCCGTATAAGCTAGGTTGTTTCCACAAACGAAAACTTGTCCATGGGCGGGACACAGAGGCTTAGAGTGGTTGGTGATAGTGGAGCAGTTAGAAAAGGCTGTAATTCCTAAGTCTATATCGTAGCTATTGTTCTGGGCTGGCCCTTGAAAACAGGCGGGCGATTCTGAACTAGTGGATAGAGTGAGAAGCTCTGCCTCGAGGGCTTTGACTTCTTTAATAAGCTGAAGATGTTCTTGTTTTTGTTTAAGGATTTCTCTTAAAGAAGATATGTCTCAGGTAAGGGAGACCTTGGCTTGTCTGAAAGGGTCAGTGTTAAAAGGCGAATTTGGGTCAGAATTAGGAGCTGTGGGGCGGAAGGGAGGGGGACAGTGTATTGGGGAGGCGTATGGGGGGGGCTTATAATTTGTATGTGTTTCGTAATGCTGTTGAGGTTTAGGTTTGTAATGCTCTTGAAGAGCGGGGGCTGTGAGACCCCAAGGGTCCTCACCGTCATGGTGATGAGCGGCTTGATCGTCAAGGGTCTCCTGATCCTCGGGGGACAGATTGTCATTGAATGGATTGTCATTTGTAACCTTTAAGGAGGGGTAGATTTTTGGAATCTGGACGTTTTGGGGGGGTTTCTCAATAGGTTGCCTCTCCCCTTTTCGTATATTTTTCTGAGACGGGTGTTTTGGTATATCTATAGTGACAGATGGACAGGTTGATGGGGGGCGGGAAGCTTCCCTTAAGGCTGCCTCCCCAGTTTTTATTACGCCTTTTATGTCTGGGTCTTGGGGATGGATTTTAAGGAGATCATTAATAAGGTTCCAATAGGAAAATGTAGTGACGGGGACCTTTTCGGGACCGAAAACTCGATAATAATCTTGGAGGGCGTCGCCCACTCTGTTCCATCGTTTATGATCGATGGTGCCCTCTAGTGGGAACCAGGGGCATGTATCCTGAATAAATGAGAAAAACTGTCTGAGATCTTTTTTCTTTACTCTTACTCCTCGTGTCCTGAGGGATTCTTTAAGGTCTTTTAGAAAAAGTTCGTGAGAACTAAGAGAGGAGCCCATTTTTATTATTTTAACTTAGTATCCTCTTCCGCGTAAGCCTCTGGGACGTATAACCCCCGTACCAGGTCCGCCAAGACTACTAGGCGTCCGGATTAATGTGTCTGTTAGAGGTCTCTGTTTGCCCGGGAAGGCCCCTGCTTACGTAAACAGTCGGCAGGTATAATCCGCCTGCTCGGACCCGTTCAGGCAGGGAGGTCGGCACTCGGCCCTCCGGTCTTGCCTTTGGGCGGCTAACCTCCCCTGGGTGTGCCCTTACGGTGGACGACCGATGGTTTATAGTAAGCTCAGGGTTTGCGAGAGACGTGACAGAGATCAATCGCGGATAGCTGTTTTTCAAGGCGGATTCAGAGTTCCGTCTAGTCAGACCACGGTACCTTTAATTCTTCCCGGGTTGACGAGTCGGGTGCTTATTAGCGGACTAGAGGATGGATATTGTATCTGGGAAGGGCTAAAACCTCCTTAATTGAGACGAACAATTTTCAAAAGGGTAATTATACCTGGTAGTCTGTCTGTAAATTCATCTGCAAAATCGAAACCAAGATCATACTCACCGACGAGTTCTCGGCGGAGATCAAAAGACGAACCTTCACTCGCAGCAATCTGCGGCGGTTCAGGAGGGGGACCGGCCGGTCGGGCGTGCAGATGTTCCCCGGGGGCGCCGACCCTCATGCCCCACGTTGGGCGCCAGTTATGCCCCGGCCTGCGGGGTCATTCAACAGGGACAACAAGGGGACGCACCTAAGGGAATGGAAAACAGACAGGGACACGAAGAAGGGAGGCAAGACAAAGTGTTCTGATCAAGCCTCAAAATTTTATTTCTGGTTGTTCTTTATATATGCTCTCAGAAGGGGAGGAGGTGAGGGTGTGGGGTAAAGGGCGAAGAGGGATGTAGCTCAATCTGTCTGGCGGGCTATTGTGGCAGTTGCCGGGGCGGGGAAGTTCTGAGTTCCTACCAGGTGCTGGTGGCCGATAGTGGATGTGGATTGTGACTGCTGACCGTTAGGGACCATCCACAGCCCTTGCTGTTCTTTGTTCTGGCTCTCAACATAACTAGAAAATGTTATACAAATTTATAGCATTGTCATGATAAGGACTTCCTTTTTTTTTTTTTTTTTTTTTTTTTTTGTTGGGAGGGGAGGTATGCAATTGCTGGGATTACCAATTTCCTTTTATTCTGCTAAAAGAGAAGGGGATGTGCCTTTGATTTTAGTAATATGTTCCAAATCTGTGTGTATAGACTTATAAGCATTCATCCAACAAACATTTATTAAGAGTTCTAGGGAATGGTGGAAACAAAAGTAGGAAGTCAGAATCTGTCCTCAGGTACCTTGCACAGGATATTAGTAAATAAAATTGTTCCTACAGTTCCAGGGGCTGGATAGGTGCCCTTTTGGTATGCTCAGGTACCTCCCTGTACACCTCCAGCAAGCTCACCATCACACTATATCTCAATTACACTCATGCTTGTCCATGTTCCTCTATGCTAGAAGCTCTATTGGGTCTCATGTTCTATTACCTAATTTAGTGAGTGTATGGTATGTAGTAGGGGCTGAATTACTCCTTGCAGAACAAATGAAAATAATGCCTTTCCCTCAATATCTTTGTCAGTTTCTCTAAATACTCTGGATAGCCATTTCCTCTCGTCACTTTTTATATCTCCCTGAATTGTGTTCATTTGGGAACATATCTTTGGTTCCATTGCTCCTTGGTGACTGTTCTCATCTCTATAAATTAGTTCTCTCTTCTGATTTCCATTATTCTTATTTCGGTTTCTTGCTATAGCATGTGTGGGTGTCCATGCTACATGATTATAGTAAGCCATTCATGTAATACAGAAAATAGAGATTTAAACTCATGATAGGTAACAAAAGAAAGACAACTCGGTTAGCTTAGACCCATGGAAGAGTCAGTGACATGCTCACTAGAGAACAGAATGTAAAATGAAGGAAATGGCTGTGTCAAAAGCTTGGTGAGCTTCAGATATTATTATCAAAATTTCTTTACAAGAATCTATAAGGGGGCTCTTGTCTGAAAAGTTATCTTCTTATTGTTTTTCTTCAGAGGAAACAATTGGAGATGTTTGGCTCAGTTCCCATTTAATCTTTTCTATGGCTCCTGTACCAAAACCCTAAGAGGTACTTTCTCTAAGCAGGCTCTGTTCTTTTTTTTTTCATATTTAATTTTTTTGATTATACATATTCTAGAGGCCCCGTGCGTGAAATTTGTGCACCAGGAAGCAGAGGGTGTCCCTCAGCCCAGTCTGCACCCTCTCCAATCTGGGACCCCTCCAGTAGGATCGGGCCTAAATGGGCAGTTGGACATCCTTCTCAATATCCAGGACTGCTAGCTTCCAACTGCTCACCTGCCTGCCTTCCTGATTGCCCCTAACCACTTCTGCCTGCCAGCCTGATCACCCCCAACCACTCCCCTGCCAGCCTGATTGATGCCTAACTGCTCCCCTGCCAGCCTAATTGCCCTTAACTGCCCTCCCCTACAGGCCTGGTCACCCCTAAATGCCCTCCCCTGCAGGCCTGGTCCCCTCCAACTGCCCTTCCCTGCAGGCCTGGGTCCCCCCCAACTGCTCTCCCCAGTAGGCCTGGTCCCTCCCCCAAATTGCTCTCCCTGGCAGGCCTGGGTCCCCTCCAACTGCCCTTCCCTGCAGGCCTGGTTGCCCCCAACTTCCCTCCTCTGCTGGCCTGGTCACCCCTAACTGCCCTCCCTTGCTGGCCATCTTGTGGTGGCCATCTTGTGTCCACATGGGGGCAACCATCTTGTGTGGTGGAGTGATGGTCAATTTGCATATTACTCTTTTATTAGATAGGATGACAAAAAGGAATTTACTGTATTCTGCTTTACAGAAAAAGCGGTTATTTTAAACACATTGCTTAAAAAACACTTGAATCCTTAGAGAAAAGACAGTATAAAATTTAAAAATAATTTTCCTTTGTTTTCAATTGTATGCCATAGATATTTGTTCATATGAAAAGTCATAGCTCATCTATAAAGTTAATAATGATTTAAGACTTCTAGCAATGCAATGAGAAAAATAAAAGTCCAAGATTTGCAGAAATACCTGCTTAAATAAAAAGCAAATGCTAACTTTAGAAATCATATTTTAAAGAACCAAGAAGTAGTTAAAATGTTTATCACTATTTATTACTCATAATTTTACTTAAAAGAAAAAACTGATAGAAAATTATTTAGATTTGATTTTGTTGGTTTATCCCAAATGAACATTCTGCCTTTAAATCTTATTCAGAAATGCCCAAGAACTGAAGATGGAGAAAGTACAGTTAGAGTTGGAGAACCAAGAGATGGAAAAGAAACTACAAGATTTCCAATCAACAAGGAGCAAAGACAAAGAAGAAAGAGAGTAGGTGACGTTTTTAGATAATTTCAGAGGAATAAACTGACTTATGTGAAGAACTATTTTATGTACTCTTGTCCTTCCAATAAAGATCTGTCCTGAATGAATAATTTCTGGCTTTTCCTGATGATCAAGCAGTACTGAATTTCCCCTGTTTTTTTTTTTTTTCTCTTTGTTTTCTTATGTAAGACATGCTGCTTTTTAAAATCTTACTTTTGTGTCTTCTGTACCTTATTTATTTTCACATCTTCTTATTTCTGTTCTATTTTTCCTTTGAATCATTTATAGTCTGGAATTTTCAGGACATTAGTACAGAATTTGCCCTTTGCTCTCCTAAAATTGCCATCAACAGGAGATTGTTAGTTTATATTTAGAGTCATTATTATTTATTTAAAAAATTTGAGGAGTAGTAGTTTACATGTACATACATATATAAGAACTAGAGGCCCAGTGCATGAAAAACATGCACAGGGGGAGGGATGTCCCTTAGCCCAGCCAGCACCCTCTCCAACATGGGACCCCTTGAGGGATGTCCAACTGCCCGTTTAGGCTCGATCCTACTGGGAACCCGGTAGGATCGGGCCTAAATGGGCAGTCAGACATACTTCTCACAATCCAGGACTGCTGGCTCAAAACTGATCACCTGCCTGCCTCCCTTATTGCCTCTAATTGCTTCTGCCTGCGAGCCTGACACCCGCTAACCACTACCCTGCCAGCCTAAATGATGTCTAACTGCTCCCCTACCAGCCTGTTTGCCCCCAACTGCCCTCCCTTGCAGGCCTGGTCCCTCCCAGCTGCCCTCCCCTGCTGGCCATCTTGTGGTAACCACCTTATGTCCACATGGGGGAAGGATCTTTGACCACATGGTAGCAGCCCTCTTATGAGTTGGAGAGATGGTCAATCTGCATATTACTCCTTTATTAGATAGGATAGAAGCCTGGTGCATGGGTGGGAGCCAGCTGGTTTGCCCTGAATAGTGTCCCAGAAGAGGGTGTGGGTTCCCAGAAGAGGGGTGAGGGGCAGCTTGGACGAGGGTCTGTAGAGGTGTGCAGGCTGGCCACGCCCCCCAGTGATCCAAGTGGAGGCCCTGGGATCTGGGATTAATTTATGTCTACAATTGTAGCCTGGAGCAGAGCCAAGCCTTCTGCTTCCTCCGTGGCGGCAGCCATTTCTGTTTGAAACTTTGTAGCTTAGAGTGGAGGCCTAGGCAGACAGAAAGCTTGACTTCCTCCGTTCCCAGGGAAACCTAAGCCTCTGTTCTCTCCAGCTCAGTGGCTGCCACCATTTCTGTATCTTCTATAATTGAAACTTTGTAGCATTGAGTCGAGGCCTAGGCCAGCAACGGCAGGTGGAAAGCTTGGCTTTCTCTGTTGCCAGGGAAACCCAAGGCTTCCTGCTGCTCTCAGTGCCGGCAGCCATCTTGGTTGGGGTTTATTTGCATAATTTGCTCCTGATTGGCTGGTGGGCGTGGCTGGTGGGTGTGGCTTGTGTCTGTAGTGAAAGTATGGTTAAATTTGCATATTGTTCTTTTATTAGATAGGGTTATTCACAACCATGAGTATGTTTGAAATATTTTAAAACAATATGCTCTAGCTGAAACTTTATTAAAAAAATTCAAATGTTTATTATAGTTTTAGTAGAATTTATGTTTATGTCTCTCTTTGAAAAATATTCATGACACATGCGCACACTCTTTCTCATGACCAGAACATTGGTTAAACAAGGCATCTCAATAGTGTACGTCACCCCAGGCAACAAAGTTTATTCTGTATCTTGCCGCTCTTCTCTTAATGATCCAATTACCAGTTTTCTTGAAACTTCACTGCTTTGGACTTCTGAGTGGTTCACAAATGTGTCTGTGAATGAGAGTTTCTGAAATCGGCCCCCAAGAGTCAGTTTTATTTAGCTGAGGAACCTTCTCTCGGTATTTTAAAAATTGTTCTGAAGCTTGACTGAGTTTTCACAAGAGTTAAATGCTTTACGAAGGTTACATGGGTGGTAAATGTAGCCAGAATGAGAATGTGCCACTTACCAGTTAGGAAGTTAGAAGCCCAGTGTTCTCATCTTGGCTTTCTTATTCATTACCTGTGACCTTGCACACGATTTTGTCTCATTACTTTTTAAGTGGGAATTGAACTCCCTGCTCTGTCGACTTAAAAAAAAAATTGTGAGTCTCAAAGGTACTTTAAAAACTAAACTGTAGAGCAAACAGCTTGCCTTCTTTGTAATATCTGTTACCTTTCAATGTGGGAGCTAATGTTAAGTTTTAATAAGGAATTAATCACTTAGTAGATCTGCTGAATATTTTTTGTTATTGTTTTGTTTTCTTTTCCTGTTTACATGTGTGGACCCTTAGCTTTTAAAACTGTACGACAATCTGTAAAATTTCCTAAGAATCAGTCAAGCTATCTGTAATCGTTATAATGTCCAAAAAATGGAATACTTCATCTCTTTGGACATTTCACTTTTATTCATTTTATCTCAAAAGTTTCAAATATGGTAGAGCTATATTTCAGAATTACCCAGGATACGGTGGCATTGTTGATATTTCATTTCATTCTGTGGTGGTCTGTTATATGCTAACAATGGAATTTCCATTTCCTGAAACAGGAAAAAATATATTTGTTTTCATTAAAAGGAGAAATGTATTTAGTTATTACATTTTATTTTTTTATTTATATTAAAGGTCAAGTGACTATCACTGGAAATCTGGAAAAGTGGGAAAATTGGGTAATCAGTCACATATACTGTCACAAAATAAAGGAAATGTTATTAAGGTAAGAAAATACTATTTGATTCTCAAGCAGTTTCTAAGCAATAATCTATAAATTATGTTTTCAGGTCTTGCATTCCTCTCCATACTTAAGAACTTACTGTTCTTATTTTAACAACTACATGTTATTGGATTTTTATTAATTTTTTATAGGTTATATAGAACTTTCATATTCAGATATGTTTTTGTTTTTCATCTGCAAGTTGATTTTTAGAAATTCATTTTTAGTTGAATTTTTTTAAACGAATTTTTCCCATTCAGTTCGGTTCAGGTTTCAAGTATGTAAAAAAGAACTATGTAGTTCTAACTGCAGGTTATTTGATGTAACAAAGGGTCAGATTTTTTCTGCCTTTTTATTATATCACATTTGCTTAATATGTCGATGTGCTGCTTTAATAATAATAATTATCCACTAGAGGCCCAGTGCAGGAAATTCGTGCACAGGAAGTGGGTTGCCTCAGCTTGGCCTGCACTCTCTCCAATCTGGGATCTCTGGCTCCTAACTACTCACCTGCCTGCCAGCCTGATCCTCCTAATTGCTCTCCCATGACAGTCTGTTTGCTCTAAATGCTATCCCCTGCTGGCTTGGTCCCCTACTGCTCTCCCCTGCCTGCCTGATTGCCTCTTACCTCCTCTGCATTGGCTCCACCAACATGGCTTTGTTGGGAAGGATGTCTGGAAGGACATCTGGAAGGTTGTCTGGAGGATATTCAGTCTAATTAGCATATTACCCTTTTATTAGTATAGATGCCACCTTGTCCTAAAAATGCACGTTGTTCCCGGGTTTTCCTATCATGGAAGGGGAGCCCATAGTAGCATTCTGGGTTCTGACCAGGGCTTATGCAATTGTGCTTTATCTCAGCAGATGTGATTCCTAGAAGACTCTTGGATGTACCTTGAACATTTCTATCGAATTTGCCAAATCATTCTCCAAAAATGTTGAACCACTTTAAACTCCCACCAGCAACCATGCATGTGCCCACCATCCCACTTTGATGCCAATATCATTGATTTCTCCCTAAAAGCTTCCTTTCTGTCAGCCAGGACTTCTTGGTACTTGAGCCAACCTCATTGTTCAGCTGGGGACTTGATATCCCATGATAGAATTATGGAGGAGGAAAAATAGTTTTCCTCTACCTTTCTGAGTTCTTAGTGGAGGCCCTTGTAATGAAAAACAGATCACAAAGAGAAAAACAAAAGTTCATTAACATGTGTACCTCGTGTACATGTGGGAGAACCCAGGAAAAAATGAGTAACTCCCCAAGGTGGCTTAGAATGCAGATTTAAATACCTTCTTCCTAGGGAAAGGGGACAGGAGATATAGGCCTCTCAGAGGAGAGTAAATGATATTTAAGAAAGATGAATGGGGTGGGGAAATAGTTTGTAACAAAGTTTGGGTGTGATGTCAACTTCTACTCTCCTGTCCTGTGACATGAGTCATTCTTCTCTGCCTGATGACACGTCTCCCATCAAGGGGATCTCTGACATTTAAGCTCCTTTAGGGGGGCCTAATTTTAAGGAGATCAAGAGACTTTAGTGAAATCCTCCATGTGCATTTGCTGTTTTCCAAGCATCTGCAGCTCAAGATTATCAATATAACAACATAGCATATGTTGGAGTGGCATGTCCTCTGACCTTCAGAATAAACTCAACAAAAGCTTGTTTCCTCTCTTAGATGACTTGCCACAGTAGTGTTATTCCCTGGAGATGGTATTCTGACCACACCTTCCTGGGAGTGATCATAATGTTACTGTGTGCTTGTAGAAAGGTGTGGGCCACATCACTAAATAAACCAGGGTCAGTTTTCTCAGCTTGTAGAAAGGGAGATAAAGTTATAATAGTTTATCTCCCATTCCACAGGTTTCTTGCAGGTTTGTGTCTCCCCTGCCCTAGCCCACACCCCTCAGCAACCCAAGCACCTCCACCTCAGGCCTTGGGGCTGCTGGGTGCCAGACCTGTGGGTTTGTGTCTCCAATCCACCCCCACCCCCCCACCTCCCAGCCCCAGG
This sequence comes from Antrozous pallidus, assembly GCA_027563665.1. NCBI lineage: Eukaryota > Metazoa > Chordata > Mammalia > Chiroptera > Vespertilionidae > Antrozous > Antrozous pallidus. The sequence goes on along the minus strand of CM050514.1, from coordinate 29,602,356 downwards.
TTTGCCATGGCCGGGCTTGGGGCTGCTGGGTGCTGGCCTCCCTAATGGTTTTATGTCTCCGATCTGGACCTGCAGACCCAGGTTTGCCATGGCGGGGCTTGGGACTGCTGGGTGCCCGTCTACCTGCTGGTATTGTGGCTGTGATGGGGACTCCTGTGGCCCCTAGCAGGCCATGGCTGGGCTTGGGGCCGGGTTTGTGGCTGCCATGGCTGGGCTTGGGGTCAGGTTTGTGGCTGCCATCGTGACCCCAGTGCCACCATGGCCAGGCTTGGGGCCTGGTTTGTGGCTGTGATTGCAACCCCTGTGGCCCCCAGCACCACCATGGCCGGGCTTGGGGCTGCAATTGGGACCCCCTTTACTCCCGGTGTTGCCATGGTGGGACTGGGCAGCCCCATCACCATCTGGCCACTCTGGGCCTTGCCTCTTGGTTGGGTTAATTTGCATACTCACTCTACTCTTATTGGCTGGTAGTGTAATGAAGGTGCAGTCAATTTGCATATTTCTCTTTTATTAGATAGGATATTCTATTGATTGTATATGTGAAGATACCAAGGGAAAACTGCTTACAGGTTTCCCAGCTATAGAATTACTTTACCTTTGTCCTATATAATAAAAGAATAATAGATCGAATGGTGGAATGACTGGTTGTTCTGATGTACACTGACTACCAGGGGGCAGGTGCTCAATGCAGGAGCTGCCTGCGGCCTGCAGGCCCTGAGCAGCCAATCGTGAGGCTGGCGAGCTGGTGGGAAGGTCAATCTCTCAGTCTAGCAGGCTCCTATCGTCCAATGATGAAATGGGAACTGGGGGGCAGGTGGAGGTGCCAGACCAAGGCCCCCTCCCTATCATTGGCCCAAACACAGAAGGTGACCAGGGATAGGGGGGCAGGCCAGTGAGTGGGCGGGAATGGCTAACCTGTCAGTCCCTCCCCTTGACCAGCTGGCATTCTTTCCCACAGCCCACACAGACACAGGCTTGCCCACAGCTGGAGACAGCTGCTCCTCACTCCTCCTCATCTGCTCCCTGAGAGGGAAGGAGGAGCCATCAGCAAGATAGCAGGTGTTGGTTAGATGGGTTGTTGAGAAGCCTGTTTCCTGATGCTGCTGAAGTCTAACCTGTTCAGAATTCCATGTTCTCTGCTTAAAGCACCTGATCTTACCCTCCTCAGTGGTAATGCAACCTGAAATCTAATTAGACCTTTTTATGGGATGGGTTGTCGAGCCCCTGGACCCTGCAAGTAGAATCCTCCAGGAATAAATGCATTGAAGGCATGACCAGAATGACTATGATAGCACCACCAGTCCCCTGAAACTCTCTTACCATCTCTTAGAAAGAAAGAAATTCCACAAAAAGAAATTCCACAAAAAGCACCTCCCACAAATTGGCCTCCGTTAGGGGATCACAGTCTCCTACACGGGCTCAAAGTATATCCTGGCCAGGCCTACCTTTGGTACAAGATGGTGAATGAGGAATCGGGGTTGGGTGGTGGCGGGGGGTGGGGCCAGCTGCTGGCATCCCAGGAAGATGGCCCTGATCACAGGCCAGACCTAGGGACCATACCTGAGCACTAATTTTGTGCACAGGGCCTCTAGGGTATTATAATATTGCATTATATGTATAATTAAAGCCTAATGAGTGCCATTCTATAAAGAAAACTGTTTCGCTTCTGAATTCTCTAGTATAAGATCCATGACTTTGTGATTTTTAACTTATATAGCTTTTATTTTTATATACCTATCATTAAACTTTCATTGGGCAGTTGGCATCCACAAACATTTTGCTTGGTGCTTCTAAACTTTTTGGCTTTGAAAAAGTATTTTATATTACTGAAATATCTTTCTTTAATTTTTGGATTGAAAGTTTTATAATCCACCTTCCATTTTTTATTATCTTTCTGAGATATAGTGTTCCATGTTTTAGATGCTATTGTAAATATAATGTATTAAAAACACTGACTCTGTGACTCTTGTCTAATTCATTTTTTAGTACTTATTTTTATTTTTTAAAATATATTGTATTGATTTCAGAGAGGAAGGAAGAGGGAGAGAGAGACAGAAACATCAATGCTGAGAGAGAATCCTTGATTGATTGCCTCTTGCATGCTCCCTACTGGGATTGAACATGAAACCAGGCATGTGCCCTGACCAGGAATTGAACTGTGACCTCCTGGGTCATAGGTCAATGCTCAACCACTGAGCAACACCAGCCAGGCTATTCTTTAGTATTTATTAGGTGCCTTCTTTGTCATATAGTGAATTATCCTTGTACTCCAGGAGATCCTCATTGAATGTGGAAGACAATGCACATATAAACTATTTATAAAAAACATCAGTATGTAATTTTTGTTATCACTATTTAGTGTATTAGTCATCTGTGCTTGAGAAATAATAGTTTAGTACTTCAAATATTTGAAAGTCTACTAGATGTATTTGTAAGAAAACAGTGATGAATAAATCATACTAGTCCCCATAATCTTCATAATTGAGTCGAAGGATGAAAGCATGTGTGGTTGGGTATTGTAGAAGGTGAGTATCCTAGTGCAAGGTGAGCTAGGGGAGGCCTTAAATAACACACTCAGGCTTCTTGTTTTTTTTTTTTTTAATTGGATGAATGGAATTCCCTGACAGCTTTGGAGCAGGAGGATAATAAGATTAAGGTGATGCTTTATGATGGTTGATTTTGTTCAAATATTCAGTGTATTTTAAGTTTATAAATATAGAGCAAATGATATCCAAATTGTTTTCATCGTGCATTATATTAATAAAGAATATATTTTGAGCACAACTTTGTGCACATGAACTCTTTATTTATCAATAGAATTAACTACACATATATATGTGCATATAAGTACATATATGTGTATATTTGTATATACTTGTTTACTAAAATATCACATGACTTGTAAAGCAAAATATGGATATTAATCAAGGATAATATGAACATCAATAGATATTTCCTTGTTATTCTCTGCTCTTTTCCTGAGCTCCCTCAGACATGAAAACTGCTACTTTGGAAGCCACTGGTATAGAGGCAGAGAGATCTTTAAAAGAATCTAGAGATTCTGATTAGAAGAGTCTCACTTAAAATGCAGCAGAAGAATTACAAAGAATTACAAAGAAAGGAAGAAATCAAATGTATAATTGATACTGCAGCCTGGGTTGGCTAAGAGATAGAATAAAGAAAGAAGTTTGAAAAAGAGTTCTGTGCTATTGATTTAACCTTCTTCTCTCCCTCTCTCTCTTCTTTCTTTCCTTTCCCCCAGCTTTATTGAGGTATAATGACAAAACTGTAACATATTTAAAATGTTCAATATGATTATTCAATATACATATATGTTGTAAAAGTACCCCCCACTGTGCTGAATCTATCACCTCACATATCTCTCTCTCTCTCTCTCTCTCTCTCTCTTTTGTCAGAACATTAAAGTTCAACCCTTTTAACAAATTTCAGAGATTTAGAGTTTTTATTTGATTTAGGATATTTTTCCCGTTGATTTAAAAAAATATATTTTATTGATTTTTTTTTTTTACATAGAGGAAGGGAGAAGGATAGAGAGTTAGAAATATCGATGAGAGAGAAACATCAATCAGCTGCCTCCTGCACACCCCCTACTGGGGATGTGCCTACAGCCAAGGTACATGCCATTAATCAGAACTGAACCTGGGACTTTTCAGTATGCAGGCCTATGCTCTATCCACTGAGCCAAACTGGTTAGGGCTCCATTGACTTTTAGAGAGAGTGGAAAGGAGGGGGAAAGACATACACACAGAGAAACATTGATGTGAGAGAGAGACCTTGATTGGTCGCTTCCCACATATGCCCCAACTGGGGCTTGACCAGAATCAAACCCTTCACCCTTCAATTCAGTCCGTGGGCCGAAGCTCTGAACACTGAGCAGAACGGGCTAGGGCACGATTTAGAGTTTTTATTTGAATTCTCATGTGTTCATAGAAGCTAAGAGAGTAACTGTGGTGCCCAAGAATCTCTAAAAAGGAGAACAAAGACATAAAGGAGAAAGCTCCGGAAGGGCAGGTGTGAAGGGTAAAGCTCAAGGTATATGGAGGCAAAGGGAACTGTAATATTTTCTCACTATCTGTTTTACACCAGTCAACAGTTTAGCTGCTTTGTCTGTTTTATTTCATTAAGTGCTTCTATCACTCTTAAAAGGCAGCGGTTATTTTTCTAGTTCTACAGATGAAGTAATTTAACATCAAATAAGTAACTTACTCAAGGTCAAGCATCAGGGCCAGGATTTGAAAGGCAGGCTTTCAGGCTGGCTCTAAGATAATTCTCTAGCTCTGTAGTGAAGGGAGCCTGAGAAGAGAAAGAATGGTGGGAGTAGAATCAAAATAATGTGATTTCATCGAAGGGGGAAGCGAAGGGGGGTGTCTTTAGAAAATATGGAGAAGTCAGCCTTGTCTGATACATAGTGCAGTGAAAAAGTTTTGAGTCTAGTTTTATCCCCTTCCCCAGAAGACACTGGCAATGTTTGGAGACATTTGATTTCACCAGTGAGAGTTGTTTGTTTTGCTAATGGTATGTAATGGTTACAGGTCAGGAGTGCTGCTGTACACCCTACAGTACACTGGACAGCTCTCATAGCAAAGAATTATCTTAGCCAACGTCAAGAAACCCTGTTTAGACTAAATTCCTCACTCAGTCATTATCATTGTGATTTGCTGGCAAGTCATTTGACCTTTCTGAGTTTTTGTCACTATGTTTGTAAACATGCATATTGATACTTGTTAATTACTTCACAGAGTCTTTAGCAATGTGTGAGATATGCGGTGTGAAACCAATTGTAACATCAACTGAAAATCACATTAAAATGTCTATGGGGAATGAGAATTTCTAGAAACACGGAATTCAGTTTGATGATTGGGTCATTATGTTGTGTACAGATGAATCAGTTTGTAGTTTCGAGATGGATTCACAAAGTGGAGTAAAGATTAAAGATGCAAATGAGAGAAGTGCCAGTTTCTGGGGGGTGTAGCCTTTTTTTCATTTTAATTTCTTTATTGATTGAGGTATTTGTCCTCATCCCCCCATTACCTTTTCACCCCCACCCCCCATACCCTCACCCCCTGTTGTCTTTGTCCATTGGTTAGGCTTATATGCATGCATACAAGAAGTCCTTTGGTTAGTTTCTTCCCCTTCCCCTCACCCTCCCCTACCTTCTCTCTGAGGTTTGACAACCTGATGGATGTTTCCCTGTCTCTGGATCTGCTTTTGTTCATCAGTTTATGTTGCTCATGTTGATCATGTTACAATTCAGACATATCATTAAGGTAGAAATATTGGAAACTTTGGTTATAAAAATGAGATTAATGTATCTGTAACTTTTATAATATTACAAATTTAAAAATAAAAGTTTGATTCATAAGAATTATTTTAATCCCTTTTTTCTTGCTGTGTTTCGTACATAGCATCTGATTAGCTGCTTAAAGAACTTGAACAGCAAATGCCTTTTTGAAGCAAAACTACTAGCTTCACTGAAAATAATTAGGCATAAATTTTTTGGTTGGTACAGCCATCGACATAGAGACAACCATTGTTCCCATATTCTCATGTACAAATTGGGCAATTGAGTGTGCAAATTGCAAATTGAAAAGTAGGCATGAACTGACAGTGTCCGTGTAACTGTGCACACTCCTCCATATTTATCTGTGTACTTCAAATGTTGGTTTTCATGACCAAGGCAAATATGTATAATTGGCCAATCTGTTTTATATATTTAAATCTTAAGATCCCAGGATTTTAAGTGAATATTTGTCTAAAATACGGAGCAGTGAGTCTTATTTACCCTTTTTCCCTACAATTGGGAAAGTCAAGGATCAAAGATAATATATTTGGAGGTTAAGTCTATATGATGCTTAAATATGTGGTTCTCTAAATTGGTCAAATACGATAATAATATTGGCTCCTACAGTATATAAGCAGAATAGCTCAATCATAATTTAGTTCAGATTTAGTCTATGCAAATATTAGACATTGTGTCTTTCAGAAAGATCAGAGCTAGAAAAGTCTTTATAATATTTGAATAGCAATGCTTTCCTAAAATCATTTGATGATATCTAATGATATTTAACATAAGATGATTTAGTCTCATTAATAATTTAGGGTGTTTTAAAAGACTGTTTTTATATATTTCCAAAATTTTATAAAATTTTATTAACTTAATTATAAGTTCTACTTATGCTTTAATGAGGATCTATTAATTTTATATTATTCTTTCGAAACATTTGTTTTGTTCAAGATGCAGCAAAATTTTATAACTTTTGGGTATTTTTGTTAATGACTTAAACTTTCTTTGAATAAGAGAATGTATATCTAACAAATAGTATCTATTTCATTAATATAGCCTTTTCCTGGAAAAGTGAAATTAAAATTACTGAAGGAGAAGATTCCAGGTAAACAGTTTACCATTATTATTAATTGCTATAGATATAATGTCTTTTACACTTGAATTACATAGAACATTAAAGTGCTAGGATTGTTTTATGTAATATAAAGATTTCACATCCCAAATGATGACTCTTTACCTTTGATACTCAAAATACATTTTACTTATGTTTGTCTGTAGTGGAGGGGGGATTATTTTATTTACAAAGAATATCAACTTAGAATATGATTATAATGTAGCATTTTTTCATAGTGAGGACTTTCATAGCACTAGTCCTTAAAGTTTATTAATGTTCTCTTTAAACTAGGATAATAATTTGATAGTATAAATTAAGGAAATATTGAACAATTCATTTATATTTTAATATATTTGGACAACAAAACCTAAATCAATATTGAATATATAGGAAGTCCAAATGAAGTAAGACTTTTTAATAGAGGACAAACACATTTGATTTGAATGGCTAAGATGAGTTGGCAGAACAAGGTCTAGAAATGTATAATATTTACTATAGAAGTTCTGTGTGGGCTTCAGTTTGATCTGAAGATGTGACAGAATGCCACAGATGTTCATTCTATCAAGAGCATAGTTTTTTATGTTTTTTTTTTTGTGTGTGTGTGTGTGTGTATGTGTGTGTTTAAAATATATATATTTTAAAACTCCCCACACTGGGATCAAGCCTGCAACCCAGGCATGTGCTCTGACCTGGAATTGAACCATGACCTCCTGGTTCATAGGTCGACACTCAACCACTGAGCCACACTGGTCAGGCAAGAACATAGTTTTTAACACTTATCACGTTCTATAATTTTACGTGCCCAGTTTAGGTGAATTTTAAGCAGAGTGCATTTGGGCAAATATGTGTGGCCCTAAGGTCATAGGAAGGGGACTGTGGGCTCCTCAGCCTACTGGAGGATTAGGCTTGGCTACATGCCATTCTTATTGGCCAATTAATCTCTAAACATTATTTGATAATTTAGAAATATGCATAGTTTCATTAATTACTTGATCACTCGGAAATCTAAACATCATATTACAAAGTAATTAGTCTGACTTTTTTTTTTTCTTCCAGAGCCAGTGAGACAAGTTTTTAATTATCAAATGGCAAATTTTTCTGAAAGAGAAAAGCCCAAGATGAGAGGGAAGGTTTGTGGGCAGTGTGAGAATAAAGCAGCTCTACTTGTACGTACACTATACTGAGATACGGGAATAGAACTTACTTGTGGTCTCAGATACTTTCCCAACTTGCCCTGCTCTGGTAGCAACACCCTTTTCCTCTGTGACTCTTACTGAGAAGTGTGCATGCTGTACACCTTAGGATGAAGTGTGCCTGCTGCTGGGGAAGGCCAGCATAGCACTGAGATGCCTCTTCTGGCTCCCGGGTGAGGCACTACTTGAACTTGCCCTCTCTGCCTTGGTTCATGCCTATCAGCACACACACATGCTACAATATTTCCCATCTACAGCCCCAACCAAAACTGCTGCAGACATTCTCTTCTGACCCCCAGATCTCCCCCATGTGCCCTTTGGGTAACACTTGAAGAGTCTGTTACACTTGCTGTCACCATATTCTTTCCTTCTCTCTCTTTTAATTGAGGTATATTTTACTTACTGTGAAGTAGTAAATGTATAACTAGATGCCTTTCTAGAAATGTCTGCACTCCTAGCAAGATAACAGAAGAACCCTGAAAGTTTCCTTATATCTTTTCCAATTCATCCCCACCGCAAAGGCAACCACTGTTGTGATTTTTAGCTCCTATACGTAGCAGTGCCTATTCTTGAACTTCATGTAAATGGAATTATAAGGTATATACACAGGGGTGGGCCACGTAGACTTACAGGTGTGAGTAAATGAAACACAGAGTTTATTCTTGTTTCATTTATTTGTTTGTTTGTTTGTTTTTAACCTATTTTTGCCCACTCTTGTATTTATATGTGTATATATATAGTTTTTCTGTGTGTGTAAGTTTTGCTGCATGTAGACATTCATTCACATTACATTTATCAGTAGTTTGTTCATTTGTATTACTGACTAATAATTCATAGTATAGATACACCAAGATTTATTTGTTTGTTCACTTGTTGTATGACATTTGGGTTATTTCTGTTTTTCCCTATTATGTTTATCGCTGCTGTGGACATTTATGTGCAAGTCTTCCTCCCTCCCCCCAATGACATTTATTCTTTCTTAAAAATTCTAAAGCGAACTTAAAAAAAAAGTTCAAAAATAATGCTTTCTGACAGCACTCTAACTTTTCATTGGTGTCAATTTCATGAATTTTAAAAAATATCGTAAAATACATCATAATTTAAAAGTTCCCATCTTAGCCAATATAAATGCTCAGTTCAGTGGCATTAAGTATTCACGTTGTCTGAACATGCAGACATTTATAAAAATACTGGCTTTTATTTAATTGCAGATTTTAACATTTTTTAAATAAATGATTAGTATTGCAATTAATGATAAATATCAACTTAATAATTAGTAATGTGGCTGTCCCTAAAAGTAAAGCTTTGAACCAGGATGTGGGGTTGAAATTCTGGCTCTATTAACTATACTACTTGAGAAATTCTTAACCATTGTGTTCTTAATCACCTTCACAAAGGAGATACAATGGTTATTATCCCTTTAGGGGGTTGTTGTGAGGATTGAATGAGGTGAAACATGTGAAGCCCTTAGAACAATGAGTAAATAAATGCTCACTAAACATTGTGAATATTGTTCTTTGATTCTAGCCTTTCCTTTTAGTTTCATTATACTAGTTATATAATATTTCTTACTCTTTTAACCTTTTTATAGTGTTGGCCTAGTCATTTTATATATCCGATAAATCTGTCTACATTATTGTAGATAACTATGTCATCATATGGGGACTTACCAGTATAATGCAATTTTAAAAACATAATGAACATAAAATGTCTGTTGAATTTTTAATAAGAGCCTAGCCTACTTTTCTATGTTTTATATATTCTAGTGGCTTATTACTCAGTGCAGGGAGCCGTTGCACGGTATCAACTGGGAGCTTGTTAGAATACAACACCTCAGGTGGCATTTCAGAATTCCTGAACCAGGGTCTGCATTGCAGCAAAGTCCCAGGTGATCCATGTGCCCTTTAGAGTTTGAGCAACATCACTCTATTTCGGCCCACCACTCACCAGTATAAGGCAGCAGAGCTTGGTCAGTCTCTCCCCAGTCTGCCCCAAATGCTTGAGGCTTACAGTTCCCAGTTAAGGGAAAGAGTAAAGAGGGGGAGGAAATGAAAGAATCAAGGGGAATGTGAGCTTCTTGACAGTAACTTCCTGGAATCATCTTGTCATGATTTCTTATTCGCACTATCAGTGGTTCCGAACCTGGGCCAACTCAAGGAAATGAGGGATTTTAGCCATTCTCACTGCTTTTTGTCATAGTGGTAGGAGTGTTGAAATGATGTAGAACTGCATGGTGGTACTTTCACTTGCACTGAAAATTCCATTTTCTTTTAACTTTCAGTCTTGCTTGGTATCATTATAAATACAAGTACATCACATTTTTCAATTTATCCCTAAACTTAAAAATTACACTTTAACATGTAAAGAATTTGGAAGATACTGGTATACTTGTCCATAATCATTTCACCAGTCATAAACGTTCCTACATTTTGAGACATACCTATCCATATTTAAAAAAAAATTTTCATTTGTGGAATCTTCTAAAAATACTTAAAAAAATCTTTATTGCTCAGTTTATTAATTACATTGTTCTCCCTTTTTCCCCCCTATAGCTGCCCTCCATCTGGCACCCATCCCACCTTCCGCCCTCACCTCCCCCCACTGTCCTCTCCCATAGTTGCATGATTTTTGTCCAGTCTCTTGCTGCACTTCCCACACTTCTTTTCTCCCCAAGAATTGTCAGTCCATTTCCTCTCTGTGTCATGATTCTGTTATATTCACCAGTTTATCTTGTTCATCAGATTATTAATTCACTTGATTTTTAGATTCATTTGTTGATAGATGTGTATTTGTTGTTCATAATTTATATTTTTACCTTTTTCTTCTTCCTCTTCTTATAGAATATCTTTCAGCAAGTCATATAATATTGGTTTGGTGGTGATGAACTCCTTTAGCTTTTTCTTATCTGCGAAGCACTTTATCTTACCTTCAATTCTGAATGATAGCTTTGCTAGATAGAGTAATCTTGGTTGTAGATTCTTGCTTTTCATCACTTTGAATATTTCTTGCCACTCCCGTCTGGCCTGCATCGTTTCTGTTGAGAAATCCGCTGACAATCCCTTATAGGTAACTAACTGTTTTTCTCTTGCTGCTTTTAATATTCTCTCTTTATCTTTTGCTCTTGGCATTTTAATTATGATGTGTTTTGGTGTGGTCCTCTTTAGATTCCTATATTTTGGGGTTCTGTGCACTTCTTTGGCTTTTAAGTCAATTTCTTTCACCAGGTGGGGGAAGTTTTCTGTCACTATTTCTTCAAGTAGGTTTTCATTATCTTGCTCTCTCTCTTTTTCTGACACCCCTATAATTCGGATATTGGTATACTTAAGGTTGTCTCAGAGGCCCCTTACACTATCTTTAATTATTTGGATTCTTTTGGCTTCTTGCTTTTCCGGCTGAGTGGATTTTGCTTATTTGTATTTCAAATCTTTGACTTGGTTCTTGCGGTCCTCTGGACTGCTTTTAGGTCTTTGTGTAGTATTTTTTATTTCAGTCAGTGTATGCTTAATTTCTAGTTGGTCCTTTTTCATACCCTCGTAGGTCTCTTTCATTTCCTCATAGGTCTTGTTCATTTCCTTGTAGTTCTCATTAAGTTCATCGGCCTTTTCTAGGACCCTCTTGAAAAACCTTATTATTGTGGTTTTTGAACTCTATGTCTAGTCATCTTTTTTCCTCCATTTCTTTCACACCTGATTTCTTTCCATTTCTTTGCATTATGGCTGATTTCCTGGGTTGGTCCATTAGCTTTGTGTGGTAGATGTCCTCTAAAGGACAGTGGCTCAGCCTCCCCAGTTACCTGAGGTGGATACTTTTACTGCAATCCTTTATGGGTTGAACAGTATTGTTGAAGTTAAACCCAGATTATTATTATTAGATTATGAGGGTTTGACCTCCAGGCCAATTGACTGTGAGGGTAAGCTGTGTTCAGGTTTGATGGGCAGAGTCTCCAGGCTGGGCAGGCAGCATCAGCTCTGCCCTATGCGGCATGTGGGTCTCTTTGCCGGTGGTAATGGCTGCATGCACCTCTGAGCGAAAGCCGCCGCTGGTCTCCATCGGTTGGCAGACAACTCTGCCTCTCCCCAAATGAGTCTGCACACCCAAAGTCTTGCTCAGAGTTGTAAAACAAAGCTGTTTGGTGGTCTCCCGAACGAGGGAGCAAGTTACAAGTCCTCTCTGCGCAGTTGCGCACTACTGTTCCCAAGTTTACACGCACTTTCTACAAGCTCGCCCTCTCCACAGGCTCGTAGACCTCTGCCGCACCCGGGTTTCAGCGTGCCTTCCCCGGACCATGCCTGGAACTGTGGAATCAGTATAGTGGGGCACCTTTTCCCTCCCCATTGGAGAAAACCGGCCAGGTTTGCAGCTGCCTGCCCTTTCTGCTCATGCGTGCACAGCTCCAAACCTCTGACTCCACACGTATTTTCAAGGCTGCACTCCGCTGCTCCTCTGAGTCACAGTGTCCTATCTTTACTTTTATTTGTGGAATTTTCACTCAGCCAGCTTTCCAGTTATTCTGGATGATGTTTGTTCTGTTGTTAAGTTGTAGTTTTGGAATTGTTTTTGGGACAGCAAGATAGGCGTTTAGCTATGCCGCCATCTTGGTTCCTCTTGTTTTTCCCTAAAAATACTTTTTAAAACCATATTTTGAGAAGCATCAGTGAAAGCATACATTCAAGGAAATGTGTAGGGCCTTTTAGAGGCAAATTGTATGCATACAATTTGAAACTAAGTGTACCCTGTTAATCCATACAGAAAGATAAAAACAAACTAACATTGGGAGTAGTCTTTACCCAGAGTGCTGTGTAATTTTTACCGGGTCAAGAAGTTTGACCTGAGAGAACCAAGATGGCGGCAGAGGTAAAACACCTATCTTGCTGTCATACACAGCAAGTTTAAATCTACAACTTAACGAAAGAACAAACACCGTCCAGAATCACCAGGAAGCTGGCCGAGTGAAAATTCCACAAATAAAAGTGAAGATAAGACACTGTGACTCGGAGGAGCGGCGGCGGACAGCTTTGAAGATTCTCATGGAGAGAGGTTTGGAGCGCGCGCTAGAGGATAGGGTGGGCAGCTGAAAACCGGCCAGTTTTCTCGAATGGGTAGACAAAGATGTCCCACCGGACTGATTCTCCAGCTCTGGACGAAGTCCAGGGAATCCACTATCATATGGGGTAAAAACTGGACAGTGGGAGGGCATGCCGAAGCTCGGGTGCTGGAGGGGTCTGCCGGCTTTTGGAGAAGGCAAGCTTGCGCGTGAACTTGGGAACAACGCAGCTGCCTGTCTGTGCAGAGAGCGCTCGCGACTTGCTCTCTCATTCGGAAAACCTTCAGTCTGCATTGTTTTACAACCCTGGGTGAGACGTTGGGTGTGCAGACTCATTTGGGGAGAGTCTGAATTCCCTGGAAGCCAGTGGAGCTCCACAGCAGCTCTCTCTTAGAGGTGCTGGCGGCCATTGCCCCAGCACAGAGTCCCTGGGGCTGCATAGGGTGGAGCTAACCTGTCTGCTTGGCCCGGAGACTCCGCCCATCCAACCTGAGCACAGCTGAGCTTCACAGACAATTGGCCTGGAGGTCAACCCCTCCAAGTGCTAACAACGATTAACCTGAGCTTAACTTCAGCAAGACTGTGCGACCTCAGGTAACTGGGGAGGCTGAGCCACTGTCCCTAGTAGGACATCTATCACAAAAAGCTAATTGACCAACTCAGGGAAGCAGCCACCATGCAGAGACATGGAAAGAAATCAGATGTGAAAGAAATGGAGGAAAAAAAATGACTGGACATGGAATTCAAAACCACAGTTATTGGGCTTCTCAAGAGGCTCCTACAAAAGGTCAAGACCTATAAGGAAATAAGCAAGACCGACAAGGAAATGAATGAGACCCTCAAGGATATGAACGAGACCTGCAAGGAAATGATCAAGACCAATGTGGAAATGAATGAGTCCTACAAGGAAATAAACGAGACCCTCAAGGATATAAAGGAGACTCTCAAGGATATTAAAAAGGACCAACCAGAAATTAAGCATACACTGACTGAAATAATAATATTATACAAAGACCTAAAAGTGCTCTGGAACAACCCAAGAACCAAGTTAAATATTTGAAATATAAAGAGGTGAAATCCATTCAGCTGAAAAAGCAAGAAACCAAAAGAATCCAAAAAATTGAAGATAGTGTAAGGGGCCTCTGGGACAACCTCAAGCATACCAACATCCGAATTATAGGGGTGCCAGAAAATGAGAGAGAGCAAGACAATGAAAACCTATTTGAAGAAATAGTGACTGAAAACTTCCCACACCTGGTGAAAGAAATAGACTTAGGAGTCCAAGAAGTGCACAGAACCCCAATATAAAGGAACTCTAAGAGGACCACACCAAGGCACATCATAATTAAAATGCCAAGAGCAAAAGATAAAGAGAGAATATTAAAAGCAGCAAGAGAAAAACAGTTAATTACCTATAAGGGAGCACCCATACGATTGTCAGCAGATTTCTCAACAGAAACAATGCAGGTCAGATGGGAGTGGCAAGAAATATTCAAAGTGATGAAAAGCAAGACTCTACAACCAAGAATACTCTATCCAGCAAAGCTGTCATTCAGAATTGAAGGTAAGATAAAGTGCTTCGCAGATAAGAAAAAGCTAAAGGAGTTCATCACCACCAAACCAATATTATGAAATGCTGAAAGATATTCTTTAAGAAGAGGAAGAAGAAAAATATAAAAGTGTAAATTATGAACAACAAATACACATCTATCAACAAATGAATCTAAAAATCAAGTGAATTATAAGCTGATGAACAGGATAAACTGGTGAATGTACAGAATCCTGGACATAGAGAGGGAATGGACTGACAATTCTTGGGGAGAAAGGGGGTGTGGGAAGTGCAGCAAGAGACTGGACAAAAATCATGCAACCTTGGGAGAGGACAGTGGAGGGGGTTGAGGGCGGAGGGTGTGATGGGTACCAGGTGGAGGGGAGCTATAGGGGGAAAAAAGGGAACAATGTAATTAATAAAATGAACAATAAAGATAAAAAAAGAAGTTTGACCTCATGATGCATATTGTTTTATGATTTATTAAAAAATATTACATGCATACTTTAATCTAACACACATATAAAACATTCTAGGTAGTATAGTTATTGTGATATGAGAGCAATTTGTTTACAAATTAGTTTTTCTGAGTTAAATCTTAACTGGGACAAATGGTTGTCCCAGTTTCCTAGGACTTCACTATAGTTATGTGATGGAAGAAATAAATATAATAGCAATAGCATCTTTACACAAATATCAAAGTCATATTATAAGATTGTGTCTTTTGTTTTTTAAATTAAATATCTTTTAAGGTATGTCTTGAATGTGGAGAAGATTACTGTTCAGGATGCTTTGCTAAAATTCACCAGAAGGGGGCACTGAAGTTCCATAGAACAACTCTTTTGCAGGTATGACTTTAAAATGCTTTACTGGTAGTGTATTTATAGAACATTTCAACACAAAGACATTTAAAAAGTACTTAATTACCAAAAATTTAGGATGATTTGCACTAATTTCTAAAATTCTGTTAAGTACAGACAGTCTTTACATACTTAAAATTATTTTACTGAACACTAATCTGAATTCTATTTTGCTATTTAAACTGTATTTTAATATAGTTCCTAAAACACTTAGCTTGATTAGAATTTTATATTATGCATTCTATCTGTGAATTTGACATTTAAAAATTAGACCACATTTTTAACTATTGTTTTAATTGAATACATGATCCAGGTATTATTTCTACCTAACTTATGTTTGATGTTTTATGTTTAGTTTAAAAATTATTATTTTATTTGTTCTCATTATTATGTAAATAAGCTTATCTCTCAGGTTTCCCCCTACATATTAGAACCTTTTATTTATCTTCATATAGTCATTGTTGTTTGAAATGCCTAAACTCAAACCATGTGAGCTGGTCTTAAAATTCTAATATTTGAGCAACAACATATGGTTAAATGTAGATAGAACATTATAGCATTTACTGGAGGCCTGATGCATGAAATTTGTGCAAGGAGCTCCGTCCTTGCAGCCGCAGGGGCTTGCCTTGGCCCTTGTAGCCCCAGCTTTATCCAGAAGGTCGTCTGGAAGGATATCTAGAAGGTCGTTTGGCTGTCTGGTCTAATTAGCATAATATGCTTTTATTATTATAGATGTTTAATGATGCCTTGATTTGTCATAAATTTCATTCCTTTGACAACAAATATTCATTGAATACCTTTAGGTACTGTGGTAGGCAGTGACCTTGCATAGATGAATATCACTAGGCTATTGTGCTTGAACATGGAGATAAAACTGAGAACCAAGGAACTTTAGTAATGAATGTGTTAAGGATTTTATTATTTCTTAGAGGCAAAGGGATGGGGATGATTGGATCTGTATTTTGAAAGATCACTGGTAGATTTAAATCTTTATATTTAAAAAATATATTTTTATTGATTTTAGAGAGTAAGAGAGAGGGAGAGAGAGACAGGAACATCAATGATGAGAATCATTGATCAGATGCCTCTTGCATGACCCCTACTGGGGATGGAGCCCACAACCCGGGCATGTGCCCTGACCGGGACTTGAACCATGACCTCCTGGTTCATAGGTCAATGCTCAATCACTGAGCCATGCCAGCTGGGCTTTACATGTTATTTGAATATAAATATTGGTAGCTCTAAAGACCCAAGTCATGATAACTGCCAAACCTAAAATTGATCTTACTCATATGAATATTTATCAATGTCACTTACTTTCAAATGGCTACTCAATGTTTGGATAATCCTGGTAGAAATGCAGAAATGAAGGAGGGAACAGGACAAAGAAACAAAAACAAACAAACGCAACTCCCTGCTATTCTCAGTGCAATTGAACTGTCATAAGAAATAAGAGCTGATATATACAAAAGCGAGTATAATTGCTAACATGGAACTAGTATAGAATTTAACTAAAGACATTCCACTTTAAGGGGAAAAAGTATAATTACCCACTGTGCATTTATGTTAGGAATTTTCCATTCAATGATTTATTCAGCACATTGTTTGAGATATTACTCAGTGAGTGTAGGCACTGCTGGTATGAAAGATACAGAGAGAAATGAGACATGGTTTCTCCCTCAACTTCAGGATCTGACGCTCCTGATTTAAGTCTGATTCTCCTCTCTCTTTATCTCACTCCCTTTTCCCCATATCTCTCTCTCTCTCTCTCACTCCCTTTTCCCTCTCTCTCTCTCTCTCTCTCTCTCTCTCTCTCTCTCTCTCTCTCTCTCTCTCACACACACACACACACACACACACACACACACAAAGGGGGAGAGGGAGGAGGAAGGAGATGGAATATACATTTCAATAAATCTTAACCTTTGTTAAGTAAGTCTCTGCCAAGTAAAATTCATGAGGGAAATTACTAAATTATCCTGCTTTTCTCTCCTTGTTTTCATCCTCTCCCCTGTCTTTCTCTCTGTGCTAAGGGTCCTAATGCTCTTGTGCCTTGGCCTGATGGCCATGGCTCAGCAATGAGTGGATATCTCTTTCTGCTTATCAGTTATTATTAACCAGTCATAGAGTGTTGGTTTTTTGCCCTTTTGGTACTATCAAAGTCATAAGAGATTTTTTTTATTGAGTGCTGAATTCATACCTACTCTGAGAAGTTAAGGAAGACTCATAGACACAGACAACAGTATGGTGATTGCCAGAGAAAGGGGGATGGGGAGAAGTACAGAAAGGTAAAGGGGGAAAAATAGTGATGGAAGAATACTTGAGTTGGGGTGGTCAACATATGCTACAAGATACTGATGGTGTATTGTAAAATTGTATACCTGAAATCTGTATAATTTTATTAACCAATGTCACCTTGATAAATTCGCCTTTTTAAAAAAGTAGAAACAAAAACAAAGTAAGTGTTGGTGAGGATGTGAAGAAATTTGGTGGGAAAGTATTTGATTCTCTAACAACTCTGCTGTGCTCCTGAAACTAATACAAAATAATACTGAATGTAAACTGGCATTGAAAATTAAAAAAACAAAACAAAACAAAAAAAAACGGTGTAGCCATTATAGAAAATAATATGGCACTTCCTCAAAAAAATAAAAATAAAATTACTATATGAGGGGAAAAAGCACTATTACATAAAAAGCAAGCATTCTAGGCTAATGGTTGCTATACTTTATCTTTTAACTTAGTTATTATAAAGCATAGCCAAATTTGAGTATTGTAAATCATTTGACCCCCATCTTCAAGCCCAGTGAGTCTGTATGAAGTTCACCATCAATAAGTACCATTTTTTCCTATCATACCTTGTTTAACTTACAAGAAAAATCCCTGAAAAACTGAAAGCAAACTATATCTATTTCCATATTGACTAACATGATAATTTAACAAGGCCTTTCTTTTGACTTATGATTGATTTAGACTTGGCAGTGAGCTTGACACAAGTTTATTTTTACCTCTCAGACTGTTAAATAATTACTTATCTGAAAAATAAAGTGTAAATGTGCAACAGGAATTACTAAGGATGAAAATTGTACTTCTATATTTAGAATGATTTTCAACACTAATGGTTTAAAAAAGATGATTGTAGTGGGTGAGCTTCATATTGAAAAAAATAGTTCTTAATATAGCCGGAATTTCTATTTCCTTTAATCAACATATAATCAAACAAAAGAGACAAGGTTAATCACAGATAATGGAAGATAGGAGAGAAACAAACAAAAGGCATTTTACTGACATACACAAAGGGAGGTTGGATTAAACAAATCATTAATATATTATGGTATGTATATTTTCTTAATTGGAATGGAGATTTCCTTAAATGGAAAGGAGAGATCTTAGGAAATGGAGAAACAAATAAGAAGAAATAATTGAGGTAGAATTTCTATGTTTTCTGGTGTGAAATCTTTATATTCAGCCTCTTCATTTTTATCTTCAAATAAAGGTATGCCTATATAAATATGGTTATAAGTGGAAACATATGCTTGCTTGAACATACCTACAGGAAATTAATCATCAGGAAGAACCTCAGTTATCATCACAGTACAATTTATGCTTACTGACTTTATGGTAGAATTTTTTTTCTTCTAGTTGACAGTAACCAATATTAGCTTATGGATTTACATTATTATCATTATTCTGTTGCTGTTTAGAATAATACTATATTTTCATTTTATTTTTTTAAATTTAGGTATAATTTGCATGATATATTAGTTTTAGCTGTACAGCATAATAATTTAATAGTTGTATCTATTGCATAATGACCATCACTATAAGTCCAGTTAACATTCATCATTATACAATTAAAAAAAATTTTTTTTTATTGTGATGAGGACTTTTAAGATCTACTCTCTTAGCAACTTTCAAATAGACAATATAGTACTATTAACTACAGTCACATTGCTGTCCATTGTATTGACATACTTATTTGTTTTTTAAGTGTGTATTTTGACCCCCATTCCTCCCACTCTCCACCTCTGCCTCTGGCAACCACCAGTCAATGATCATAATATTTTCATATAATTGCTAGTCATTTTGGATAATATGGTTACTTAATTGGATGATCTTATAGTAGCCCATTTTATTATTTATTTATTTGTAATTTTTAAACATTCATTCTAGAGAAAGAGAGAGAGAGAGAGAGAGAGAGAGAGAGAGAGAGAGAGAGAGAGAGAGAGAGAAAGAGAAAGAGAGAGAGAGAAACATTGATTGATTGCTTCATGCACACCCACAACCTGGGTATGCACTCTGACCAGGATCAAACCTGTAACCTTATAGTGTAGGAGACAACACTCCAACCAACTGAGCCATACCAGCCAGGGCTAGTAGCCCATTTTAAATGTTGTGCATACACGTATTATTGATGCTATGGTGTACTCCCAGATCCTCCTCTTTAGGACAGAGACACTCATTCCCTACCTTACTAGAGTGTTGCATGTGGATGAGATGTAGTTGAGCCTTTCCCGTGAATTATTTTGCTGAAATGGAACAGCTGTTTCCAAGCTTAAACTCCATCTCTGGAGGCAGCCTGTTTTCTGGTCCAATTTCTGGTCTATGTGAGGGTACATTGCCAGCAGCCCACTTACCTCCATTGTCAACTCTGATGGGCTTTCAAAGCTCCCCGCCTTGGGACTGGCAGTTGCATTGAAGTCAGCTGTTGTCTCTACCCAACTCTCCTCCCTTCACTGTCCAGGTGTTCTCTCAGAGCAGGAAAAGCCATGCAGGCAAAGCTCAGCATTTGTTTCCTGGGGAACAAACATGACAGTATGCTATTTAGAGTGAAATTACAGATAATTGTTGCCCTAAATTTAGAGCAATTTAGTGCTTCTGTTTTGAAGGTCAATATATAACATCTTTTTCTTTACTTTCCAAATTCTGAATTAAGAAAGAAACAGATATTAGATCCAAAAGGTAGAAATCAAAATATAAATTTTATTATTGATGAAATCAAAATTGGTGGTTGTAGCATGAATGTACAGACAAATTCAACTTCCTGATACTTCCTTAAATTGAACCTTCTGCTTCTTTTTTTCCATCTGCCCCACCGAATTGTAGACATTTACATACCTTTGGCAGAGCAGGGCTTGACCAGAACAACTCCTTAATGGGGGTCTAGATTGGAACACATCTCTCTGGACAGGCAGCTGAGAGAACATAGAAGGAGAGAAGGTTCCCTTTCTTCTCCCAAAATCTCACTGTAGAAATGGATGGAAGTAAATGTTTCCTTCAGAAAGAAATTATTATAATTCATGTGATTTTAGAATACAGGTGATGTAAATATACAAAAAATGTATACATTTGCTATTAGAACTATTAGTTAATATTACACTTAAGAAAAAATAAAGCATTTAAAAATTTATAAACCACTGAGCACTCGCATTTTTTACCTATTTTTTTTTTTTTTTTTACCAATGGGAATATTGCTTATTTCTTGTGCCCCATGTCTGTGTTCATTGTCCTTCAATATGATTATTACTTTGCACTTTATCAGGGTTTTTTTTCTCTCAAAACTATATTGTTGTTAACTAGTCCCTCTTTTATATCATCTGATAATTTTTTCCCCCCAGAATAGAAGGGAGAGAAAAAGAGAAATAGAAACATCAATGATAAGAGAGAATCATTGACTGGCTGTCTCCTGCATGCCCCCTAGTGGGGATCAAGCCCAAAACCTGGGCAAATGCCCCGACTGGGAATTGAACCTTGACCTCCTGGCTCATAGGTTAACGCTCAGCCACTGAGCCAGTACGGTCAGGCTTTCCTGATAAATTAGGTGCCATTTGTGTCTTGTTCATCACAGTATTTTCAGTGATTAATATTATGCCTGGCACATATAAATCAATTTTTGGACAAATGAAAACATAAATGAATCCCTCATGAGATGTTCAAGCTCCTGAAATAATTTAAAACTATTTTAAGTAGCAGTCTATATTTTTTCTCTGAATTTTGAAAACCAAAGATTGGATAATTAAAAGAATTATGATATGTTAAGGTGCTACGTTAGAGGAGTGTTAACAAAAGCTTTTGCTCTTTAGTAAGAGAATTTGACCTTTAATTTTCTAGCTCTATCCCTGGGACATAGATAAAGGTAGTGATGTCTACTGTGTTTCTAGGCTTATGGTAAATAAGACTCCTGATTGGTTAGTTGCCTCTAACTGGGAGAACCATAATTGCTTGGAGTGAGACAGAGCTCCCCGAGTGTGGTGAGCTACAACTGGCCTGCCTGCTGTGAGGTTCTGGAAGATATGCAGGAGGTTAACTCCATGGTTTCTAAGTGAGGTGTATCCCTCAGCTGTCAGATCTGTGCTTCTGCGTGAACTGCTGCTGCCAGAATCCAACCCAAAAAGATACTGTCCTGGTGGTAATCGGATTCCTGTTCTTATTGTTCTGAGCAAACTGATGCCAAGACTGGTTTGCTGGCAGCCCTGGTAGTCTAAAAGTTTAGTTAATCCAGGCAGACTCCTTGGTAGACATTGCAGTTAAATCTTTAATTAACCAGAATGTCAAAAACCAGAATGATAGGATACCCGAAAGATAAGTGAAGAACACTTGTATAGGCATCACTGACAAGATATTTTTTAAAAAACAACTTTCTTGATATATAATCTATATACCATACAATTTATTCATTCAAGTTGCAAAATTCAATGGATTTTAGGGTATTCACAGATATGTGCAACTCCCAGCACAATTAATTGTTTAGAACATTTTCATCCCCTCAAAAAGAAACCTTTTCCTACTATTTTTATTCCCGATATCCCTCTTTCCCAATTTCCTAGCAACCCCTAATCTATTTTTGCCATTGTAGGTTAGCTTATTCTGGATATTTAATGTAAATTGGATCATATAACATATAGTCTCTCATGTCTGCCTTTTTTTATGTTAAGTATAATGTTTTCAAGGTTCATCTATATTGTTGTATGGTTATTCCACATTTTGTTTATGCATTCATTGTTTGATGCACATTTGCATTCCCACCTTTTGACTATTATGATAGTATTGCTATGAACATCTGTGTAGAGGGTTTGTGGGAACATGTGTCTTTTTTCCCTTAGTTGTATCTCTAGCAGTGGGTTCTATGGTGACTGTCTTTACTCGTTGGAGGAACTGCCCACTGTTTTCCAAAATGACTGCCCCATTTTCCATTTCCACCAGCAGTGTGAGAGATTTCTGCTTTCTCTGTGTCCTAGCAAACACGTGTTCTCTGTTTTTTTGATTCTGGCATCTTTGTGGGCTAAAAGTAGTATTGCCTGGTCATTTTGATTTGCATTTCTCCAGTGACTAATGATGACACACATCTTTTCATTGCTTATTGGCCATTTGTATGTCTTTCTTGGAGAAATGGTGGCAAGAATTTTTGAGAAGACTTAAGTATGGGGCTGTTTATTAGCCCACACTTCAGTTAAACTCCACGTGTGTGATGATCTTTTAGATATGAGTACTAAGAAAAGCTAGGGAAAGGGAAAAGACCACCTTTAATAGGGCTACAGGAAAGGGAGAATAGGTGTCTGTTACCATCAGTGAAGAGTTGGAAGAACATAGTGGTTTAAGGAGCATATTACAGAAGCAAGTGACAAGTACTGTGGAGCGGGTAAGGGAGTGCAAGGGTTTAGTGCAGAAAGGGCCTGAATCAATGTCAAAGGGAAAAGAAGGTGCTTCTGTGAAATTTATTCTGAGGGCATCTTTAAGATAAAGCTCATATATGCAAGCTCAGAAACTCCCAGAGCGGTTGTATGGGTCAGATTCAATGACAGCAAGTATAAAAGTATTTTACTCATAGCAGGTATTCCATACTTTAGGTTTTATTAGTCAGGATGCATTGCTAGAAGAAATTCAGTCAAGTCTTACACCATCTACATTTAGAAATTACGAAATAACATAATGTTCGTGATAATGAGTCTAAATTACTAATGAAATGGTTACTTTTGTTTTTAGGGCTGTTTGCCAATATATACATATATATATATATATATATATATATATATATATATATATATATATACTAGAGGTCTGGTGCATGAAATTGGTGCATGGGGGGGGGGGGGTTGTCCCTCAGCCCAGCCTGCTCATTCTCCAATCTGGGACCCCTCAAGGGATGTCCGACTGCCCGGGCAGTCAGATGTCCTTCTCACAATCTAGGACTGCTGGCTCCAAACTGCTTGCCTGCCTGCTTCCCTGATTGCCCCTAACCACTTTTGCTTGACAGCCGGATCACCCCCTAACCACTACCCCATCAGCCTAATTGATGTCTAACTGCTCCCCTGCCAGCCTGTTTGCCCCCAACTTCCCTCCTCTGCCGACCTGGTCACCCCTAACTGCCCTCCCCTGCAGGCTTGATCACCCCCAACTGCCCTCCCTTGCAGGCCTGGTCCTTCCCAACTGCCCTCCCCTGTTGGCCTGATCGCCCACAACTGCCCTCCCTTGCAGTTCTGGAACCTCCCACTGTCCTCCCCTGCTGGCCTCTTATGTCCACATGGGGGCAAGATCTTTGACCACATGAGGGCAGCCCTCTTATTTGTTGGAGTGATGGTCAATCTGCAAATTACTCTTTTATTAGATAGGATAGAAGCCTGCTGCATGAGTGAGGACCTACTGGTTTGCTCTGAAAGGTATCCTGGATCAGGGTGAGGCACCTGTGGTGGTTTGCAGGCTGGCCATGCCCCCCAGCAACCCAAGTGGAGGCCCTGGGACCTGGGATTAATTTATGTTATACAATTGAAACTTTGTAGCCTGGAACAGAGCCAAGCCTTCTGCTCGCTCAGTGGCCACACAGCCATTTCTGTTTGAGACTTTGTAGCCTAGAGCAGAGGCCTAGGCACTAGATCTACAGTAGCTTGGTTTCCTCCGTCGCCCTGGCAACCCTAGCCTCTACTCTCTCCAGCTCCGTGGCTGCCGCCATTTCTGTTGGGATTATGTATTTTCTATAATTGAAACTTTGTAGCATGGAGTGGAGGGCTAGACTGGCAATGGCAGGGGGAAAGCTTGACTTCCTCCATTGCCAAGGAAGCCCAAGCCTCCCTCCTGCTCTCACGTGGCCACAGCCATCTTGGTTTGGGTTTATTTGCATAATTTGCTCTTGATTGGCTGATGAGCATGGCTGGCTTGATCAGAGATACAGTCAATTTGCATATTACTCTTTTATTAGATAGGATATATATATATATATATATATATATATATATATATCCTTTTGTGAAAAAAACAGTAACAGTCAAGTAAGGTATTAGAGCTCAGTCTGTCAGATTATATTTAAAAATACAGACTTTCTCCTTGTCCAAGTTGAGAATAATAGAATCTCAATTTTAGAGGGGACATTCAGATGATTAGAGTGATCATATGTCTGAACATTTAATCAATCATATTGCAAACATCCATCATCAATGGAGCCTTTATAATTTGTAGGTGCTACATATGTTATCTTACAGATTTATCATGGAATCTCACACATTTTAGAGTAGTTTTATTGACTGTGTTTTATATTCATTGGACTTTATGGGATAAAAACCATCTAATTATGATGTAACAGCATTACTAAATATAAAAATCAAATATGACAAATTATTTATTGTTAATTAGTTTATTCTTCTCTGCCTAAAAATCTATAATATTGCATATAAGCATATACAATCATTTCTTCCTCATATAGCTCAAATATGAGCAATTGTTGACAGTAGCTAACTTATGTGGACATATTTTACATGCTATATTAGTCTAAAACAATAGTGAATACTTGCTAAAATATTGTAAATAATTATATGGCATCAGAAGTACAAATAGAAAGCAGGTGGCAGGTGTGAATTTCCTGCATTATTTTCTTGTTGCTATTCTGGCTCACTTTTATGATTGCTCTCTAAATAGAAATTTTTAATGTTGTAATAAAAGTTGAAGGCGCAATTATTTATACTGAGATTACATTCTGTTTTTTTCCTTGATACCAAGAGACTTTAAAATTTTTGACAAATATTACTTTTTGAGCTATTATATTTTATGCTATATTGCCTTATATAAAATATTTTAACTGCAGAGTTTTATTTCATTATTTTTACATGTTACTTTAAGATAATACTAAATATAGAGTCCAGGTTAGGTTCACTTGGCATTTACTATCTGTTGAATAGCAAGCTGCATTTGTATCAGGGGCATGTGTCCAGGACCCTGTTTATTTTTATAATCTCTTTGTGTGACAAAGGGGAATAATAATACATAAATCTTTGAATAATAAAGCCTGTGGTTTCCATTAGACCTTTATAAGAAAGGTAAATCTGAGGGTCCTTTAAGTTATACTTAAAGTTATACTTAAATGATACTGGAATAAGCAATAAACCAGCCACATGTATTTCACACTTCCAGGATTTTTCATTCCTGTCTGGCTTTCAATAAGCAGTTTCTTATACCACTGATATTTTTGAACTACTCATGCACATTCCATATCTGTTTTTAGAACTATGATGCACAGAAATGGATGTAAAGTATAGTTTTGTTGTGAGTCCTCCTGTTGCAATTTTATTTTATATATATATAAATATGTTGTAATCCTTCTGCTCTTCCTGTGTGTCTAGGGTTCCCATGTCAGGGTTCAGCGTCTTGAGAAGGCCACACACAAATGAAGAGAGACTCGAAAAGCATCCATTTTGGGGGATAATGGGGGCCAGGCGGGAGTCCACCTCTAGGGGGAGGACACCACCAGCTCTGGCTTTCCTATCCCCTTTTATTAGAGCTAAGCGATACATCCATGTCCTTTAGGTCAGGAAATTCCAACAATGAAATCAACCAGCAAAAATTAACATAAGACAAAAAGTGTGGAAGCTTTTTCAATTACCAATGTGTCACCTAAACAATATGTGAATAGGTCATACTTAACATAAGACTAAAGGAGGGGGAACTAAAGTCTCACCTAAACAATATGTGAATAGCTCATACTTAACATAAGACTAAAGGAGGGGCAACTAAAGTCTCACCTAAGCGGTGAGTAAACAGTTCATACTTAACATAAGACTAAAGTGGGGCAGCTGCTTTAGCTACCAATGTCTCACCTAAGCAGTGAGTAAACAGATCCATTAAGGTTTGACCAGGTTTCTTGTTTGTTCTATTTACATCTCTATTGTAATGTCTGGTTTCCTGCATCTCCCCCCTATCCTTCCACTCTTAAAAATTATGGCATCTGTGGACCAGAGTTCTAGCTTCAATGTCCAACAGTTTTAAGTCCCAACATCAATGTTCAACAGTTGTAAGTCCCAATATCGATGTTCAACAGTTCCTTATGTGTACATGTCCGCAATGGCATCTGGATGGTAGACAAATGGTGTCAATGCATGTCCAACCCTCTCTGGTTTGGTCCTGGGCAACCTGCAGTGATGCACAGCTGCTGACTGACAGCATGGCAAGGCACTGTCAGCGTCCTTCATCTCTGGACTGTTTTTCCTCCTGTCTTCATGAATGGAGCACGCATGTCATATATATACATGTATGTATATATATATTAGAAGCCCAGTGCAGGGATTCATGCACACTGAAAGTAAATTAATTGGAAGGTGGCCAGTGGGCGGGACTGGGCAACATGGGCTGGACACTTTCTGGAGCCAACCTCCAGTGGTTCCTCCCTGGCCAGCTGTACCTGGGGCAGGGCTGGGGCTTGAAGGGTGCCCTGTCGGGTGAGCAGGGTCCCTCAGCCTGGCCTGCAGGGATCAGGCTGAAACTGGAAATCTAACATCTCCTGAGGGGTCCCAGAGTGCAAGAGGGTACTCTGCAAAGTTGCTGTTGCACAACAGCTCCTGTGTTGTGTGTCTGCCCTCTGGTGGTCAGTGCACATCATAGCTACTAATTGGTCAGCCAGTCAGCTGATTGGCCAGTTACTTAGGCTTTTTTTTTTTTTTTTAAGTATTTCTTTATTCAGAGAGGAAGGGAGAGGGCGAGATAGAAACATCAATGATGAGAGAGAATCATTGATTGGCTCCCTCCTGCACACCCCCTACTGGGGATGGAGCCTGCAACCTAGGCATGTGCCCTTGGCTGGAATTGAACCTGGGACCCCTCAGCCCACAGGCTGACACTGTATCCACTGAACCAAACTGGCTAGGGCTCGCTTAGGCTTTTATATATATAGATGGCTTCAGAATAGCTCAGTGTGTATTAATTAGATTTAAGGTCAGTACATGTGACCTCGGTGCTCAATAGCAGCGAAACACATGTATTTCTCAAATCAAAACCTGGCAGCAGCCAGTCTAGGGTGAGCATAGAGCTCCAGGGGATTCAGGTTGCTCTTCCACTGGGGGCATGGTATTCTGTTTCCCAAATTACCTTACCATCTGTGATGTCTATGAAGCTTCAGTTGGCACTTGTTGCAATTTTCTTTCATCCTGTTAATATTGTTTGCTTCTGTATTTCATTTATTTGTATGAGGAATTTATTCAAATTCTGTTTTCTTTTTTAGTTTCTGCCATGTAGAAATTCCTGTCCTCTTTTTCTTTTCCTTTCCAGCTGGCCTGAACTTAATATTTTTTTTCTTATTTTCTTTTGATCCTAACAGTAGATTCTGCCTTTGGTAAAAAAATTTATAAAAATATTTTTCTTTAACTTTCATGGGAAGTGCAGATTTGACTCTGTGGTAAATCATAGGGAACAGATTTATACTAAGATATCTTTAAAGATTGAATCATCAGAAAAGCAAATAATAATATAGTCTAAGAATAGAAAATATAGTTTAATACTATAGAATAATTAAAAGATAAAACTCATTATTTTCATGCTTGTTTCATGAATTAAGAGGTTTAAAATTATGTATTTTATAAGTAAGTTATGTTTACTTTGGAAAGATATTTTTACTAAGTAGAAATTTAATGGGATTGTTGCATCTTCACATACATCCATGATAATTTGAGGAATTTATCTGCTTGGTGAGTTAGTATTCCTTCTTATCTGTGTAGTTTTAAACTGAAAGATTTATTGTGATTGTTAGTGTTGATTTCAGATAACGGGATCCTTATACCCTCCACATGCAATATGTTCAATGCAATGTATGAATAGAAATATGCTAGCAAAATAATTTGTAGAGGTTTCTTTAAATAAATAAATATTGAACAAATGTTTGATAACTTTTAATAAAGTTTACTTTGCTATAAATTAAAGCATAATTCTTTAGTGCACATGTGCATGTGTTTGTGATATACATTTGCATATTATGTTATGGCTGAAACACAGATAACTAACGATACGATCTATGCTATTAAAAGCATAATATGCTAACTAGACTGGATGTCGTTCCGTCCTTCTGGATGAAGCCGAGGCTGGGAGGGAAGCCCGGGTCCCAGGTGCCTGCCAGTGGCCAGAGGGAGGGAAGCCCAGGTCCTGGGTACCAGAGGGAAGCTGGTGCCATCAGCCAGGGGAAGAAAGGCCCACTTTTGCACAAATTCATGCATCAGGTCTCTAGTTTCTGAATAATTTCCCATTTTGAAAAATCGCTATTTCTCCAACTTATCCTCCCTTCCTTCCTTCCTTCCTTCCTTCCTTCCTTCTTTCCTTCCTTCCTTCCTTCCTTCCTTCCTTCCTTCCTTCCTTCCTTCCTTCCTCTTTCTCTCTCTTTCTTTCCTTCCTTCTTCCTTCCTTCTTCCTTCCTTCCTTCCTTCCTTCCTTCCTTCCTTCCTTCCTTCCTTCCTTCCTTCTTTCTTTTCTTCCTTTCTTCCTTTCTTTCTTTCTTTCTTTCTTTCTTTCTTTCTTTCTTTCTTTCTTTCTTTCCTTCCTTCTTTCTCTCTCTCTCTCTCTTTCTCTCTTTCTCCTTCTCTGCCCTCCCTCCCTCCCTCCCTCCCTCCCTCCCTCCCTCCCTCCCTCCCTCCCTCCCTCCCTCCCTTCCTTCCTTCCTTCCTTCCTTCCTTCCTTCCTTCCTTCCTTCCTTCCTTCCTTCCTTCCTTCCTTCCTTCCTTCCTCTCTTTCTCTCTTTCTTTCTTTTGTTAATCATCACTCGAGGATATTTTTCCCATTCATTTTTTAGAGAGAATGGGAGGGGAGGAGGAAGGGAGAGACAGACATTGATGTCTCTGGGCCAGGGATCAAGAACCTGCAACTGAGGTATGTACCCTTGACTGGAGTTGAACCCAGGACCCTTCAGTCTGCAGGCCGACACTCTAATCACTGAGCCAAACCGATAGGGCTCAACTTTTTTTTTTTTTAAGGTCTTCATACATTGCTAAGGTTTTGGCTTTAATTGTGGGAAAGCTTGCCCTTAATTGCCTTCTTACAGTAATGTGCTGTAGAGAAAAAAAAACCCCTAAGAATCAATAAAACTCCAGTTTTTCTGATATCATACTTCTGTTTACCAATTGCTTATGAGGTAATTCATAGCAAAATAGAACAAACTGTTCTTGGGAAAATGTTCCCATTAAGCGAGGAGGAGTGTTTTTCTCAGAAAAGCAGGCCAAAATAAATAAATAAAAATTCCATTAGTGCATTTGATATTCCTGAAATGATTTTATCTTCTAAAGCTATCCAAGTCTGCCCATATTCAACCCTGACAATCACTGCAACTGATGAATTTCTAACGTTTCTTCTACTGTAACATACTTTCTTTCTCTCTGTGTGTATCTCTTTTTCTCCCTCTCTACCTGTTTGCTTAGAATATACAATGAGATAGAAGAACTCTCCCACAGAAATTAGTTTTTACTTTCTAATGCAAGCAATGGTTGCAATAAATCTCTTCTAAAACTCTGTAATTGGAAAATCGATGAAAAGTTAACACCATGAAAAGAGACATTGCAGCGTTTTCTTTGTTCACAATTAGGAAGTAACATTGGTCTACACTGTGTGGGGAACTCTGTGAGCTGGAACTTCTGGATCACCCCAGGAGGCATGGCTACGTCAATGTGGGCGTTAATATTCACAGCCGGGCAGCCCTGGTGTGGGGTGATAGGAATAGCTGTGTTTTGAAGCACTTGACACTGTCACAAAGTCTATCCTTTTTCTAACTAGACTAAAACTTTTACTCTTGGACCTTAACTTCTGCAAGGTGCCATCCATTCCAAAATGTTATAAAATATCAACTCTCTTTACTTTGATTAATGATGCATTGTCAGAGTGATGAATTCTTCTCGGGTGTAATTTGAAAGATAATATCATTCCAGGGAGGAAAAAAAGAAAGTTCAGGTGAGAATTTAGAATAGTGACCAGATGAAATCCTACCAGCACGCTGTGTAGTGAATGAAGGATGTGGGGGGACCTGGAAATGCTGGCAGTCAATCACAAGCTTTAGTTTAAGCTTCTGTTCTGCAGCATGATGTACTATGTGCCCCGAAGGCTGTTTGGTTTTTGTTTTTAAGCATTTTTAGTATGTGGAGAAGTGGCACAGGTAATTTCAATCATTTTCAGTTCCCTCTGCCTCCTGTTGATACCTTTTAGTACTGCTATATATAAACTTTCATATTTAGAAGATGGAAATACAAATATCTTTGAGTTTTAAAATTGGAAAATATATTTTTAATAGGTATGGTACAGTGTTATGGAACTTAATATGCATAGTTTTCTATTTTAAATATTTCATAACAATAACCTTCACATTCTTGTTCACTGACTGCTTATTATTTAAAATGTTAGCTTTTGTATTATCAAGTGAAAGATAATTTGTTTTGTGTTAGAAATTTAGATGGGTCCTTCTAAGCAGAGAGAAAAGGCTACAGGAATATATACCAAACGGTAAATAATGGTTGTCTTTGGAAAGTACCAGTCATGAATTAGAAGACACCTCTATTTCTTACTTTTTAATATGGTGGTATTATGATTTATTTTCACTGTGTTTCTATAATTTTAAAGATGTTGCTAACTAATATAAGGCTGCATCTATGTATTTCTTTGTGAGAATATTCTTGAGTATTTTGGGCAGGATTTTTTTCTTCTTA
Source organism: Antrozous pallidus (assembly GCA_027563665.1). NCBI lineage: Eukaryota > Metazoa > Chordata > Mammalia > Chiroptera > Vespertilionidae > Antrozous > Antrozous pallidus. The sequence continues at coordinate 29,571,362 of CM050514.1, read as the reverse complement.
AGCTCCCCATCCCTCACATTTCAGAATATTTATTAAATTTGGCGGTTATCACCCACTAAATAAATGTCAGTAGTGCTCTCCAATGATTGTGAAAACCCAAAACACCTCCCCACATTTTCAAATCTCGTTGCTCTAGTTGTGAAGCAGTGATCTTGGTATTAATCAGATCTCTTACACTAGCTTGATTAAAGATTTTTTGATTTTTTTCCTTGTTGCTGATGGCCTCACAGATGTCTGGTGAGGGAGTGTGGATGATGTGGCTGGGTCATGGCAGGGACCAGGACTGGAAAGGGGAAAGCTGTGGAGAGCCCAGGGAGACAGACTTCTCTTTCAACTTTGTATGTGTGTGTAGATCTACTTTATTCTTTTCTTATAGTTAAAAAAATAAGAATTTACCTAACAGACATACCAAATGTCTCCTTCTTGATTTCAAATCTAAATCCTCATAAAATCAAGCTGACCTAGATGCTCATTTTCTATCCAATGTCTCTTGGACTTTTGTATGTCCTCTTTCAAAAAGTTTCTATTTAGGTCCTTTGTCCATTTTTTTTATTGGGGGGGGGGTTATCTCCCTTTTGTTAAGTTGTGTGAGTTCCCTATAAATTTTGGAGATTAAATAAACCCTTATCAGAGATCATATTGGAAAATATGTTCTCCCATGCAGTGGGCTTTATTGTTGTTTTGTTGATTTTTTTTTCTGTACAGAAGCTTTTTATTTTGATGTAGTCCCATTTGTTTATTTTCTCCTTAGTTTCCATTGCCCTAGGAGCTTGTATAGTAAAGATGTTGCTGCGACAAATGCCTATTTTGCTGATTATATCTCCTTCTAAGATTTTTTATGGTTTCTCATCTTACGTTTAAGTTTTTTATCCATTTTATTTTTATGTAGTTTTATTTTTTTGTAATGTGGTTATCTACTTTGCTATCAGGGTTGTATTAGCTTCATAAAATGAGTCTAGAAATATTTTTCTTCTATTTTCTGAATGTATTTGTGTTGGATTGGCATAATTTTTTCTTAACTATTGATTATAACTTATTAGTGAAACAGTATGAGTCGGATTTTTTTCTCATAGGAAGATTTTGAATTATTAATTAAAAAATTTTTCTTATTCTATTCTAAATTTTTAGAGTCAATTTTGGTAACTGGTATCTTTCACTGGATGTTGTCAAACTGTTGGCATCATTTAAAAATATATATTTTATTGATTTTTTTACAGAGAGGAAGGGAGAGGGATAGAGAGTTAGATACATCCGTGAGAGAGAAACATCAATCAGCTGCTTGCTGCACACTCCTAACGGGGTATGTGCCTGCAACCAAGGTACATGCCCTTGACCAGAACCAAACCTGGGATCCTTAAGTGCGAAGGCTGATGCACTAAAAGCCAAACTTGTTAAGGGCTGGCATTATATTTTATTCCTCTATAATCCTTTTAATTTCTACAGAATAGTTATGTTCCTTATTTCATTATTTATTTTGTTAACTTGTATTTATTCTTTTTTTTTCTCAGTCAGTCTAGCCACGGCTTTATAATTTTCCAAGTCTACTTAAAAACCCAGTTTTTATTCATTGATTCATTCATTTTTTTTCTGTTCATTGACACCACATGTGTTATGTTTTCATGATTAGTCAATTGAAGGTATTTTTTATTTTTTTTGTGTGGTTTAGTTTTTTTTTACCCAAAGGTTATTTAGAAGTAGCTTGTTCAACTTCTAAATATTTTTTTCATAAAATAATTTTTGCTGATTTTTAATTTTAAATTTTTTATGGAGGTCAGAGATCATGCTTTCTATGATTTAAATTCTAATGAATTTATTAATACTTATTTTATGTGAAGCATATGGTCTGTCTTTAAGAATGTCTCATGTGCACTTATAAATAATTCATATATGATGTTGTGAGGTTGAGGTTCTTTAAATGTGATTTAGGTTAATTTACTTGATGGTGGTGCTCAAGTTTTCTATATCCTTACTGATTTCTGCCTTGCTATTTCATTAATTTCTGATGGGAGTATTAACATTTCTAACTATAATTTTTAATGGGCTGGGCTTAATATCTTTTTAGTTACTAGTATGTCTGTTGTTGCTTTAGGTTCTTTGGGGCTCTATTGTTAGTTTCATATGTAATTATTATAGCTTCCTGTTTTATTGACTGTTATTATTATAAACTATCTCTCCTTGACTTGTTATATTTCTTACTAATATAACCATTCCAGTTTTTTTATTGTTATTACTTTCAAGGTATACATATTTTCATCCTTTTACTTTAAACTATTTGTCTTTGAATTTAAAGTTAGTTCATAAATGGCTCATATTGGGTCTTGCTTTTTTAAGAAAACCAAGCCTGACACTTTCTGCCTCTTAATGGTAGAATTTAGTTCATTTACATTTAATGTAATTATTGATGTATTTGGGTTTACATCTTCCATGCTGCTATTTGTTTTTTTATATGTTTATATTTTTTTGTTATTTTATTTCTTCTTAATGCTTTATTTTGTATTAAACAAATTTTGTATTGTACTATTGAAATTACCTTTTTGAGTGTGTATGAGTGTGTGCATGAATGGATATACATATATTTATTCAGTGATTGTACTAGGTATTATAATATACATCTTGTAACAATTTACTTCACATTAACACTGATTTATTATGGTAAAATATTATGTAAATGGCTTTGACTTAGCTGTATGTTTCTCCAGTTCTTTGTGATATTGTTATACACAATACTGATTTATAGCAACACAGCAGTGTTAATGTTATTGGAATATATAATTTTGTGCCCTTAAAAGAAATTAAGAGAAGAAAAGACAAACTAAATATTTAAGCATGTTTTAAATTTATGCATATATTAGTGTTCCTGGAGTTTTACTTTTCTTCTGGTAAATTTAATACCTTTTAGTCTTAAAACTTTTTTTTAGTAATTCTTTTAAGGCATAAATAATAATGCTAATAATGAATTATATCTTATTTGTCTACTTGGGTATGTCTGAATGTTTTGCTTTATTTTAAAAGGATGGTTTGCTGAATATACAATTATTTTTGGCATTTTTTTTCTTTCAGCACTTGGTATCATTCCATTGCTGCCCGGTATTCATTTTATTTCAGATGCAAAATCAGCTGTTAACCATATTAGTGTATGCTTATGTGTGATGAGTCATTTTTCTTTTGTTGCTTTCAAGTTTTTCTGGTTGTCTTTGGCTTTCAGTTGATTGTTTATAATATGTCTTGGTATGAATCTCCTTATATTTATCTTCAGGTTTGGTGAGTTTCTTAGATTTTTAAATAATACTTTTCATCAAATATGAGAATTTGGGGACATTCATTTCTTCATATATTTTTTTGTTATTTTCTCTCCTTTTGATACTCCCACTAAATGTGTGTTGGATGCTTGATGCTGTTCCCTAGGTTTCTAAGAGTATATCAGAAGAGTATATCTTCAAATTTTTTCTCTTTGTTTTTCAAAGTGGATAATGTATCTTGATCTATTATTAAGTTCACTAAGTTGTCCTTTGTGGGGAAGCACGGGACTTGGTTGGAAAGTCTGTAAGGAGGAATCTTCGAAAGGTCAGTGCCTCTACGGAGATCTTGCCTAAGTTAGCAGCCCCTGCCTTGATTTTTCCAAACAAGTCCAAGCCCCCAGGTGTTTTGCTAGAACCTCTATGTTTAGTCTTTATACCTGACATTGTAGAAGCATGTGCTTTCTCAAGGATATTTACCCTGCTGATTGTATCTAAAGGTTAATTTCAGTTCAAACTTGTTGTTATAATAAAAGCCCAAGGTGTCAGGCAATCTGGGCTGTTTTGGTGCCTCCTGGCAAGCAGCCCCATAGCCCTCTCTTTCACAGGAATGTGTGTCAGAGTAATCATTCATCCATTGCTCAGGGTCTGCTGGTCAGTCCTGGCAATCCTTCTTCCATTGTATATCTCTTCTTAACCTATATAGGTCACACTTAATAATTTTCATTTTGTTCTCCTTGATGATTTCCATTTCTTAATCAGCCTTTCTATAGCGCTCTCGTTTTCAGGATTATCCCATTAAATGTTTGGCTGGCCTACTGCTTAACCCAACTGGGACCAAAACCTCAGGCTTTCAGAGCTATTGGTTCTCCCCATTCACTGATAACCAAATTCACGAGCTTATTGATAATGCCACAGAAACTTTGAGATTCTTCTTTCTACTGAGAATCAAGCACACTCTCTATTGAGCAAGGCCAGTCTTGTCCTAGTTACACTGACAGAGTTGGGAAGAGAAATATAAAATAGGAGCAGCCGGACACTCTTCACTAATGTCACAGTAGTTTTTCTTGACTGACTACTTCTTGTTGTTTGCTGTTGGTTGATTTCCTGAAATAGCTTTTAACAAATGTACCCAATACAATATTTGTTTTATGGCGGAGGGACAATTACTTACTGACCTCTCTAGTATATCCTAGTCTGAAGTCCCATTTCTGTCTATTAATTAAGGAGAAATTCTATTTTCTGGCTATTTTAACAAGTTATTTTACAGAGAAGTAGTATATTGTGATCTAAATAAAAAGGTAGCAATCATTTGAATGCACTACTCTATCTCTCTGCAAGGTGTTTTTCATTCAGAATGTATATTCTTCACAACAGCTCTGCAACTATTGTCTTCATTTACAGGTACAAACACTTTGGCTTAGTGAGGTACATAATTTCCCCCTTTGTACTGTTATTGATAGTGCTATTTATTTTATCTGTGTTGACATTGACTTAGCTTGGGTATTGATGGCAAATATTCAAATGGAATTTTCAGTCATTTTTATTTCAGTAAATTAGTTAAATTTGATTCATCCAGCAATGTTCTAGTTGCAAAGTGTGAAGGATAGGGCTTTAGGGAGGAGAATTGAAAGAAGGAGATGTAAAGCATTGTATAGAAGGCAGAATGAAACGTGGTTCTCTCTTTCAAGAATTCACAAAAGGGAAGACAGCTGTATTCAACCAACTGTAACACCACTGGCTGATAAGTGTTTTGACACAGAGATGCTCAAAACTGAATGTGCATTCAAGTTACTTGTGAAACTGCAGATTCTCAGCCAGTAAGTCTGAATGGGACTGACAGTTTGTGTTTTCAGAAAGTTTCCAGGGATGGAGAGGCTGCTGATTTATGGGTCACACATTGAGCAGCAAAGCTCTATGGGTGTAAGCAGGGTTTATAAGAGCACGCAGAAAATATGTCCATTTTGCTCCAATTAGTTGAGGAAGAAAACTTTGTCTCAAGGAGATTAAACAATTTGCCCTTTTAAGCTACTTTTAATAATGCCATTGGATATACATTGGAACTGGATAACATTTGATCTGGGCCTAAAGTAATAAAGAAAATTATAATAGGAACACTCACCTTTCCAAGGAGGGAGGAAAACTTTGGCAAGGCATGGAAGTAACATATTTATGTGTATTATTAAAGGGAAACACCTTTTTAAAACATTTTCTTTTTATCAACTCAAACAATAACCCAGTTAGGGGTAGTTTCCAAATATGCTTGCGTAAAAGTTATTTTTTATCCACCTAAGAGTTTGACATGGATGTTCCTAAGACACCCTCCCTCTTAAGCAATTATTTGGTGACTTTTACCTGTAACATTCTCCATAGTCAATATGTTACTTCCAAAGTCACTATACACCATACAGTGAAAAGGACAGAGAAGGCACATTCGTTTCTTATCACCTTACCATTGGAAACTTATTGTTTCTCACAATCAGTGGCTATTAGAGAGCTCCATTGGATTCAAGGGGAGAACTTCCCTAGGTGGGGAGGGGAAAATATCTGGGCAATTAATTGTCAATTCTTCTCTGGAGTGAGTATGGCGAGTGAGTCTTGAGAACAGGAATATGTGCAATACATTTTTCACATATCTGGGAATTTTAAAATATTGTGAAATAGTATGTTACAGTACTATGGTAAATTTCTAGGCTTATTGATTCTGTTAAATATATGTCTCTTAGTTAAGAGATAGATGGTTTAAGTTTGTTCTATAATCCTACTCTTATAGAATACGTGTAACTGTATTGTTCAAAACTTTTTTTCAAAGTTTATGTTGCTCCCAACCCTACCCATATATGTGATGACAGAGAAGATGAGCAGAAGGAGAATTTTGGGTTCTTCCTTCAATTTGCTGGTGCTTGCTGAAATCTGAAATAAGCAAATAAATTAAAAACAAAAAAATAATCTTATTTTCAGGAAAGCATAACTAAAGCACATTTTCTGTGTTAATTCAGTAGGGAACAGGAGGGTCTTAATCACAAGGAACAAAAACAGCCTGTAATTATTGGAATCGAGAGTCTAGGTCAGTGGTTGGCAAACTCATTAGTCAACAGAGCGGCAAACCACGGCTCGCGAGCTGCAATTTGCTGACCACTAGGCTAGAAGAAGAAAAACCTTGGCTCTAAATCATTTTGTGCCCATTGCCTTTGACCTAAGCTTTATGAGCTTGGGTTTCCTTGTCCAATTAATGGGGATCAAAATATCTGTTCCTGTATTGAAATGATTACTTTAATAATAAGAAAAATAAAGTATACATGTACACTTTTAAAACTGAAGAAAATAATATTTAAATATTCCATTTTGTGAGAAAGAAAATTCCAGTTTATTGGCATTTTATTTATCCGGAATTAACAGAACTTTAAGGCATTCAGATAAACAGCATTCCATTTTATGAACTATCCATGCTGTTTATCATATTTTAATAGTATACATAATATAGGAATAAAGTCATTTTTTGGCTAATTCATAGTATTTTAAAATGCTCCCTAAAAATGTTGCAAAAATTATCATAACATTGATAGCAAGATTCATTTTAGGACAAGCATAATCTTTCATTTGTGCTATTTAAATAAACATATATACTTGAATGATGATTCTATTGTCATACTTTTATATAAAAATAATACCAATGTTCTTTATTTTAATTTGATAAGATGAAAACTAGATATTTTAACCACCTTTGAAATCAACAGACCTTTATTCTAGGGAATATAAAATCAGGCTTGATAGGATTATGTTTAGAAAATATTTGCTAAAATTTTCTAGAAGGATGAAGCAGTATCATTGGCGTGAATATTTTCTTTTGTCTTCCTTTCATGTTTATCCTTGTTAAATCAACTGTATTCATCTTCAATTTATAAATAATAACATGCATTCAACATTTCTCATATAAATAATAACATGCACTCATTATTTAAAATTTGTAGTAAAAAACAACATAAATGTTTTCATCTTAAACATTTTGAAGTGTACAGATCAGCAGTGTTAAATGCAATGAGTAGTAAATAAGCAAAAAATCTCGTGCACAGTATTATGAATATGCACAATAATATTGTACTATAATTATGAATGTACTTTTTTAAAAGGGCTGAATAGGTGTAAATGGGCTTTTGAGTGATCATTGTGAAATTTGCACTAGAACTCTTAGATCTGTACAGGAACAGCAATTATGTGCATAAGTCACCTTACTCATTTTTTCATATATAACTTATTAGTTCAGTGTGAAATAACACCAGTTAATTTGATATTCACTGATTTATTCAAGAATCAAATTGAATCTTAACAAATTTTCAAAAGGTCATACTGGAAAGTTTCCATGTAATTTTTAGCTATTTAAATAGGTAAGTAGTAGAACATTAAAAAATAGGAATATTTCCATGGGAGAGTCCAAATGAATTATTTCTGATCCCTGCCAGTGTTTTCCTGTCTTGAGGACATTTGCTATGAAGTAAGACCTGTTATTTTTGCTCCCAATGCCAGGCTGTCAGAGAGCCTCTGAAAGGCCCATATCTCCCCCTTCAGATAAACAGCATTCCATTTTATCAGTTATCTACCATGTTTATCATATTTTAATACTATATGTAATATAGGAATAAAGTCATTTTTTTGGCTATTTCATAGTCTTTTAAAATGCTCCCTTTAACAAGGAAAAACATGAAAGGAGTTTGTTGGGTTCAAGCTCAGATGGCATTCAGCATCCTGCAAACCTAGGGAGTTCTGATAGGAGACTCCTCAGAATAGGGCCTTCCCAAGATTTGCCTGTTCCTTTTCACTGTGAAGGAGACTCTTGGAAAGCTTTCTTTGAATTATTTTTCTCAATCGTTTACTTTTATTAGTTTTTGTTGTTGAAGGTATTACATATGCCCCATTTTTCTCCCATTGACCCCTCAGGCCCGCTTCTCTCTCCCCCCATCCCAGGCCTCCAACACCACCCTATTGTCTGTGTCCAAATATGCATACAAGTTCTTTGGTTGATCTCTTCCCACCCACCAACCCACCCCCACCTTCCCTCTGAGATTTAACACTCTGTTCCATGCTTCTATGCCTCTGGATCCATTTTGTTCTACAGTTTATTTTATTCATTAGATTTCACATATGAGTGAGATCATGTGGTACTTGTCTTTCTCTGACTGGCTTATTTCACTTAGCGTAATGCTCTCCAGATCAGTAATCGCCAACCTTTTGGACCTCACGGACCACCGGTTGGCGATCGCTGCTCCAGATCATTTATTTTAATTCTGGGGTCCTTCTGCTCCCTCCCCCCAAACCTTATTTTTACTATATGTGAATTTTTCAGGCATGGAGGTAGCCACACAGAGATTTAAGGAGATACGATTTTTTATTCTGTGAGCTTACATGGTATATGGGATAGATAGACAGCACAAGATGATGTAAAATTACTATTGTAGGGGTTGGTAGGAAGAGGGTATAGAGAAGAGGCACTGCACACATCTGGAGAAGGAAGGACAGGAAAGGTTCCTGATGTGGGAGTAGCAGGGGACAAATCCAGGAGAAGGAGAAGTCTGAGAGGCAAAGAAAATAGAGGATGGAGGGCCTCCCTGGTAAATGAAACTCATAAGCAAAGGTACAACATTCGGAGAAACTTGCAGTACACTCAGAAACTTAAGGTAGATGCACTTCCTGTGTCTCCACCTTTAAACAGTTAATAGTTTCTAAAGATGTTTTATAACCAAGGAATACTTACTACTGCTTATTCAGGCTTCTACCAGATAAGCTATATTTAGTTCTTTAGCCTTGGTGTGCATAAAATTACCCATCTACTTATTTGGGGTTGGAAAGGCTATGAGTCATTAGAATTATACTATACACCTGGGTCACTTCCCAGCTCTGCCACCCACTCACCATGTGACCAAAGGCAAGTTAGTTAAACTACTCAGAGCTTTTGTTTCTTCATCCCTGAAACAGATAAAAATAGATATGCTTCAGAGTTGACATTAGGATTAAATAACATGTTTTTAAGATACTTAGGCTAATATGAGCCCAAACTAGCCCTTCCAAACATTGTGTAGCTGTCACTATTATATTGGTTGATATAAATATCAATTTGTAGTTTTAAATATTAAGTAAAAGACGTTGAATTTAGTAGGATTGGAATAATGAAAATATAATTTGAAGTATCTAAATTACTGAGGCTTATGTATTTGGCTTTTTTAGTCATATTTTGTTCCTTTATTAACAGGCAAAATCTCAAATATTATCCAATGTATTGGATGTTGCCCATCGGTTTATCAAGGAAGTTAATCCAGATAAACTTAAAGGGGAGAATCACTCTCCAAAAGAGATTAGTAAAAGTCAGCATCGACCGAAACCTCCTCCACTGCAGGGGAGCAATTCCCAGGTAAGCTGTGGAAAATGTAGGGGACATTTCTGTCATATATGGTCATGGAGACTGGCATGCATATACTTAGCTAGAGCTGTAGAGTTTTGCAGATTATCACATTGTTATTTAATAGGATTTTTTTTATTAATTAGAAACATCTTGACTATGACAATCTCTTTAAGGAGATTGCTTTGATTGTACTGGATGCCGATTTCTTGATGAATGATTCTTTGACCCTGTGGCTTTCTGGGCATTTCCACCGTTGCAGGAAATAACTGATTATTTGGGAAGGACATAAAAATAGAGAACACAATGCAATATAATGACTTTATATTAATCAGGACTTCAGAGGCTAAGAGAACAAAACCTTGCCAAGTGTTTTAGGTGACATTGAACCTCACAGCTTTTTATAATCGGATTTATACCTAATGCTGGTAGTTACTGAGATTGACTACTGATCCCATGATGTGCTAGATAAGTTTCATCAGCTCATGTCCATATTTTTATAATAAAATTGCTGCATTGACTTTTTAGCAAAAGACAAACTTCCTCAGATTTTGATCTATGCAATAATCCTTATTCCTTTCGATGCCGCTCACCTTCCCACTGCAGTTTAGAACAGTGCATGACTTGACCATAGTCACATAGCTTGTTACTTGGTAGGTCTGGAATTTTATCAGTCTGAGTTCCAAACCCATGCTCACAGAATATAAGGGAAAATGTGCTCTATGTTAGTCTGACCTCTTTTCAGAAGAGGCAATATGCTTGAATTGTTCAGGAAAGTCAGCATATTTGCATGGGTTTCATGTTTGTGAGGAATCACTGAATTATGAATTAAAGCCTCATAATTATAATAATGTACAGAGGCCTGACAGTGTGCCAGATACTGTTTTAAATATTTTACCTATAATATCAATTTTTGTCCTTTCTTAATTATTTCTTTTTTCAGATGAGGAACATTTTTTATATATATTGCCTGAGGTATATTGATAGTGGGACTTATATATGAACCCAGATCTTTTGATTCCAAATTACTTGCTTTTAACTACTACTCAAGAGACTATGATTTTAAGGTTTTTTCTTCATGCCTGCCAATTTATCTAATTTATCCTATCAATAATAATGATAAGTCAACAACTAACATTTATTAAACACCTGATGCTAGGCATTGTGCTTATTTGCCTGCCTAAACTTATTCAAGAATCATAATAACCATATGAGTTTTGCATTATTATTACCCCATTTAACAGATGAAGATAATGGAAGTCTAAGTAAATAACATATGAAAAAGCTACAGAGCTTATGTCTTTGCCTATGCTTCTAATCCCTAGAATAAGTGCTATCTCTTATCCACATAGGTAACTACTGTATAGACTCTCACCTTTTGTCTTAATTTAAGAACCTTTAATTCAGTGGTTTTATCCAGGAGTATGTACATTTTCTCAATTGGAGAAACCTTAAAGAAATATTCAGTACTGAGTTGAGCATCTCTATGGGTGGGACCAGACATGTGAGGTCTTAGAAACTGCTCAGTGATTATTCCTGGTGAGTATTCCCAGATGGGAGTTGCCAGAAGCCAATTCCAGCATGTAATAATTGCAAAAATTTCATCAGAAGGTTGACGAAACTTGAGGGCTCAACAAGGGCTCTGTCACATATGTAATCACCTTTTGGAATAGCTAAAAGGCACTTTCCCCAAACCTGAATAGGATGATATTTTGCTGCCAGACAGCTCAGGGCATCTTAATCTACATGTTATTGCCTCCTGTTGGCCAAACACCTGAACAGCGTACAGAAGCAATCTGAGAATGCTTCTGTAAACCCTACCCTTTGAAGTGTATTATCTCCATTTTGCCTTAGGACAAATTGTGTTAATAAAAAGCAGGGGTCCTGAGACAAGGAGAACTATGAACTTTAGCTCCTTTAGCTTTCAATTTAGAGACTGAAACCTGGATTTGAAACACTGACCCTGATTTTCTTACAGCTTTGATAACATTCAGCATTTTACTTAGCCATTTTGGTTCTCTGTTTCCTCTTCTGGAAAGTGGCACATATGTATGAAAATGGGGATAAACATGTCTTGTTGGAATAGCCTGTGATGTAGGGAGATAATGCATGTACAGTACCAATTCATGTACAGGGTCATGGGCTCTGAGTGGAAGTGACATATGACAGTCTGGGCTGAAACATTTAAGAACCAATGTGCAATCTGCTGGCTTTTTCCTATTCTGTCACTACTATTTGGAAGCCAAGTATTCCAAAGGCATAGATATAAAATGCAAATATCTTATATCTCTGATTCTGATTTGTTGCTTAGAAAAGAGCCACCCTGGAGAGTTGCTGCAATCACCAAACACTTAAACCATTGCACCGAGTTTTCAATGCTTCTTCATTAGGGCAAACACACACACACAACACACACACACACACACACACACACACACACACACACACACACTCACTGCTTTCTGGATGCCTGTAATTACCCTCCCACATATTTCTGAAACTCAGTATTTTCCAATCAAATTCATTATTTCTCCTCCAATAGATGTTATTATTGGTGTCTGCTTATCTCCCAGCTTCTTAAGCTGGCAAGAACAGTTATTTTCAATAGTCTTGTCTCTCTTGCCTCTGCACATTCAATCAGTTACCTTGTTCCATGCATTCTACTATCTAAAACCTCTCTTGACTGTTTGGTCATTTCTATTTTTTATTGCTATTCTTAATCCTGAAGTGAGCTCTTTCTTAAAGTGAAAAATGTTTATAGGGTGTAAATTTCATTTCATTCTCTCTCCTTCTAGGAATCAATAATATTTCCAATTTTGTATGTAGTTATTTATTGAAACCAATATTAATATACTTTGCAAACTGCTCTGAAAACATACTTTTTACACTTAACACAATATTTTCATATAAATTTAAGTGCATTCTAGAACCTTCTCATTCTATATAGTGGCTATAAAATACTCCATTTATTAGACTTTTTAAGATCTAGTTTCCACTGGTCAACATTTAACCTGTGTCAGTCTTTTGCAAATACAAACTATAGTATGAAGAACGTTTTTGAAAAATGTTGGTTTGTATACATATAAATATTTACATAATAAATTCCTGACATTCCTAACTGAAGAGGGTATGCATTTGTAATGTTGATATTGCCAAATGGCTATAACATTTTCCTTGCATCCAAACTCATTAACTCCCCCCACCCCCATTTCTGTGTGTGACTCTCCCAGTGGCTTTGTGTTTCCAATAAGTTTAAGCCTAATTGTCTGTTTGGCAGGCAGGATTCTTCATGATCTCCCCCCTTTTTGTCTTTCCACCCTTTATATTTTTTCATATCTCACTCTGTTCTGTAACAATATAAACTACTTCCAGTTTCATGCCATACTGCTGTTTGGTTCCATGTTTCTGTCAATGTATCATTCACTCTCTCTGGAATCCTGCCCATGCCACTCTTTGCCCACAGAATTCTTGTTTATCTGAGTTAAATGCCTGCACTTGCACCTGTCTCTGTTGTGGACTTATTAACCTGTGTTCTGTGGCCAGCAGCTTGCACAGTGTCTGGCAGGTTCCCAGGTGTTTTTTCTTTATATTTAAATTTTGTATTCACTATTTAATCATCTTCTCTCAGTTGCACTCTAACAATATGCCTGTTTATTTTGCAATTAAGGACTGAGAAAAAAGGATCCTACTTGTGTATCTAGAAGATACACAATGCCGATTTAGCAATTTGATATCAGTATAGGTCAGTGGTTGGCAAACTCCTTAGTCAACAGAGCCAAATATCAACAATTGAAAATTTTTTTGAGAGTCAAATTTTTTAAACTTAAACTTCTTCTAACGCCACTTCTTCAAAATAGTTTCGCCCAGGCTGTGATATTTTGTGGAAGAGCCACACTCAAGAGGCCAAAAGAGCCACATGTGGCTCGTGAGCCACAGTTTGCCGACCACGAGTATAGGTAATTCACACTTGGTGATTTAACATGGGTGTGGAATTTATTTTGCTTTGGCTTCATAATTTGGATTTCTCTGATTGAATGGATAACTGCCAATGCTAACCTTTATTTTTTCGGTGTGTTCACAGTGGATTTATGTTTTATACTGAATTCATTTCTCTTATCTTTACACTAAAAAACATGCAATGTTTCACATGCATTTATTTATTCATTTATTCAACCAACTTTGAATGAGCATCACTTTGAACCTGGCACAGCTTTGGCACTGAGGGAAGAAAATATCCCCTGATTGCATTGCATTCTAATGGTGTGAGAGAGACAATAAGTAAATTCACACAGAGATATTATTTTGAGAAAAATAAAGCAGATAAGTGATTATAAAGTGTGTGTGTTGGGGGGGGTCTATTTTTTTAGGTCATCAGCAAGGTCATCACTTACTCTCTGAGTAGGTGACATTTGAGCAGAGACTGACTGAGATGAGTAGAATGACTATGGAATGTGGAGAAGACTCACTCCAGGCATTGGTAAAGATAGTGTGCAAAGCCCTTAAGTGGGAAGGTGCTGGGTGAGTTTCCAGAACTGTAAGAATATGTTTGTCTGGAGCAAGGTAAGAGAAGGGGAAGATTGAAGTAATTGAACTGAAAGGCAGGGAGTACAAGGTTGTGTAGGCCCTTGTAAGTGCTAGTAGAGTCTAGGGGCTTCACACAGAGTCATTGCAGCGTTTTGAGCAGAGGTCTGCCTTGATTAAATTTGAAAGTTATGAAACTGCTCTTTCTGCTGTGGGGAGGTGGCAGGAGCCGGAGATTGGAGAAGTAGGAGGGTCACATACAAGACTGTTGTCACTTTCCAGGGGGAAAACTGGTGAATAACATAATGATAAATCCTCAGTCCTGTAGGCTACAGTTTTAATAATTTCTGAAGAGACCATTAATAATCCGGGTACAGTTTGAAAGAAACCAGTAGAGCATATGCATAAGTAAAACTTTAAAACATTCTACTCTAAGTTTAAAAAACATGTGACTTTTAATGCTTAACAATTAATGCTAGCTTTATTTTATGATCTGGTAATTTAGAAAAGCATACTTACGTACATTTTTAATTGGTGTAGATGGAAGTTTCAACAACAGAAAAAGGAGAGTGCACAAACCTGAGAGATGGGCTCTTGTGTGAAGGGTCATTTGACGAAGAAGCTTCTGCCCAGTCCTTTCAGGAAGCTTTAAATGAATGGAGAACTAGACGTCGTAATGGCAATGGGGAGCAGAACTTCCCTGCAGCAAAGCCAGGTAAAATGATTTTTATAAAATGAATGTTGTAAATAAAGCTGAACCTAACGTTTTTATCTGTGACTATAAATGCAATATTCAAAAATATTAACATTGGGATAGCAGTTTGATATAACTCCTCAAATAATATTCACTGTATGACCAAAGGTTAGTGGTTTAATATTTAGAAAACCCATGATATTTATCCATGAAGATGTGCATAGTTGTATTTCATTCATTTTCACTGTATAAGTGTGTTCTGTTATAGGAACATAGTACTATCTGCCTGTTTGAATGTAGATGGTTATTTGGGTTTATTCTCATTTTTTTGCTATACAAATGGATGATGTTATTGTGAGTATTCCTGTACAGGTCTCCTGGGACACATGTACCCACATTTCTAGGGTGTCTATTCCTGGGAGTGGAAGAGCTGGGTCATTGGGTGTGTGTGTGTACTCAACTATACTAGATAAAGCTGAGTTATTTACCTAAGTGTTTGTATCAGATTACAATCTCACCTGTAGAGTGTGAAAGAGTTGGTTGCTTCCCATGACCACCAACACTTAAATAATCAGATTTTAAAAGTTTTGCTGGACTGATAGACAGAAAATGGTATATCTAATTTTGCATCTCATTTCTAATGACATAAGTATCTTTCCATATGTTTTTTGGCCCCATTTTGTTTAATAATGGGCTTTGAATTTTCAAGTTTTCTAGTTATTTATTTCCCAGAAACCCCATCAGTTTTAAATACCTCTGAGTAGTAGTTTTAATTTGTAGCACTTCAGAAACATCTGAAGCATCTGGAAGTAAATTGCCATCTCAACATCAATTCATGAAGAATTTTGTCTCCTCCAGGTGCCACCTTCTGAGTTATTTCTTTTCTTTTCCCCATCATCTGTAAATATTATTGTCAGTGGCTATAACACCTACTTTTACCTTTGTGTTTGTATGTGTTTATCGAATACTTAATGAATCTATTTGTATTTATCTGTTAGCCTTTAAAATAATTAGTTGCTTTTAAAAACTTTGTGAATCATAAGATTTATTTATTTATTTTTTATTTTTTTTAATAGCTTTATTGTTCAGTTTATTACTTACATTTTTCCCCAATAGCTCCCCTCCACCCAGCACCCATCCCACTCTACGCCCTCACCTCCCCCCACCCTCTGTCCTCTCCCATAGTTGCATGACCTTTGTCCAGTCTCTTGCTGTACTTCCCACACCCTTTTTCTCACCGAGCATTATCAGTCCATTCCCTCTCCATGTCCATGATTCAGTTCTATTCCTCATTTTATCCTGATCATCTGGTTGTTAATTCACTTGATTTTTAGATTCATTTGTTGATAGATGTGTACCTGTTGTTTGTAATGTACATTTTTACCTGTTTCTTCTTCCTCTTCTCAAATAATACCTTTCAGCATTTCATATAGTGTTGGTTTGGCGGTGATGAACTCCTTTAGCTTTTTCTTATCTGTGAAGCACTTTATCTGACCTTCAATTCTGAATGACAGCTTTGCTGGATAGAGTAACCTTGGTTGTAGATTCTTGCTGTTCATCACTTTGAATATTTCTTGCCACTCCCGTCTGGCCTGCATCGTTTCTGTTGAGAAATCCGCTGACAGTCATATGGGTGCTCCCTTATAGGTAACCAACTGTTTCTCTCTTGCTGCTTTTAATATTCTCTCTTTATCTTTTGCTCTTGGCATCTTAATTATGATGTGCCTTGGTGTGGTCCTCTTTAGATTCGTATATTTTGGGGTTCTGTGCACTTCTTGGGTTTTCAAGTCAATTTCTTTCACCAGGTGGGGGAAGTTTTCAGTCACTATTTCTTCTAGTAGGTTTTCATTATCTTGCTCTCTCTCTTTTTCTGGCACCCCTATAATTCTGATGTTGGTATGCTTGAGGTTGTCCCAGAGGCCCCTTATACTATCTTCAATTTTTTGGACTCTTTTGGCTTTCTGCTTTTCCAGCTGAGTGGATTTTGCTTTTTTGTATTTCAAATCTTTGACTTGGTTTTTGCGGTCGTCTGGACTGCTTTTAGGTCTTTGTATAATATTTTTTGTTTCAGTCTATATATGCTTAATTTCTAGTTGGTCTTTTTTCATATCCTCATAGGCATTGTTCATTTCTTTGTAGGTGTTATTTATTTCAGCGTAGTTCTCATTAATTTTCTCGGCCTTTTCTACTAGCCTCTTCATAAACCTAATTACTGTGGTTTTAAACTCTATGTCTAATCGTCTTTTTTCCTCCATTTCTTTCACAGCTGAGTTCTTTCCTTTTCTCTGCATTGTTGTTGCTTTCCTGAGTTGGTTCCTTAGCGGTGTGTGATAGGTATCCTCTAAGGAACCAGTGGCTCAGCTTCCTTTGCAGTGCGCACCGTCAGCCCTAGGTCTGCCCTACTTGGCGCACAGCTTGCGTCTAATGTGCGCGCAGCGTCAGCCTTAGGTCCGCCCTGCTTGGCACGCAGTTTGCGTCTAATGGGCGCGCTCCATCGCGCTTAGGTCCGCCCTTCCTGGCTCCGCCCCCCCCACCCCCGTTTCAGGTCTATGGGGCTCGCGGAGTCAGCTTATCTGTGCTTATCTGTGCGGCTCACGTGTCTTGGTGTTGGGTGGCTATGTAAATCCACCGCTGGTCTCCCCGTTGCCAGACAACTCTGCCTCTCCCTAAATGAGTCTGCACAGTCAAAGACTCACTCAGGGGTGTAAAACAAAGCAGTATGGTGGTCTTCAAGCAAGTGAGTCACGCGTTCTCTGCCCGCGTTCTCTGCCCGGTTGCGCACTCCAATTTACTCGTGCACTCTCCCCAATCACACAGTCCTCAGCCGCGCCCGGGATCCTCCTTTCCCCGACCTGGGAGCTCGCCTGGAACTGGGGGGTCAGTGCTGTGGGAGACCTCCGCCCTCCTCGCTGGAGAAAACCAGCCGGGCCCGCTGTCTGCCGCCCGTCCCTCACCGCTCTCTCGCGCTCCGAACCTCAAAGCTGCACACCGCTGTTCCCAAGTCACCACCTTTACTCTCATGTGCGGAATTTCCCCTCAGCCAGCTCTCCAGCGATTTTTGGATGCTGTTTGTTTCGTTGCTAAGTTGTAGTTTCAGAATTGTTGCGTGGACAGCTAGATAGGTGCTCACCTATGCCGCCATCTTAGTTCTCTCCCTTCTCATAAGATTTTTTAAAAAAATATTTTTATTGATTTTAGAGAAGAAGGGAGAGGAGAGAGAGATAGAAACATCAAAGATGAGAGATAATTATTGATCAGCTGCCTCCTGCATGCCCCACACTGGAGATCAAGCCTGAAACCTGGGTAGGCATGTGCCCTGACCAGGAATCAAACTGTGACCTCCTGGTTCATAGGTCGGTGCTCAACCACTGAGACACTCTGACCGGGCAAAAATGATTCTTTCATTTCAAGGGATTATGGAAGAAAACTGTCTACACAGTTATTTGACAAATCACCAATATTTAAAACTTTTGTATTATTTAAGCCCAGAACTATTGGTTATAGATAAATATCAAAGCATATTTGACAAGTTCTCTATCTTGGGAGAAGTTACGATTTATAGACTAGGTTATATTAACTATGTATTTTATATTTATTGTTATAGACTCATTGGAAGAATGTGAAGTACAAACCAACCTGAAAATTTGGAGAGAACCACTTCATATTGAATTTAAAGAAGACAGTATATCCTATATGGATAAATTATGGCTTAAAAAACACAGAAGGTATTTTCTGAATTTTTACATTATTAATAAGTAATATAAAATATGATTTATATTTTTACTTGTGTGGCATGCTTTTTTTGTAGCAATTTTATATGTCTGCTTTATATTTGCATAAATAATTTTAAAGCAATATTAAATCTGCTGTTCTAATAAGAATTTTAATTCTATTTATATATATGATGCATCATTCATTTAGGGTTTTCCTTGAGAGATGTAAATGTAAATGTGGGGAAAAGGCACAACACAATATACAATATTTAGAATAATAGCAAAATAATGTGATCAATGAAAGACTATTTTGAGAAGGTATTGCTCTCAGACATTTAAAATTAGCATAAACTTTTGAGGCTGTATTTTTCAGAATCTACTTTTAAGTTTATTTAGACCTTTAATTTTATAATTTTATCAAGAGTATTCAAATATATTTTATACAAAGACTGTTACATTAGATTCAACAGTTCATAAATTTTTAAAAATTTAACATTAAATATTAATAAGCAACATTTATTTTCCACAGTTCTTAAGGCTGGGGAGTTCAAGATAAATGTGCCAACAGATTCAGTGTCTGCATAGAGCCTGCTTCCTGGTTCAGAGGTGCCCATCTCATTGTGTCCTCACATGCAGATGGGAGAGTTCTTTGGTTGCTTTTATAAGGGCTTTAATTCCATTTATGAATTCTCTACCCTCATGATCTCCTCTCCTCCCAAATAGTCCCATCTCCTAATACTATCACTTTGAGAGCTAGGATTTCAACATACGAATTTTGTGGAAACACAGACATTCAGAACAGAGCTTTCTGCTCCCAGTCCCTCCAAGGTCATGTCCTACTTTCATGCAAAATATATCCATCCATTTCAATAGCCCTAAAATTCTTAACTCATTCCAACACCAATTCAAAGGTTCGCATTGTTATATAAATACCATCTAAGTCAGATATGGGTGAGACTCATATGGGTGGCAAATTGCTTTCTAACTGTGAATTTGTGAAATCAAATATGATATGTGCTTTCAAGTACAATGGTGGGATGGGCATACGTAGATATTTCCACTCTAAAAGGGAGACATAGTAAAGAAGAAAAAGGTCCTGAGCTAGCCTGCAACCCAAGAAGGCAAATTCTATAAGACACCTCAAGTCTTGAGAATTATCCCCTGTGTTGATGCTCTGCCCTCCAGACCCACTGGGATGGATTCCACCTTTTAGATATGCTAGAGTAGGATTCCAGCCTTCTGGATACACAGAGGCAGCAGACCTTTCCTATAGATTTGCTGGACAGAGGTTGGGCTCCCAAGTTTCTGGCTGGCTTTGCCCCAGTGGCTTTAGGTGGTCTCATTCCTATGGTGGCTGAATGCTGTATTGTATTCCAATGACTCTCCAGCATGGAATCTGGTGGTACTTACAGTCTAGGGTCACACTATAGGGACTGGTTGCCTTGTCCCTATAGTTTCTCTGGGCATTGCTCTCTGCAGTAGCCTGGGACTTTCTTGTTCTGTGATGGGAGGGATAGTTCTGATGACTTCTCTATTGCCTTCAGGGTCATCTTTCTTTGTCTTAGATAATAGGCCTTGGCTTCTGTTTAGATGGCTGTCTAATCTCCTTGTCAGATAATCCTTTGGCCATATACTTCTTATTTTCTCCTGAATAAGCTCTCATTATTTTCATTATAGATAGTATGAGAATGTTCCAAATTATTGCTTTTATTCTCTTTTGATTAATTATTCTATCTTTAAGTCATTTCTTTCTTCTTAAATTTACTATGAGCAGCCATGAGAAACCAGAGTTCTCCTTCAACACTGCTTAGAGATTGCCTCACCCATATACATAATTTCAAAACTCACAAGTTCTACCTTTCACAAAACCCTAGGACAGAAACACAAGTCAGGAAAGTTCTGTGCTGATTTATGAACATAGATTGCCTTTTCTCCATTGTGTGTAGTAGCATGTTTCTTACTTCCATCTGATACTGAAACAGAATTTTTGGACTGGAACACACAGTGTTCCCCTGGACTGGAACCCAGATTCTTTGTCCACAAGAGTCGAAGAATGAATCCACAGACAGAAGATGGTATAGAAAAAGTCGAGATTTATTGAAGAATAACTACAGATCCCCACGTAGGGAAGGGGAGGAGTCCCACAGAATGGACTTCCCGTGGGGAAGAGAAAAGGGTCCCGTTGAGTTTCTTTTTCTTTTCCTTACGGCTTATAAAGGCTGCAGATCTTTGTGCCTTGATAGTCCCTCTGATTGATCACCATTCTCTTAGACTGGTTACTATAGTAACTCCTGAGCTCAAAGGTCCACCTCACATGGGACATGTGAACTACTACCCCCTCCTTTCCTTATTGTTTTCTTATTTCCTTTGGGCTTTCTTCTTCTCCTTCTGGATGAGTGTCTTCCTTCTCTTTATTTTGTAAATATAGACCTTTTGCTGTTCCCAACTTCCTCATTCTATGGAAATGTACCTGTTGCAGCTTTTCAATTCTCCTATTCTATGGCAATATACCTTCTGCTGCTTTGCAGCCCTGTGCTTCCTCCATAATCCCCTTACTTTCTAAAATTTAAACCTTTTTCAACCCTAAAAATTCCTGGTTCAATACCTCATCAGAATGGCATTTACTACCCTTATTTCTACTGATGTTCCTTTCAGGATTACCTAGGGGTTCTCTAGGAAGACTAAAGCTTTTTCTACAGCCTCTTTTCTTTCTGAGCCCTCACCAGAATTGTCTTTAAAGGTCCATTCATAGCAATGTAGCTTATTTGTAATTTCTTTCACCTACAGTGAGAATATTGGCTCTCCTAGTCTATGATTGTTTATTAATTTATTTACTTTAGTATATGTATAAAGTGGTTTCATGTGACTATCTCTGTGAGAAACAGATTCCTCAAATGGAGCACATGTGTATTGTGCTTATATGATTAGCCCACAGTGTCCAGTCAAAACCTTGTTTTCCAAAGCTGCTCAGGACATGATCCTCATTTCTTCCCCACCTTCCTTGGAATGGTTTTACCATTCATTGATTACTTTTCAAAATTTGACTGACATAAACTCCTGTACAGGTCTATGAATTTTTATTAATGCCTCAAATCATGTGTTCACCATGTACCAAACAGCACAGTTTAATCACTCCAACTTTCCTTCATGCTTCCACTTTATAGTCAGCTCTTCTTACCTGACCTCTGGCAACCATTGGTCTATTTCCCTCTTTATACATTTACTTTTTTTTTCTCTGAATGTCATGTAAATGAAGTCATAAAATAGACCTGGTGTCCTTCATTTAGCAAAATGCATTTAAGATTCATCCATATTCTCAAGTGAATCAAAATCCATTTGTTTTTATTGTGGAGTATTAGTTCATTGTGGCATTCAGTTCATTTATTCAACTGTTGAAAAATAGGGTACTGATTTCTAGTATTTTTTTAATTATGGTTAAAGCTGTTATAAATATCTGGATGTAGGTTTTTGTTTGAATATAGGTATTAAATTTTCTGGGTAAATACCTAGGACTGGGATGGCAAAATTGTATGGTTTAAGTATATGTTTATCTTTGTGAGAAATTGACAAACTGTTTTCCTTAAGATGGAATAGTTTTTCCTTCCTTCCTTCAATCGATGGGAATTCTAGTTGCTCTCCATTCTTGCCAGTGCCCAGTATTTTCAGGTTCTTTTCTCTTGTGGTCACTTCAATAGGTGTGTCATGTATCCCATTGTGGTTTATGTGGCAGGGTTTTAATTTTTTCATATCAAAATTATGGTTATTCCTATATAACTATTGTTTAAGTTTTCTATGTCTCCTTTAAAGTGTGATGCCATAACAGTTAGGAGACATAGAAAACTTATATATATTTTCTAAATATATATTCCATTCCATTTCACACTTGTGAAACTCAAAAGTGTGTACCTATCAATTAAATCTTTCTAATTTAAGAATCCTATATAATAAAGAGGTAATATGCAAATTGACCATAACTCCAACATACAAGATGACTGCCCCAATAAGGTCAAAGATGGCTACCCCCATGTGGATACAAGATGGCCACCACAAGATGGCTGGCAGGGGAAGGCAATTGGGGGGACCAGGCCTGAAGAAGAGGGCAGTTGAAGGGCTGTTAGGGGTGACTAGGCCAGCAGGGGAGGGCAGTTGAAGGTGACCAGGTCTGCAGGAAAGGGCAGTTGGGGGTGACTAGGATAGCAGGGGAGGGCAGTTAGGGGCGAGCAGGCTGGCAGGGGAGTGGATAGAGGGTGATTAGGCTGGCAGGCAGAAGCAGTTAGGGGCAATCAGGCAGGCACACAAGCAAGCGGTTGGGAGCCAGTTTGTTATCCAATAAAAGTACAATTTTGCTATGAGTACCATCATTTGCTTGGATACATACAAAAAGCTTTAATCATGGGCACATGAAGTCCTGAGCTATGCTGACTACCAAATGTTGCCAAATTTCCTTGTTAGAAAATGATGATTAGTGAACATATTCACTAGGGTCTTACTTACAGTCATTTTGTTAACAGTGATTTTTTTTTTAGTTATTGCATGCTAGTGAGGGGCAATCTATTAGCAATTTACAAGTTTATGATTGTAAATTGATCACAACATCTCTAATGCTGTACTTCTGAAAAGTTTCCCTTGTTGCTAATGATGATCATGGTTATAAGATTTTATCTTTGCATATGGTTGTCATGTTTTAGAATAGGTTTTTACAAATATATGTTCCATTGCATTTTGTTTTGTATTTCTTTTCTGAATTGGATAATAACATTTGTATTTTATGTGCAACCAATACATGTGTTTTAAGAGCTACTTTAATGTCTCAGTAGATCTATTAAATGCTAGGAAAGTTTCATGAAAGAGAGTGAGAGATTTGGATTTAGAGTATTTAAGAGTGGATATTAGCAATTAGCTTGTTTTCCCACTCAAATTCTGCTTCTCTTTCCATTATATTTGTCAGGTTTATCTAATCAGAAGTACCCAGGCAAGTTTTAGAATATTGATTTCTCTACCTAACCCCAGACAAATCTAAAAATTAGTGTTTTAAAGAATGAATATGAGACTACATTTTAAAAATATCTTCCTTGGTGATTCTGATGCAAAAATCCTAACAGATTGACAGAATACATTTAGAACCACTCATCAAAAGTTTCCTCAAATGAATTGGTCAATGTTCAATAAATAGTTATTAGATTTTGAGGTAATCCTATTATAAAATATATTTTATCCTTTATTTTTATAGCATGATCTATAACAAGGCATGGGAGCCAGGGTTTCAATATCCAGAATGCAGACTTGTTTATTGACTGAATGGTTGTGTGTGTGTGGGCAAATCACAAATTCTCTTGGCCCACACTTTCCCATATGGAAAATATTGAGTTTGTAATAAACAAATTCATAGGGCTCCTTAACTCCAAGGCTTTACTATATAGACTATCAGTCTTCGGTTCAGGGCTTTATTCATAAAATTAGAATGAAGAAATATCTGGATAATAGTACCTTTATGTGTATCCGTGATTAAATTTTAATGCAGCATATCCATGTCAAATTGGAAAGAGATTTTTGGTTGCCAAATACCAATTTGACATTTACTCTTTAATATTTCTATCACTTAATTCAATTATGGGTATAAAATGACATGTTCATTAATTTTTTTTGACAAAAAGCTGAATAATATAAATATTTCTTAATATTCTTATATATAGACTAATGGCCTGGTGCACAGATTTGTGCACATTGAAAGGAAACCGGGAGCCTGCACCCATGTGCCTGGGAGTTTCCATGTTTTCTGAGCTGCTGGGAAGTTGAGTGGCGAGTCTGTCCTCCCCGCAGCTTCCTGAAAAAAAAAAAAAATTCCAAATGTCCCTTCTGTGGCCAGGATCATGCCTTGCTGGCTGGGATGTCCCCAGTGAACACTTTGGGCCATACTGAATGCTTTCCGCCACTCAGAGCCAGATAAGAGGTGCTCAGAGGTGAACAATATAAAGTTGGGGATCTTGGAGGGAGGGGTGCTCTCCATCCCATGCCCCCAACCTTCAGAGCCATCTCTCTGACTTTTCCTTTCATTGTCAGTCGCCTCCTTTTGGCCATTTTTATATTGCTGCCTTCCTCTGTAGCTCTTGAGCAATGGGCAAGGGATGAGATTTTATCTCTATGCCTGAGGCAGAGTTCCAGGAGATTGGCAGTGATATCAGGCTCATTCTGGTTACTATGAGTGTCTGAACTTCATCAGTTCCCCCAGAGATTGTACATGTAGGCTTATGGGGTATGTGACAACAGCAAGTTCTAGCTCAGCTGTGGGTGTCCCCCGAGGGGTACCAGCACCACAGGGTAAATGGGTAGGTGCAGGTAGGTATCCATCCACAGTAGCTGCCATCCATGGACCTCTTTGCCTGCCTGCAGAAGCCACCGGGAATCTGTGGAGAACATGGGAGCCCAGATGCAGCCATGCCCTGGGAAGGGTGATATGGCAGCTGAGGGTGGTAGGAAGGAAGGAGGGGGAGGTGAATTGCGGTGCTTGTTCTTAATATCTCAGTTCCACATCCAAAGGAACATGGCAATAGCTAAGGGTGGAATATGGCCGTGATGCCTGAGAAGGAGTTCTAGGAGCTGGCCTCAGTATCAAGGTCATCCTAGTCTCCCGCAAACATTCCATGCTGCATTTGTCTGCAGTAGATTGTACCAGCAGAGTAGAGGGTGATTTTTCCATGCAACTTCTGGCCCAAGTGTGGGGCTGCCTGAACTGAGCAGGTCAGGCCAGCACCTGCTGGTGCCCCTCCACCCACTGGAGCTGACTAGTGCTCTGCAGGGACCCAGGAGTGGGTATTTGGTGCCAGGACGTGGACCTTACCAGAAGATGGGGCTGGGGCCGGGTGGTAGGTGGAAATTGCAAAGAGCTCACCAGCGTGGACACGTGGGTATTGGTCATTGGTCTGGACTTCACCAGCACTTGCTGGCACTATGTTTGTGTAGCTCCTCTATGAGTTTTTCCTGAGCCTGCATTCAGAGACCCAGAAGGCAATAGGTAAGGGGTGTGATGCAGCTGCAGGGTCTGAAGGGAGAGTTCCAGGGGCCGGTGAAGGCTGATCCATGTTTATTCTGGCTATACCCCCAGTACCCAGAAATTGAGACTGCAGTCTGTTTGCCGGAGATTGCACGTGCCAGAGGTGGGCGAGGCTCATGTGCCCTGCTTCTGGCTGAGTGGCTCTCCCACTGTGGGAGTGCACTGATCACCAGGGGCAGCTCCTGCACTGAGCATCTACCCCCTGGTGGTCAGTGCGGGGACCGGTCATTGGGTTGTTTGGGTGTTACATTCTGGCTTTATATATATATATATATATAGATAGATATAGATACCTATATTCAGAAAATACATATAGCCATAGATTTCCATGGAATTATAAAATTTTTATTACTTTTGCAAATTGAAAGAAAGGCAATATAGAGTAATTGTTATGAGCATCGGCTTAGGGAGGCAGAAGCCTTTGGTTCAGATTCCTCTTCTGCATTTATTACCTGAAAATTTGTGCATGGGGAGGGGAGAGTCCCTCAGCCCAGGCTGAACCTTCTCCAATCTCGAGGGATGTCCAACTGCCTGTTTAGGCCCAATCTTTCACCCCCAACATTCTCCTCTGCCAGCCTGGTCACCCTTAACTGTCCTCCCCTGCAGGCTTGATCACCCCCAACTGCCCTTCCTTGCAGGCCTAGTCCCTCCCAACTGCCCTTCCCTGCTGGCCCGATCCCCCACAACCTCCCTCCCTTGCAGACTTGGTCCCTCCCAACTGTCCTCCCCTGCTGGCCATCTTGTGGTGGCCATCTTGTGTCCATATGGGGGCAGTCACCTTTGGCTACATGGGGGCAGCCCTCTTGTGTGTTGGAGTGATGATCAATTTGCATATTATTGTTTTATTAGATAAGATAGAGGCCTGGTGCATGCATGGGTGGGGACCAAATAGTTTGCCTGAAGGGTGTCCCAGAACAGGGTGGGGGTTCCCTAGGGGTGTGGGGCAGCCTGGGCGAAGGGCCTGTGGTGGTTTGCAGGCAAGCCACGCCTCCTGGCAACCCAAGTGGAGGCCCTGGTATCTGGGATTTATTTATCTTTTATAATTGAAACTTTGAAGCCTTGAGTGGAGCCAGGCAGCCTGCTCACTCCATGGCTGCAACCGTTTTTGTTGGGATTTATTTTTCTTCTATAATTAAAACTTTATAGCTTTGAGCGGAGACAAGGGCAGGTGAAAAGGTTGGCTTCCTCCGTCGCCGAGGTCAACTCAAGCCTCCTGCTCTTTCTAGTCCTTGAGTGGAGCCAAGTCTCCTGCTCGCTCTGTGGCCACAGCCATTTTTGTTGGGATTTATTTATCTTCTAAAATTGAAACTTTGTAGCCTTAAGTGGAGGCCAAGGCAGGCCAGAGTGAGCAGAAAGTTTGGCTTCCTCCATCATCAGGGACAATTCAAGCCTCCTGCTCTCTCTGTGGCTGCAGCCATCTTAGTTAGGTTAATTTGCATACTCATTCTTGATTGGTTGGTAGGCGTGGCTTGTGGGTATAGAGTAGTAATTTACATATTACTCTTTTATTAGATAGGATGACTTTGAACAAATTGGCTTACTTCTTTGTGCCTCCATATCTTCATCTGTAAAATTAAAATAATACTAGTGCCCATTTAATGCATCTACTAAGATTTAATGCCCCAAATTAGTTATGCATCAATGTTACCTATTAATATCACTAAAATTGTCTTGACTTTTTATATGTAGACTTCATGAGCCTGTATGGTTTTCAAGGGCTATAGCTCCTTTTATTCTTTGTTAAAAAGTGTTCAGCTCCCAATAACTTGGGAATGACACTATTGACATCTGAGAATCCCTGTGCTTCATTGCCTTCCATATGAGACGAGATGGGCCACACCAAGCCTCATTGTTAACTGGGTGACAGATGCCCTAGCCAGAATACTTCATATTCATATGGTGGGTCCCTATGTCTCACTCTCCTGGCTTGGTGGAAGCTTAGAATAATGTCTTCAGGTTCTCTTAGAATGTATCAACATAATGCCAAAGCTGTGGGAAACAACACACATTCATAAATTAGCTTTTTAAATAAGGTGGTATGTTTAATGGCTTCATGTGGCTTCTGCAAGAACACTGACTTCTATCATAACTTTACTTTTCATTCTAAACAAAAAACAGTGGGATAGCAATTTAAAAGTCTTATGTGCTGTTAATTTGATTTACAAAATTATTTAAGTGGATTAAGATTCTGTTATGCAATCATATTTTTCTTCCATGAATTAGAGGTACAGCTATGATTTAATTATTAATTTTGTAGATTCACTCCTTTGTGAAATAAATCAAGACCCTGTCAGGGAAGTTTTAGATAATGCATTTTAGTCTTTTAATTGCTTCCTTCTTGTTTTGTAGAACTCCACAGGAGCAATTTCAAAATATGCCACCAGATAAATTCATACCTCAGTGTACAATCACTAGTGAGGAACAGTGTTCTCAGAATGAAAGTGATGAAGATAATGATGGTTAGTTCAGTCTTATTTATTTTCAAACTTATTTATTTTAAGTTATATACCCTAACCATTAATCAGCATCTACTTTTGTTTTTCTTTACTGTATGATTCTCAAATGGACCATGTACCCTTTATCTCCTGATCAAAATGCATACTTTCTTCCATTTTTAGATTCAGTTTCATTTAAAAATGGAATATTAAGAAAATGTATATTTTACTTGAACTAGGAAAATTGACAGCATTTATATATTTATGTGGACATACAGGGGAACATTATCTTTTTATTTTTGGCTATGTTATTTGAAGATAGGAAATTATCAGGTAAAATATATGCTTTGATGATATTATTTTCCAATCTTATTCCCTAGTTGAGGAGACCAAAGTACAATGCCTAGCTCTTTTTCTGCCAGTGGAAGAATTAAGAACAGAGAGACCTGAAACATCTGTAAGAATAGTTGAACTGGATGATGTGAGTACTTAATGGCCAGTTTACTTAACAAACAGGAAATTCATAACATATAGTTACAACTACATATTATTTTCAATAAGAATATTTTATAATTCAACATAGGTTAATATGAAATTTATAAGTGTTTGAATTTAAACATGCTGATAGTAATAAAACGGTATTATTTTAGTGTTGACAGCAAAATTCTGAATTGATAAAGTCATTTTTTTGAAAGCATGTGGTATGGAAGATGAAAAGACATTTTATTTCTTAACTTATAGACATGTAGTTTACTGTTTGCTTTATTTAGTTCTTACGTTATCAGGCTTTTAAACAGAGATTAGTGTGGTATTTATTTAATAAAATTTGTATACAGTTAGTTTTTTAAATGTCATTTAATATTATTTTCTATTTAAAGGAAAATATTGTGATGATGTAAGGGGTTTAGTGTATACTAATTTGAATACAGACCTCTAGAAGACAACATGTAGAACTAGCTGAAGCTAAAGCCAGTCAGAGTCAGATCTCTGGGGTCAAAGTCTAAATTGTGACAAACCGTATATTTCTGACTTTCTAATCAAGTAGCTGAATATAGCACTTATCCTCAATATTTATATTTCTGTGATTGTGAAAGAAAAATACCAGAATGTTGGAAGTACTTCTTTAAATACCACTTTTTTCTTTAGGTTAATAGCCTCTGCTGTGTGTGTGTGTGTGTGTGTATGTGTGTGTGTGTGTGTACGCACATGCACCTAGCAACATTTTCATTTCTCCTCTGGATAAATTTAAGCTATTGAGCAAATAAATATGCATACACACACACACACACACACACACACACACACACACACACACGTTACTAAATACTTCATGCATACAGTAAGCTTATGCCAGAGAACTAAGCTACTTGGCACTTAATAGTTACAGTATAAAACATGAGTTGGTATTATTGTTTCTGGGTGTGACAGTAATGATAAAATGACTGACAAAACAAGTGTCCTCAGCAAATATCTTTTGAATATGTTGGGTCCTTTTAAAAACTCATGTTCTATGACATATAGCTAGAGAGTTCATGGCATTATTAGTGAAAGAAAAATCTCTAAATATTACCTACAAGTTATCTGGTTAACATATAATGATTCATTTATTGAATATACTAATGTTATACAACATGCATTTAATAAGACTTATGAAGAAGAATTTGAAGAACAAGGAAAGATTGTGCCTTACAAAGTCGAATTAGCCAAAGCAGTTAGTCAACAAAGGTAAGGTTTTTCTAATTCACTTTTGATGCTATTAAAAAAACACACCAAAAAATCAACTCTTTATTTAAATCAGACATACTTATGTAAAAAACAAGTAAAACAATGGTTAAATTTGTGTGCAATATTGCTAATATTAGTCAACATTCAATAGTTAGAAAAGTGTCCATAATTATATATTTCTATTCATCTACTATCTGGACTATTTAATAGATGCTTTTGAATTTAGGAATTACTATTATTTGAAATGACTGACCAAGTCCAATATATTTTATATGAGCTTTGTTCTTTTCTTCAAAGATAACTCTGGATTTTTCTCACTTCAGTTTGCTATGAACCATAAATACAAACAGGTATATTAATAATTAGTTTGAGAGAGAAAAAAAGAACCCCCAAACAATGGATTACATCCTAGATAGATTTCATTGTGTGATAACTTTTTTTTTTTGGTAAAATTTTGTTATTTCAAATGAAAAATAATATCTAGCTATAT
Source organism: Antrozous pallidus (assembly GCA_027563665.1). Lineage (NCBI taxonomy): Eukaryota > Metazoa > Chordata > Mammalia > Chiroptera > Vespertilionidae > Antrozous > Antrozous pallidus. Next base: position 29,541,106 of record CM050514.1, on the reverse strand, counting down.
TTTTTGTTACTGTTAATCCTTATCCGAGGATATTTTTCCATTGATTTTTAGAAAAAGTGGAAGGGAGGGGTAGATACAGACAGAGAGAGAGAGAAACATTAATATGAGAGAGACACATTGGGTGGGTTGCTGATTGGTTGCCAAATCAGGGCCAGAGTTCAAGCCTGCAACCCAAGTACATACCCTTCACTAGAAATGAACCCAGGACTCTTTAGTCTGCAGGCTGACGCTCTATCCACTAAGCCAAATTGGCTAGGGCTCTAACTCATTTGTTAATAATAATATATTTTACTCCAAGTCCGCTTCACTTTAGCTGGAATTTCAAGGTGTTTTGACTACCAAAATATGAAATTGTTTAGACAGCAGATTGAAGTTTCCATCAAGCAACCCTTCCGCCAATTCTTCGTTTATATGTTCAGATCAGCTTAGGCCCTTGTCAGCATTTAGGAATAGCAATGGGCCTATGTGATGCACTCCGACGTGAAAAGCCCCCTGTTTGGACACAGAGACCAAGATGTCTAGTATCAAATGTGCTTTTGCCATTTGCCATTTTGACATAAGGCAGTAACAATCTCTGGACAATAGTTAAGACGTTTATAATCACTAATATATCCCCAGGGAAATGAATGTTATTTCTGTTTTTAATTTGATTATTTTATATACATTATCACAAATCTTTGCTTTGACCTCCCTGTATAGTATTAGGGAAGTCAGAAAAAGTTGCTCATCATTGTTTGGCAACAGTTTTGCATCTTGGGTTTGGAGGTGCCCATAGAGCTTCTTATTTACTCAGCAAATCATAAAGAATCATAGGTGATTCAAGGGGATCTTTTTGATTAAGTATAATGCATATGTTTTTATGATGGTACTGTATAGAGCTTACATAAATTTCAGGTGTTATTAAATATATTATTCAATGCATTGAAAATGTTATTTAAATTGTATCTTGCTTATATATATACATATATATATATAGTAATCATAATTAAAAATGAAACAAATACCACATATGGTATTTTAACTCTTATAGTTAATTGATGAACAACTAAAAGTTTATTTAAGTATAAAACCTTGATTTGATGGAAGAATTGACCTGGGTGGTGAACTAATCACACAGTATACAGATGACGTATTATAGAAATGTATATCGGAAACCTATATAATTTTATTAGCCAATGCCATCCCAATAAATTCAATTAATTAAAAAACATACACCTTGATTTCATCACATTTTAATGAGCTTACAAGATTAACTCTCCATCCCTTGAAGAAAGAATGTAAGGAACCCCATTTATTTCAGAATATTTTAAAAAAGAAACTTTCAGTTAAAATTTTGTTGTAAAATCAGCGTTGGCCCAGTTGCCTATTTCTTTTAATTTCATAATATGACTTAGTTACTTGTAGTTTAGAATGTGTTCACAGCAAGGCTGAAACAAACATTAAATCAATGTGAATACCCCTATTTCTTTAAGGTTTTATTATATTTGTTTTAATAAATTGGGACTTTTTACATTTTTAATATTATTTCTTTCAATGTTATTCTTTTGCTTTTCCATAAACATGGAAGTTGCACATTTTATGATTATCAGAATACTTTTCTGTATAAAAATGATATCCATCAGCATCATGTTTTCACCAACAGAAAAACAGACCTCTTACATCTTCATCTAAGCAACAGCCCTTCTTATTGTGAAGATAACTTGAAAGGTAACTTTTTTTCTTGTTCAGTACTACCATCTTTCCTAATAATAGAGAAACATGTAAATTGAGCATACCTCTGCTATGCCCACAGCCAATCAGAGTGAGGATGCAAATTAACCCAATAAAGATGGCGGTTAATTTGCATGCATATCTGGGTCCCGGGAACCTCCTGAGCACCCAAGTCACTCCAAGCTGACTTGTTCAGCCTCCCATGGAGGCTTTAGGCTTTGGGATGGGGGTACCCACTTCCCAAGCCTAGAACCCGTTGCGGAGGCTGTAGGCTTGGGAAGTGGCCAAGCCTGGAATCAGAGGGAAGGGGAAAAAAATCAATGGAAACATATCCTCAGGTGAGGATAAAAAGAAAAATAAAGAAAGTAATGTCATATCTTATGAAAGGCACATCTTGAAAATGCTTTTAAAAAGTTGTCATTTTTTCATGGTGAAGGGACTGGAGTCCATGTTGATGAAAATACCTTGGTGACTGTAGTGACTGGCTGTGGCTGCAGTAGTGGGGTGATGGGGCTGGTGCCTTTCCCTGATCAGCCTGGTCACCTCCTGCAAAGGGAGCCTAGACTGCTTTAACAGGGAGCAGGCCTAAGCCATCAGGAGGCTATCCCCTGAGGGCTCCCCGTATGTGAGAGAAGGCAGGCTGGGCCCTTCCTACTGCATGAATTTTGTGCATCGGGTCCCTCATTAACAATAAATGTTGGTAATTTAATAGAACTGATTGGTAGTTTAGTATACATAAGCTTTGACTCTTTGGCTGTTTATTTTAACCCCCCAAATTTTAGTTCTCAGAGAAAAATTGATTGAAAGTATATCCATGTGGGAGCTTAGGACTTTTACAGAGCTCCAGATCTAGTCCAGAGGGTATTTTTTTTGACCTGACTCTAGCATAGTGTTCCATATACCTGTATGAAAATGCTGAATATGAATGTTCACTAAGTGTTACTTTAAAGGTACTTACTTTATTTAAATAAGCTTTATTTCTTATTTTTTAAAAGATATATTTCTTTATTGATTTCAGAGAGGAAGGGAGAGGGAGAGAAGCATCAATGATCAGAGAGAATCATTGATCGGCTGCCTCCTGCATGCCCCCTACTAGGGATTGAGCCCTCAAACCAGGCCTGTGCCCTTGCCTGGAATTGAATCTTGGACCCCTCAGGACTGATTCAGGCCAATGCTCTATCCATTGAGCAAAACTGGCCAGGGTGAGGCTTAAGTTTTAGAGCAGTTTTAGGTTTGCAGCAAAACTGAATAGGAAGTGCAGAGTTTCCATACACCCTCTGTCACCACAAACTCATAACTTCTCCCACTATTAACATCTCAAACCAGAACAGTACATCGTCAGTGAACAGCCTTAGATGGACACATTGTTACCACCCCAAATCCATAGTTTATGTTAGGATTCACTCTTGGTTGTACCTTCTATGGATTTGGACAAATGTATGATGACATGTGTCCAGTATTATATTTTATACAAAATAGTTTTACTGCTCTGAAAATCCTCTGTGCTCTGATTTCTTGTATCTCCCTTCTTCCTACCCCCTGGGTACCACTCATCTTTTTACTGTCTCCATAGTTTTGCCTTTTCTAGAATGTCATAGAACTGAAATCGTATAGTATGCAATCTTTTCAAATTGGCTTCTTTCAGTTAGTATTATGCATTTAAAGGTGCCTCTATGATTTTACATGGCTTGATAACTCATTTCTTTTTAGTGCTGAAATTCCATTGTCTGAATGTACCACAATTTATTTATACACTTATTAAAAAATAGCTTTATCACTTCCATGTTTTGGCAATTATGAATAAAGTTTTTATATATATCTATGTGTCGGTTTTTGTTTGGACCTACATTTTCAGCTCGTTTGGGTAATATCCAAGGGGTTTGATTGTTGGATCACATGTTAAGTGTACTTTTAGTTTTGTAAGAAATTACCAAACTGTCTTCCAAAGTGGCTGTACCATTTTGCATTCCCAAATGCAACGAATGACAGTTCCTGTTCTCCACATCCTCATTAGCATTTGGTATTGCCAGTGTTTCAAATTTTTGCCATTCTAATAAGTGTATAGTGGTACTTCATTATTGTTTTTATTTTTAATTTTCTAATGGCTTATGATGTTGAAAATCTTTTCATCAACACTTATTTTCCATCAATGTGTCTTTTTTAATGAAGTCTGCTAAGGTTTCAGGCCCATTTTTTCAGTTGGGTTTCACATTTTCTTAAGATTCCTTTTGTTGTTTTAGACAACAGTGCTTTACTAGATGCATATTTTACAGCTCTCCTGGTAGTGTCTTTCACAGAACAGACATTTTTAATTTTAATCAAGTCCAGCTTATCAATTATTTCTTTCAGGGAATCTGCTTGGTATTGTGTTTAAAGAAGTCATCATGATACCCAGCCTACATTTTCTCCAATGTTCTAGTTTTGTAATTTTGCATTTTACATTTGGAACCATCACTCATTCTGAGTAAATTTTTGTGAAGCGGGTGTAAGATCTGTGTTCAGATTAACTTTTGGGGCATGCAGAGGTTTAGTTGTTACAGCCCTGTTTGTTGAAAAGGCAGTCTTTTCTCCACTGTATTGTCTTTGCTCTTTTGTCAAATATCAGCTGACTGTATTTATGTGGGTCTATTTATGGATTTTCTATCCTGTTCCATTGATCAATTTTGTATACTTTTGCTAATACCACATTGTCTTTATTGTATAGTTGTATTGTAATTATTGAAGTTGGATAAAGTTAGTTTTCTCACTTTCTTCTACTCCTTTAATATTGTGTTGCTTATGCTGAGTCTTTTGAGTCTCAATATAATTTTAGAATCATTTTATCAATATCCACACAATAATTTGCTGATGTTTTGATTGGGATTTCATGGTGTCTATAGATCAAGTTGGGAAGAACTGACATCTTGATTATACTGAACCTTCTTATCCATGAACACGGACTATATATTTATTTAATCTTTGAGTTATTTAATCAGATTTTTAGTTTTACTCATATAGATCTGTACATAGTTTGTTAGATTTATACCTAAGTATTTCATTTTTTTGCTAACGTAAATGCTATTATGTTAACTTCTAATTTTGCTTGTATATATTGGCACATAGAAAAGTGATTGACTTGTATGTTTAGTTTGTATCCTGCAATCTTGCAATAATTAGTTACAGGAAGTTTTTTTAAATTCTTTTGGACTTTATACATAGATAATCTTATTATCTTTGAACATTATCAAATTCATTTCTTCCTACTCTGCATTTCTTTTATTTCTTTTCCTTGTTTTACTGGGTAGTTAGGTTTTCAGTTCAATGTTGAAAAAGGAGTGGGAAGAAGGTAAAACCTAGCCTTATTTCTCATCTATGAGTAAAGTTTTCAGTTTTTCATCACTAAGTATGATATGAACTATAGTTTTTGTGAGTGTGTGTGCATTTGTGTGTATTTTTGTAGTCTTTATCATGTTGAGAATTCCCCTTTATTCCTAGTTTGCTGAGAGTTTTTATCATAAGTGGGTGTTGGATTTTGTCATGTTTTCTGCATCTATTGACATGATCCTTTGATTTTTCTTCTTTAAACTATTGATGTCATAAAATAAATTGATTTATGAATATTGAACCAAGATATCTAATTTTTATGACTTAAAAGAGCTTCCAATGAATAAATTAAATCACACCTGTACATTGTGTATCACATTTGAAACATTAATAAATGGATGTTTTGTATAATTTTCAACAACAAAAGGTCCTAATAATGAAATTTTGCCACCTTAATTGAAAATCGTAAAGATTAATTACAAACATTTGCATATAACCAATGGCATGTGTTCCTACTGAAAAAAGTCAGATAACATCTAAGTGTAGAAGGAAAATAGAGCATTATTGTTGAAATTTCATTAAATTGAATAACCTTTATAAAGTTTTTCTTATAAAAGCATTTCTATGACATACAAGTTATTGCATTTCTCATAGTATTTGTGCAATTTGAGGTGATAGTTGTTGAATGTGAAAGTTCTAAGTAAATACTACGTGTAATAGCCGAGCTATATCAACATTTGATTGCAACAAGTCCTTTGGGCTGCAAGGCAGAATTTACATCATTGGACATTATTTTAGTCATAGCTTCTACTGTTTTACACAGCATATTTATAGATATAAGCTATTTATATTAGAAAGATAATAAGGGACAATCAAATGAAGCTGTATTCATTCTGGAAAATATATATAAAATGAAAGCAATGTGGTGCAAAATTGTTAAGTGATTTTAATTCTTCAGAAAATCTAGACCAATGTTCACAACTAGAGCTGCACATTATAATATGGATAACTTGGTAGAGGAAAATAAACCAACAATGCTTTAGTCCCACTCCCAGTGTTTGATTCAGTTGTTTTGGGGTCATGCCCACACACTGACAATTTTAAAGAGCACCTTCAGATGAATCCATTGTGCAACCAGGTTGAAACCAATGATCTAAACCAAGTGATATGTTAAAAGCAGACATGATGAGGTGGTGACTCATAAAATCTTGCTCATTTTGTAGCTTTCCAGAAGCAGGTGTCCCAGCTTAAACATTTTCTATGGCTCTAACTGCTGCTCATTCATCTGGCAGATTTCTTTTTGCCTTTGCCTCATCACTAGCATGCTATGGAGAAGAGGTGAAATGTGGAAATAAGATTCCCTCCACATTATTTCTCATAAATTGCTGTTGTAAAACTAGAGTGGGAGAGGAGATAGGCAAGTGGGAATTGAACCAAAAGCTGAATAAAATTTGCATCAATTTCAAGATTTCATTACAAAATAAAATCTTGCCTCACTCCATTAGTCTCTAGCTCATTAAGGTTTGAACGCCTAAGTAAATCATGATTATCATTTAGGAACAAAAACAGCATAATAGTATTTTCACACTGAGAACTCAGTAAAGAAATGTTGATAAAATAGGGTTTATTGATACAGGTTTACATTACAGAACATTTGGTTTATGAACAGATTAATCAATTTATTTGTTTAAATTTATTAAACTTTATAAATGTGTTTTTGACAACAGGAACTTCAAATAAAAAATTTGGCAACAATGTGGATCCTGATGTTTATTCTCCTGCTGTTGAAAAATTAGGCGAAAGCAGCTTTTCAGAAAGACATTTCAAAGAGGAAAGCATAATAGGTACAGAATGTAATCAAACGCTGGATATTTCCTGCATATCATTTGCAAACAAGGATTCTTTCCCAAAGGTAGATTTAGAAACACTTCCCATTAAGGAGAAATTGTCTCAAGACATCAAAGAATCCTTGGAATTTAGCAACTTTCTGGAGAGGCCAAACTTTGAAGATTCAAAAACTACAGAGTCACAACTGGTAAATTCTTACTGTGTTTGTTATATTAAAAATTTTTATAAGAAACATCGTAAGAAAATTTTATACTCTTACAATACATTCTTAAGTGTTTTCTCCAATTGAAGTTAAAATGTACCACCATATATTATCATGAGGTAGTTGAAGATTGAGTTATATGGGAAAGAATGTTAATGACTTATAGGACAAATCTAATATGGTAAATGCCATGATAATGAATGGCTTCTATAACAAATAAAACTATAGGGCCTATCTCATGCACCATATTTATAGTGCTGTTACCTTTCTAAATGAAATTTGTTGTTATGAATATTTTAATATAATAAATCCATTCTGGATTTTTACTGTATAGTCACCGGTTAAAACAAAATAAAGGCACATATGCTGATAAAGTCAGTTTTTGTGGCTTAATGTAAATATAAGAGTTAAAGGTATCTGTTAGGAACATGGTTAATAAAGAAATAGGGGTGAAGTTTATGTTTCTTCTTAAGAAAAATGGTAAAGTAACTATTGGCAATAATTATTGCATTACTACCAAATTTTAAAACTATATTTAAATCTCTCTTCTACATACTAAAAATGTTAAGTAATAATGATTATTAATAATAAACTCTAGGGAAATTGAATAAGACAAATGTTAAATTCTTTGGAAATAGGGAAGGCCAACATTTAACAACCCTTTAGAGTCATTTGAAATGAATCTTTATAAGTGCCTAAACTGAAGGTGGTACCAAAAACTTAGACTGAATATTGAACTGCTGCCATGTCTGTTTGCAGATAGGATTTCTGTGCCTACTTTGTGGCTGATCTTGTTCCTTTTTAAAGTGGCAAAGTAGCGAAACCGGTTTGGCTCAGTGTACAGAGCATGGGCCTGTGGATTGAAAGGTCCCAGTTTCAATTCCGGTCAAGGGCATGTACCTTGGTTGCGGGCACATCCCCAGTAGGGTGTGTGCAGGAGGCAGCTGATCAATGTTTCTCTCTCATCGATGTTTATAACTCTCTATCCCTCTCCTTATCTCTCTGTAAAAAAAATCAGTAAAATATATTTTAAAATTAAAAAAAAAAATAAAGTGGCAAAGTGGAATGAGACCTCTGCAAAATCTTAGATCCCTAAAATCTGCTCAATCTCTGAAGGACTTTGCCAGGATACACGTTCTCTCCCCTCTTCCAATGAAGAAAACAATTGATCATAGATTGAATTTGTGTAAACAGAACAGACAAGAACTGTAACTGACCCGTTTCCACAGGGTGTCATGAGGAGGGCTGGTGGCACCTGCACATGCTGTGTGCTGTGTTAGATAGAGGAATCCTGAGCAAAGAAACCCCGAATCTTTTACACTGGACATAGGCCTGGCTGACCTTTGCCCTAGCAGGAGACATCATCATATGAGTGGCCAGATTATTATGTGTTCAGAGATCATAATAATCTGGTCAATCAGTGTATTTAAAGCATTTCATAATTAAAATTTAAATCTTAAAAAAGCTACTAATTATTTTGATCTTTATGATATTACTAATCTGCCAGTGCACAAAATTTGTGCACTTGGGGGAATGGGGTCTCCTCAGTCCAGCTTGTGCCCTCTCACAGATCAGGAGTCCTTGGAGGATGTCCAACTGATGGCTTAGGGGAGCAGGCCTAAGTCATCAGTTGGATATCCTTAGTGATCCCGTCACCACCACTGTGTTTGCCAGCTGTGAGCGCAGCTTCTGGTTGAGTGTTGCTTACCCTGTGGGAGCACATTGATCACCAGGAAGCAGCTCCTGCATTGAGCATCTGCCCCCTGGTGGTCAGTGTGTGTCATAGCAACCGGTCATTCCTCCTTTTGGTCGATTTGCATATTAGCCTTTTATTATATAAAATTGTAAAAGAAAAAAAGTGTTAAATGATTACATCATAGAGAACAGTGCTTTATAATTTACTAATGACTACCGGGAATGTTTTTATGCTCCACCCGCCCTAGCAAACAAAAGCCATTCCCTGAGCAGAAATTACTTGGACATTTGTTGTGCTCCAGTGGAAAATTCAGGAGTGAGCAACAGGGACAATTTTTAGTAGTGGCATTACTTGACTTTGAATTGACTGTATGGCAGTTCATTTTGCACTTCAGTTTTTAGAGATTGAGTTATTCATAAAGGTGGGACCACCTATGCAATTAAGTACTAAGTTGTAGAGCAGCAACAGTGAGATCAAGTCAGGTGCCAGGAAGAATGTGGTCTAGTTGGGCTCCTGGTCTGGTTCTGAAACAACCAAGTTAACTTTGTGAATCTGGGAAGAACAAACTCACTTTCATTGTTCTGTTGACCAAGGCTTTTAAAAAACTTTCCAGATTTATAATTGTCTAATCCAAATATGAGCTCCACAATGGCTGAAGGGGTTCTGTAAATTGCTTTCAGAGTCTGGGGGAACCAGTGAAGATATGAGTAGAGTGGACTTGGACTTATCTTTGAATGAGAGGACTTATTGGTCACTACTTGGTTTTGTATATTTTAGCATTTATATGACTTATAAATTTGAATCAAGTTACAATAATTTCCTTTTGTGTTAGTTACCAGCTTGAACAGACCACATTAGGGCATTCCTTAGATCCATTAGGAAACTTTTAAATACTGATAGCAGTTCTTATATTTTGTAAACCCAATTGGAGCTCTCAATTCAAATCTCTTATCTGTTTTCTACTAGACTCCATATATTTAAAAAATATTTTTATTGATTTTTTACAGAGAGGAAGGGAGAGGGATAGAAAGTTAGAAACATCAGTGAGAGAGAAACATCACTGGGGATGTGGCCGCAACCAAGGTACATGCCCTTTTACATGCCCTTGACCAGAATTGAACCTGGGACCCTTTAGTCTGCAGGCCAACTCTCTATCCACTGAGCCCAACTGGATAGGGCTCATGTACTTTTTAAAAAATATATATTTTATTGATTTTTTACAGAGCGGAAGGGAGAGGGATAAAAAGTCAGAAACATCAATGAGAGAGAAACATTGATCAGCTGCCTCTTGCACGCCCCCTACTGGGGATGTGCCCGCAGCCAAGGTACATGCCCTTGACCGGAATTGAACCCCGGACCCTTCAGTCTGCAGTCCGACGCTCTATTCACTGAGCCAAACTGGTCTCAGCAGGGCTCATGTACTTTTTAATCTCATTTGTATTCTTCCTTGGGATGAAAGAATATAAAAAAAATGGACTTCATAGGGTGATAGAGTAAGTCTAGGCATCAAGCGAGATAGACATATTCAAAACTAGGTCTGCTACTTTTGAGCTATATAAACTCAAATTACATAGCTTGTTCCTGCCTCAGTTTCCTAATTGCTTAATGATGAATATTTTGTTAACTTAGACTTTGTCTATGACCATGGTCTGATCAGATTTATTCTCTTTGACATTTTATCTTTGAAATAATATTATGTATAGAAAAAGACACTAGTTCAAAAAGCACAGCATATGAGAGAGATTCTGCTTTTCAAATAATGTGCGTGCAATGACATTGAAGGAGAAAAATAAAGGAAAGAAAGGAGAAAGGGAAATTTTGTTTTATGAACTTCTATCCTCCTTGGTTTGATGTCAACTTTCAGATAATTACTGTAATTGTGGTTTAGAAGTTTCTCAAAATGTAAATATAAACTAGAGGCTCAGTACGTGAAATTTATGCACAGGAGGGGGTCCCCTCAGCCCAGCCTGTACCCTCTCCAACCCAGGACCCTTTGGGGGACATCCCTGTCACAATCCTGGACTGCTGGCTCCTAATCACCCACCTGCCTAGTCACCCCTTACTACCCCCCCTGCTGGTCTGGTTGCCCCCCAACTACCCCCCTTTGCTGGCCTGGTTACCCCTGACTACCCCCATGCCAGTCTAGTTGCCTCAATTTCCCCCCTCCTAGCCTAATCACCTCCAATTGCCTTCTCTGCCAGCCTCGTTGCCCCCAACTGCACCACTTCCACTGGCCTGGTCACCCCCAAGTGCTCCCTATCCCTGCTGGCTTGGTTCCCTCTTACTGCCCCCCCCCCGCCAGCCTGGTTGCCCCCAACTGCCCCTCTCTGCTGGCCTGATTGTTCCTAACTGCCCCCTTGCCAGGCTGGTAATGCCCAACTGCCCCCCCTTCCTGCTGGCCTGGTTACCCCCAACTGCCCACCCCCCTTGCCAGCCTGGCCACCCCTCATGGCAACCTCCCCTGCTAGTCTGGTCACCCCATGCAGCCTGCTGTTTAGTCATTTGGTTGTCCCTCATTAGCCCCCCTGCTGGCCTGGTTGTAGGCAGCCATCTTGTGAGGGTGTGAGAGTCAATTTGCACATTACCTCTTTATTACACAGGATGCTATTATTTATATCTACTTTACTAGAAGTTAACCTTGAGGAGGGCAGAATCCATGCCAAGAACATAGTAGGTACTCAATGAATGAATGCACTTCTTTGTGTTGATTAGATAAATAAACTTAATTTTGTTGATTATTTTTTCCTAGTCCTTACGAGAAATAGCCCTCAGAAATAAGCCTATTACTGAAAAATATCAAGGACTTGAAAGATTCTTTGTTTCTGATAGAAATGAAAGACTCAACTCACTGCCTTCTCATAGTTTATTAGAACGCAGATCTTCTGGTACTGAGGTAACAATTGCAGGTAAATTAAGACATGAAATCAGTTGGCTTATTGACCAACTTAACAATTTTCTGACACATTTTTTAAAGTAGTCCATTCTCATCTTAGGAAATATTGAGCAATTCTGTTCAATGAATACAATCATCATATTCTTCTCTAGCTGAAATTATTAGGTCTGTGTGAATTGCCACATACTTATATTTAAGACTGCTATCAGAATGAGAGATAACACAACTATTATGAGAATGAGATAAGTTATTTTTAGAATTTAGAAATGTATCCTTTAATAAACTATGAAATATAAATCCTTTGAATCAATTTATTAACTGATAAGCACCATATGATGATTCTTAAAAGTCAACTTAAAGGAAAATCCCAAAATGTCAAGATCTGTGAGATTTCTGAGTCATACTATTATTTTCTTTTAAAACTAGATTTTGGTTTCACATGAGTTCTTAGGATTCCTCTGTATTCAAATGTATTTATTGACATACAAACAATTGGTCTTTATGTATATTGTTAAATACTTCTTAAAATACCTGTTTCTATTCAAACATGTATATCTTTGCAATTTAGAGTTTATTTTTTCTCTTTATTAAGCTATGTGAAACTAATGGTTTTTACTGTGTAATTATGAGATTTTGTCTTTCATAATATATACCAAACTGTTATAATTGTTCTTTCTTTAGGTAAATATTATCCAGTAAGATAATATAATTTTATTAATCAATGTCACCCAATAAATTCAACACTAATAACAAATAAAAATAAAAAAATAAAACAACAACATGATTTTTTCCCTTTACAATGTATATAATTGTACCATTTTTTCTGTTTCAGGAGACAGAGACTGGATCCCAGACCAGAGCATAAGTGCATGTCTTAACAGTGCCGTCGCCTTGGATGCTGTGCAGAGTGGCCAGAACCCACCATCAGGTAGAACACAGCACAAGATGGGCGAGATGGACTGTATATACTGGACAGTGACATATTGGTGATTCACTCTGTCAATTAGTTTGTCTTTAGCAGTTTACTAGCACCTGAAAATTAATTTTTGCAGTATTATAATTTAAACTTTGTCATTTTAACTAACGGTCCTATACTTTTCTCCCCAAACCAAAAAAAATCCAAAGTAGTCATTATTCCTGTCAAAAACACACACACAAACAAACTGAGTTGCAACCTTAGTTATTTTCTGCAGCAATGTATTGGAGCTTAATGTTTTAAAAATGTAGCTTAGGATATGGTATATACTTTGAACACCTACTCAGTTTCATTATGCTCTGAAGAAAACTGTATTTATACTAGTATTTAAAACACTTGGTTTATATGATTGTCAGACATAGCTATTTATGTAATGAATGGCTTAGGCTAAGATTACTGCTGAGATACCTCCATTCTAAACCTAATGCTGAGGGTGTTAACACTGGGCTCTTGATTTAGTTCATTTACTCCATTCTCTTACCGAAATAATTGCCAGATTTTCTTTTGACATGTTGAATGCTTGTTGCAATGTTTTCGTAGTGACCATATGCAGAGAATTTTGACATTATTCCAATCAATAGTATTATTAGTAAATTTTTGTTATCCAATGATACCTGTTAAAGTAAGTTTATGCTGAATTTTATATGAATTTGTAGTAGATGATTGATGAATTAAGGCAATTCAATATAGATGTGTTAACTGTGTTGGCACTGTTCTGGGCCAGGGGATAAAGGATGTATCAGCGATATTCTCTGAACAATTTAGGAGGGACATTTGAAAAAGGGGCTTTTTGCCTTGGCCTGAAAGCCATCTTAAAACCAGAAATTTAATTACATATAATTTGTACAGATCTGTAAGATTTATATGTCTCTCTTGCCCTAAATCCTATGATTAAAGCTCCTCGGCTAGATTAGATATTTTCCATATACATTTATGTTATGAAACTGTCAGACATGAGATATTTTGAGTGCAGAAATTATCCACTTATGACAAATGTTTTTTGGCTCTATTGTTAGGTACCCATGCTCATATCAGAATTTAGATCATCTTAAAAAATTCTGGTTGCTTCCTTGTGAGTCAGTCAAAGGAAATGTTTTAAGTCATGGTATACTGATGAATTCAAACTCACATGCAGCATGCTGTCAGAAACTTGTTACTAAGACAAATCTTCATACATAATTACCCAAATGCCTTCAAATATCCATTTGGAATGGTCAGTTGAAATCAATAATTTACTATTGAAACATCTGTGAGAGCACCGACTTCAGGCCAGGCACTACCAGACACAGGTGATATGAAATAGCCCTCCTTCCCGTGGCCCCAGAGCTGAGTCTAGCATAGAGGTTTTCAGATGTCAGTGGGGGCAGAATCATGGGGGAGATCTATTCTAATATGACTCTCCTCACCTCACTCCTTGTGATTGTGATTCATTCAGGCTGAAATAAGCTCCAGGAATTTGCATTTATTTTATCAACAACTCCATGTTATCCTATCTAATAAAAGAGTAATATGCAAATTGACCGCACCTTCACTACACCCAATAAGCCACGCCCACACGCCAATCAGGAGTGATATGTAAATTAACACCCAAACAAGATGGCTGCTGCTCATGGCAGGCCGGGGCTGAGGCAGAACCAGCCAGCGATGGGCCCTGATCACAGGGTGATCACTTTGCTGTGTGCCCAAGGCCAGGAAAAAGGCCTCTTTGGGCAGGCAGGGCTGGGCCAGGGGTGTGGCTGGCCAGGGATGGGCCTGGACCGCAGGGCGATCGCTTTGCTTGGGTCCCCTGGCCAAGGTCCCCTGCCCAAGGACGGTGGCCAGAGGTTTTCGGCCTTGGGCAGGCCAGGGACGAGCCATCAGTAGGACATCCCCTGAGGGTTCCCAGTATGTGAGAGGGGGCAGGTTGGAGCTGAGGGACCACCCCCCCCCCAGTGCACAAATTTTGTGCACCGGGCCCCTAGTACTAATATAGTTATCAAAAATCATATATTGAGAAAACAGCTATATAGATATGTAATCATCAATTACATCATCTTTAAGTTTTATATAAAGACTGTGAGTGATACACTTTTGGGGACTGCAATGTAATTAATAATAGTTATAATAGAGGTAGGTACCTATGCAGTCTTTTAGGAGTGGCGATGATGAAATAATTGTTTTACCACTGAAAAGTGTAGGTATGCAAGATATTGAAGACTAAATGTCATTTCAACCAAAGCTTGAAGTATTCATAAGATTTACCAGTTAGGAGCATAAAGAAGTGGCTTCATGAAGACAAAAAATGGCTTTATCAGTGGCCTTATATAAAACAAAATTTTTCTGGCTATGCCATAACTTGTGGAAGTCCTGCATTCTGAACTGCTTCCAGTATATAAAGGAATTTCTACTTCTGTAAGATTTTTTTTTAGATTTGTGAATGTAAAACATGATAGTTATGAAAGATTTGTGTGTTTACTAGTCCACTGATTCTACCCATCTCCTCCTAAAACCTACTCCTAAGTCCTCCCCAAACCTATCTTTCTGTCTCTGTAAATGGCACCACCATCCAAACATTGCTAAGTCCAAGCCCAGAGAATCACCTTGCCTTTCTTACTTATCATATCCTATTTATCTCTAGATCATGCTATTTTCAGCTCTAAAATTCACCTCAAATCTAACCATTTATATCTGCTTAAGATGAACCCATGCCAGTTGTTCATCACCTCTTACTTGTCTCCCCAAAATTCACTTTTGCCTCTTCATAAAGCTATGATTAATTTCCATCAAATTCTAGTACATAGTCAATGAATGAATTATTCATATTTGTTGTCATAAAATTATTTATAATTTATAGGGAGTGGATCATATTTCCCATAAATTTAAGCCATAGGTTGTATCATGTCAGTCTTTTCCTTAAAAGCATCCCATATCCTCTTTGAGAAGATAGAGAAAAATCATATTCCTTGCTATGTATCACAAAACAGCACCTGTGTTGGCTCTGCTCATCTTTTCTAACTAAGCTTCTCCCACATTTCAGCACCCCTGGCTTTCTTTCTTTTTTTAGACAAGCCACACTTTCACCTTATGTCTGAGCTTTAAAATGTGCTCTACCCTCTGACCCAGTTACTCTGACGCCTTCATCTCCATCTTCATATCCTTATTCATATGATTGATTCTTTTCCATTATTCAGTCTCAGCCCAGAAGCTGCCTCCTTAGAGAGAGGCCTTCTCAGACCACCCCATTTATTTAATGCTGGTCTCTTGAGTCCCTTAGTCACATTTACATTTCTTTTAAAAAAATATATTTTATTGATTTTTACAGAGAGCAAGGAAGATGTATAGAAAGTTAGAAACATCGATGAGAGAGAAACATCGATCAGCTGCCTCCTGCACACCTCCTACTGGGGATGAACCCACAACCAAGGTACATGCCCTTGACTAGAATTGAACCTGAGACCCTTCAGTACATAAGCCGATGCTTTATCCACTGAACCAAACCAGTTAGGGCACATTCACCTTTTTTCATCTTTCTCATAGAACCTACCACTAAATGAAATTATTTTCATTTACTTACATATTTTCTGCTGATCCCACCCATAGTGGGAAAAAAACAAGAACCTAGCCTGTCCCGTTCATTGATGCATCTTCAGTGATGGAACAGGCCATGGGTCATTATAAGAACTTAGGCAGTGCTTCTGAATGAGGGAAGCTGGAGAGCAGGACTGTGTGCTAGTCTGAAGTGCAACTTGAGGGTAGGGCAATGTCTGATTCACTTATGAATAACCTGGATCCTGACACAGTGCCTAGCAGTTTTAGGTTTGACACATGATTTTGTAATTGAATTGGATAGGGTGTGAATTTATAAGTTCTCAGAGTTGGAAGGGATTTAAGACATTATTCTGACCAACTCCTTAATTTTACTGGCAAATTATGAATTTTCATGTCCTGGGAGATTTCTAATTCTGGGAGACGAGACAGGTTCTTGCTTCCCAGTTTAGCATTTTTCCACTAAACCATGGTGCTGAATAAAATTTCCATGTGTTTTAAGAAATGTTGGAAAACACATTTCTATGTTTTATGTATAAATTCTCAGTAATTTACACAGTTGAGAAAGAATATCAATAGACAATAATGTTTTGCAACCTTTGTTTAAGAATGAAATAGTGGGTCTTATGATCAGAATAGAAATTGTTACTGAGACACTGTGGAAAATCTATGTTGCCCTGATTATGCTTCATCAATTCTAATGTGTAATTAGAATAGCAACCATGACTATTTTTCTTATTCATTGAGTGATGCATATTTTTATATTCTTATTGGCATTCTTGTGCCCATTAATATAAACCCAAAGACACCCTTCAATTTTATCTTTCCAATATTTGGCATGGTCTCATTAGTAATCATAGAGCATATATTCTTTAGCTAATATCAAGGACAATTTCATGTGTTATATTTAGAGTCTAACTGTGATCAGTGTTAATCTATAATTTTCCAATATTACATTACCAGTGATGGCACAAATTACACCTAAAGTAATTTCTTATATTTATAATCTACCAATTGGACTGTAAAAAAGTATGGAATGATGCCTGCAACAGTGGCATTTTTCATTAATGCCAGCTTTAACTGTGTCTCAAATCTTAACCTTACCAATAACATTAATAAGCTTATGCAATAAACATGAAAGAGAATGACATACCCACCTACATGAATAAAATAAATATCTAAAGTCGAGGACCAAATTAAAGCATCTCCTATCTGTGCATGTTGGTTACTCTAAATTGCACTTTGAATGTATTTTCATTAAGAACGATGGTTTGTCTCCTTGCTGTGTGCTAAACATAAGTCTGATTCATTTCTGGTATACTTTTATTTTTTTCTCAGTTGGGATCAATTACCTTCAAGTATTGTGGCAACCAGATGTTATGAGTTCAGCAAGTATTTGTACTCTCCTGAATTTTCTGAAGGACATCTATGTTATATCAAAATGTTCTTGCCTCGTATCTATATGTGTTGGCAGAAGTCCAGTTCTTGCTAATAAATCTTTTGTTTGTTTTATTTTCATAAGAGTTCTAAATCCCTTTAAATTTTACTAGACTGAAACGTAGCACATTAAAGATAGATGGGTGTGGTTTTCTCCATAGACTTAGAACTTTTGATTTAGATAGGTGAATTGTTGTTATACGCATCGACCTATGTTTCTGTTGCTGTTCCTGCTGATGCTTCATTAAGCAGGAATGAATGGCAAATTTGCTTTTATATATGGCTATGAATAAAATATTGATTCTTTCCATATTATAGTTAAAAGGATTAATAATTTTTGAATTCTTGTCATTAAAATAATTTTTAGGGATATCTATATTTATTTTTCTTAAAATATAGGCAAATTTTTTGTCAGAAATATTTTTCCCCAGAATAGTCTCCAAACACAAAC
This sequence comes from Antrozous pallidus, assembly GCA_027563665.1. Lineage (NCBI taxonomy): Eukaryota > Metazoa > Chordata > Mammalia > Chiroptera > Vespertilionidae > Antrozous > Antrozous pallidus. The sequence continues at coordinate 29,523,065 of CM050514.1, read as the reverse complement.
AGACACAAAAGGTCAGGATCTTATTTTAATTTATTCATAATTTTATTCCAACAAAAAGTGTTTTCAAAATTGATTTCTGAAGTGTTCATTAAAACTGGTGCCCTTTGGGGCTTACCTTAGTCAGTTTTAATTGCTTAAATAATTACCCACTGCATTAAGATTCTTCTTAGGGTACTACCTACATTCAGAGTAGATCTGTAAAGTTAAAAAAAAAATCACTCAATAGTCATTAAATATTTAATACATGCCAACTGCCTGTAGCCTCTCTTCTGAATTTTACATTTTCCTTTGAGTCAATAGATTGGGCATAGTGCTATATGGCATATGTTCAGTCAAATAATAATTTTATGATAATGACAATAGCACTTCTCTAAAGAATTTAATATTTTACACAATGCCAATTTGTGTTAAGGGAATGCAAGCTTATCTTCTAATATAAATCATTTATACTCAATATAAATACATTTATCTAAATCAGAACAATGATTCAGTACATTTAAAATGTTACTGGTTCTATGCATTTCTAAATTTGTACCTTGAAAATTCCCTTTATTAAAGAATCTTGGAACAGTGCCAAAGTGTAAATTAATCATGTGGTGTTAGTATAAAGTTTGAAGGGATTATTTTCTTCCTACTATGAAAGAGACACACATGTTCAAGAAACCAACGAAACCAACCTTTGAAATATATCAAGACAAAACCTGGACTGCCCGGGTAGGACACAGTGATAACCTGACTTAGATCTGTGTTTCCGGGACTTTTCCTATAAGACGGCAGAGAGTGAACTTGTGTTTAGGAAATTAGAGATTCAATTTCTTTAAAGCCTATACTTTTCATTTAAAAAAAGAATTTATACTAATCCATTTTGTCTCTATCATTTTTATATGTGTATTTTTATTGTTTTTAGAGAGGAAAGGAGGGGGAGAGAGAACTATTGATCAGCTGCCTCCTGCATGTAACCAACTGGGGATCAAACCTGCAACCCAAGCATGTGTCCTGACCAGGAATTGAACCCTGAGCTCCTGGTTCATAGGTTGACACTCAACCAATGAGCCACTCTGGCCGGGCTCCATGTTTGTTCTAATCCTATCTAATGAAAGAGTAATACTCAGAATGACCATCATTCCAACACAGAAGGGCTGCCCTCATGTGGTCAAAGATCCTGCCCCCATGTGGACACAAGATGGCCACCATAACATGGCCAGCAGGGGAAGGCCATTGGGAGGTTCCAGGCCTTCAAGGGAGGGCAGTTGTGGGAGATCAGGCCAGCAGAGCAGGGCAGTTGGGAGGAACCAGGCCTGCAAGGGAGGGCAGTTGGGGGCGATCAAGCCTGCAGGGGAGAACAGTTAGAGGTGACCAGGCCAGCAGAGGAGGGAAGTTGGGGAAAACAGGCTAGCAGGGGAGAAGTTAGACATCAATTAGGCTGACGGGGTAGTGGTTAGGGGAAATCAAGCAGGCAGGCAGGCAGAAGTGGTTAGGGGAAATCAAGCAGGCAGGCAGGCAATCAGTTTGGAGCCAGCAGTCCTAGATTGTGAAAAGTATGTCTCACTGCCCATTTCGGCCCGATCCCGGGCCTAAACGGGCAGTCAGACATCCCTCGAGGGGTCCCAGATTGGAGAGGGTGCAGGCTGGGCTAAGGGACACTCCCTATCCCCCATGCATGAATTTCGTACACCAGGCCTCTAGTATAAAAATAAATTACATGCCATCAAGTAAAATTGGTTCACTAGGAAGTGGTACCATGGTTATCTTTGGGTTGTTTTCCTCTGACAAGGCACAGTATGATATTGTACTAGAATTTAAGAAACATGTCACAGCAGTTGCCTAGGACAGTGGTCGGCAAACCATGGCTCAGGAGCCCCATGCAGCTCTTTGGCCCCTTGAGTGTGGCTTTTCCACAAAATACCACGGCCTGGGCAAGTCTATTTTGAAGAAGTGGCGTTAGAAGAATTTTAAGGTTAAAAAATTTGGCTCTCAAAAGAAATTTTAATTGTTGAACTGTTTGCCAACCACTGGCTTAGAAGATAGATGATCTAAGATTGTATGCTTACTGGTCTGGAATTAACTTAGTTTGCAGATGTTTTGGTTTAGTTGATTATTAAAATTATTTAATCTTATTCTGAATATAGAAAAATTATGAAAAAAATACTGAGAACTGTTTTTTTATAACATGGAAAAATAATTTGGGATTAGCAAAGTATGGATGATAATCTAAAATTTAATTTTTCATACACTTTCTTGCATGAGCTAAACTGCTCTAAGTTTAGGGGGTTGGTATTTTGTATCTTTAAGCACTCATTCAAAATTTAAAAAGTAGTTGATTAAAAAAATTTTGTTTTCATTTTAGGCAAGGCATCACAGAGACCTTCATCAGCAAATTTACCACTTTCCACCTCTGTTAGAAGAAGTTCCAACTGCAAATCCTCCTTCTATCCTCCACCAAGAAGTGCCCCGGCTCAATTATTATCTAGAGCTGCTTTTGAAATTTCAGAAATTGAACACATTGATATCACTGACCACAATGAGCCTTTTTCAGACAACACTGCTGATCAACAAACCTTCGACAGTCTGGAAAAGGAATTGAATGTGCTGAGAAATCTTGCAGGTACTGCTAATTTTTCCCCTCTGTAGACAATATTAACTCTGCCCTTTGCTTGATTCTTTATATCCTGCTCCATGAAAACAAGCAAAATGTCTTTTCTTTAACCTCTTTAACCATCCAAGTTCTATGTCTATTTTCTTGAATATCACTTGAGGTCACTCTGCAAATGTTATGTGTGGATGCCAGCCACACAAGAAATAGTCCCTCTTAGGTCACATGATGCATAGCTCCATTGTATTGCATAAGAACCGTCATGTGGACAGAAACAAAAAACTTGTTCTTTTTTCTGCAAACCCATTGAGTGGCTAATCTCTGTAGCTGTGTGAAAGCTGCTGTCCAACATCCCTGTTGGAGAGTTACGCTGTTAGATGCTTTAAAGCAGTATTTATTAACCTTCACCTTATACAGAGAGCCTCCGGGGATCTTGTTAAAATGCGGACTGTGTCTCTGTATTATCTGGGGATGGGCCAGGATTCTGCACATTGAACAAGTACCCAGTTGAGACCAATGGTAGTAGTTGGCCGACCAGTTTGAGGAGAAATTACGTCTGTGCATTCTACTTCCTTAACCTCCATGGATGGAGAATAGTAAATCATAGCCATATTCTTGAATTTACAAAGGTCTGGTTCAGTAACAAAACATCAGGGGAGGAAATCTTAATATTCGTCAGAAAGTTGTTCACTCGGTGTGATAGAAGCCAACTGCAAATCTCAGAGGCAGGCCAGAAACTTTCAGGGACTTGTTTATTCCACTCACAGCTCCTCCCTTGGCTGTTTTAGTGATATTTACCTTAGAGTAATGACTTTGCTGTTTTCCTAAAAAAAAAAGGATACATCTTGGTTTTGAAAAATTCAAGCAATACAAAGAAAAAGAAAAGAAAGCCAAAATCCCCCCAAATTTTACTATTCTTAAAACAACTATTATTAATATTTAATGAGCATCATTTAAAAGTTCTCTGCTAACATCGTAAGTATACTTATAAGAACTTATTGTTAGGAGGATAAATAAATTATAGGAAAGATAGTAGTTTTATAAAAATAGACTTATTTTCTACATAATAGTTTTTAAAGTTATAAATTTATTTACCCAATTTAATAGAAATAATTAAACTAAAACTAAAGGAAATTGTACATTTTAAATAAGATTTTTTATCACAAAAATGTTAAGTCGAACTACACGAAATTGCCTTTTTTAATTAAAAAACATTGGAATATTGGCGATTTTATATGGTCCAACCAGTAATTTTAAAAATTAAGGAAAAGGGTAAAAATTAACAGTAAGCAATTGAGACCATTTTTCTTTATGATTTACTTTAGACAGTAATAAAAGATAAGAACTTATTTATTTATTATTTTTAACCACATATACTTATAGATAGCATTGAATACATCTCTGTTATAGTGATATTATAACTTTTCATTTTTTCAAGGTATCCTTTTATTTCTTCTTTCTTAATGAAAATTCTTATGGATTAAGTGATCAATACCAGCATTTTTGCTATGACTTTCCAATTTCTTGCCTTTTTCTATCCTCATCCCAGGAAATGTTTATTGATTTTGGAGAAAGAGGAAGGAGGAGAGAGAGAGAGAATGAGAAACACGATTGGCTGCCTCCTATGCATGCCAGACCAGGGGTTGAACCTGCGATGTCGGTATGAGCCCTGACCTGGAATTGAACCTGCCGCCTTTTTGGTGTATGGGATGACACTCGAATCAACTGAGCCATGCAGCTAGGGCGTGGGTCTTTTATTTTGATTCTTCTCTGGAAAGTTTTATTGTGGCATTCGTGAGAATGTCTGTGCTTTAACTTTATGATTAATTAGCAAGTTAGCTGTATGAAATTAGTGGATCACAAATTTTTCCCCTTGCACTTAGACATTTCTCTAGTCTGCTGTCTCTGAGTATGTGCTAGTTCATCCCTTAGCACAGTTTTTCTTTAAATTTTGTTTGTGTGAATGTGATTGTCAAGTAGCTTTTCCCCTAAATAGAGCTCATGGTGCTCAATTTCTTGAGTTCTTTCATGCTTCAGAATGCCTGCTACCTTTATATTTCAATGGCAAATTGGCTGAGGGTAATTTCCCTGGATCACTTTTATCTTAAACCTTGTACATACTGACTCATCATTTTCTGGGCCTGAATTCCCCTCTGAAGTAGTTTGAAGTGATCTTGAGTCTTTACTTCACTTCTTTCTCTTCTTTTCTCACTGGATATTTGAAAAAAAAATCATATCTTTGAAATTCAGTAACTAAACAAGGATTGTTTCAGTTTTAATAATCCATCCTTTCTTAAAATAGAGGATTCTCTTTCTGTCTACAAAATAAGTTCCTCTTTATTTTCAGAGAAATTTTCTGCTATTGTATATTTAAATTGCTTTCCTGTTCCATTTGGTTTTCTCCTGCTGAGAAACCTATTTTGTTTATGTTGGATCCTCTTTGTACAATGCATTTACTTATATTTTCTTCAACTATTTAATCCATTTTTTTTTACTTTCTATTGAATTTACTATGATTCTCTCAAGGGTTGCTACTATGTCAGAGTTACAATTTTCAGTGGTGTATAGTCTATTCCTCATTGATCAAATTAATAACTTAGCTCTCTAAAAATTGCTTTGACTTGCTTTAGTAATTTTTAAAATTGGTATAATTTCAAACTTACAGAAAACTTGCAAGAATGCAAAAATCATACAAGGAACTTCTGTATTTACTTTATCCAGTCAACCACCTGCTTGTCTTTTCCCGCATTGCACATAGGTACACACACACACACACACACACACACAGCTCTTTTTTCCCCCTGAACAATTTAAGAGGAAGTTATCAACACCATGATCCTTTTACAAAAACAAACAAACAAACAAACCATAAAATAAAATAAAAAATGGGGGTGCATTTCCTATGAACAAGGACATTCTCTTATATAGCCATAGTAAAATGATAAAGATTAGGAAATTTAACATTGATGTAATAAGAGTCTCTAATACATAGTGCATATCTAATTTTTTAAAATTGTCATGTTCTTTATAGCTTATTTTTTTCTGGTATAAAATTTAATCCAGAAACAGATCAACATTTAGTTTTTTTCCTTTTTCTTATATCTAACATGTTTGATCTTTGATACTAGTTTTGCTCTTTTTTAAAATATTGTTTTTGCCCATCTGGTGTTGCTCAATGGTTGAACATGAACCCATGAACCAAGAAGTCCCAGGTTAGATTCCAGGTCAGGGCACATGCCCAGGTTTCGGACTCAATTCTCAGTAGAGGGCATGCAAGAGGCAGCCAACTGATGTTTCTTCTATCTCATGGATGTTTCTTTTCTATCTCCCTGTCCCTCTCCTTTTCTCTCACTTTCAAATCAATAAAAATGCATTTTTAAAAGATGGTGTTATTATTATTTTTTTGTAGCCAAAAGACTTACAGGAATTTTCTTATGGTCTTGATCTGTTTTCTACCTACAGTGGTCAGCAAACTGTGGCTCGCAAGCCACATGTGGCTCTTTGGCCCTTTAAGTGTGGCTCTTCCACAAAATACCATGGCCAAGGCAAGTCTATTTTGAAGAAATGGCGTTAGAAGACGTTTAAGTTTAAAAAATTTGGCTCTCAATAGAAATTTCAATCATTGTAATTTTGATATTTGGCTCTGTTGACTAATGAATTTACAGACCACTGTTCTACCACATTTGTCTTTTATTTAATAATTATTTGTGTGCTATGGATTTTTGGATTCTGTTTTGTTTGTTTGCATAGTTAGTTGTTATCATTTCTTTGTATCTTACTTGCTCATACTTATTGTGGGTGGCTTTGTTCATATCCTCTGACTTTTCTGATATAGTGAGAATACATTTTTCTTAAAGTGCTTTATACCTGCACTGACATCTGTCAGTCTTCTCTTTGGGGCTATATTTGTGGGTTGTCTCCTGTATCCTGCTAGCTCAAAGACCCGGAGAGGATAGATGAAGGGTTGGGGAGCTCTGCCTTCTTTGTTGGAGAATCTGGGTTCTCTTATCTTTTTAAAAATTATTAAATAGCCAATTTCATTGAACCTTGTTTCAAGTGTGTTCTGTCCCTGTGGGGACACTTGTAGGTTTACAATTTACTTGCCTCTGCTTATCAGTACTTAGCATACTAGAGGCCCAGCACACAAAATTCGTATGTGGGTAGAGTCCCTAAACCTAGCCTGCAATCAGGGTCATCTTCCCAGGCTGCCTATAGCTGACCCTGCCCCCTGCTGCTACCCACCCCAATTCCCTGTTTGCCACTGGGCAAACGGAGGCTGACTGCTGGGCAAAAGGACTGAGAGGTTGGCCATTCCTGCCGGCTCACCAGACCTGTTCCCACCATGGGTTGCCCTCTGTGTGTGGGGTGACTTGTGGAGTGGGGGCCTTGGCCTGGCACCACCCATGTCCCCCATAACCCTCCCCTGGCTCTCCATTCACCATCTGGCTATCGGAGTCTGCTGGCCAGGGAAAGGGACCAACAACAATATATCTCATAGTGACTGGTCGAGGATATTCTAGTCATTCTGCTGTTAGGGTCAATTTGCATATAATCCTTTTATTATATAGGTTAGAGGCCTGGTGCATGGGTGGGGGCCAGCTGGCCTGCCCTGACAGGGGCCCCAAATTGGGTGAGGATTTCCGCTGGAGGTGGAGCCGGCCAGGGCAAGAAGCCCCGGTCATTCTGTTCTCTGGTCATTCTGGTCATTTTGCCATTTCAGTCACTGGGCTTTTATTATATAGGATTGAGTGGGAACGGGTTTGGGGTGAACAGCAGTAACACTCAGCTACATCTCAATTAACCTTCTGTTTATGTCTTTGCTTGCCTTTTGTCAAAATTTATTATGTGAACTTGTAGCCCTTTCTTTGTGTGGTTCCTCTTACAGTTTTTTAAAAATATCTTTTTATTGATTTTATAGAAAGAGATGGAACATCAATGAGAGAGAAACATTGACCAGCTGTCTCATGCATGCGCCTTTCTTGGGATCTAACCCCAAACCCCAGTATGTGCCCTGACCAGAAATAGAACCTGGAACCTCCTGGTTTATGGTTCTAGGCTCAACCATTGAGCAACACCAGCCAGGCTGTTATGATTTTATTTTTATTTTTCTCCTTTTTCTATACATTTCCTTATAAGTTGACGGAGGAGAGTTTGTGATTCATCTTTACCCATCATCCCTTCATTTGCTTTACTCTGAATTACTAAAAATCAAATGTAAACCTTCTGAGAGGTAATGCACTGAAGGTGAATTGTAACATGAAGCATGTCTAGTCTGACCTGGGTCTAAAGGGATACGTTTTTAATCAGAAAATAAAGAGTTTCTTATTTTGATAGATTGAACAGTTCCATTATTTACAAGGGAAATACAGTACTTACAAACAATAGTCTTATTGTATATGTGTTTCTAAGCACTGAGCTTTTGATTTGCCTTTATCACTCTCATTATTACATGCTTCACTTTTGCACTGTGTCTCTCATCTTCTCATATACCAACCCCCAAATTTTCACTGGAATACATAACTTTTCATATATGAGAGCTAGCCTATGGCCCAGGAGCCGGGGGCCGTCACTTACTAGTACACACACTTGACCCCGGCACAGCTCTCTTTTCATTTGTGAAGATTAGCTCTGGATGAGTTCAGAGCGTTGAGGCACTCTCCTGGAGCTAAGAAGAGGATGGCACATCAGCTGAATCCACCCCACAGTCAGTGAGGTGACAGATGCGGGAATGAAATCAGGCCCTATTCTAGAAAATTCACTGATTCTGCACAAGGTTTTTGTATTCTGTGTAGCATCCATGGGCAGAAAAATTCCACCCACATATTGCCACTTATGATGCAATCTGGTAAAACTCTTGAGATTTGGTCTCATGCAGACACAGCTACACAATTTGATGCTTATACAAATGTAAATGTGCTCACGTCCCTGTGAAAGCTGCGTTTTTGTGAGCAGCTAACCTTGACCCATTTTCTGTTAGCTCTAGGATGCATCTACTTCCACTAAGTTCGGTAGCAAACAACTTTGCCAAGGAGCTGAGAGAAGAAAAGACAAAATAACTACATTAAGTAAAGTGTTTCTCCTCTGATTCAGATTTCTGTGGCTGATATTAGAGCCATTTCAGAAGCAGGCGAGGTGGGCACAGCAGGCTATGCCTGTGTACAGACACCGCTTCCTGCTGAATCAGGAGAAAGGGGGCAGCAAAGCAGGGTGGTTGGAAGCCTCCAGCCTCTTGGGGCAAGGGGCGACCAGAGGAGGAGCTGGTTATGAGACAAAACACTCCTTTACAGCTTTGTGACATTGGGCAAATTATTTTCTTAAGCTCATTTTGCCTCAGTTTCTATGCATGAAAGCTGGGTATAGTAATAGGCCCCATCATAAAATTGCCCAGTGATTAAATTTGAATTCAAATATGAATTAAATATTATATTTATAAAAATGTATTTCTATCTACAATAAGGAGTTTGGAGGTCATTCTAAGAGTCTTGCCAAGCCATTGGGGATTTGAAGTAGGGACACACACACACACACACACACACACACACACACACACACACTAACTCAGCAGTGCCTAGCACATAGTAAGTCCTGGAAAAAAATGTTAAATTGTATAAGGAACCAGTGGGTGGTGTTTTCTACATACAGTAAGGTAAGGTACTCTTGGTAAGTCTAAATTTCAGGGAAACATATCTAAAAGCTATTTCTATTCCACAACTATGTTTTCTTCTAGGCTGCCTTGAGGATTATAGTTAGCTATAGTCCATACCTTATTATCATTCTCTCCACACATAGTTTTAAAATAATACTAAAATAATTTCCTTAATAAGTTCAACATATCAGTATAACTTACTTATTAAGACACCTTGGCAGGTTTCAGATGTTATGGCCTAAAGAAATTTGGGAAGTATCAGAAAAGATGCATTATGAGAACGTAGCAGTAGTGAAGTACTTTAAGGCATGTCCTTTTCAATAGTTAAAAATGATTTGTTTGCTTCAAACTCATTCTGACTTGCAATTTAACAGTTTCAGTGGTCCTTCAATTCCCATGGCAGTCATTTCTTTGTGTGAGTTTATAGATAGTTGACTGAACCAAGCAATTAAAGAGAGAAAAGCACCTTCTTTTAAACAAAGACTAAGCATCTACCTGACATTATCAGATGTGGCCAGCTGTCTGTGATGTAAAAAAGAGAGTCAGTGGCTTCCTATGTAATTGGAGCCTCTGTTCATTGGTTGACCATCAAGCATGATATTAACTTATAGAAGGCCTGCTCGAGGTTTATAGTTAGCAAATTCACTAGATAAGACAGCCAGGTAATGATGGGCTTTGAATGCTCCATATAAGTGAAAGTGAACATATTAAAAAATGTTCTGATAAAAGGAATAGGAACCCATTCAATGAGTAATTATATTATTTGTTTTTATATACAATATTGCTTCATTTGCTCTTCATAGCTACTCTGGGATTGGACAGGTGCTATTTTTGACTTCCTTTTGTGAATACTGGCTCTGGTAACTGCCATGGTCTCCCCTTTGTACATAAGCCCCTGGGCGTAAACCCAGGCAGGTCTGTCCTATATATTCCTTTGTCTTACCCCTATATCAGAATGGCACTCGAACAATTTGAAATCCTTACTTCAAATCAGTATTGTGACCACTAGAGTGGGAGAGGGTGTGGGCAGAAAGAAGGTAAAGGGAAGAAAGTTTTGGGGGAAAAACAAGGCGAGATCCAGTGGCAGAGCTGAAGGGAAATGGAAGGACAGGAGAGCAGGAGGCCAAAGAGCTGGGGAGGGGCTCATAGGGTGCAGAGCGAGTGTCCTGGTTGTCATATCCTCCTAAAGTCTGGTCATTTGTAGCTATGCTGCACAGTCCTTTAGACACGCTCATTGTTTTTGGTTCCTCATGTAAATAATCTATCTCAATGTTTCCATGCTTTAAATTTTTAACATTTTAAAGTTTTTAGACTTTTAATGTTACTTTGGCCCTTCCTTTTTTTCTTTCTTTATTTTTTTTTAACTCATATTTGATTATTTTTGTGTGGAATGAAGTTATATGAATATGTTTTAAATTGCATGAGTTTTAGATATGCACCCTAGAAGTTTATATTTAGCCAATACTTTTGTCTAATTTTTAAAAAATTAAATTTAATAATTTTCCATCACTATTTATCTCCCCATAAACCTCTTCTACCTCCACTCCCTTACTTTAGGGATAGAAAATTTATTTTCCAACAATCAGCTGACCTGACACTTAAATTTTTCAATATAAATATCAATCCAGTTTTCCTTGCTCTCTATTATCAAAAGTCAAGAAGACTTGGTTTTTTATACAATTGACCTTTTAGGTTTAATACAAACTAACCTACAACAGGACTTTAGAAGCAGTTTTATATTTTTTTTCTGTCGTGAAAAATCAAGTGATGTCACCTTTGTACCTGTTACCTTGACAAGACATTCTGAAATATAATTCTGAGAATTAATAATTATACAAAAAGGCTCATTTTAATTGCACAATTTAAATTAATTCTGTGTTCATTTAATTAAAACTCAAATACATAACAGAGGTTGAATACCTTTCTGGTGGTATTCTTCAGTTCTAAGCACCATTATTGAGTTTTATTACAATAATCCTACTAATTCCAAATCCTGAATTGGTAATATTTGCCTTTCATTAGGACATGTAAAGGGGCCTGCAATACCCATATTCTTTTACTTAGTGGAAAATTGGGAGAGAAGATTGTGGCCTAAAGCTAGAAAATTAGATTATGGGACATAAAGTATTTTATGACATAGGTGAGCTAAAAGAACTCAGATCTAGTTCTAGTTCTTTGTCAATGTGTCTGTGAGAATTTCAACAAGTTGCCAATTCTCCATAGGCCCTTAGTTTTCTAGTTTCCATCAAGTGGGGATGATACAAAAATTTAGCTGAAAAATCTTTTCTTTTTCTTCCAAATTAATCTTAATTAATCCAAATTATTCAAAGGTAAATAAGACCAAGGAAAGCCCTCCTGATTGCTTTAGCAGTAGCTTTATCCTTAAGCCTACTGAATTTCTCCAGGTATCCTATCTAATAAAAGAGTAATATGCAAATTGACCATCACTCCAACACACAAGATGGCTGCCCCCATGTGGTCAAAGATGGCTGCCCCCATGTGGACACAAGATGGCCACTACAAGATGGCCAGCAAGGGAGGGCCATTGAGAGGTTCCAGGCCTGCAAGGGAATGCAGTTGTGGGTGATCAGGCCAGCAGGGGTGGGCAGTGGGGGCAACCAGGCCATCAGCAGAGGGCAGTTGGGGGTGACTAGACTGTCAAGGGAGGGCAATTAGGAGTTACAGAGTCAGTAGGTGAGTGCAGTTGAGGATAACTAGGCATGCAAGGGAGAGCTATTTGGGGTGACCAGGCCTGCAGGGGAGGACAGTTGGGGGTGACTAGACTGGCAAGGGAGGGCAATTAGGTGTTACAGGGTCAGCAGGGAAGTGCAGTTGGGGATAACTAGGCCTGAAAGGGAGGGCAGTTGGGGACAGTCAGGCTGGCAGGGGAGCAATTAGGGGATGATCAGGCTGGTGGGCAGAAGTGGTTAAGGGCAAGAAGGCAGGCAGGCAGACGAGCAGTTGGGAGCCAGCAGTCCTGGATTGTGAGAGAGATGTCCGACTGCCTGTCTAAATGGACAATTGGACATCCCTCTAGGGGTCCCAGATTGGAAAGGGTGCAGGTTGGGCTGAGGGACACCCCCTTGCCCTGTCCACAAAATTTGTGTACCAGGCCTCTAGTCATAATATGGAAGTCAGTTGGCTAAATAATTTTTAGGACACTTCCAGTTATACTTGTATTGAGGTCTGTCTTACAGAATAAATAATCTAAGTAACTTCAAATTGATATGAATGACCAAAAAAGGAAAAAAAAATCTCTTCAGTCAAGTGTATGATACATTGTGGTTTTGATTCGGGTTGTTTTTCCAGAGGAGGATACAAGGGTGGTTTCTTTCCCAGGTCGTTGCCCAGATGGATTCAAAGAATGAAACCATGTGCAAAAGATGGTAGATGAAAAGGGTGGAATTTTATTGGAAGCAAATTCAGACTCCCAGGTAGGGAGGAGGTTCCTAGGGTGTAACCCGCTCAGCTTTTTTGTCTAAGGTTTATAAAGGCTACAGTTCTTTGTCTCTTGATATTCCCTTCTCATTGGCATTTCTCCATCCTCTGTGAAAGTTTGTTTCCTTTTTTCCCCCATTCCCTTTGGCATTCCCTTTCTTCTGTGAATGGATGTCTAACTCTCCCCTTATCTTGTGTCATGCTTTTCTCTCTCTGTGTGAATGTATGCCTTTTGGCAGCTCCAAGCCTTCATCTATGCCTTCCTCCGACTTTATTTCTAAATCTTCCTAAACCTGCCTATTTTATCCCTAACACTCCTTTCAGTTTGGTGTTTGGTCATTCTGATCAGGAGGGTGTTTACTTGACACTGTCATTAGAATGAAGGGAAAAGGAGCACCCAGGAATTTTAACAATTTTAAAAGTCCATATAACTTTATGTACAAGTTTAATGACTCTTAGAATTGTATCAATGACAGAGAGAAGGCATTATGGCCTTTATAATATAGTGATCATTTCTTTTTATACTTGACTGCTTGCTAGTTTATATAAAGACTAAAGGACCGTTACAGAAAGATTCCTGCAATAAGGCTTCCTGCGGTGGTCTCCCCTGCCCTGCCTGCCTCCCTCCCTTCTCTGCTGTCCCGCTTGCTTGCTTCTCCACAGCTTTATTTCCTTCTGTAGCGCTTGGCTTCCTTCTATGCTGTCTTCAGTCTTTGCTCTTTGGATATGCAAATTAACCACCATCTTGGTTGGGTTAATTCACTTCTGGTTGGCTGGTAGGTGTAGCAGAGGCACAGTCAATTTGCATGTTTCTCTTTTATTATATAGGACATGTTTGCTTACATTTTTGCTCACATAACTTGCACTATTTTTTCTAACCTAGGCTGAACCATAGGCTCCTTTACAGAAAAGGATAAGATTTAAGACTTCTCTCCTTTCACATACAAATGTTTTGTGTTTTTTTTTTTTTTTCTACTCAAACAAAGCCAGAAAGTAAAAACAAACACCAAAAGGCAACTTTGCCAAGACTAACATTTGCCTCCCACTGTATGGAGGTAAAGCTTTTTTTCCTTAGAAGACAAAAAGGGATAATAAAGTGTTTAAGATTCAGATAAGTTGAAGAGTTGACAATATTCTAGCTTTAAGTGAATCACTTAGTTTTCTTTGTAATTTTAAGAATTCTCAGAACATTGGACACTCTTTTTAGGTATAATGTAGATTGAAAAATTAATATGGCTGTTTGAAAGAAGTCAGAGAAAGACAAATGCTATGTAATATCACTTACATGTGGGATCTAAAACAGCCAAACTCATAGATACAGATGAGAATGGTTGTTGCCAGGGGCTTTGGGGTGGTAAAAACTGGGAGATGTAGATCAAAAAGATGAGGAAGTTCTGAGTATCTGACATACAGGTGGGGATTATAATTAATATTACTATATTACTTATTTGAAAGTTGCTAAGAGAGTAGATCTTAAATGTTGTCACCACAAAAAAGAAATGACATTTATGTGATGTGACTGAAGTCTTAGCTGACACTATGGTGGTTATCATTTCATAATATATGTTTCAAATCAACATATTGTACACCTTAAACTTAAACAATGTTTCATGTCAAATATGTCTCAATTAAGCTAAAAAATAAGATTGGGGGATTTGCTAAACAAAAAACCAATATGGTTAAAGTGACTTGGTACCTGGAATCTCAAAATAAATACACCTCATTCTCTGACCATCCTACAAACATTAGAAACTTTAGAGATGATACAAAATCTGTGGTCCTCTTTACATTACTTATAGTTTACTCTGGATAAAATGTCAGACCCATATGTTGTGCATTTGTTTATTGAATTTATGTCTTGATTATTGATTAAATAAAATATTTCAGATCCTTCAGAAAAACGTTGCAGCCTAACCTCAGAAGAGTCACCAGCCTTTAACAATGATTCGCTGAACATAAGTCAGGCTACCCTAGATTTCTTTAAGACCTCGCATTCCAGGGGTCTCTGTGGAATTAAGGAACTGAGGTAGGTCATACGTAAACATAATGCATAGTAAGAATCTGGACAAGCCCTAACTAATTCTCTTCACTACCTGAAGAAAGATTGTCCTCATATGTGTACTTTATATGGATATTATTCGTGTAAAATGTTTATGTCCTTTGCTGACCTATTGTAGGGATTTAGTAAAAGGCTTATGAAGGTGTTGCTTTATTATGAAGTATAACAATTACTTGTTATACTAGTGCACGAATCTATGCACCAGTAGGTTGCTGCCACCCTCCTCTAGCTCTCTGCCCACTGCCCTGCCCTCTTGTAGCTTCCCTCACCTCCTCTCATAGCTTGCTGCCCTGCCCAATCCTATAGCTTTCCACCCTCTGCAGATCGGGTCACACAGTTGGTCATTACACCTCAGGGCATAATGGATAATTAGCATATTCCTCTCTTATTATATAGGATATAAGAATATAATTCTCTGCTGTAAACATGTCAGAAAAATGTTTTAAAAAATGGAGTTCAATAATAACCAGACATTTCTTTTTAAACTGAAAAGCAGCTGCCTTGCTTTCATTGATTAACCTAATAATTTTAATTTTAAATACATTTTAATACTTTGCATTAATAGAATCTTACTCAATGAGAATAAAGTTTTCAGAATACAATGGTTTCTTTCTTGAAATCAGTTCCATGCTGTTGATGATAGCATAACTCAGTCTGTTACCATTTCACTCTTTCCTCACAAAAGGTAAGAGTTTTTAGAAATGGCGACCAGTTTATAGGGAACGTACTAATATAGTAACAAATGCTTAAGACAAGTAGTTTACCATGTATCTATAATATTGACATACTGGAACTCCTTGTAAAAGGAGGAGGGCTTCTCTTAGGTTTGTGATAAACGTAAATAAAAGTCCTTTGCATTGTAAATTTCTTCGATTGGTTTGAAGTCTAATATTGCAGTAAAAGGAAAGCGAGAGTGTTGCTGCTCTCTTTTTTCTGAAGGAGGAGATAATTTAGCTGTGGTTCTCGGGTTTTTGCATTTCTAACACTAAAAGTTTAGTTTTAAAAGGGGTAAATCTAAAGTTTCCACCCCTCTCCCAGAGTAATTAAAAACAAAGTAAACTACCACTTGCTGTCACCATCCTTCCATAAAATGAAGGACAAATACAGAAATGTAAGAGGAACACATTAACAGAATAAAACACTGTGCTTTAAAACCAAGAATGTCACGAAAATGTCCTTACCAGTGAAAATTTTTACTCACAGTGAGGTCTTCACTGGCTCACAGACAAGAAGGTAGGCTCTGCTGTTTCGCCAGTGTTGGATATTAAAAAAAAAAAAATCCGAAGAGCAGTTATAGCCATCATGGAATGTTATGCAAGTATTTTATATTTAGTGCCATACACAGACTGACAATTGAGATAATTTAAACTAAAACATCTTATTGGTTCAGGCCCCCCACGGTCCCCCACTCTACCTCTTCTCAAACCTTGGAACCTTACACACTGGAGCCTCCAACAGAGCTTCCTCTCCTCAATAAAACACAACGAAATAAAATAACTCAATAATTATTGTCATTAATTCTGGCTTTGGCATATCCTGACTGGCTATCCACATAGTCCTAATTTACTGTACACAAAAGAGTTGATTTATCTGGCAGTCTACATTCATTGGGATCCTATTAAACAGCCAATGTAATGATGAATGTCCTTAATGTTGACCCTGAGGCTCAGCATGTTTCTGAAGTGCCTTCTGAATCATCAGTGAAAGACACAGTCAGAGACTGTAAAACCTTCTCTCCTTGGAACCACTGTGGCTTTATTTCTTGGGAGAGGGAAAATGATGAGAATATCTTGTTAAAGGAGGTTTGGTATATTGGGCATGTTGAAAATTACGGCCCCAATCTGAGGCGGCCCCCTCACATTTGCCTGCCTCCAGTGACTTCTACGTATGTAGTATTGATCAGAAGATAAATGAAGAGTTCAAAGCTAGTTCTGTATATTGTGTATTGATCTTTTAATGTATTTCCAGCTTTTCTGAAAAAGATACTGAAATTCAGTCTTTCCTGACACTCTCTGAAAGCAGCAAGGAAGAGGAGGAAAAGGACGTCCTTGACAAGCAACATGTCATCATACTACCATGGCCGAAGAGTACCTAAAGACCATTTGTTCATTACTTTTTACTTTTTTTACCCAAAGTAATTGGGAAAAAAGTTAACAACTAATAAAAGTAACCAAACAATTCTCTAGTGCTGGAGATTTTCTTTAATGTTTCTGGTATTTCAAGGTTGTCAGACTAATAAAAGCTAGTAAAATCAAAAGTTTAAGGATTTTTTCTTCCAAATAATATATTATGTTTCAAACAATAATTTATATTGCAGATCATATTAGTAAATTTTGGTGAGTTTAAAATAATAACATTTGCCTGCAGGTGTAACTCAGTGGTTGACCGGCAACCTATGAACCAGGAGATTGTGGTCGATTCCCAGTCAAGGGCACATGCCTGAGTTTTGGGCTTGATCACAAGTGAAGGGCTTGCAGGAGGCAGCTAATCAATGATTCTCTCCCATCATTGATGTTTCTATCTCTCCTTTTCCCTTCCTCTCTGAAATCAATAAAATATATATGATAAACTAAAGGCCCCATGAACGAAATTCGTGCAAGAGGCCTTCCCCCTGCTGCCGGCACCTGCTTCCCTCTGGCACCCCGGACCTGGCCTTCCTTCGCAGCCCAGGCTTCATCCAGAAACTCATCTGGAAGTACATCCGGGCTAATTAGCATATTATTCTTTTATTATTAAAGATAACAGTTAAATCTGTGTTTATAGAACCTACCATAGACTAAAACTTAATTACATCTAAAGTAATATTTGTCAAATTATATTTTAAGTAGTTATATCATCAGTAAGAGTACACATTTGATGACCAAGTAATACTTGGAAGTATCACCAAGTGTGTCTGGAATCCATTTTTTTACTTTGATAATTATAGGTTGTTTTTTTTTTTCTGTTAGTGTTTTGACATGTATAGAGGTTCTGATAGCTTCAAATTTGCAGCTAGAAAACCAAACAAGGAAAGGACCCCAACTAAAGTGGAAATAATAGTTTTTTTCTCTGTTCTAATAAAACACACAAAAAAAGGTCCCCAAAGCATCTTATTTTAGGAGGGCCATGGCCAGTGTGATGGCTAATTTTATGTGTCAACTTGGCTAGGCTATGGTACCCAGATATTTGATCAAACATTATCTAGCTGTTTCTGCAAAGGTATTAGATGAGATTAACATTGAAAAAAGTAGACTTTGAATAAAACAGATTGCCTTCCAGTATCATGCAGTCAGTTTAAAAGCTTTAAGAGAAGAAATACTGAGGTCCTTCAAGGAAGAAGAAACTTGCCTTCAGACCTCCTCCAGACCAGTGGTTCTCAACCTTTCTAATGCCATGATCCTTTAATACAGTTCCTCATGTTGTAGTGAACCCCAATCATAAAATTATTTTTGCTACTTCATAACTGTAATTTTGCTACTATTATGAATCATAATGTAAATATCTGTGTTTTCCAATGGTCTTAGGCTCTACAGCAGCGGTTGAGAACATTACGACCCATAACAATAGCAAAATTACAGTTATGAAGTAGCAACAAAAATAATTTTACCATTGGGGATCACCACAACATGAGGAACTGTATTAAAGGGTTGTGGCATTAGAAAGTTTGAGAACCACTGCTCCAGACTCAGGGTGCAGCATCAACTCTTCTTTGAGTCTCCAGACTGCCAGCCTGCCACATACATTTTGGATTTGCCAGACTCCACAACTGATTTTTTTTTTTCCTTCGGAGAACTCTAATTACTACAATCACGTTGAAAGACTGCTATTATAGCCAACGAAAATAGCAGTTACTTGGGTTGGTGGGTGTTCAACGTTTTATAGGAACTTAGAATTCAGGTGCTCAAGAGCAGAAGAAAATGTGGAGAGAGAGTTTTACGGACTTTTTAGGATGGCTTCCCTTTAAGGAGTTTGTGGATTTATCAGAAAAATAGCCCTGCAGGTTGGTTGTGCCATCATTTTGTCTTCTCTGTGATTCTAGATGGTAAATCCTTACACAAGACAGATGGTTATTGAGTGTAAATTCATCTTTGATACTCTTTCCATGGCATCAATAAATTGTACTGACATTCACACACATCATTTACTAAAAGGATAGAAAATGATGAACCTATAGCTATTTGAGTATCCTTAAATCTAAAAATTCCCTTTATTAGAAGTGATTAACATAAGTGAACAATAAGAAATCAGCAAAGTTAATCATACTATCACAATAAAATTTTTCATAAAAGAAATACCTTAAAATTAAAAGTATGACTATCCAGTATTTTTACTATCTTCTGAGCACTTCCTCTATCATAATCCTGTAGAGACAACAGTGAGTCACCCTTGAATTTTCATCATTTGTCTCAGAGCCCTTCTGGCATCTTGTCCCGAGGCTGCTAGCTTTCTGAATTATCTGTAGCTAAAATGGGGATTGCCTGTTCAAATATGTTATTTTTCTTTTTAGCATGCTTGCTCAGGTTTAATGTTTCTTGATTCTCCCTACACTCTTTTTTTTCTCTGAGACAACATCATTCTTAGAGTTCTGATGAAGAAAATTGTTCCTCTGGATGAAGTTTATAAAACCCATGGTTTTCTCAGACCAAGTGAAAGGAGATGTTTTCTCATTCTCATTAGGGAAGAGGACCACTAGTATTCTTTCTGTGTTTTCATTCATAGCTTGAGTCACTTATGAACTAGCTCAGAAAGATATTTTATAAGATGACGTTGCCTTTTACAACATAAGAATTTTAAAGTAAGAAATTAAGCTGATAATTAGTTGTCATCAGTGCATTTCTGGCCAGAGTGTGAGATAAAGAGTAGACCATTGACTCTGTCATTTAACGTGCAATATGGCATTGAGATGAAACATGAGGGTCCTCTGTGCAGAGCAGACCAGACCCCCTTCTGTCTTTATTTGCTTGCCATAACCACACATTTAGAAAAGTCCCTTAATTCCTTTGCCATTAGTCTAATGAGGAAATAAAGACTAAATAAGATTAGAGCCTGTGCCTGAAGCAGCTGTGATGTGTTCTCTCATTTTGAAGCTCAAGTTTAAAATTGCTGTGTAAGACATGCATCTAGATCTGACTGTGGAATTGAGTTACAGACTTTCCAGGTACATCACAGTCATGTTCCTGCTACCAGAGTTAGTAGAGTGTGCCTCTCACAACTATTGGACAAACAAACACATGATATTACATGCATGTTGGCATTTAGTAGTTTATGCTCAGACTTGCCTGAGGGTATAATAGGCATATTAAATTCTGTAATTTTACAGTTCTGGACATATACATGGTGGAAACAAACTGACATTAAGTTATATTTGACTAGGGGCCCAGTGCACAAATTCATGCATTTTGAAAGGAACTGTGCGAGGTGGAGAAGCCCTCAGGAGCAACTGGGCCAGTAGCCACCACTCCCACCCAATGACAGCACCAGGAGCTGGCAGCAGGTGCAAGCAGCGACTCCAGCATTAGCTGTGGGTACTGTCAGCAGGTGCGAGTGCAGAGTGGGACTGTGGCGCACAGGAGCAAATAATTTTCAGTAACCACCAGAGGTTCGCCCTGATGACAGCAACCAATGCCCTGCCTTGGTCTGATGCTCCCACTCACCTGCTCCACCATTCCACTGTGGCCAATACACATAATGGTCCATGCGCACCCCCTGGTGGTCAGCACATGATGTGACTGGTTGGTTGTCCCACCATTTGGTCTATTTACATATTAGGATTTTATATAGATAGATAGCTCAATAAATAGTTTTAATCTGTTAAAATTCTTCACATCTGGTGTGTCACATAACACAGGCTAAGGGTACACTACCCTTAATACCACTTAATGTACTTTATCTTCGTGGCAGACAGAAAAGTGTTTTTGAACAAATGAGTGTTACAAAATGATTCAGATACTTTGAATAGCACCTTGGTTCATAAAAAAACAACAGCATCAAGAAAAACAAACACACTTCTCTCTGTTATTCAGTTTTTGGAAAGATCTTGAGCTATGATTATCTCATCTTATTTTTGGTCACATGCAATTTCTCTAAAGTTTTAAAATATACCTGCTCAATGAGACTTTCTCTACTTTCTATCTAAATTCTTCTGTTCTTTTCCGATTATTTTTATTGGCATCCTACTTTTCCCTTCATAGTACCTATAATTATTAATTTGTATATTTCTTGAATGTATTTCTCCCAATTAGACTACACATTTCAATAGAACATGAGTTATGTCTCTTTTGTTCACTATTATACACTTAGTCTCTTAGCATAATCTTAATTTACACTGGGTGGTGATTAGTGGAAAAATGAATGAATGATCAGGACCTAACTGATAAGTCATCTCAGTCCCTAATTTTTCCCAGGGGAAGGGAGCATGATGTGCTAGTATGTAGAGGAAGAAAGAGAGGTGATCAGCTTACACGGTTTACTAACTGGCAGATCACTTATTTGTTTCTTTATCATGCATTGGTAAAAGATACTGACATTACTTAGCTCAAAATAAGGGGGGTTAGAATCAAAGGCAGTAATGATGTGAAATGCTTCAGGCACTGGAACATGCTCTGCCATGTTTATCATCACTTTTTATGAATTGAGGCTATAGTCATTGAATCTAAAGGTAAATTAATGGATGGATCAGTTAGTGAATTCAGGATCAAGTTGACATAAATTATTCACAAATATCACTGAATTTCAAAAACAGAATGCTTTCAATGAGTAGGGTGATTAGATTGATTGATGTATAACACTTATGTTGAAAGCTAAATATCTAAATTCATTTCATTAAAATATTTCTGAAGTATTGTTCACTATGTTTATAGATTTCTTTTGTTTTGAAAATTCAGAGCTTTTAAGTGTTAAAATTGTACTGGTACTTTATAAACCCTCTGTGCATGATATTTTCAGAGAGGAGAAATTTTAAAAACATACTATTTATACCTTCCAAAATCTGTTTTTATGGGATATTCTGTCTCAGCATAATTTTCATCTCTGATTATTTATTGCTAGCCACATTTTCATAAAAACAATCTTTATTTCCTCAGAGTTCATCTGTGCCTGTATTTTATCCCCCACCTAAAGTCATAATTCTTTGTTAGTGACATCTTGATTGTTTGCTGGGTAAATGATTATGATGTTGCAAACAAGATTATGACTTTAGCTGGGAAATAACCAGCATGCATAGATGAACTCTAAGGAAATAAAGATGTTTCTTTTTAATGCAAATGTCTTTCATAGTTAAGGAAAAAGAGTGGATATTCTTAATGTTCTCTGTGAAGTGACAGTTACATTTACAATGAAAATAATTGATTGATGAAGTTTCCTTGTGTTTTTTTCAAATGCAGATAATATACAATAACTATACAGAAACATAGTTCTGAAAGGTCTCTCTATTTGCTCTTATTTCTGAAAGAATGAAAAAATAAATATGTACATAGTTATACAGGAAAACAAATACACAATTTTCTAGATACAAATGCTTAGAAAGATTTCCCAAAGGGGAATATGTACTTCACCCTTATTTTGAAATTAATTTAAACTTTATGTATTCAACAGAAGTTAAGTATGAAAGAGATGTTTAGGGTAAAGTTTAAAATAATTTTACATTTTTTAGGTAATCATCATATTTTCATAGAATGATCATTGTGCTTCAAACATGGCACAGTTCTTAACTTTTGGACTTAAAAAAATGAGACCTACAAGTGCAAGTGGGAGGTGAATGGAAGCATCTTTAATTTTTCAAAGTAATCATCACATTTACTTTCTCCTCTGACCCCTCTATGGCATAGCTCTGGGAGAAGAGCTTGGAAGTTAGGCTATTGAGTCAGTTAGAATTTGGCTTAATTTATATTACTGGAAACACCAGCAACAAAAATAACAGCAGTGGACAGAAGTTTTGAGAGCAGGTGTCTCAAAAGCTGGTATGTCAACTACCACTTACTATGTTATTGCCATCTTCAAGGTCTCCTTGTCATCCAAGATGGTCCTAGATCTCTAGACATCACAATCTGCACTTGAGACATCAGAGTGAAGAAAGTGAGGAGAGCAAGACAAGTACCTCCCAGGTGAGGTTGCTTCCTTTAAACCAGTCTTCCTGGAAGCATCACACTACTCTTCTGCTTATAGTTTTTCTGGCCAAATTTAGCCATGGTGGGTCCAAGGAAAAACAGGAATATAATGAACACATTGCTGCTCAGAATCAAATCAGAGTTCTATGACCAGGGAAGATGGGCAGAGTGGATCCTGAAGGCAACTGACACCCCTGTCACTGGCTCTAATGCTGTCATTTCTGACCCACAGTTGCTTGGTTTCAGATACAGTATATAGATTTTGCAGTAAATGTGGTTTGAAATATGTGGTAGAAGCCAACCTTTTGAAATTTAAATAAGTCAAATTTAAGAGACATTACTATACTTAAACCACTCAATTCTAAATACAAACCATGTCTCTTTTTCAGTCTGAAAGACATAGTTAAGTTACACAGAGACCTCATCATTATTCAGCTTCAAGTTTTCACCTTAGAACTTCTTGAAACACATTCAACATCTCTTTAAAGTTCAGTCTTTGGGCTGATGCCCAAATCCAATCTGCTTTGGCAAAGGCGTTCAGTGTGCTCTGTTAAAAATACTGCGATATGAAATATTTGTCTCAAATGTTAAAATACTAGAGAATTTGAAACCTATGATGTTGAAAGTTTTTTCAAGATTATACAGAGAACAAATATAAAATAGTTTCTTAAAGGAATGTTAAATATTAGTTTGGTAGAGCCAGAGATTACAAATGATCTCAGAGATAAAGCCTCATGGTTATGTTCCCATATAGTAGTGCTCAAATATTTCATAGTCCACATATAAAATTAGATATCAATTGCCTTTAAATTCAGTTCTGGGGAATTTTAAGGTTTCATGATTAAGGGGAGGAGTTTAAAGGGGGACTGAGTTGCTCAACAAAAGCTTCTATGCTTGGATATATAATATATAAAGCATTGTTTTTATTTTTTAAGATTAAAGAAAACAATCTACCACAAAAGTTAAAGATGTGTAGCCTTGAGTCCTAGATTTATTGGCCCCATCTCAGTCCAGTGCTCTGGAATTTATATCACAGAATTAGCTCTGTTTTTTCCTGACTAATACCTTCTTATTTTCACTCAGACTTTTTGCCTATAGCCAATGATTTAATATATTTTGGTTTAATCAGGCCTCTCACTCTGCTTCATAGCACCCATCACCACTAACCATTCCAGGCACTTGAATTGGTTTTTCAATTCTATATCAAGAGAAAAGTTGGGTTGGTTCAGTTTATATTTTCTTTTTTAGTTTATTTTTTATTGTTTACATTATTACAGATATCCCCCATTGCCCTGACCACATTGTTGTCTGTGTCCATGGGGTATGCATATATGTTTTTTTGACTATTCTCTTCACCTTCTTTCATCCTGTCCCCACCTTCCAACCCATCTCTCCTCTGACATTTGTCTGTCTGTACCATGTATCCATGACTGGGCTTCATTGTCAGTTTATTTTGTTCATTAGATTCTGCTTATAAGTTACATCGTATGGTACTTGTCTTTCTCTAACTGGCTTAATTCCCTTAGCATTATAATCTCCAGTCCATCCATACTGTCGCAAAAGGTAAGAGCTCATTCTTTTTAGCAGCCATGTAGTATTCCACAATGTAAATGTGCTACAGCATTTTACCCACTCTTCTGTCAATGGGCACTTGGACTGTTTCAGATCTTGGCTCATGGTTTGAGTCTGACTCATCTCTGGGTTCTCCTTAGGCCATCATCTGCCAGACTTGAAAATATAAACTGGAGCCATGGTGGCCTAAGGAGGGCCCAGAGATGAGTCAGATTCAAACAATATTGCCAGGCCATGGTGTTGAGAGAAGGAAGAACAACTCGTTATGAAACGTGACTTCTGCATCTCAGCAAGCCCACGACAATGATTTAAGTCAATTTTTAAAGAAGTGAAGTGGTTTTGGTAGGCCAGCAACTTCTCTGAAAGACACTGAGGTTAGGAACTCAATGTAAGGATACAGTTTGCAGGATTGAGTGGTAAATGTTGGAGGGAGTGTGTGAGGATATGGACAGTGAAGGAAATTCTGTTTTCTAGACTAAAAGAAGCATATTAAGGATTAGTGGCTTGTCAGGACCACCCTGGCTGTATGGGAACAATGTATGTGGTGCTTTCAGTCTTGACTGACAACAACCTGAAGTGCAGGTGCTCCTACCAGCCGTCCCCAAGGCCATCTTCTCACAGGTGACTTGTGTATGAATTTTAGTCTGTTTTCAAAGAGCCATTGTTGGCAATGAGTAACCAGGAGCTCCATTCTCATTTTGTTCTCTAATGTCCTCATCAAAGACAATTTTTTTTTATTTCTAGGACTGTTCTACTTGACTACAATGAGGCAAAATTTCACACCAAATTTCCCTTGGGGAAGAGTATTCTCTAGATGTCCCAAAAGATTTTCAAAGCAATGTTACTATGTGGCAGGTGCTTCCCTTGCCTCCCCTGGTATCCAAGAACAGATGATTCTGAGGAGAGCTCATGCTTGTCGCGCACAGATTCCTCTTTATTGGTTCTTGAAATGGCTCCATTTCCCTCTTTATTGAGGGAGAACTAAGCCTCATCCAGATGCTTGTGATTAAAATAAGGAATACAGATAATAGAACATTTTCCAAGGATATGTCTCCTTCTGCTATCAGAAAATGCCAAGGTGAAAGCAGGCTATTTATTTGCACTGGGGATAAATGGTTTATTTTCCAAGTTGGAAACAATTATACGTTGACAGCATCACTCTCAAGATTTTAAGTTTATTATAACATCATTAAAAACACATTTAGTTGGTATTAAATGAAACAGTTCATTGCACTGTTATGAAAAGACAATTTTGACATGAAGCCAGTCAAAATTTAATTTTTAATATTTCTAAAGAAATATTTTCTACCTTTTATGAATTAAGGTATCTGATTGCTGGGACATCTCTAAATAGGTGAATTTTTTTTTCTATGAACAAGAATGATAGACTTCGCTTATCATAAATGGCCAATTTTTTATTATATGATATTTCTATTCTGAAATATAGAAATAAAATGCTTGCATTTAAAAATTAAATTAATTAATTTTAGAGAAATTATTTTACTTGATTCTACAAAACCAATCAACATAAATGCTGCCTTAAAAAAGGAAGGTGTTTCTGAATTTTCTTTCTGGAATCCTAAGTGTACAAAATTTAAATGCAGGTCAAGCATCTATTTTCTTGGAATGAATATCCTTTAAACTACCCACCTCGGATTTAGTGGAAGATCTGTTTGTGAAAGAAATACAATTTTTACCCGTTGGCTCAATCCAAAAGGTTTATTTTAGTGTGGGAATATCATATTGTTATATCTTCAATTGAAGACAGATTTTTTGAACCCTCCTCTTTAGCCATTCCATTCACAATCATGTTTGGTTCCTGCATAGTAAAATTCCTAATAAAACATATCTATATAACATTTCCATTTCCTTACCTCCTGTATCTCTTTTGACCCATGAAATTATGCTTTTGTTCTCACTATTTGGCCATAATGCTCTTGTCAGTAGTGACCTCCATATTTCCCAGAGCTCAGATTAGCCTCTCAGCATCATTGGATGTAGTTGATTACTCCAATGTCCTTGAAATTGTTCTTCACATGTCCTTGAGGACACCACACTCATGCTTTTCTTTTTGTCTTACTCACTGGACTTCACAGAGTTGTCTGAAATTTGTTCTCCTTTTCCATCTTCTGAATTTTGATGAGCTCAGGGTACAATCTTGCAACCTCTTGTATATCTACAGTCTGGATGATTCTAGCCAATCTGAAATACATAATTTCACTTTAAACATCACCCCCTTAACTTCAGATAAGGATATCAACATGTCCCAAATAGAATTGTGGATCTTCTTTTCAAATTGGGTTCCCTTTTGGTCTTCCCATTTTTAAAAAATGATAGTACAGGCCAAAGACACTAATAATCATCTTTGAATCATATTTTCCTTGCAGGGTCATATACATTCTGCAGTAAGTCCTATTAACTCTATCATAAAATATACCCTGAAAGTTGCTTCCTCCTAACTACGTATACAAGTTCCACCTAATCAAATTCACTTCTCTCACACTTGACCCAGTGTCTCTATTTCACAAAAACAGTCCCATGCCTCCACAGTGCAGAGTCTCCACTGTCCTCACATTGTAGTCAGAACTAAAGTCAGAATATCCTAAAGGCCACCAAAGCCTCCTGTGAATAGAACCTACCTAGCTCTAGACTCTCATCATCTCCCTGTCTTCCTCAAGCTCACCCTGCTCTGAGCACACTGGCCTGTTTGTTATTGTTTGATCTCAAGAAAATTCTAAATTTGTATCTTTATATCCACTCTACCTTCTTTTACACTTTTCCTCTAGATCCTCATAAGGCTCCTCCAGATTCAGATTTTACCTAAAATTATCTCAGAGAAATTCCCTTGGCCACTATATGTAAAGGAGCCATATTTCTCTTCACCCTATCTCCTTGCACATTATTACTACTCCCAATATTATTAAGAAAACATTTGTTTATCTTCATACCTAGTATCTTCATTAGAACATAAGCATCCTGAAGGCATGCACTGTCTTGTTTTGACTATGTCATTAGTGTGTGTCTGGTACAGGGAAGGTGGTTTGTGAATATCGATTAAATAAGGATTTTTTTTTGCAAGGATCTGAGAAGAGTGCAGTTGATAGGAGAAACATTCTGCAATAACTTCATAGCATATGTTGAGTTCTTATAATATATTGCAAATATTTTTAATAATCAAATATGGTAAGTACTATTATTAATCCCTCTTTTACATGTGAGAAAATGGAGGCACGAACATGGTTAAATAATGTGCCCAAGGTTACTGGGTTAGTTAGTGAAGATGCTGGAGTACAAGTATAGGCCTCCAATTCCAGAGTCTACATTTGCCAATATGTATAATACTTCCTTACTGCTGTTTCCCACTACTGTTAAAATATAGTTTAGTATTGATTTATGGAATAGAGCTTAACTTTAGTGCTAGAGCTAGAAGCTTTTTTTTTGTTTAGTAGAATATTTTAATATGATTTTATTATAGGTAAGTCAGTTTAATTCTTAAAAATGTGTTTCTTTGAAAAAATTTAAAATATCTGCTACATTGCCTCAAATCTAGAAGATATTTAATAGGTCATGATTGAATAAAATATAAAAAATTTAGATATGTTATAATATATATACTCTTAGCTACCCAGTGATCATATTTCTTCCAAATTGAATATGCCATTTTTTAAATGAATAATAAATGGCTGGTGAGAGGCTAAATCTAGCATGTGTCCTTTTTGTCCTTGGCTGTAGGCTCAGGTACCACTTGGATCATCCATCAGATTTCATACTTTGCCAGCCCACAGAACAATTCTGTGAAACACCTCTATCATTGATACTGATATCAATAGTCAGTATCATCTACCTAATAAACATTTTTGACATTCTATTATGTACTATACCTTTAAGTAAGCTTTGAGGCATAAATAAATAAAGCATGAATCCTGCCTCAAGGAATTTATGGTCTGATAGACACATAAATAGACACAAGATAATTGCACTAATGAATGCAGACCAAACTCACCTCTGTGAGATGTGTGCTAAGGAAGGCTTCTTAGAAGAAGTTATGTTCAATTTGAGTCTTGAGAATGATTTAGGTTTGCTATGTCAACTGCTATAGTTAGGTGGAGGTTGAAAAGCATTCTTGACAAAACTTATGTGGCAGAAATAGCCCACATCGAGAGGGCAACCATTGTCTTTCGAGGTTTCTCATCAATAAGTTAAACAATCATCATTCAGCTTCCTATTCAGGCAATTTACAGCCTGAAAATGGAAGATTCTGAATTTCTATGTGCTAAGGTTTTCTTAGGATTTGACATCAGAGATCAGTAAATTCTTCTAAGCTCTAGGGACTTGACAATCTGTCCTGAATAGACAGAAAGCAATGGTGTTTATTTTTCAAGTTATGCATTAAGTAGTGATGTCAAGATGGAAAAAGCACAAGGGGGACCTACACTGATGTGTGCGGACAAGCTGAAGTCAGCCATACATGACAGGGGTATATCATTCAGTGTAATAGCAATGTGCTTATTTGCCTTCTTGAGTTGCTGGGAAAACAGTCATCACCAGGGAACCCTAGCAAAATGATGGGATCAGAGGCTGTCTTCCTTTTTGATTCTGAGTAAGATAGGAAGCATTATCAGCACTGTTCTTTGAGATATTTGTCTCTTGCATTGTCATATGCAAATCAGATTTAACATAGAGAAAAATATTTTCTGTCAATGTGCTTTAGACTCTGTTCCATGGAGCATTGGTGGTTCCAAGAAGACCCCTTGGAGTGGAGGGTATCAGGGAGCAGGCTTATGACTCATACCCAAGTTTCAGTCACAAAAACTACTTCTTTCTCTTCCCTCTCACTCTTTTGTATAATATTTTTTCTCCACAAAGAGTTCTTATCTAAAACATTGAATAGCATTGTTCTCATTCTAAGTGCACTCTAATGAGAAATGAGTCCTTCTTATGATTGTTACTTTGAGTGGAATGCTACTGTGTACATGCTTAGTGCAGCATAATACACAAATACATAGAATGTAGTCTAAAGCATAGAAGATTGACTGAGAAGGCTAAAAGGGGCTAATTCCAATGTAACCCTGATATTTGGGAGACTAGCCATCTGAATCCATGTCAGCAAGCTCAGTGTACATTCTTGACAACCTATAATTAAGTCACTACCTCCTTCCCAAGAAACTGGTCTTGCAGAACCTGTTACAGAGGCCATAAAACTGTTAACAGTGCACTGCCCCCGAGGGAGGGTTAGTAATGCTGGCAGACCATTAGATATGGCCTGGAGACCCCCAACAACTGGAGGCCTTCTTGCAAGGCCTGTGAAAAAGACTGGAAACATAATACATGTTTGTGGAACAAAGATCCCAGGAAGATATAAAAGAGAAGTCCCTTGCATGTTACTTTACTCATATTTGGAAAGTTATTCCCTGAGTCTGCTGGGGTAAATTAACAGCATTACTCCTTTTCTCTAAAAGCATTGCTTGGTTTTTCTTTGGTCTTCAGCATCAGACTACAGAGCACTTTGTTTTTGAAAAACTCAGCTTGACCCAAAAGCTGAGTCATTGTTCTGATGATGCACTTTTATTTTATCAATTTAAGAAGGATTTTAACTCTGTAGCCTCTAGTTCTGCTGAAAATAATTTGAGACCCTCTTAATGTGTAAAGTGACTCTACAACCTATTTTCATTCATTCATAGTTGTAAGAAGCTGAGCAAATAAGATTTTAAAATCTTTTTACTTCAATATTAGAGGATTTTTTCTGGTTTTAAAGAATTTGAAGATATATTTGTAAATATTTTTCGGATGGACTGTGGAGATCAGGAGGGTCATGGACCTAAACTGAAGACATAGTCCCTTGGTGGGACAGGCATGTGAGCTCAGAGAAGGGGCCATCACCTAGTTGTAAGCAAGGAGAATGGTCTGGACTTACTGAAAATAAAGGGGAGGAGCAATTAGCTGATAGCCTGTCTTCTGCCTAGTAAATAGAGTAAGGTTTTTACAATGGTATAAAAGTAAGAATCACAGCAAGATAAAATTGTGGGTATTGAATGATCATCAAAACATTAACAATGGTATACATGGAAACTTGGTCAGAGAATTAGGTTGAAGTACATTTCTTAGCTTGAGGTCTCTGGAATATGGAGGAAAGGATCTCTGAAGAACTGTCCCACAAAATGGTAAACTTGCATGATTTTGTAGAGTGGAACAAGTACATGGCTTTCTTCAGAGTTTTAAAGGCATTTACATATAAAAAGTGTCAGGATTGCTGAATGAGATCCAAGGTTAGATTTGACTAAAACCAAGGTGAACTTGATTCTGAGAGATAGCTGAACAACAAATTGCTTCCTTATAAAAGACAGAAAGGGACTCAGAATGTATGCAGTAACAAGCCTAACAAGAGGGTTTGCCCTGCTCTGGGTAGAGGTAGAGGAAAGTAGACAAAGTGTAACAATTCTGACCTTACTAAAGGCTTCTCTCTAGCCTGAGCTATGCCAATTAATAAAAAGTGCCATTCCAGCCTCATCAGGGGAGAGCTGCATGCTTCCTTTCCAGTGAGCTTGGGTGTCACAGATAATAGAAAGAGCAGTGAAAGGTGGCTTTCAAGCTTTAAATCAAATGGAGAAATGGTCCTGGCATTTACAGGGATAACAAGTGATAAAACTTAAAAGGAAAATTTCATATGATTATACATTAAGTTATGCTATGTTTCCCACACACATATATTTTTGTCAGGGTAAAATGACCTACTTCCCACCATTTAATAATGATTTTAAAACTTTTGCTATTATAATTATTGAATTATATTAATTTGGGTTTCATACTGTTTTCTTCTGTGGTTGGATAGTATTCAGAACTTATATCAATCATATCTGCAGAACAAAAAGATCTTTCATATGACAGTTTATAAAAAATACATAAAATTAAGCAAATATATATCTGTTTACTCTGAGAAGTCTGAAAAAAAATAAAGCAAGATGCTTTAATTAATTTACATTGGAATGTGAAGCCTGGTTAATTTAGAGGCTTATTGGGAAACTAATCTAGTCCTGATGTGGAGATAATGGACTGCTAATTGCCATGCTTTTGAGTCTGTTAATATCTTGTTTCCCACCTGCTATGTTCCCTCCTGTTGGTATGCCTGCCAAGCAGATCACCTGAGCTGTAGGATAAGGTTAAAGTGCTTAAGGCATTAAAATCCCCAGCCATCTCACTCTCATCTGCCACTTTATTTTTTTAAAGTATTTAAAAAAATAAACATTGGGACAATTAGCTATCATTGAGAAATCATTCTCTTTTAATGTCACATAGTTTATATGTGGAGCCATTAGGAATTAAGACAGATAAGTTGGATCATAGGGCTGGTTAAGAACAGATTTAACAAGAGTATAACAGAAGTTATAAATTCTTGAGGACTGTAAATATTTGAACTTGGACCAAGAAAAACATAAAATAATTATTTAAAGGATGCATTTTGCCAGAATTCCAAGTTGACTAATGGGTTATAAGGGGCATTTTTTCATTAATCATATTTCTGACAAAGGAGAAAGAGTGTTAATAAGAAGTTAAGAACTAGAATAGACCCAAAAGATCAATTTTGCCCAAACCAATTATTTATTAAAAAACAAAACAAAACAAAAAACTTGAGGGCTCTTTTTTTATCTTGTAAAAATAAAACTGGATATGCTCTTGGCTTCAAGGAACTAGAAGGTTAAGTGAATTGCCCAAAGTAATAAAACTAGTTAGAATCAGAGCTCAAACTAAATTTCAGCTCTGGATTCTCACACAGGATCTCTTGCAGGATGTGTGGCCTATGGTTTCCTAGTCTCTCCCAGGAAAATCTACTTGGTTTTGTATATTTTTTTATTTAAAAAACTTTTTTGAATCTACTATGGTTTTAGCACTTTCCTGAGCATTTTGGAGTTAGGAACGAATATGCTCTTGGCTTTATATACAAAAGGGGAAGAAAGATAGGAAACTACAGTGGTTAATTCTGACAGGATGTCAGGTATGGGGATGGGGTGAGAAGCCTGAAAGGAAGGCCATGTTGGGGATGGAGAGGGAGTTCCTAATGATGAGCAGACAGTTGTTAAGTCAAAAAGGAGAGGAGCCCAACCTGCAAGGCTCAGTGGTTGAGCATCAACCTATGAATCAGAAGGTCATGGTTGGGATCCTGGTTAGGACATATGCCCAGATTGTGGACTCGATCCCCAAAGTGGAGTGTGCAGAGGTAGCTCTCTTTTTCCTTCCCTGACACAGAAATTTCTAATTCCCATGACATGGCATGCTGTGCCCCCACATTGTTGCCAACTTGCTGTCATCTCTTTCTTTTCCCTCTTTTCTCTTCTTTAATTTATCTTTCTTTTTTCATTCTCTCTTGAATAGAAAGAACCATATTTATCTCATTTTCTTGTTCAAGGAAACTAATCGTTCCTTTCCTCCCACCTTGGTTTCTGCTTCTGTCCTAAGAATGTTATCTTTCATCCCACGTGTTTTATTGCAGATATTTTCTAAACTAAGGCAATTCTCTCCTTGTACCTAGTCCAACTGTTAAGAAAATACATGTTTCTTCTACATTGCCATCACATGAGGAAACCAGAGCATAGAAAATTTATGTGAACTGATATCAATTATCCATGTGATATTCATCAGAACAAAGACTTGAACCAAATTGTTCCATTCAAATTGAGTACACTTTCTGCTTTCTTATTTAAGAAATAGCTAAGAGATACTTAAGTGTTTTGTCTTTTGACATATTTATTGTATATGTATTTAATTGAAGACACTGTAGTGATTGAAAGTTTCAAAGATGAATAAGATTTAGTCTATGCCCTCCAAATACTTAAATTTTTACTGTGGGCAGCAAAATTTTACAGGTTACAAAGAAAATGACCTTGCATCAACTAGAGAAGTTTTGCTTTTGCCAATATTACATCTTGGGCTACAGTTTAAGACTTTTGCTGAAGAAATAGTTTATAGTTAAGAAAAGGAAAAGGAAAGGAAGTGAAATAAAAGAAAGAAAATCATTGCTATAGATATATTTGTGTAGAAGTCCTTTGCTTCACCATTTTAATACTCCCTTAACTGGCCTGATAGTTTATGAATAGTGATTTAATTCATTCATTTTTCAATAAACATTCATAGTTTTAAAATTAAGAAGAATTTAAATATGAAAATAAAATTAACTTACTCATTTATTTTTGTTAACTATTTGTTAGATTTTCTTTGAGTTTTTGTCATAACATGCACACACCTATAGCCAGAGAAAAATCTTTCTACACATAATTTAATTGTTTACCCTCAAAATTCATATGGTGAAGTCTCAACTCCTAGTACCTCAGAATGTACTTATTTGGAGATAAAATCTTAAAGAGTTGATTAAGATTGTATATGTATTTAATTAAGACACTATAGTGATTCAAAGTTTCAAAGATGAATAAAACTTAGTCTATGCCCTCCAAATACTTAAATTTTTACTGTGGGCAGCAAAATTTTACAGGTTGCAAAGAAAATGACCTTGCATCAACTAGAGAAGTTTTGCTTTTGCCAATATTACATCTTGGGCTATGGTTTAAGACATTTGCTGAGGAAATAGTTTATAGTTAAGAAAAGGAAAAGGAAAGGAAGTGAAATAAAATAAAGAGGCTCTTAGAACCCTAACCTAATATGAGGCTTTTAGAACCCTAATCTAATATGGCTGGCATCCTTAGAAGCTGAGAAAAAGACACCAAGTGTGAGCATGCATAGAGGAAAGGCCATCTGAAGACACAGTAAGAACACAGCCATCTACCAACCTCAGAGAGAGGCCTCAGAAGAAATTAAACCTTTCAATATCTTGATCTTAGACTTGTAACCTCTAGAACTATGAGAAAGTTAATGTCTGTTGTTTCAGCCACTCAGTCTGTGGTATTTTGTTATGGCAACCCACAAAAACCAAATTACTTGGCATTTTGTCCTCCCACTATTAATATTAGGTCACTGAAGGCCTGATTCACAAATTTGTGCACCAGTGGGTCCCTTAGCCAGGCCCGTGGGATCAAGCAGAAACCAGCTCTCCAACATCCCATGAGAGGTCCTGGATTGCAAGAGGACTGCACATGTGCAGGAAGGATGTGAGAGGTTGGTCACCTGGGGCGGGAGTGAGAGAGGGCTCCAGAGCATGTCTGACCTGTCTCACTCAGTCCTGATTAGCCAGTCCCCAGCAGCAAGCTCACCTACAAGTTGGAGCATCTGCCCCCTGGTGATCAGTGCATGTCATAGTGAATGGTTGAGCATCCTTAGCATGTTATTAACATATTTTGCTTTGATTGGTTAGAAGGCTGACCAATGACCAGACACTTAGAATAGTAGGCTTTTATTATATAGGATGGACATTTTGCCATGTCAGTATAAAAATTCTTCATGAGATGATATACCACTGCAGAGGAATATCATATTAAATTTACTGTTGCCTATCCTATCTAATAAAAGAGTAATATGCAAATTGACTATCACTTCAACACACAAGATGACTGCCCCCATGTGGTCAAAGATGGTTGCCCCCATTTGGATGCATGATGGCTGCCATAAGATGACCAGCAGGAGAAGGCAGTTGCGGGCAACCAGGCCTGCAGGGGAGGGCAGTGGGGTGACCAGGTCTGCAGGGGAGGGCAATTGGAGGCAACCAGGCCTGCAGGGGAGGGCAGTTAGGGATGACCAAGTCTGCAGGGGAGGGCAGTTGGAGGTGCCCAGGCTGACAAGGGAGGGCAGTTAGGGGAAATTGGCCTGGCATGGGAGCAGTTAGGTATTGATCAGGCTGACAGGGGAGTGGTTTGGGGGAGATAAGGCTGGCAGGCAGGCAAGCAGTTGGGAGCCAGCAGCCCTGGATTGTGAGAGGGATGTCCCAGATTGGAGAAGGTGTAGGCTGGGCTGAGAGACACACCCACCCATGTCCCGATGCTCAAATTTTGTGCACCAGGCTTCTAGTAGGTAGATATTTAGCTTTTGTTCCTGTTTACTAGAAACTTTCAGAATTGAGAATTAATGAAACCCTTATTTCCTTCAGATCATCTGAATAGGAAGCTATGGGTTTAGTTAACTGAAGTAAAAAACCACTGACAGTACATTTCAACTAAGACTGGTAAATAGGCATCACACTTTCCACTACAAATGATGTTGCTTGATTGGAGTAGTACCTCATTTTTACAATGGCAGTGAAAGGCCTGCCATATGAACCTCCATTTTCAGGGTTTTAGAACTTGACTATGAAGACTTGATTTGAAATGAAACTCTCCAGAATCAATTTTCATGTTTTCTTTTTTAAGCTCTTCATTTCTGAACTTTCATTGTGACTTGGTTTGAATTTCATTAAAAGGATAAAGGAGATTACTAGCAGGAGTTTACTAGTTTCAGATTTTATCTTTGGATCCTTTAATCTAACTGCTATACTTTAAAATAGAAGTCCATAGACAATTAATTGATCATATTGATTAGTTCAGCTTGCTAGGTAATTTTAAGACAAAACCACAGAGATATTAAATGCTAATGAAGTTTGCATATCTCCAGTAGCTGCTTCTCAGCTATTTAATATGATAATTCTCACAAATCTGAGGCAAAGAGAATAATTGCACGTTCTCTGTTCTGGCATATTATTTAATGAGAACAAGCTTTTCCTGAAACAATTGGGAACTTCATTGCGTGATAGAAAGACCACTGGGTTGTTAATCAGGATTGTGAATCAGGTTCAAGACCTGCTTCCCTCACTAAGAAGCTGTGTAACCTTGGCCACTTGAACCCTTGGACTTTCAGTGACATTATTAAGCTTCAGCTTGATTACCTGTGTGGTAAAGGTCATGATAACAGTAGCCCCCTATCTCTCTTCACCCACCACAACTGTTTAGGAATCACATGAGACTGAGCAGGTATGTGTTAGTTATCATTATTACCTGGTGTGCAGATGAGAACTATATTGACCTTTTAAACAAATAATTCATGCTTGGTTCTCTACTTATGTGAAGGTGACACATGACATGAAAATGTTGTAAAATTTTCCTAAAATAAAAAGAATAGAAAAACTCCTAAAGACATTAAGCATTTTCAACAC
Source organism: Antrozous pallidus (assembly GCA_027563665.1). Taxonomy (NCBI): domain Eukaryota; kingdom Metazoa; phylum Chordata; class Mammalia; order Chiroptera; family Vespertilionidae; genus Antrozous; species Antrozous pallidus. Next base: position 29,486,609 of record CM050514.1, on the reverse strand, counting down.
CATCAAGAAACATTTCTCTAAAAGTTCATACTCTTGTATGCAGAGCTGTATATTTTGTCTGTATAGAGGAATATATATATTTTTTCTTCCAAACATGATTTGAAATGCAGAGGTACAACAAGAAACAGTCTACATTTTGACTCACACTGTTATTTTCAGTTATTTAAACTGTTACTTTTAGATACTTTTTGGTGGTTTACAAGAAAAAGGCAGTTCCTCTATTTTAGTGCAATTTACTTCATATATGCCTGACTCATTTATATTATTAACCTAAAATAAAATTATCAGGTGGTACAGGTTTTTATTTTATTTTATTTAGAATTGAGAACATTTGGTTGATTATTTTTTGTTGCTAATTGGAAACCATTAATAATGGGCATTTATAAATTAACTAGTGGCCTGGTGCATGAAATTTGTGCACGGGGCGGGGGTGTTGAACCTCAGCCTGGCCTGCACCCTCTCCAATCTGGGACTCTTTAGAGGATTGGGCCTAAACTGGCACTCAGACATCCCTCTTGGAATCTGGGACCATAGGCTCCTAACCTCTGACTTTCCTGCCTGCCTGATCTCCCTTAACCACTCTGCCTGCGGGACTGCTTGCCCCCAACTCCCTTCCACCAGCCTGATCGCCCCTATTTGCCCTCTCTGCCAGTCTGCTAGTCTCCACCTGGTCCCCCTGCTGGCCTGCTTGTCTCCTATTTCCCTCCTCTCCTGGCCTGATCACTCCTAACCTCCTCTGCCTCAGCCACACCACTATGGCTTTGTCCAGAAGGATGCCCAGAAGGTTTTCTGGTCTAATTAGCATATTACCCTATTATTAATAGAGATTGAAATGGGAATTATATTTTACCTTTTTAACACTTTGGGGAGGAATGAGTAATAGGAAAATTTTTTGAGTTTTTGTGAAAGAAAGGAAAGAAGGAGCTTGTATTAATGAAAATTCTTTTGGGGCATAAAATTACTTGATTACTGAGTAGATCTAAATATAACTTGTGCTATGGAAATATGAAATAAATTTTCTCCTCAGTCATTTCTACAAAACCCAACTCTACCCTGCCACATTTAACTTGTACTATTATGTGTTATAAATATAAACTTTGGATGTGTTTGAGCTATTACACATATTGTACTTTGCAATCCTTAGGAAGCTTTTTAACAAATTGAACCATCCTGGACCTACTGAATCAACATCTTTTGGGATGAACTACAAGGAATTCAGAGTACAGGGGATTCTAACAGACAACAAACTTTTGGGAAGTAGGAAATTAGGTGACTCATTTACACTTAAACAGGCTAATGACTCCTACCTTTGTCAAGCTATTCTCTTTATGGGAGGGTAGTATCTCCCACCCAATTTTAGACTCTCATTCAATTAATCTTCTCAGACCAAATTCCAAAGTGACCTCTCCACATGATCTGACTTGAACCTTCCAGAATGTTCAACTGGAAGGAAACTGTGAGATAGCAACTACTCGTTTCCTTCCACTTTGCTTTTAACTCGTTGGCGACATGGACTCTTATCTTGCAGCAGTTATTTGGCAGATGTCTTCTTCATCACTAGAACTAATTTGTAGGTTTTTTGGGGGGCAGATAACTTTATTTCTATGTCTTTATCATCTGACTGAGTGCCCATACTCATTCTTTCTATACATCCTTGTATATGTGAATAACTCAGTAAATATTTAATAAGTGGAATTATGAATTCAGACTCCAAGAGGAAAATGGTGCAAAGGAGGAAAAAGATTGCTCTCTATACTTTTGCAGTTATTTAGAGAAAGTGGGTCAGAATTTAAGCCTGAGCACAATCTGAGAATCTTTGACACGTTTCCTTAATTTCAGGTTCTATAACAGAACTGAGTCTCTTCAAAGGCATGTAGTAATGGGGTGATGCTAAAGAATCTGAATAGTCTGTTGGAGTACATTTTCCATATAAAAAGACAGACCATCTAATAAAATTTCAGTTTTAAGTAAGCAACAATTACGTTTTATCATACGTATGCTCCGGGTAGTATTTGTGGGCAATCGACATTGTTTTTCTAAAGGTCAATCTTAACTGGGTATACTGGGTTAAATTGTGTTTCTCCAAAATTCATGCTACCTGAATTTTATGTTACCTTATTTGGAGATTGGGTCTTTGTGGACACAGACAACACACACAGAGGGGAGACACCATGTAAATATGGGGATAGAAATTGGGCTGAAGCATCTATAAGGTAAGTAACACCAAGCGCTGTAGGCAACCACCACAAGCTAGAGGAACCAACGAAATATCTTTTCCTAGAGCCGGCAGAGGGAGTATGGCCTTGCTGACAACTTGACTTCAAACTTTTAATCTTAAGAACTGTCAGAGAATACATTTCTGTTGTTTAAAGGTACCCAATTTGTGGTATTTTGCTTTAGCAGCCCAGAAAATGAACACACTGAGTGTCCTGTTTTATTTTGTTTGTTTGTTTTTTTTGCCAAATCTGGCAAACCTCTGGATCTATTAAATTTTTAATTTTTATTTGATCATACTATCAGGGATCTAATGATAGCAAAAAGTGTTGTGAGTATAGCTACATATCATAGAACAGATTATGCAATAGACTATAATTTAAATAGAATTTTAGATTGATTACAGAAAGAGATGGCTTGTTGATGAAACCTAACATTAAACAAAAATCTTAGGTAACTATTTGCATGTCACAGAACCTTTCAAAAATTCTGTTGGTAGCATTCCTCTACTCCTTGTGAGAGGCAAGATAAAAGAATAAATCTTTACATTTCCTGGATCAAAGGGCTGAGCAGATGTCATTTGGCCCCACTCATGTCCTTTTCGCTTACTCAGAAGGTCACCTGCATACAAATCCCATACAGCCTGAAGGTTTACTAAGTTATTTTGTTTGAGTGTATTGTCTGGATGCTATAGCTAGCTTACTTGGCATCACTAGACAAACCAGAAAATCCACGCCCTTGGAGCTACCATCAATCAACAAAGATGAATGTTGCTGGATAAATCTACCAACTCCCAGGTGCTTTTCACAGTCTCCCAGTTGTCCACAATTGGGATCATTTGCTCATCAATTTACCCATCATTGGCTTTCCCGCTTCTACTCTCACTTCCCTACTCTTTTATGTGCTTCCTGAAATCATACATAAACAAACTATTTGTGTTTAAAATTTTATCTCAGGGTTTTGTTTTGTTTGTTTGCTTGCTCTCTCTGCTTTTAGGAATACTTAAACAGACACAAGGTGAATGCACATTTTAAAAGCTTTACCTTAAAAATATAATTGTTAAAATGCTTTCCAGAAAGATGAAATCTGCACACACTCCTACTACATGACCTTTACTTACATTTTTAAAAAGTGAATTAAAGACTTGCCCAAATTTCTGAGTGATAAAGATAACCCCTTTCTTCCTGACAGATATATAGCTCTTTTGAGGGTATATTATATCATTAACAAATTCAGCAGCTAAAGTTTTAATGAATTACTCAAAATTCTTAACTCAAGAAGTAGTTATGCTTTTTCCCAGTGGTTTCTAAAGCTTTGTGATTCATTCAGATCTAATAAGTGTTTTACCTCTGTTATTTGGCTAGAAATATGGCACAATTTTAATGGAACCACTTAGACAAGAACCTTTTAATTTAATCTTCCAATTCCTAATATGCATCCTCTGTATTTTATGACTTTTATGTTTTTAATGTTCCTCTTTTGACATAGTCACACAATCTCTGCTAACAATTTTAATTCACCCTTAAAAGGGATATGCCATCTTTAAATCTAATAGATAAAAGTACTCTTGATTTTCTTCTTCACCCAACTAAATATGTTTCAATAATATTACAAATACATATTTTATATGATCACATTAGGTTATCAATGTGTCTGCGGCTATAAGACAAAGAACAGGAGGCCTATTTATGGTTAATAAAGCTCTTAAGGCAACTTTACCCACATTCATTTAAACATGAAAAAAATACAGCAAGACGAAAAGAGAAAGCATAAGGACAAATCTGAGGATTCTGAGAAATTTTTCCTATAATGCTAAATATAACATTAACGGGACATTCCTCTTCAAGTAACTGAAATGCCTGGAGAAGGGTTTTTATGTTTTCTGACTTTGGGTCTTTAATAATTCTCAAATAATATTATAGAAAAATCAAGGTCAATCATGTAGAAAAGAGCCTTCAAATTGATCTGTTTTTAATCAAGCAATGGATCCTGGAAATAATTCCTTATGGTTGATTTACAAGATTTTTCTAAAATAGCCCATAAGAACACTGGTATTTTCATGGTACTTACAGATCAGGCTGTAAGACTTGTATCATGGACACAGACACTTACCTTGGTCCAGCTCCATCAGTCCTAAAGATCCAGAAAAGACAAACTTTTTTGGTAAAAATGATTATGTCAAGGAAGTAGAGACAAAGGAACATTTGGTACGCACGCACGTGCATGTGTGTGTGTGTATGTGGGGCAGAGGGTGTGTGTGTGTGTGTGTGTGTGGGTGTGTGTATTTATATATATCTTCTAAAGCAAACTGAGTTTGGGTAAAGATGACTGAAGCAAATATTGAGGTATCACTTGATTGATAATTAAGTAAGACTGATTAGGGTAATTGAACAAAGAATGACCTGCTACAGATAGAGAAATGATAAAGCTGATTACTTATTTAAGCCAACAATGTGCCTTGCTTTTGTAGACTGCTTTAGGTAAATGAGTCTGGATGATGATAACCCAGGTAAGATTTCTTATATTAAAAATGCCCTTATTTTAATTGTGATAGAAGCAATGTTATTAGAAATAATGGTGTGTAGAAAACCATGAAACATTTACAAGACTAAAGAAGTTTTTATTAAAGCCATCAGATTTTTGCTTACAGAGGTGTCGCTGGGGATTGGGGAATGCCATGAGATGGTGAAAAAATAGAAATTTCCAGTAATAAGATAAAACTGTACTGGTGTTGTAATGCTCAGCATGTTGAGTATAGCTAACACTGCTCTTTGATATATTTGAAAGTGCTAAGAGAGTGATCCTAAAACTTGTCATGACAAAGATAAAAACAAACTTTTCTTCTTTTTTTCATATCTACAGGAGATTATGAATGTTCACTAAACTTATTGTGATAATAATTTCTTAATATATGTAAGCCATTATATGGTCATTAAATTTATACAATGTTGTATGCCAATTATATCTCAATGAAACTAAAACAATTAAAAAGATAGTAAAATTTAAATGAAAAATAAACTTAATTAAGCTGGAATAATGATCTAAAACCAAGAAAATAAAATTAATCTTGATTAAATGTATTTGTGTATACATTCATTAAAAAACGTTTCATAGGGCTAAGAGGAAAACAGAAAATAGTAATTTATATTAAAAAATGTAAAAATCCTGATATTACTTGTCTCTTTTGTTCAACATATGGCTGTCAAAGAAAATGGCATAAAATATTTTCTTTGATAATGGTCCTCCAAAATCAATATGCATATTAAACTGAGTCTTTTTACTTATTTTCTATGTAGAGACAGGGACTATATAACTTGTTGTATCAGTTATCTGGATGCATTCTAGCCCTTATATGTCAGTATTATTTCCTGTAATTTCCATGCAGACAATATTAGAGAGTTATGCATATAGTATAGGAAGATTCAATGACCATTATCTTTAGTTACAGCTTAATTTTAAAATAAAATATTTTTAATAGAATTTATTTTGACTGCTTATCAAAAGCATTTAAAAAATATGTCCCTATTTTATATATTCTCAAAGATACCTGTCTATCTGGGTTTCCATGCAGTTAACTGTGTAATTTAATACGCTCAAAGCAATACATTAGAACTTTCAAGAAAGTAGCCATGGCATAATGTGGAAGCAACCAGATGATAAGAAGACTCCAGATTCAACATTAGAGACTATTATTTCAAGTATGAGGAAAAGAGAGCATGTGGTCATCAATAGAGGATAGTACATTTTTGCAGTGTATAGGTGGTGACATCATTAACGCATTAGAAAATGAATTACAAAGAAGCTTGAATTGTATACTGATTTTCAAGGTTAAATTGTGGTTCTGACTATGAAAATTCTTAACTTCCTAACAAAGAACTGCTGTCTATTTTCTGTATAATTCTGTCTGAAGATACATTTTGCAGTGTTACCGTGCAATTTTGGCTGAATGCTCTTCTTGCACCATAAGAAAACTATCACTGGTAAGAAATACTCCAGTACATTCACTTCAATATACCATCAGTTTCTGTTCTTATACAGGCCATACCTGCTTGATATTTTGGCATTTTCTTATAATGTCAATAGTCAATGAAACAGCTTTGTTATGGTTGTCTTCAAAGGAAGAAAATAATGATAGAAATTGTGTAACCTTAGAAAGCCTTGGAATGGTTTTTCTCATCTTGGAGTTACCTCATCAAAAAGTCTTTTCCTTCAGTGAACCCAATGGCTTTGATACGTTAGCCTCAGAAAGTTATATTGAAGGGCACAATCTTCTATTTTTTTTTAAAACTTAGGTAGCCAATCACAACTTCATTAAGGTTTTAAATAATTTTGAAATGTTTGCTGCCTTTTAAGCTATTAATTAAAATATTCTAGCATATATTTGGAATCTTGATTTTCTAGAAACTTTTATAGTTAACAGCATTAGCAAATAGGTGATGCTGAAATCATTTCATATCCATTTGCTTTCCTTGGTATTGCTACCTTAGTGATTATCAATTGTTGATAAGACTGGGCTGTGGATAAGGGTCCACTTGAGTTATGTAGTTACCTTAAAATTTCCTGCTAAAATCATAAACATAGGGGATGTACATGTCAAGCATCTATTTTACTACAAGTTTTATAGATTATTTTCAATACAGCTAGGGTAGAATCAAATATAGGTAATCTCTCTAATACCACCAAACAGATACATGTTGAACAATTTAAGTAATTAAACACTTTTTACAAGATGATTAGAGTTGTTTTTAAATTTTATGCTGGCTCTAGGAATTAAATTTATGACTTTCACAATCAGTGTAAGATAGAGTTGAGTCCATGTGTTAGTTTCCTGTTTCTTGTCTAGAACTTTAGTGAACTAGTTCCCAGCCAGTTTGCTCTAATGAAATGTTCTTTTGATCACAACACAGACAAAAGGGCATCATAAATGACTAAAGAAACTACCTATGACAAGGCAGCACTCATCATGACAGGTTTTAGAGTCATGACTATGTGAACAATGTCATGCAGAAGAACTTACAGCAGCCATGTGAACTTTGACCACAATTGGGTATCAAAATATTTGAGAATGGCCTCACTGATTTCAGACATACAAGTGTTGTAATGCATATGTGTCATTTTTATATACCATTGCAGAGTCTCAAAATATGTTAATCTACAGAGAATAAAACTCTGAAACTTCAATGTTAAGTGAAGAGTTGGTTTATGTGATGCTGAATGGTGTGACAGCCCTTAACTAGTTCATAATAGAAACGGCTGCTCTAGAGTCTTTGACATGTAGAGATGGCTTGAGGCTTTCTTTAGGCTATTATAAACATTCTATTTGGTGCATTTAAAGTTTACTATTCTGGCTCCCATTTTAATAGAATAGACAGTAACTTTGTAAATATGTTCTCTAAGATATCCCAAAATTTTATTTTCACAACAGATGGTGTGACTCTGCAGTATAAGAATCATAGCATCCACCAGGAAGAAATTTTATTTGATTAAATTTCAGTCTGATTAAGACCGACTCTGATTAAATATATATTTTTGACAAAGCCATGCATCTTGACTTTCTATGTAAAATACAATTTGGAAAAGAATTAGTTTGGCATGAGTCTTATTTCCATGTTACTAAGAACATTTATATTTCCTTTGTAGATTATTTATATTATTTTATTCTAGATAGGAAGGAAGCCTCTCAGATCATAGTTATTCAAAAGCAGATTGACTAATATCAATCTCTCATTGCCAGGGTTTAAGCTGATTTGAATAAACTGAGAATTAATAACGAATTTCAATTCAATGATATTGATCAACTAAATTCTTAACATACTTCCTTTTTCATTATGAAAATTATGCCATGTTAGACAGAGAAATAGATGCTAGGAAGATAAGAGTTGTCAAACTGTCCTTTCACAGAGGCAAATACTCTCTGATTTAATTCATCTCAAGCTCATACAATTTCATGAATTCAAAGACAAATATACAAAGAGAAAAATAGCACTAACCTAAGAGCCATTAAGTTTATATAACAACTACTATCTGAGATTTAATTGTAAATTTTGGGGGTCTGACTACTTTATATTTTTGCATGGTGGATTAAAAGTGGCTATACATTTTTTTGGTCTGTCTTTTTATTGAGAGTTTACTTGATTTCCTCTTAGAGTATGGTGGTGTGCAAGTTCCAGTCCTAGATTTTATGAAGACTGGAATTTTCTGATTTCTTAAACGTGGAATGTCACTCCTGGGACACTTCTGAGACTTTGCACACCACTCTGTGAGAACCCAGAACACCTGGAGAACCTGTGTGATGAGCCACCTCAGATGACTGAACTATCTGATGACTCTGGCATCAAGTAGCAGTCCATCTGGCCAATCAACCAGAAACCTTTTATATGGGTTCTCCACATGTTCTTTGTTCCCGCAGTGTGGTGTCAAACATCTCAAAAGTGTCCCCAAGAGAGAAATTGTTTTTAAAATACATTTTGTTGATTTTTTACAGAGAGAAGGGAGAGGGATGGAGAGTTGGAAACATCAATGAGAGAGAAACATCCATCAGCTGCCTCCTGCACACTCCCTACTGGGGGTGTGTCCACAACCAAGGTACATGCCCTTAACTGGAATCGTATTGGAGACCCTTGAATCTGCAGGCTAACACTCTATCCACTGAGCCAAACCGATGAGGGCAAGAGAAATTGTTTAGCACAGGAGAATCACTCAGTTGAGCACAGTAAATGCACAGAAATGTAAAAGATAAAATTATTATCATTTAGAATCAGAAATCAAAGCAATTTACAAACTTTTAAAATTTGACAAATATCATAACTGCCACAAAACCAGCAAAATGGCATATTTATTAACAGCTGGTACACCTTTATAATACATTTTTACACCCATTGGTATGTTCTATGATTTCCTCTTCATATGATTTTAAAAAATATTATTTTCAATATTGAGAAAAAGAAAACTTGTAATTGGTTAATCAAAATGTTTATTACAATTTTTTCAGATCTTATTGGTAACCCCTGTCACTTCTATGGCTAATTGCTCTAAGTTTCTTGTCCAAGGAAATCCCTCAGGGAACTCCAGGCATTTACTGTTCCTTGGGATGACCTCTGATGCTATATCTGGCCCAGCTCATCCAGATTCTTGTTGCCACTGGTAAATCTCTCAGCACCATCACCTCCACATCTGGAGTCATTCTTTACGAAGGAGATTGCCAGGGGTCAAGCAGCATCTCATTCACATTTTTTAAAGGTATGAGTAATATATGTGTCTTAAGGACAGACTGGAATCCAAGGGTGGGCGCATGAGAAACTCAGCTTTCAAGGCTCTGTGCTCCATGTATCAGTTTCAGAAATGAGAAAATTATTTCTCTCCTGAGGAGAGGTAAGTGAAGGCTTTCACAACAAGATCATAAATACTTGTTAAATACTTCAGAGATGGAGGAAAATGTAGGCGTGTGGTAATGGAGAGAATTCCCCTAGAGTGGCTTAACCCATGGAAGGTCCTAATTTATGCATTTTCTGTCTCCTCGGCAGTGAGCCACACATACATTGCCTGAACTGGTATGGGTGTGCATTTTCTGTAAAGACAGCCTTTCTCTCTTGATTCTTTAACTCTGGATGTGACACAAACCTGTCTGCCTTTCCCTAATCCTTATTTTTAGGAAGGTTACCCCAATATTGCCAGAATGAACTTTCTATTTTGTAGTTGAAGTAGAAAAAATTAGTAGATCTCTGGAAGGCTCTTGCCCCTTTAGGGTTTGTCATAATGGAGCTACTTCATTTACCTTGGCAGCCACTGCCTGTAGGACATGGCTGAGAGCTGTTTCGTGCTTCCTGGTATCTACTCTGCTTTCAGATGGAGTCATGCCTTCATGAAGAGAAGCATAGGCCCTAATCTCTGTAACTAATTTAGACTCCCCCAGTAGTCTGTTTGCAGCAGCATATTCTGAAGTTCAGTTCAAAGGCTGTCCAGCTCACTGGCATCCTCTTTTAGTGTGAATTGTAATGAATGGCTCTGTTTCAGAGAAGTGATAATAACTGACCAAGTTGGTAATCTCATAAGTGCACAAAACATCTGGCAGTTTAACCAGGTACATTAATTTTAGTTTTATACATAAATTTTATATATTTTATTCCATCTTCAAAATCATTAGAAGAGATTATTATTACCATGAATTTATTGATCATGAACTGCAATTCCATTTGGTCAAAATGCCTTACAAATTGCAAATGATATAACTGTAATTCAAAGAAAATTTTGTATGGTTCCAAAAACCATGACCTTGTACCTATATACCTAGACTTTTTACATATATATCCAGAACTTTGCACATAAAATGGCACTATATATGAACAAGAATATTTATTGTTGTCTTGTTTGTGATATGTAGACTAAAAATGTAATGTATATCAATAAGCAATTTATAAATAAAGTATATGTTTATGAGATTCTGTAACATTACTAAAAAGAAACATAGGTCTATCTGGTCTCAAATAGACATATATTTAGTGGAAAAGATAATTATAGATTACTATGTGAAATAAGAAAATAGCTGTTAGTAGTGTGTATCTGCTATAACAATGGACACATGTCATTGTACATTTGTCCAAACTTATACAAAGAACATGCAACACCAACCGTGAACCCTAATGTAAACCATAGGCTTTAGGGCACATTGGGGCTTTCTATACCCTTTGCTCAATATTTCTGTGAACTTGAAAATGCTCTACAATATAAAGCCTATTTTTCAAAAACTGGATGTGTGTATAAAGTGGCTAACATTTTAGAAAAATTTGCACATAACTATTATAAATATTACTCTGAGGTGTGGACTTCAGAGGGATTTGGGGTGTGTGTGTGTGTTTGGCATTGACTTACCAGCACACTTCAAAATTGTTGTGAAGTAATGGGACATTTTTATTTTTTTAATGGTTTGTTTTTTTTAAATCTTTGAAGAGTATGACATTATCCTCCCAGGCTTGTTTTCATCCTTCAGTTTGGAAGGCACATATTTTTATATTAATTGGGGTGAGCATAGGGAAACATCTCTAGATACCAACATGGAGAGAGAAATGCTTTTAGATGTCTGATTGTGTTCAGATCACAGGAATCTGTTTTCTCTTCTGAAATGAGTTCTTTAGATGACTTGCAGTCTTTTGGGGTAATATATAATCTGAGAATATAGGGGACATAGCCTAAGCAAAGGAAAGCCATCATGTAGATGAAAGGTCAAAGTCATCAAGTCTTCAGAATCAGCAAAAGGAGAACATGGGAGGATTTGTGTTCTGCATGCCTCTTATAAATATTAGATGTGTACTTGACTCTCAATATCATATTAGCACACAAAGTTACATTGTGCATTTTTTTCTTATGGTGATAACAAATTGATCACATGCATAATTTATTTACCCTTTATAATTTAGTTTCAACATTACAGTCAACTGGGAAGAGTTTTAGTGCTCCTCTTGAAGCCTTATAAAGTTTCCCTTGCGTATAATTCTAGTACAGGACTTTCATACTGTTTTACACCATCTCTCTACATGTCATCTTCCCTACTGACTTGTGAAATCTCTTAAAAATGCATTTTTATTACATTTATATTTTTATTGCAAGATCTTACCAGATGGCTCTGAGGCATTAGCTACTCAGTAAACATGTTGATAAATGAAGCTGTGAATGACTGAAAAATCTAAATCTTCTCCAACACACCCTACTTTCCTCTGTCAAAAAAAAAACAACAAACAAAAAAACCCCACCTTTGGTCTCTTCCCCAAGGTTTTTCCTTTAAATAATTGCTTTTATGATAGTTCCAATGATCCCACAGAGTTTAACCACACTCTCTTTAACCTGTCAATTTTTTTTCATTTATTATGATTTCTCTCTTGTAATCCCAGATTGTGTTTTTCTTTGTCTTTGAAGTTTGAAAAGTATGGAGATCTCTGTGATTCTAGGTGTTAGTTTGCTAAAGGTTCTTATAACAGTGAAATATATTGTCAATATTAATTGGTTTCTCTGGTAAGCTCCTGTTGTTTAATTCAATGCAGGAAGAGGAAACCATAAATGAGTTGTAAATGTACATAAATATTGCTGAATGAATTACTACACAGTTTTATGGTGAATTCCAACATTCATTTGTATCCCTTGCCACCTTGGATAGTAATATCCTTGAGCATATAATTTCCACTATTAGTCTGCTGCAGACTTGGCCTTTGTTGAGCTCTTTCCAATTTATTATTCAAATGCATATTAGAGTTGTGGAATTTTGCATGACTTATAGCAAATGTTCCAAGTAATGTTTGCTTTCATTTTACTAAGCTATTGCTCAGAGAGATTTAGTGTCAGTGAAATGCATAGCTCTGTCATTCATAGTAGAAAGAGAGATGTTGCTTGATTCTGGCCTCTTTGAAAACCTGAAATGTCAGGCATCAATTATCAGTACCCATTTTGCCAGGATTGTTTCAGCGTTGCTCAGATGTGTACACCATCCTCCTGAATTAGCAGAGTTGGCGCTGAGTACCCCAGATGGGTCATGGATATCCCATAGTTACACTTTTGGGGATGGGTGGGAAAGCTGATTTGAGGTTGTACAATTATCACATGGGTCTACCAATCTGTGATTTTGCTACTCCTGTCAAAGATAGATTTCTCACTCTTCTGCCAGAAATGTATTTGTTACATTTGCCATCTCACTTGACAAACAAAGTGCCTGATCTGAATAAAATTGGTATCATAAGCAGCAGAATGACAGGAGAAGGGAAGTTAAAAACAAAACAAAATAAAGCTGAACAATTTAGGTCTAGTGGCAAACCCTCTCTACTTTCGCGTTTTTCCCTCTCTGCATAATAAACAATCAAAACCCAAATGCCAAATACAGTGAAAGGTGTCACTTTTTGCTGTACAGAAATATAGTGTGCCAGTGACAGATACCTCATCCTCGCCTTGGAAATGAAAGTACATTTTAAAGTTGAATAGGTCAATTTTTAAAAAGGGGAACGTATGGCAAGCATCTAGTTCTTGTAACGAAAAGACAACTCAAATCAGCAAAATATGACAAGCTAGAGAAAGTTGTGTGACTATGGCAACCTATTCAATGTGACTTCTCTGCTATTTGTATCAGCAATTTTTTGAAGATGGATGCTTGTTTTTGATTCTTCAGTTCAAAACAATCTGCTTCATTTGATATTGGTATATAAAATCTACCAGTTGTGCTATATATACTTCATTTATATTTAAATATTATATCTATATTTCATAGATATTATTGACTGAAGAAACCCTTTATGTATATATTTGACTTTTAAAAACGCAAATTTACTGAGGTCAATAATTTACATGGAATCTGCCCTTCTCTTTGTAATTGTTCTGAAACAAAGGAAGACTGCAATGCATAGTAGAAGTAGTATGGGCTTTAAAAAAAATCTTTATTGTTGCAAGTATTACATATGTGCCTCCCCCCCACATTGCTCTCTCCTCCTTTTTCCCCCACTCTGTGCTTTCACCACCCACTGTCTGTGTCCTTGAGTTATGCATCTATGCATATGAATTCATTGATTGATCTCCCTGCCCCCACCTCCAGCCTCCCCTGCCTTCCCTCTGAGGTTTGACAGTCTATTCCATGTTTTTATGTATCTGAGTCTATTTTTGTTCATACCCATGAGAAAGAATATGTGCACTCCTATGATCATGGCTCACAATTTACAATAGCTAACATTTGGAAACAGCTTAAGTGCCCATCAGCAGATGAGTGAATTAAAAACTATGGTACATCTATGCAATGGATTACTACGCAGCTGTAAAAAAGAAATCTAGCCATTTGCAACAGCATGGATGGACCTAGAGAGCATTATGCTAAGTGAAATAAGCCAGTCAGATAAGTATCACATGGTATCATTCATATGTGGAATCTAATGACCAACATAAACTGATGAACAAAAGTAGTATGGATTTTAAGACAAAATGATTCAAGAGAGAATAAGGGCCACATAACTGATCAACGTTAGAGGTTATCTCAAAAATGTCTCCCAGATCTGGCTCTTAAGATCATTATGATTCCTTGTTTAAGATTACTTTTCCTTTGGGGAGTGAGTTTTTCTTCCTTCTTTATCCCTCCTGCCCTCTTCCTTACTTTCCTTCTTTTATTTTTGTTTTCCTCCAACCAACTTCTCTTCCTTTCTTCTTTTCTTACTTTCAACAAATGTTTTTTGAGCATCTAGATTAGTATATGGTAGCCAGTGTGCGAGTTACTGACAAACAAAACCTGGTCCTTAGCTTCACTGGATTTAGTAGTTTCCCAATGTCATTTACATCAATCCAGAGGGAACATTTAGGGGCACTATCCATGACAAAGTTCCTTCCTTTATATGTTAAAAATGCCCACAGACAAAGGACATAGGTAGACTGTGCATGAAATGGATTTGAAAACTGAAACACATTTTGAAACAATGCAATAAATAATACAAGAGAAAATGGAAATTAAAGCACTCAATTTTACATATAACTTAAATTATATAATAGATACTAGAGGCCCGGTGCACAAAATTCGTGCACGGGGGGGGGTGTCCCTCAGTCCAGCTTGCACCCTCTCCAATCTGGGACCCCTGGAGGGATGTCCAACTGCCCATTTAGGCCCGATTCGGATCAAGCCTAAACGGGCAGTCATTCATCCTTCTCACAATCCAGGACTGCTGGCTCCAAACTGCTCACCTGCCTGCCTCCCTGATTGCCCCTAACTGGTTCTGCCTGCTATTCTGATCACCCATTAACCACTACCCTGCCAGCCTGATTGATGTCTAACTGCTCCCCTGCCAGCCTGTTTGTCTCCAACTTCTCTCCTCTGATGGCCTGATCACCCCTAAATTCCCTCCTCTGCAGGATTGATAGCCCCCAACTGCCTTCGCTTGCAGGCCTGGTCTCTCCCAACTGCCCTCTCCTGATGGCCTGATGGCCCACAACTGCCATCCCTTGCAGGCCTGGAATCTCCAAATGGCCCTCCCCTGATGGCCATTTTGTGGTAGCCATCTTATGTCCACATGGGGGCAGGATCTTTGACTACATGGGGCAGCCCTCTTGTGTGTTGAGCTGATGGTCAATCTATGTGTTACTCTTTTATTAGATAGGACAGAGGCCTGGTGCATGGGAGGGGGCCGGCTAGTTTGCCCTGAAGGGTGTCCTGGATCAGGGTGGAGGTTCCCTTAGGGCATGGGGCGGCCTGGGCAAGGGCCTATGGTGGTTTGCAAGTAGTCCATGCCTGTAGGGACCCAAAAGAAGGCCTTGGGATCTGAAATTAATTTCTGTTCTACAATTGAAACTGTAGCCTGGAGCAGAGCCAAGCCTTTTACTCACTCCATGGCGACAGCCATTTCTGTTTGAAACTTTGTAGCCTAGAGTGGAGGGCAGGGCACTAAGGCTGCAGAAGTTTAGCTTCTTCCATTGCCCTGGCAACCCTAGTCTCTTCTCTCTCCAGCTCTGTGGCTGCCTTCAGATTATGTATCTTTTATAATTGAAACTTTGTACCATTGAGGCCTAGGCAGGCAAAGGCAGGTGGAAAGCTTGGCTTCCTCCGTTGCCGGGGAAACCCAAGCCTCCCTCTTGCGCTCAGTGGTGTCAGCCATCTTGTTTGGGGTTTATTTGCATTATTTTCTCCTGATTGGCTGGTGGGCATGGCCGGTGGGTGTGGCTTGTGGGTGTGGTGAAGGTACTGTCAATTTTGAATATTACTCTTTTATTAGATATGATATGTACCAGTGATTATGAAAGATTATAAAATTGTTTCCAATATCCATTGTGAGTGGGGAAATGAGCAAAATATTTTTAGTAAAAATGGTCAATATTTGTGAATGACAATTCTTATTGCTGTAAGTCCATGATTAAAATTTATCTCAAGGGGGAAAATTAAGAGAAAAAATGGTTGCATATATCAAGATGTTCAATGAAGTTTTATTTATAACACTAATAGTGTTAATGTAGACCACAGGTCTATTACTGAGAAAATGTTAATTCAATTGTACTTTGACTAGACGGAATAATGTACAGAAGAAAAAAGATGGTAATGAATATGTTCCTATTAAAATACATATTTATAAGTGTGGAAAAACAGAATAACTGTTGAATTCAGTTATAGAATGATAGTGTACATAGTACATGGGGAAAAAAAAGAATTTAAGATCTGTCTTAGCTGGTTTGGCTCAGTGGATAGACCATAGGCTGTGGACTGAAGGGTTCCAGGTTTGATTCCTGGTCAAGGGCACAAGCCCAGGTTTTGGGCTCAATCACAAGTAGGGGGCATGCATCAGGCAGCAGTCAATAATCCCCTCTCATCATTAATGTTTCTATCTCTGTCTCCTCCTCTTCCTCTTTGAAATCAATAAAATATATATTAAAAAAAAAGAATGTAACATCTTAGGAAGGCAGAATGGTGGGTGATTTTAAAGAATGTTGTAATTGCAGTTTTAATGTTTTTATGGGCTATATAATGGGACCACTTTTTAAAAAAATTCTCACCTGATGATATTTTTTTAGAGAGATTTTTAGAATAAGTGGAAGGGAAGGGGAGAGAGAGAAAAAGAGAGAGAGGAACATCTATATGAGGGGGACACATCAATTAGTTGCCTCCCCTACATACCCCAAGCAGGGAGCAAACCTGCAACTCATGTATGTGCCCTTGCCCGGATATTGAACCAGCAACACTTCAGTACCCACGCCAAAGCTCTAACCACTGAGCAAAATGAGCCAGGACATATGGTCACACTAAGTCTCAAGTATTCAAAGGTCAAATTAATGTGATTTATTTTTAATTAAGATAAAGTTTACATATAGCAAAATTCATGCTTTTATTATACAGTTCTGAAAAAATTATAGTCATGTAACCACAACCACAATAAAGAAATGAAGCAAAATACAGAAAAAGTTTTATTCCCCCAAATTTCTACTATGCCCCTAATAGTTAACCACTACCATCCCCAGCCTTGGTTTCTATTCTCCCTTAGGTTTTTTTTTTTAAGAATACTATGTAAGTGGAATTATAGAATATGAGGCTTTTGGAATATGGCTTATTGTTTTAAGTTATTTAGCCATTAGACTATGAGGGTAGTCGTCTCTAATTTGGATTTTAATTTGCATTTCCCTACTATTAATGACACTGAGCATCATTTAAAGTGCTAATTTCACATCCTAATGTCTCCTTTGCTGAAATTTCTTTTCAGGTCTTTTACTCATTTTTGTTTTCTTATTATTGATTTTTGAGAGTTCTTAATGTATTTTAAATATATGCCTTTTAAAAGATTTTATCAGTGGATTACAAATATTTTCTCAAATTTATGGCTTGTCTTTTTATTGTCCAATCTTCCTTTTCTTTTGAGGAAATGTTTTAAATTTTAATAAAGTCTGATTTATCAATTTGTTCTTTAATGGATTATTTCTATGATCAATTTTTATTTATATTATATGTAAGATGAGGTACCTAAATGAAGGTTCTTTATTGTTATGCAATTTTTCTAGCACCATTTATTTATTTATTTATTTATTTATTTATTTATTAAAATATATTTTATTGATTTTTCACAGAGAGGAAGGGAGAGGGATAGAAAGTCAGAAACATCAATGAGAGAGAAACATCGATCAGCTGCCTCTTGCACAGCTCCTGCTGGGGATGTGCCCTCAGCCACGGTACATGCCCTTAACCGGAATCGAACCTGGGACCCTTTAGTCCGCAGGCTGATGCTCTATCCACTGAGCCAAACTGGTTTCGGCTCTAGCACCATTTATTTATTTATTTATCTATTTATTTATTTATTTATTTTTTTTTCAGGTTTTTCTGGTTTCTTTTTTTTTTTTTAATTATTTTTTATTGATTTTTTGCAGTATAATAGTAGTACATGTTTTCCTTTCCCCCTCCCCCTTATCCTCCCCCCAGCCTCCCCCACCCCCCAGCACATATTCCCAGCTTCCCCCCCTCCCCGCCCCAGTGTCTTTCATTCATTGGTTATGTTCATATGCATGCATACAAGTCCTTCGGTTGATCTCCCCCCGCATCTGCCTCCCATCCACCCAAGCCTCCCCCTGTAGCTTGACAGCCTGTTCAAGGCCATCCTGCCTCTATATCAATCACTCTCCCCTGTTTCTTTTCTTCAAAAATATCTTGCCTCTGCATACTAGAAATAAATGTATAAGAACAAAAAGTGTTTCAGTCTCGGTTTCAATGTCCAACTTTTCTGAGTCCCAGTTTCAGTGTCAAATAATTCATTATGTGTATAAGTCAGCAATGGTATCCAGATGGTGGACATATCGTGTCAATGCAAGATCCATCCTCTCTGGTTTGGTCCTGGGCTGCCTGCAGACATGCACAGCTGCTGACTGCTAGCATGGCAAGGTGTCGTCAGTGTCCCCCATCTCTGGACCGTCCTCGTGACTGGAACAGATCCATCAGTTCCTCACCGTCGCAGGAACCCACATGGTCTTGGAGTTGTTCTCTGTAAACACAAAAACACATTCTCGACCAAAAGTTAACAAAGGGATCCTCTATGCAAAATAGACTTGGGATTCTTTTTAATTTTTGCCTAAATGATTTTTCTTTGGCTTATTTTGACACCATGTGTGTTTTTTCATGGGTGTCCTGCAATTGTTTTTACAAATGGAATTTACTTTACTGGAGTAAGAATTTTCTAGATGTATTTTACTTACTCGATATTTTTTTTTCCCTTACATGATATTACCCCGCTGTCCCCTCCCCTTTTTTGATTAATGGGGACTTTTGGAAATTTTATATTGCAGTCTTGATAATTTTAAATTTTAATTTTTGCACACAAAGTGACTGCTTTAGGTTCTTTGGTTGTTAGGCAATTTTACAGTGAGATGAACTACTAATAGATTTTTTAGTTAATGTTTTAGGAAAAGCTTTTTGTCCAGTACACTATAATTTTCTTGAGTATTCTCATATTTCACTTGGCCAATTTAAATTAATCTGAAAACTTGATTACTATTTTCCTGTCAATTTTAATACTCAAGCAGAAATCTTAGTTTACCCTGTGAATACTAGTGGAAAGGAATATTTGCAATTTTGAGTAGGTCCCGAGCATTCCTGGTAATAGACTGAATTTAGATATAGAGCAGCTATTGCTGGCTGGGTCTCTGTCTGCCACCTGGGTCCCCGTATGAGTTGTGTGTGGGAAGCGAAGCAGCCATGGGGGTAGGAGACCTCCCTTAGGAGGGTTGAGAATTCAAACCCCTGCAAGGTTTGTGGATGAGGGTCTGTGCCCCACCTCTGTTGACCTTTTAGTTCTCTCCTGTTGGCCCCTCTGCGACTGTGCCTGTCTTAGGTTGTTCCTTCCCTGAGGAATCTTACCCGTCTCTGGCTAACCAGCCATCCTCCGGGGCCAAACAGGGTGATGTGAGGTTCAATTCTGTCTCCTTTGTAGTCTATGCCCCCTGTGGCCTCCACGTCCAGTACCTGCCTTGGGGTCCCCTCACCTGCTGGCAGGGTCCCGGTACTGATCACATATCTCGGGGGACCCAGGTTTCTTCTCCAGAGAGGGCCCAGCTCACACCATTGGTCGAGATACAGATCCATGGTGCCAGCTGCCCAAAGGCTTCAGCCACAGCTCGAACTGAAAACTCTGGCATCAGCTGTGTGTATTTGGATAGTAACAAGAAGGTCCCTCTTGGCAGAAAGGGCAAGAAGGGCCAATATAGAATGCTCGGATCCCTTCCCAGTGCCTTAATTCCTTCTGAAAGGGATTAATTTATTTCCTATCCTTTTTTAAGTTGCTGCCCAACATTCAAAGAATTAGTTTGTAAGTTTATTTTGGGATAATTGTATAATATGCTGTTGTCAAATATCAAATATTATAATGACATTGTAGAATAATATCATGTAAGGGTATTATGGTGTCATGGGAGGTTAAGGAAGGCCTAGCCTAAGGACTGGTCTCCATAGGATATGACAAGCTCTAGGCCATGTCAATTCAATGTCAGACTAGCTGCCATTTTTAAATAATTTTATATAAACTTTGTCAGGGATGTAAAAACACAAATCACTTACCTCAGTTCAAGAGTTCAAGTATATTGACTTTTCCACTTACTCTCACCACCTGCCACTTACCCTGAGGTTTGACATTCTGATGGACTTTTCTCAGTCTCTGGATCCATTCTTGTTCATCAGTCTATGTCATTGATTGTATTCCTCAAATGAGTGAGATCATGTGATATTTGTCTTTCTCTGCCTGGCTAATTTCACTTAGCATAATGCTCTCCAAATCCATCCTTGTTGTTACAAATGGTAGGAGCTCCTTCTTTTTTTCCGCGGCGTAGTATTCCATTGTGTAAATGTACCATAGTTTTTTGATCCACTCATCTGCTGATGGGCACTTCGGCTGTTTCCAAATCTTAGCTATGGTAAATTGTGCTGCTATGAACATAGGGGTACATATATCCTTTCTAATTCGCCTTTCTAATTTCTTGGGGTATATTCCTAGAAGTGGGATCACTGGGTCGAATGGGAGCTCCATTTTTAGTTTTTTGAGGAATCTCCATACTGTTCTCCACAGTGGCTGTACTAGTCTACAATCCCACCAGCAGTGCACAAGAGTTCCTTTTTCTCCGCATCCTCGCCAGCACTTGTTGTTTGTTGATTTGTTGATGTAAGCCATTCTGATAGGTGTGAGATGGTACCGCATAGTTGTTTTGATTTGCATCTCTCGGATAATTAGTGACTTTGAGCAAGTTTTCATATGTCTCTGGGCCTTCCTTTTGTCTTCTTTCGTGAAGATTCTATTTAGGTCTGTTGCCCATTTTTTTATTGGATCATTTGTCCTCCTTTTATTGAGTTGGGTGAGTTGCCTGTAGATGCTTGAGATTAAACCTTTATCACTAATAACATTTGCAAATATGTTCTCCCATACAGTGGGTTTTCTTGTTGTTTTGTTGATGGTTTCTTTAGCTGTGCAAAAGCTTTTGATTTTGATGTAGTCCCATTTGTTTATTTTCTCTTTAGCTTCCATTGCCCTCGGAGCAGTATCATCAAAGAAGTTCTTTTGGCATATGTCTGAGATTTTTCTTCCTGTAGATTCCTCTAATATTTTTATGGTTTCCTGTCTTACGTTTAAGTCCTGTATCCATTTTGAGTTTATTTTTGTGTATGGTGTAAGTTGGTGCTCTAGTTTCATTTTTTTGCATGTATCTGTCCAATTTTCCCAACACCATTTATTGAAGAGACTGTCTTGACTCCATTTTATGTTCCTGCCTCCTTTGTCAAATATTAATTGAGCATAGTGGTTTGGGTTGATATCCGGATTCTCTATTCTATTCCATTGATCTATATGTCTGTTCTTGTGCCAGTACCAGGCTGTTTTAAGAACAGTAGCCTTGTAATACAGCTTGAAATCTGGTATGGAAATCCCACCGACTTTGTGCTTCTTTCTCAGGATTGCTGTGGCTATTCGGGGCCTTTTTTTGTTCCAGATGAATTTTTGGAGAGTTCTTTCTAGGTCTGTGAAATATGCCATTGGTATTTTAATGGGGAGTGCATTAAATTTATAGATTGCTTTGGGTAGTATGGACATTTTAATTATGTTGATTCTCCCAATCCACGAACATGGAATGTTCTTCCACCTGTTTACATCTTCCTCTATCTCTTTTTTCAGTGTCCTGTAGTTTTCCACAAATAGATCTTTTACCTCCTTAGTTAAGTTTATTCCTAGGTATCTTAATTTTTTTGGTGTGATGGTAAATGGGATTGCTTTTTTAGTCTCTCTTTCTGTAGGTTCACTATTAGTGTATAGAAATGCCATAGATTTCTTGGCATTAATTTTGTAGCCTGCTACATTGCTGAACTCATTTATTAAATCTACTAACTTTTTTATGGAGTCTTTCGGGTTTTTTATGTACAATATCATGTCATCTGCAAATAAGGATAGCTTAACTTCTTCTTTTCCAATTTGGATGCCTTTTATTTCTTCTTCTTGTCTAATTGCAATGGCTAATACTTCCAGTACTATGTTTAACAGGAGTGGTGAAAGTGGGCAACCCTGTCTTGTTCCTGTTCTTAGGGGAAATGGTTGTAGTTTTTGCCCATTGAGTATGATGTATGCTGTGGGTTTATCATATATGGCTTTTATTATGTTGAGGTATGATCCTTCTATTCCTACCTTATTGAGAGTTTTTATTAAGAAAGGATGTTGGATTTTGTCAAATGCTTTTTCTGCATCAATTGATATGACTATGTGATTTTTATCTCTCAATTTGTTTATGTGATGTATCACATTTATTGATTTGCGGATATTGTACCATCCTTGCATTCCTGGGATAAATCCTACTTGGTCGTGGTGTATGATCTTTCTGATGTACTGCTGGATCCGATTTGCTAGAATTTTATTGAGGATTTTGGCATCTATATTCATGAGGGATATTGGCCTGTAATTCTCTTTCATTGTGTCGTCTTTATCTGGTTTTGGTATTAGGGTGATGCTAGCTTCATAGAAGGAGTTTGGAAGTGTTCCATCCTCTTGAATTTTCTGGAATAGTCTAAGGAGTATAGGTTTTAGTTCTTCCTTGAATGTTCGGTAAAACTCCCCTGTGAAGCCGTCTGGCCCTGGGCTTTTGTTTGCTGGAAGCTTTATGATGGCTGCTTCAATTTCTTCCACAGTTATTGGTCTATTGAGTTGTTTAGATTCTTCTTGATTGAGTTTTGGGAGGTTATATTTTTCTAGAAACATATCCATTTCCTCCAGGTTGTCCAGTTTGTTGGAGTAGAGTTGTTCATAGTATTTTTTAACAATCCTTTGTATTTCAATGGGGTCTGTTGTTATTTCACCTCTTTCATTTCTGATTTTATTTATTAGGGTCCTCTCTCTTTGCTTCTTGGTGAGTCTGGCTAGAGGTTCATCAATCTTGTTTATCCTTTCAAAGAACCAGCTCTTGGTTTCGTTGATCTTCTGTATTGTTTCTTTGGTCTCTATGTCATTTATTTCTGCTCTGATCTTTATTATTTCCTTCCTTCTGCTTACACTAGGCTTTTCTTGTTGCTTTCTTTCTAACTCTTTGAGTTGTTGGGTTAGATAATTTATTGCTGCTGTTCCTAGTTTTTTGTAGTAGGATTGTAGAGCTATGAACTTCCCTCTCAGAACTGCTTTCACTGTGTCCCATAGATTTTGGATTGTTGTGCTATCATTGTCATTTGTTTCCATGATGTTTTCTATCTCTTCCTTAATCTCTCTAGTAACCCAGTCATAGTTTAATAGCATGCTGTTCAGTCTCCATGTGTTCGATTTCTTTGGATTGTTTCTATTGTAGTTGATTTCCAGCTTTATGCCACTGTGATCTGAGAATATACTTGATATGATTTCTATCTTCTTGAATTTGGAGAGACTTTGCCTATGACCCAATACATGGTCTATCTTTGAGAATGACCCATGGGCACTTGAAAAGAATGTATATTCTGTGGCTTTGGGGTGAAATGATCTGAAGATGTCAATTAATTCCATCTGGTCCAGTGAGTCATTGAGAATTGATGTTTCTTTACTGATTTTTTGTTTAGAGGATCTGTCCAATGGTGATAATGGGGTATTAAAGTCTCCTACTATGATTGTATTGCTGTCTATCTCTCCCTTGATGTCCTCTAGGAGTTTTTGTATATATTTGGGTGCTCCTGTATTGGGTGCATATATGTTTACAAGAGTTATTTCTTCTTGTTGAATTGCTCCCTTTAGTATTATGAAGTGGCCTTCTTTATCTCTTGTTATGTCCTTCACTTTGAGATCTAATTTGTCAGATATAAGTATGGCTACCCCAGCTTTTTTTTTATTTCCATTCGCCTGAAGAACTTTTTTCCAACCTTTCATCCTCAGTCTGTGTGCATCTTTTTTTCGGAGGTGGGTTTCTTGTAGACAGCAGATACATGGGTTGTGTTTTCTTATCCAGTCTATTACCCTATGTCTTTTGATTGGAGCATTTAAACCGTTTACATTTAAAGTTATTATTGATAGGTGCTTATATGTTGCCATTTTTGTTCTTTGCCCCTGTGTTCCTTCTTCGCTTCCTATTTCTTTTTACAGCAGATCCTTTAGCATTTCTTGCATTGCTGGTTTGGTGGTGACGAATTCCCTTAGTCCTTTTTTATCTGTGAAGCTCCTGATTTGACCTTCAATTTTGATTGAGAGCCTTGCTGGGTACAGTATTCTAGGATTCAGACCCTTCCTTTGCATGACTTTGTAGATTTCATTCCACTGCCTTCTGGCCTGATAGGTTTCTGTTGAGAGATCACTTGTTAGTCTGATGGGTGTTCCTTTGTAGGTCTAGCACCATTTATTTAAAAAACATTTCTTATCCATGTAAGTTCCTTGCATATTTGTTGATAATCATGGAACCTATGTGTGTATGTTTCTTTCTTTCCTTTGTGTGAGTAGCTGTTTCTATTTCTGAACTCTCCATTCAGTTTCATTGGTCCATAGTTCAATCTCTTTCTAACACAGAACTATCTTATCTTCTGCTATACATCTAGAAATCACTTACTCTGAACCTCAAACTTATTTTTTTCTTTTTTTCAAAATTGTTTTGGCTAGTTCAGTTCCTTTGTTTTTACACACACACTTTAAAATCATCTTGTCAATTTCTACCGAAACAAACAAAAAAAGTCATGCCGAGGTATATAATGATATGGTCTAAGGATCACAACCTCTGGCATAATTGTTTTTCTGTTCCCTTCCTCAGCTCCAGTGCTTCCTCCCAGGTATTCCAAAGACAACAGGCTTTGGCTGGCCTGGCCCCGGATGCTTGTCTTTTCTGAAGGAAACATAGGAAAGAGAATCTGGGCAGAACTTTGTACCTTTTCCGCAGCACTGTTGTTTTTTCTTTTCTAACACCTGATGATGAGGGGAGTTTTCTCAGGTCTCCCTACCAGTCTTTTGGGTAAGCATCATGTGAGTTATTTGAAGAATCTTGGGTAGATGTGAAGTCCACTTGTGTCTATGGTGCCCAGAGACTCTATGCTCTCATTTCTGCCCACACCTAACCTTTAGAAATAGGATAAACATTTTCCTGAATTATTCTGCTCTCTTTCATAACCAGTAGATTCTCTCCCGAGTAAACAAAGGTTCAGATCCCTTTCTTCTGGGAGGCAGCTTTTCTCTTTAGATTTCAGGTCCATTGTTTACTCTGAGACCTCAGCTCTCTAATGAGCTCAACACAGTTTTGAAATTGTTGGTTGTCTGGCATTTTTGCCTGTCTTTCATGTAACATTTGAAGCAAAGCTGTCTCCAGCTTCCTGCATCTTAAGCAGAAGTCACAAACCTCTCTGGTTTCTTCTAGAATATTGCAAAATATTTGAGGAGAATCCCCAACTTTTATTTACATGTAATTTCTTGGATTAACCTGTTTAGATAAATTTATGTGAATCGTGAACAAAAATTATAGTCACAATCACTGTGTCCATAGCCCCATAATATTACTAATGGCAGGAGTCATATTGAGTGTTTTCAATTGTTTTGGTCAATTATGCATGCACAAATATGTGGTTGCCCTTAAATTTCCTATAGACTGTGTTAGAGAATACTACAACTGAGAATTAGTATTAATAGAAACCATATACTTCTTCTCCCACATATTACACATTTGCATATATTGTCTCTAATTGTTATAGCACAAATTTAAGGTAGGGATATGGGTTGATCTACAAATGAGCAAACTCAATCTAAAGATGATTAAATTATATAATCAGGTAAAAGTGGTAGTAAGAGTCAAAATCATAATTTTATTACAGGTACGTGCCACATAATGACCCTTTGGTCAACTATGGATCACATATAGAATATTGCATGGTGTATGGTATATGATTATAATGAAGCCAATTCCTATTTCCTAGTGGCATTGCAACTTTCATGACATCATAGCACAATGTATGACTCATGGGTTTGTGGAGATGCTGGTGTAAACACACCTACTATGCTGCCAGTCATATAAAAGTATAGCACATACAATTAGGCACAGTTAGTAATGCTTGACAATAATAATAAACAACTATGTTACTAGCTTATGTATTTAGCATACTATACATTTTGTCACTTTTTAAAAGTGTATTCCTTCTACTTATTAAAAAATGTTTTCTGTAAAACAATATGCTGTGTTATGCCAGCAGCAACCTCATACATCTCATGTTCGCTTCATCTCTTGAGTGCATCATTTTCTAGTGCTTGATTTAATCTTGTTTTTGTACAGTGCCATGCTGTGCAGGCTTATAGCCTAGGAGCAATAGGCTATAACCACACAGTCTAGGTGTGTAATAGACTATACCCTCTAGGTTTGTAAAAATTCACTCTATGATATTCACACAAGGATGAAATCTGCTAAAGAAACATTTCTCAGATTAAGTGGTGCATGACTATATAAATTGAGTTCCAAAACAAGTCCATTTTTTCTTTCAACATCGAAGTTTATGTAACCTCATATTTCATTGTATGATCATAAGTACATTGACACTTGGAAGGGCCAGTAGATTTCATTATCATTGGCTATATTTAAAACAAAATAAACAACAATAAGAAAAAAAAAGGTGCCATATGTTCTTCTCTAATGTAAAGATCCAAAGGGAAGAGCTGATTGCTACAGTTCTGCAATAATCAGTTTTTATCTTAATGCTCAGTAACTTCTTGTTTATAATAAAGCTTTATCTTTTCAGCATGATATTTACCCTTGGCAGCATTTGTCCTATTTTCCATATTGAAATGTGTCTTAATCCTTAATTTTCAAACTGTTAAAATGTAACAGAAGATTTAATGTAGATTTGGTAATTTTAGCAGTGTAAAAATGAACAGCTAGATAAGTTTTTAGTGACTTGTTGGAGTGCATTTGCCATGAAGGTGATGAATACAGGTTGGGGAAAAGTAGGTTTACAGAGTTTTTATGAAAAATAATATAATAATCCTATATAATAAAAACATATATGCAAATTGACTGAATGGCAAAACAACTGGTCAGTGGGGGGCAGGACTGGTGAGCCAGTGGCACCAGGCCAGTCAAGGCACGTGTCAGTGGGCAGACGGAGAGGACGGAGGTGGGGGGGGGAAGGGACAGCCATAACCAGCTGCAGCAGAGAGATGATTGAGGGGATTGAGTGGGGCTGGTGCTGTCCCCTGATAGTGTTTGTTTGGGACTATTCTGTGAGGAGAAAGGGGCTGTTCTGTGAAAATAGGCTTGCTTCAAATGTCTCCCTCTATAGAGGGAGGCCAGACTGTAGTCAGGCCTGCTAAGCATGGCTAAGCCATCAGTCAGACATCCCCTGAGGACCTTTCTCCCGCATCTCTCCCCCAAGTGCACGAATTTTTGTGCACCGGGCCTCTAGTTAATAAATAATAATATAGGAATAAACTCTGTTTCATATACTCATAATTGTAAACCTAATTTTCTCCCACCCTGTATTAAACTGTAGGTTCCTCACTAACTCATTCCTTGGCCTAATTTTATATTTGTAATATTGCACTTTTAAAAGTTGTATAAATTTGAGGCATTTACAAAACTGATTCCCTCATTCCTGAGCATAATTTTTAATCTTTCAGAGTTTGAGGTATTTTGTTATCAGTATGAATGAGATACATTTGAGACATGGTCTTATTTGATTTCTGCTTGTCATTAAGTCACCAAGGAATCAGAATGCCTTTTAATTAAAAGGAAACAGTTTTCCAAAAGCTATTATTTGCAACAACAAAGCACGTATGAAAAATAACTTTTGCAAATAGATGCAAAGATACCTTTAAATAATTACCTATCTTTGTCTTGTATTGAAAGCTTTTATGGCAACAATTAAGTAAAACACCAAGAAATATTCAGATATATTGCTTTTGAGACAATATAAGGAATGAGGCCAAGAAAATCATGTCAACGTAGAAAAATGAAAAACATCAGTGAGCTTTTTAAAAAATGTTTTAGTTTTCTGAGCAAACATGAATACAATAAAATATTTTTTAGGTTTCACCTTTGCTAAAGGCTTTTTTTATGACTTATAATTTTGGGGAAATATATTGTGCAATTGATCAAAACCAAATACAAAGGTAATTGTGGAACATTACATTAGGTAATTCTTCAGAGGAACATTTCTGACAATTTAAAAGACATTTATGATGTACTACACACCTCAATATACTGCTTTGTTTGCAAGTGCAATTCATATTTGAATATAAATTAAAAATGTCCTGTGTCAGATAAAAATCACCAACCTAAATTTCACATGCTGAGTAAAAATTGTCTGTTTTGAAAGTCAAAAATCACTATACCTACTATACATTTTCAATCATGAGTTCTCTCCATTTGGAAGATGATTGGCTCTAAATTTTAATGATTTTGACCATATTAACATGATTCTTATGAATTATTAAGCAAACATGCTATTCTAGGTATATGTATGCAAAAACCATGATAACATTCATCATATTCTTGGACTTTTAGGTGAAAATGTAGAAAATAAAATAGTCATAGAAAACAAACTTTCTGAATTAAAAATAATTACTTTTTATCTCATTTTGTACTACCAATAGGTCTGTATGTGGTAGAAAATGAGAGGACTTTGAAGGGGTGGTTGGATTAGTACAGCTTGGAATTTTATGACTTCACTTAGAATTTACTTTATTCAAAGAATTCAGTAAACAGGATTGCATCTTATATTTTTAATGACAGTGTAAGTAGTAATGACTAATATATCATTGATGATGAATTACAACTAAATTACAACTAAAAAAACATATTAATGCATTTTATTTGCCTGATAGAGGTGTGTGTGTGTGTGTGTGTGTGTGTGTGTGTGTGTGTATGTGTGTGTGTGTGGTACCTCTCAGTCACCCAAATAGGAGTCTTTGTCTTGTTGACTCTTCCAAGTTAGCTCCTCCAGCTCAGCTATCAATAATGTCTGACTAAATAAGTTAATTTCTAGGTTTTTTTTAATATTTGAGTCTTAGATTTGTCAAAAGTTGTGTCCAAAGTTTAAAATTATTTTTTGTAACAATATAGAGCCTACAAAATCATAGCTCTATGGTGATTTAAAAAAATGGTGGTAGATGTATTTTTATGAAGCTATGTATTTTCTATTTGAACAATGATTGTTTTTTAGTTATCATGATAGTGTTTGCTTGGGACTATTCTGTGAGGAGAAAGGGGTTGTTCTGTGAAAATAGGCATGCTTCAAATGTCTCTATAAAAAGAAAATACATTAAATGGAAACCCTAAACTAAAAAATAAGTAGAGTACCCTTTCATAACAGGTTAAGAACATAGTCTATTGTCACAATAAGAAAACCCTTCATGGTTTCTCAAAGCATAAGTTATGAAAAGAGCTAAGGAAAAAAAATCTTTGTAGGTCTACATATAGTGGGCTAATATTGCAGCCTGCTGGTGTTTCAACCTACTGGTGCATGTTGGACACAGGCTTTCTTACTTTAACATTCATCCTTCCCACTGAGGTGCTGGCTATTGCAGCAGAGGTGAAATAAGAAAAGAAAAGAAAAAAGTAGTCAGTGTTGAACATCAAATCTGTTCTATTGCTCCTAGTGCACTAGGCTGACAATTTTCTATGTAGACCTAATAAATCTTGAATGTTATATCATACAGGGAATTATATGAATAAAATTTACCTCTCTCACCTTTGTAATAAATACTTTGGCTAGCTTTGGTCCCTAGATCCTGTGCGGTAGCATCTAAATCCTGGAAATTCCATGAGTGATAGGAATATCTTTGTTATTCATGGTGGGTTCCTTGAACTATACCTGACAGTTTATGCTAATGAGGTGATTCATGGTGGGCCCTTAGATAGTTTATGCTAACAAAGTGACTCAGGATGAGAACTGGCCATGCTGAGAGGAACTACTGTGTGATTAGACAGTTGAGGCTTTGAGCCATGTGCTATCTACCTGTTCTATCTGGGCAGGAGTCAGGGGCTAGAGACTGAGTTCAGCCAAGTGGCATATAGTTTAATTAATTATACCTACACTAGGGGCCCGGTACATGAAATTTTTGCACTGGGGATGGGTGATCCCTCAGCCCAACCTGCCCCCTCACACACACTGGGAGCCCTCTGGCCAAGGCTTTAGGCCTTGGGCACCCTGCCATTGCCCTGCAATGGGGCAGATGGCTGGCTCCATCCCCCCCCTGGTCAGGGCCTTAGCCCCAGCCAGCTTGCTCCTGGCTAGCAAGGGCCTCAGCCTCGCCTGCCCAGGTCCCCCAGGCTGGAGCTGCCTCAGCCATGCCCCAATGCTCCTGATGGGCTGATGGGCGTGGCCGGTGGGCGTGGCTTGTGGGTATAACAAAGGTATGGTCAAATTTGCATATTATTCATTA
Organism: Antrozous pallidus; assembly: GCA_027563665.1. Taxonomy (NCBI): domain Eukaryota; kingdom Metazoa; phylum Chordata; class Mammalia; order Chiroptera; family Vespertilionidae; genus Antrozous; species Antrozous pallidus. Next base: position 29,456,100 of record CM050514.1, on the reverse strand, counting down.
TTCTTTTATTAGATAGGATAATGAAACCCAAATAAAATCCCTGGACACTGAGGTTGGGGTGAGTTTCCCTGGTTGGCAATACTCTGTGTAGCATCATATATTACTGTGCCAGGTGGGTAATGTGCTCTGGGGTCAATGAAAGTTTCATTTTCGGAACCCTCTCAGACTATGCATCTCCCCTTTGTCTGGTTTTGATTTCTATCTTTTCAATGATAAAACTGTAATCATAAATATAATACTTTGCTGAGTTGTGTGAGTCTTTCAGGTGAATTATCAGACCCGAGAGGGAAATGAAAACCTTGCATTTGCAGCCAGCTGGTCAGAATGAAGGTGGTCTGGGCACTCCCAAACTTGCACCCGATGTTTGAAATAAGGCCTGTCTTAGAGAGGATTGTGTCCTTTACCTTTGCCTGACTTTGGGTAGCTAGTGTGAGGATTCCTTGCATGCTCTAAATCCAATCTTGACTTAATAATGAAAACTTCTGAGCAAATATATACTCAACAATACAGACATTTGGATAGTCTGTAAAACTAAATTAATTCCTTTAATTAAAAAAATATAATAAAATTATAATATAAATCATACTTTATTCATAGGCCTTAAATTAGATGTCAGAACAATGAGTGTTATAGCAACATATTTTCCTCCATATATGATTCAGAAACTTCATTAAATCCAGACTGTCATCATTGGCTAGCTGTTGGTGACTATTAATATCGGAGGAACAGATGCATCCTTTCTTTTGGCAGAAAACTGATAAAAATGCATAAAGAGTGTATTTGAAATTAAGTGCTAACAGTTTACAGCTTCTAGAAAATATAGATATTAATAGAGAAGATAAGAATATATAAACATAGCATTTTCTATTTAAAAGGCAGCAATAGTACAGCATAAATTTATATACATGAGTTTGAAATTAGCAAGCAAATAATAAAGAAATTCTTAAATAGCTTTGGGTGTTTGGTAAAGTGAAGGCGAGTGAATCAATGTAATGGACAGCACTTACAGCTTAGTGAATATACTAGATGTTGAGGTTTTATAAATAGGTCCCTCCTTCTGCCTTCCCATCATTATTAAGAGTGAAGCCCCGTGAAGCATCTCTGTAGGTTTAGTAATAGTGGATAATGCAAAACTCCGTGGGATGATCATTAGGAAATGTAAAATGGAGCTATTCTAAAGAGACCTTTATAAATTACTGTGGTATAATCACTATCTAGCTCCTAAATCCATCTTCTCAGTGAAAGTGAATTGGAAATGATGATGAATTTAGCATAGCGAGAAGGCTTAGTAGATAATGGTGACAGAAAAGAATTGCCCGAGCACATGAGGAAATAGCAGAATCCGGGAATATGGTACTGAATTTTAGATATGAGATTCTAAAATAACAATTAAAAATGTTTCAATGAGGATGTGCTTTATCTCAGGGTACAATAATAGTACACGTAGGTTGGTTTACCAAAATATTTACATGGAAGACTTTAACAATCTTCTGATTACCAAATGACACTTGTAACTGTGCAAAATAATAATTTATCCTCTGTCTTGAATATGACATCACCACTATTACAGGCAGCTTAGTGAATAGTTATATTTTGATTCCATTACTACCTATTACTTGATATTTTCTTTCCTAATTTTACTCAGAGATAGAATAGGATTTAGAGGTTTTGGTTCACATAGTGTCACCCTGTGGGCACTTTTTCTGCATGTGGTTGACATGGGAACAGTTGGAGGTTCTGCTTGACCTGTGATGAAGGAAGAATAACCTCTTCCCATCATCTTCCCAACCTTCAGTATTTTCATGAAAGCATCTTCCCAACCTTCAGTATTTTCATGAAGGTATAATCCTTCAAGTTTTGTTTTTGCAATTAGGAAGAGAAAAATGTAGGCTAATCTTATAGTGTGGACTGAAGTAACCAATCCTGAAATTGCCTACCATGTGATATCTTGTTATATAGTTGTTTATGCAAGTAATCTGCTGTTTTCTAGCTAACATCGTAAATGATATAACCTTTTCATGTTCAATGCAGATTTTCTCAATATTTAATGTTTTTAAAGTCATATGGATTCTAGATCCTGATTGTATTATCAGGGTTTTCTGAAGACACAGACCAGAAACCTAATCATCTGCCACCTGCATCCTGGAGGTCTAGAAAAGCTGGAGTTGTAATTCTAGTCCACATCTGAAGGCCTGAGAGTCAAGGAAGACAATGTATAAGTCCCAGTCCAAGTCCAAAGGCCTGAGGACCAGGAGTACTAATTCCCTGGGCAGGAGAAGGTGGATGTCTTAACTCAAGCAGACAGCAAATCTACCCTTCCTTTGCTTTTTTGTTTTATTTGGACCCTCAACAGATTGGATGAAGTCCAGCTACATTAGGGAAGGAAATCATCTATTCTTAGTCTACCAATTCAAATGCTAAATCTCTCACAGACACACCCAGAAATGATGTTTTACCAACTATCTGAGCACCCCTTAGCTCAGTCACATTAACACAAAAAATTAACCATTACTCTGATTATTGTACTCCAGAGTCACACGGATTATTAATTTCCATCATGAAATGTGGTACCCAACATTGAAGAATATACACTAGGACTTATCCAGCACTGCTTGATTTTTTCCTAGTGCTCTATAAAATTACATTATCAATCTAGCCAACTCTAATAAGCTGTTTGCTACTATATAATGTAGTTTTGAAGTAAAAAATAAACATAAACAATAACTCATCAAGTCTTCATTATGCAATCTGCTGTAAGACTAGATTTTTGTTATTCTATATGTTGTTTCAAACAAGTTCATAACACTTGAATGGATTTTCTCTGAAATAAATAAAACCATACAAAGGTCAACTAAAGGTGAACTAATTTTTTGTCAAACATAAATTCTTAAGAAGTAACAATTTATGATAAATTATTTCAGACTTTTTCACTGTATTTCTTTTTAATAAGTCCTTTAATGGTATATATTTTTTGCAACTTGCTATTTTTTACTTCCAGTATGTTCTGACAAAATTTCTATATTAATGATTGCCATTGATAGATCTAGATATGTTTTCAATTGCTGCCTAGTATACCATAAAAATGTTTCCTCATACATTTAACTACTTTGTTGCTGTTAGATATATTTTTTTCATTTTTGCTATTACAGTGAAGCATTGTATACCTGAATGGATATTTATAATAGATATTTAAAAGAGAAATAATTGGGTCAAAGAATTTGTGATTTAAAATTTTAAATATTGTATTGGTTTTAGTTCAGTAAGAAAACACAGCCACTGCAAGCATTATGGAAATAGGGTCTTCATTACAACCTATATGAATGTGGGTTGGAATTTTATTTTATAGTTAGTTGAGATTTGTTCTTCAGGAAGGCGAAATAGCAATTTGATGAATAATATATGTAGACAATAATTTAGGGTGACTGAAAAACAGAACTATGACTGATATATTAAAATTGACAGAAATTATGAGGATATATCAGAAATTTTGCAATGGCTAGTTGTGGTTAAAAGATCGATTTTGAGCAATAGATTATATAAGGATATATTAGGATATGTTAGGTGCATTAATAATGAACAAAAACACAGGACCTGGAATACAGTTTGGATGAAGCATTGCTCATTTAGAGAGAAATAATCCTATATAATAAGAGAGGAATATGCCAATTATCTATTACACTCTGAGGCATAATGACTGATCACATAACGATCGGATCATGGATCAGCATGAGGGTGGGGCAGTGAGCTATAAGCTGGAGGCAGAGACCTACTGGAGGTGGCAGGGCAGTAAGCTATGAGGGAGGGAGCAGGGGAGCTCCAGGAGGTTGGGGCAGCAGGCACAGATTTCCAGCAGGGTGGGCAGAGAGCTATGGACAGCATAGAGCTACAGGAGGTGTAGGAAGGTGGACAGCTGAGGCAAGCAGCAGCAAGTTACTCATGTACGGATTCCTGTGCAGGGCTACTAGTACAATATAAAGCTTAGGATGAGCTCATATTGTGAAGGATGTGGGAGAAAGCTAGTTGTATTTGCAGGCTGAAGAATGGATGGTAGCAATGGATATGAACAGGCTGAAGCTAATTTGAGATCACTGAGGTAGAATCTACAGTTTAGTATGTGAAAGGACTTAAGAGTGTTTAAAGGAAGAGTCACAATTTTCTGTGGCTCTACTGATGGAAATCTACAGTTTAGTATGTGAAAGGACTTTAAGGAAGAGTCACAATTTTCTATACATCTACCACTATTTGCCACAGCCAATAGTGGTTTGCCTGGAACTGACCATCTTAAAAGATTATAAACCATTGCCTTCTGTTTATAAGTCCATAAACACTATTAAAATAGCTGAAACAGAAACCAAATGAGAAATAAGGGTTAAGAACTTTATCTGTTGTCCAGACATCTGTATCCTCAGCAAGCTGTCAAAAGAAATGCTGTCTTGGAAGCCAAAGTCACTCAGGGGGCTAATCAGCTTAAACACACGACAAAAGCCAGAGACAATTTCAAAGTGCTAACAACCTTAACTAACAGTGCTGCCTGCCAAGGCTACACACATCACTGCCAAAATAAAAAAGAATGCATTCCTCTGTTGAGTTTTTCCCCCCTTTGTTTTTTTTCCCGCTTTTTCAACTATCCTTGGAGAAGACAGTAGTAGAGAGGAACTTGAGAACACTCCATCTGGTGAGAGAGTCTAGGTTCACAGGCGTTGGCTGGTTTGGGTACCAAGGACAGGTAGTTAAAAGGCAAGTCAATGAATGTTTGGGAATATAGTGCTGTTTCAAAAAGGTTTCCCAGCCCCATACCACGCTTCCGGTTTGTCTTCTTTTCCATTTCTGGCAGTGTGAGGACTTAAATGACTGTTCAAAAGTCATTTAAGAATCACTATTCTTTCTGACACCTGCTCGCGCTGATGTTCATATTAAAAACTCATAAAGGTTGTGTGTGTGGCTGTATTTCACTCTTATCTTTCCCTATCAGGTTTTAATGGGAAACTGGTAAAGAGCAAGGATGAATTAAAGTGTGCATGAGCCATTACTCTGGGGCTATTATTCCCCTGTCTTCTTGTCACTCTGTTCACTGGCATCACTGGTTAGATTTCACTTCATTTCCTGTACTTTTCAATTGACAGGAACAATGAAGTCATGACACTGTAATCTTGATTTTTCTGAACATGACATTTTGTGTTGATAACTTTATTAGGTGCTTTAATAGCAACACTTCATAATGGAGGTGTCCAGGTTCGTCTTACATCTTTGGTCTTCTCAAAAGTCTCAGTTTGTCCATTTAATAATTAAAAATGTGATTTCGTGAGATCTTTCTGCTCTTTTTAATTTAAAATTATCTTGAGATTAGTCTTTGTTCATTTATATATAGGTTTGTGGAACATGTTTCCATTTTGTAGTTCAAATACATATTCTTCTTAGTTTGCTGCCAGAATGTAGTCAATAGTGGTATTATGTTGTGCACTATGATTTTATTGAAAGAAATTTTATGGATAAAATAGGCAGTTTTAAGAATAAAAAGGGTCCATGGGGAGGAAGTTATAGATGAGGGCTTGCAGCTGCCAAAAGGCATACATTCACTAGAGAAAAAAGAAAGGTGCCACAGGAACCTGCAAAGAAAGACATCCATTCACAGGAGATAAGGAAATGCCACAGTGTATGGGGAGAAAGATGAAAAAACTTTCACAGAAGATAGAGAAATGCCTACAAATAGGAGAAAGAGGAAAACATATTTTTACAGGAGATAGAGAATTCTACTCTGAAGGGGGAGAAAATGAGGGGTTTGGGTGTTGAAGTTGATATTCTGCAAAAAAGTGACCAATTAGAAGGGAATATCAAGAGACAAAGAACTACAGTCTTTATAAACCTTAGCAAAAAGGATCTTAGTGGGTTACCCCCTGGAAAACCCCTCACTATGTGGGAGTCTGTATTTGCTTCCAATACATTTCTGCCTTTTTTATCTACCACCTTTTGTCCATGTTTTCATTCTTTGAATCCATCTGGACAAGAATCCAGGAAAGTAATCACCCATGCATCCTGCTCAGGAAAACCCCCCTGACTCATTATGAACACCATTCACTCATTTGGTATCTTCTATTTATTTAAATAGTATTTATTTAGCTCCCACTATGTGCCATGTACCACTGTAGGCAATAGAAATTCCATAGCAAATAAAACAGACAAAAAATAATAATTCTTTCTTTCATGGATCTTAGTTTTTAGAGAGAAAGAGAGACAATCAGTGTTGTAAGTATTGTGAAAGGGGTGTAGTGAGTCACAGGAAAAGTCAGAGAAGGACTATAGTTTTTAAAAAGGAGGTCATGAGAAAGTCTTATTGGGAAAGTTAAATTTGAGCAAAAATCTCACAGTTGGAAGATCAAGCCATATGATCACAAGTTAAGATCAAAGGATGCAAGAGCATACAATGGAGTAAAGAAACTCCAGTCTAGAGGGAGCAGCACATTTGAAGGCTCTGAGAGGGAACAATGTATTCAGAGGACAGCAGAGAGACCATTAGAACTCTACAGAGTGAAGGAGGGAAGAGGTAGATGATAGGAGAAAGATAAAAGGGAACAGGAGAAGGCAGGGAACAGACTGAGTAGACATTTTCAGAATTTTGGCATTTATTCTGAAAGAAAAGACATTGGGAGTGTTTAAGCCAGAGGATTTACATGATCAGACTTATGTTTGAAGAGATCATTTGTTCTGGCTTTTGAGCTGACAATGGATTTGGATTTTCAATAGAGAATATGAGGAGAGCAATTAGAAGGATCTCTGTGCTCTCTTTCCAATATGTGATTTCTTCTGAGTGCCCAGAATTAAGCTAGCTCTAATATTTTCGGATATGTCATAAAATTTGAATGTATATTTTATTCAAAAGGGGGTCTAGCAAAGCAACTTAGTACTTGCAATCAGAAAGCCAGTGATCCTATCTAATAAAAGAGTAATATGCAGATTGACCATCACTTCAACACACAAGAAGGCTGCTCCCATGTGGTCAAAGATCCTTCCCCCATGTGGACCCAAGATGGCCACCAAAGATGGCCAGCAGGGGAGGGCAGTTGGGAGGGACCAGGCCTGCAAGGGAGGGCAGTAGTGGGTAATCAGGTCAGCAGGGAGGGCAGTTGGGAAGGATCATGCCTGCAAGGGAGTGCAGTTGGGGGTGATCAAGCCTGCAGGGGAGGGCAATTAGGGGTGACCAGGCTGGCAGGCAGAAGCAGTTAGGGGCAATCAGGAAGGCAGGCAGGCAAGCAGTTGGGAGTCAGCAGTCGTGGTTTGTGACAGGGATGTCTGATTGCCTGTTTAGACCTGATCCCAGAGGCCCTTTGTCAGCAACCACACCTGGTCAAGCAGTAGGTAGCAGGTGGAAGTGGGTGGAGCACTAACAGACTTCTCTGCCCCAGCTCCACCCATACCCTGCCCTGCGCCCAGTGGGCTCGGGCCTAAATAGGTGGTGAGACATCTTTTGAGGGTTCCTAAATTGGAGAGGGTGTAGGCTGGGCTGAGTGACACCTCAACCCTCCCCCTCTCCCATGCGTGAATTTGGTGCACTGGCCTCTAGTGTAATTATAAAAGCTGTTCTTTTCACTTTGGGCAAGTTAACTAACTTCTCTCAGTCTGGATTTCTCTGGAAACATTTTCCATTTTAAGACTATATTATAGAAATTAAATGAGATAATACATGTAAAATTGTTTGCATGGTACCTGCAAATAATAGGCACTCATTAAATGTTCACTAATGTTGCTGGTGGTTTTTATTATTATGTTTTCATATCAGCACTTATGAATGTTATATAAGGATAAGTAGTATACTAATAGCATTGTATTTTTGCTAATTATTGAAAAGGAAATCATGGGCCTCAATTTTAGTCAGTTATGTAAAGAAAATATTTTTTCCCTTTAAGGTTATTGAAAGACACAAAGGAATCTTCTTGGATAGAAGTTTCAAGAGCAGGATAGATTCTTATCTGTCAATTGGGGACCATCCACCATTCTTGAAGCTCAAATTACCAGACTGGATTTACAAAGCTCTTTACTATTGGATGAGAGAGAGGATAATAACCTTAGTCAAGGGCCACTCAATGTCAATTTCACTTACTTAGCACTCTCCAAGGACCACAACCGGATGTTAGAGTGAAAACAGCTGCTTAGACTTGGAAATAGTTTTCTATATATTAATGTGGCTTAAACATATGACAGTTTAGGATCTCTTCCCACCTGATAACATTAGTGAGAAATAAGGTTTAAATTCAAATGTTCTGTGTTATAAGCAAGTTGTAGGGGGCAAATAAATCTAGCTGAATAATAGACAGGTTTAAAAATTTGCAACTATATAAAGATTATTAGGCAATATTATTCTGTCATTCCAATTTGTGGATTTAGAAAAGGCATAGACAATTACTGGAGGCCCGGTACATGAAATTCATGCATGGGGGAGGGTGTCCCTCAGCCTGGTCTGCACCCTCTCCTATCTGGGACCTCTTGAGGGATGTCTGACTGCCTGGTGGGATTGGGCCTAAACAGGCAGTCGGACATCCTTCTCACATTCCACAACTGCTGGCTCCCAACTGCTTGCCTACCTGCGTTCCTAATTGCCCCAACTGCTTCTGCCTGCCAGCCTGATCACCCTCTAATCACTCCCCTGCCAGCCTGATTGATGCCTAACTGTTTCCCTGCCAGCCTGTTTGCCCTCCCTGCAGGCCTGGTTACCCCTAACTGTCCTCCCCTGCAGGTCTGGTCATCCCTACCTGCCCTCTCCTGCAGGCCTGGGTTCCTCCCAACTGCCTTCCCATCTGGCCTGATCACCCACAACTGCCTTCCCTTGCAGGTCTGGTCTCTCCCCACTGCCCTCTCCTGCTGGCCATCTTGTGGTGGCCATACTGTGTCCACATGGGGGCAGAATCTTTGACCACATGGGGGCAGCCATCTTGTATGTTGGAGTGATGGTCAATCTGCATATTACTCTTTTATTTGAAAGGATAAGGAAAGGAGGAAGAAGCTTATGGAGTTTAAATACAGTGCATGCTACAAGTCAGAAGTACTTGTATTCAAAAGTAAATTACTAGAGAAACCCACGGCATTAAATAAATATTTAAAAAAATTATTTTGTGCCCCTTTGGTTGAGAGCACTAATTCACAAGATGCCCATTTGGGGAACTAAAATCACATTCTCTTTTACAGTTGTATTTGGCACTAGAGAATTAAGAAGCTAAATAAGCCCGGCTGGTGTGGCTCAGTGGTTGAGCATTGACCCATGAACCAGGAGGTCACATTTTGATTCCTGATCAGGTCACATGACTGGGTGGTAGGCTTGATTCCTGGTAGGGGGCATGCAAGAGGCATCAGATCCATGTTTCTCTCTCATCAATGTTTCTCTCTCTCTATCCTTTTCTCTTCCTCTCTCTGAAATAAACAAAAAAAATTAATAAAATAAGCTAACACAAGACTTAGGAAAAAATCTGGGAACTATTTTTCTTTTTACAGGATTTGCTTAGGTTAAAGGCTTCATGGGAAAAAATAGAACATAATTCTGGGCAGGCATAATACCAGATTCTCCAACAAATTACTTTAGAACAGGTGGTTCAAGCTTAGTTTTTCAACAAGCTATTATTTTATAGATGAACTGACCTACCAATCTGTGTTGTTATTTTTAAATTTAGTAAAAAGTATAGCTGTTGTTGAAACTTGACATGAAATTTGAAAATATCTGAGTTGTAGTGTTTCCTGGATTGTATTGATTAGATAAAAAGTATGTTTCAAGCTTATCACATATATTGCCTTGGGAATATAAAGAATAAGTTAGGGGCTCTGCCCATAAGCAGTTTACCATGTAGAAGAGAGACAGATATAAATAAGAATCAATTCAGAGTATTAAGTGCTAAAGTAGAGGTTTGAGGAAAAACTTTGTGATCATGCAGATGAAGAGGCTACAGCAAGTAACTCTTTTTTGGTAAGTCAGAACAAAATTACAAAATTTCTACTTGTACCATTCTATGAGTTTGTACTTCATTCTTTAGGCAAGCAGAGACAAGAGAGGAATTTTCTGAAAGGTAACAAAAATGCTATTTATCTTTTAAAAATATAGCTCAGTTGACCTATGAACCAGAAGGTTACAGTCAGGGCACATGCCCAGGTTGCAGGCTCAGTCCACAGTATGGGGTATGCAGAAGGCAGCCCATCAATGATTTTCTCTCATTATTGATGTTTCTATCTCTCTCCCCTTCACCTATCCTCTCTGAAATAAATTATATATATATATAGACTTGGAGTTCTAACTTACACATCATTAAAGAAAAGTGTAAGAAAAAAAGAGAGCACTAGTTTTGAGTCAAATGTCCTAGAAGTACATAAGGTTTTGATATAAATTGCTTACTTTGAATATAAATGATCTAACCTCTGTGAGTCTATTCTTTTAGCTGTACTTGCAAAATATATCTCCTCATTTAAAGATTCTTGCTATAAGGATCAAACTAAATACATGTTAAATTGGTCAAAATACAAAGTCCCCTGAAATCTCAGTGGGAGATAGCTAGCACAGGTGGGTGGGAGCTTTGCTCTACACAGTCATTGCAGAATCATGTTTCCATTAACTATGTCATCTTGTGGATAAACCTTTTGGTAGGTGTAGGAGGGAGCTTCTAAATTGTCCTTCTGGGATCCCCATTTTCTGATATCAATGGTCTCATGAAATCCCCTCCTCTTGATCAACTTGTCTCTAACCAGTAGGCTGTGGCAATGTGGAAGGCATGCCACACTTAGTTTTGAGTTACAAAAAGTTGTGGTTTCTATTGTACCATTGAGCTCACTCTTACTGGCTTTGACAAAGCAAGCTAACATGTTGAGAGATCCTTATAGTAAGGAACTGTACGTAGCCTCTAGCCAATGGCCAGCTAAGAACTGAAGTCTCATTTCAGCAATCATAAAGAAACTGTATCTTGCTAATAACCACTTAAGTGGGATTATTGGTAGACCCGCAGAGCTTTAAATTGAGATTCCCAGCAGCAGTTGACATCTTTATTGCAACCTTGTAAAACACTCTGGAACAAAAGACCCAGTTTCAGGGGGATTCCTGACCCCCAGAGACCAGGGAATAAATAAACGTGTGTTGTTTAATGCTACTAAGCTTTGGGATTATTTTTTATGCAGCAACAGATAACTGATACAATATTACTGAAATTATGGAAACATTAGGTTCTAGAATTTAAATATTTTCTCCTGGAAATTAGGAAGATCATGTCTACTGAAAGCCCATTTCTGGAACTAGTCACAAAGACCTATCTAAAGGCAAAAAGGCAAGGAAATGTAGAGGATCCCATATAATGTCTATTGTGCAATGCTCTGTCACAGACAACAGAAAAACTCCATACATATTGATATTTTTAAAATTTTATCTTTATATTGAAAAGCTTACAGACATCTCTGTTTTCTCCATTGACTCCTTCTAGCCCACACCAGCCCACTGCCCAATCTTAACATAATATGTAACAATTAAAATAGCAACTTGATACAATCACTAGACTATAATCTATCTCCTTTATTTTCACCAACATCATAAAGTTAATCTATTGAAATGTTTGCCACTATCTGAATATGATATTTAAAGTATCTCTGTTTATTAACAAACTACTATTTAAATTTTATTCTCTCATAACACTATTTTTGGGTAACTATGTTTTATATAAAACTATGTGTATTCACTTTATAGATATTGAACAAACCTGGAGGGGTTAAAGATCTTGCTCAGATATCAGAGCCAGAATGGAGCTAGAAACTTAGGTCCTCTTCCTAAAACTCCTGTACTTTCTTCTTTATGAAGGATACATTTGCTGGTGATTTTAAAGTGATAGATTAGAAAGTGAGATCTTCTAAACAGGATGTATGCTTGCCAAAAAAAGCTAGGATGCTGAATATTAAAACTGCTAACTTGGATGTGTGGTGTGACAGATGCTGTAAAATGATGCCTAATAATATTGACTCTATAGTCAAATGTGCATTTTTAACAGTGGCAGGGCTACAATAATCCATGCTTTAAAAATAGAATTAAGAAAACTATATATAGCTCATGGTACATTGCTTGTAAGGATAATTCTTGGACTTTACTGCTGCAACAGACTATCTTGTTATGAGACCTTTGTCTCCACACTTGAATAATCTGTACCTCAGACAACCCAGATGGAATGATGGGGAAGAAGCCAGAACTCACTGAAATTCAGACTTTGCTTTTGGACTGTGATTTCCTAAGTAAATGAATTATAAAATAATGTTGAAAAGAGTGTGCTTTTGAAATATTCTGACAAGACTCATCTTGACCCATGTTAAAGAAAAATTAACATTAAATTAAAATCTACCTATCAATCATCTATCTATCTACATATTATCTACCTATTATCTATCTATCATCTATCTATCTATCTATCTATCTATCTATCTATCTATCTATCTATCTATCTATCTATCTATGTATCTATCTATCTATCTATCATCTATCTATCTATATCTATCTATCATCTGTCATGGGTATATTGATTGAGAGAGAGAGAGGAAGAGATAGAATGATGTGAATTCTACTAGTACATGGCAATAATGTGAATACAATGGCAAATGTAATATAGAAATAATGTGACATTTTTTGAGTTCCTTAGTGAGACAAGTGTTTAAACTTTATTTTGGGGAAGACTGGGAGTTTGATCTCTCACTATGGTGTGTGCTGACCAGGGAGCACACCAGGCCTAGGGACCCTACCCATGCATAAATTTTGTGCACTGGGCCTCCAGTTAATCATAAAGAAAAATATTTTCTAACAACTGAAAAAAGGAACAAGTAAACCTTAGAGAAAGAAGGAACCCTATCATTTTCATAATACAACTTTAAGAGAATTTGTCACTTACATGTCATACAGATGAAAGGACAAACACATTTCCAGTGTAGAAAAGCCCGTCATCAACCAGCACATGGCATTAAGTCTTGCTTCTGTTATATTTCTCACACTGTACTAGAAACACAGGAATGTCTAGTTAGTATAATTAGAGAAAAACTGTTGATGGCATTGGAAATTCAAATCACATACATTCCAGGCCTAGACATATACTGACAGTGAAATCCTAGATTGGACAAAAATAGTAATAGCACCTACATTTTGAATTACATGACTCAAACCAGGGATTCTGTGGGTAAAAATGCAGAAGGTAACTTTGTCCTCACAAAAGGCTCCTCTTTGGATGAAAGTTCCAAAGTCAGCTGATCTGGAAATGGGATGCTGGTGGTGGCTCAGGAATATTTCAAGAGTTTCTGAGAGATGACAATATACTAGTTTAAAGTAACAAGACAGTAGAATTCCTAAATCAGCAAAACAATTCTGCTCCATTTTCTTGTCATGGGAAGAACCACTCTAGATCAAGCCACAGTAGCTCTCCTTTTTTCTACTCTGCCTACAGCCACATTATACTCTACATTATAATAAGTTAAACTTTGAAAATGAAAATCTGACTATGCCATTCCCCTGCCTCTCAGGAGGTAAATTGAACCCCATTGTCATGGCTTAATGCACTGCTTGGTTTCTTCTTACGATTTTCTCCATTTTCATCGGTGTCTCTTCCCCTTCCCTTTGCAAATACTCTGACTTCTCGGACTTCCATAGTTTCCCTTAGCCTTTTCTCTTCCACCGGAAACATTTTATTCTCTTGTGCAACGCAAGGTGAATCCTTCTTCTGGCCTCCATAGGAACACTATCTTTTAAAAAAATCTCTCATTTTAACACTTGCAAATACTTGCCATAGATGTGATGAGAACTTTTTGTATATTTATGCTTTGAAATATGCTGGCAAGACTCAGTCTTATCCTACATTAAAAATTAAAATTAAGAGCATATTAATTAATTATTGATTACTAATTAGACATCAATTAATTAATTGGATTAACATTTCTAGTTCTATTGATTCTAAGCTCTTATGAGAACTCTGTCTCTACAATTTACCCAATGTTACTAAAAATTTTGATTGAAAAATAAATTGGAGAATGAATAGAACCATATGTAATACAGAAAGCTTGAATAAAATTCTGATCGGATCATAGAACAGTGCTTATACAGGTGGTTCAATAAACATATAGTTGGGAAAATCCTCTTTTTAAAAATATGTTTTTATTGATTTCAGAGAAGAAGGGAGAAGAGAGAGAGATAGAAACATTGACAATAAGAAAGAAGCATTGATCGGTTGCCTCCTGCACGTCCCCTCCTGGGGATCTATCCCATAACCTGGGCACATGCCCTTGACAGGAATCAAACCCGGGACCCTTCAGTCCAAGGGTGATGCTCTATCCACTGAACCAAACCAGCTAGGGCAGGAAAATCATCTTTAAAAACAATTCTTTTTTTTCCAGTTGATATACAGTTAATTGGTACAGAAAAGAAAGCAAAATGTTTGCTTTTCAGCTAAAATCTACAGGCAGTGTTAGGGCATATTGCTTGCTTTATAGAAAACTCTCTATTCTTTCCAATGTTGCATGTAGGTGTAATGACAAGATTGCAGCCCATTTTTATTGTATCTCTAGACTGTGTCATATAGTAGAAACAGAATATGCTTCATGTCTGTTATTCTGTGGGAATTGTGCTGCTGATTATACCTAAAACACACATGACAATTCAGACACTAACTGTGCAATGCATAGAAAATACCTTCCCTTGAAGGAAGATGTAGTTTGTTGCTTGAATAAATTCACTCCTCTCTTCTTAGGTCAAGTGGATTGTGGTCCTCCTTTGTTATACAGACCAGAGGTACTTATTTGTTCCCATCTCTTGCCTTACATCATAAAGCAAAAATGTCGCTACCAGTGACCAGAGTTCTGATTTCCTTGAAGAGAGATGAATTATTTGGAAGAGTTATTAACCTTTGCTTGCATGCTCCTAAACCTCTGTGGCCAACCCAGACTGAAGTGTGCATAGATGCTTAAATTTATTGAATAATTATTCAGTACTGAATAATCTTTTTTTTTACTTCTTAAAGAGAAATATATTTATTGGGAAGGGTCCTAGGATCAAGATAGCCATGGTGAAATTCCACTTTATTTTCCAGAGGATTAATTTCTTTTCTTTGTCAAAGAAAATCTCTCTTTAGTGAGAGAAGCTTAAGTTTAGAATGCTGTAGCCAGCTGCCTTGCTATCAGAACACTTCCTCACTAGTAAGTCTATACTTATGGCCCTCTGCTTTATACCTGACATCACACAGGTGGGTCCTAAATAAATCCCTCGTTCTCATACATGTTCATACTCTATGAAATACTGAGAGTGCATCTCATGGTGATTAATGCTGCAGAGAGGAGCATCATGTGATAGTAAGACCACTGAATTGACCATCAGAAAAACAAGGTTCCAGTTCTGTCTGTGAGAAGTTCACTCAATAAAGTACTTATTACAGTTATTGACATTAAGTAAGGAAAAATATCATTAGCTAATATAATTAATCACTTAACCTGCCTTTAAAATGATCGATTTTACTTCAATGACTAAAACGCTGAAAGTCTTGGCAAAAAATCAAAGAACCTGTGAGGGGTAAGTGAGTGGTTATTGACAAGGAGAGAACTTGTTGCTTACTATTAAGTGGTAAACAGAGTAAATATTCCTTAGTCAGTTCAAGGTGATTTTGAAAATCAATAACAAAAAAAAAAACACAGGAGAAAATTATTTTCTAATTGACAAAGAAAATTAGGTGACATCATTCAACCTGGTGTACTGCTAAATGTGAGAATAGGAGAGCTATTTAAACATTCAGTAGCTATACACCATCACTGGTTGTATACACCAATACATCTTTGATCACACAATCATTTTTACAGCCATAGTGATCAGGATTTGTATCCCTTTGGAGACATACTCTTCACCTTCGGTGTCCCAGATACCCTGGTTTTCCTTACATTCCTCAAAGGCATATTACTCATTCAGAACCTTTCCCCACGCTAATCTCCCCTGCCAGGAAAATTTCTCTCCTACTCACAATCTTTCTTCCTACTTAATAAAAACATACTCACCTTTCAAATCTCAGCAAAAATGTCATTTTCCCTAAAAAGCCCTTTCCAAAGACTTCAGATAAGATGGAATCCTCTTACTCCCGTTTTATGGCTCCTTACAATCTCCCTTCATAGTATTTATCTTTTTTTTTTTCAAGTATATACCAGATGTCCATTTTTATTAGAGTTATTTGGCACCCGCTGTAAGACAGAAAGCTCCTTTAAGGCAGGGCCCCTATCTGTCTTGCTCATCTTGTCATCCAAGGAAGCCCAGCACACAAGGCCTGGTAGATAATTGTCACTAAGTACATATATGAATGACTATATGGATGAATTCCAGAATGCAAACTAACAGTCATGGATTTCTTCTATATTTCAATCCTCAACCTGAGGAATAACCAAATAAAGTCAGAGGCCATAACCGGTTGTTCCACCAACCAAATAAGAACTCTTCAAAAGTGGCTTTAACACAATGCCTGGTGTTGGTAACTTGCATTTTTCATGTGTTTCAAAGGTCATATCTAAAGCTTTGGATATCTACAAAATATCACTAACATGGACTTTTTGCATTGCATTTGAAATTCTGATATTTAGCAGGATTTGCTGACTGCCAACAATGTACAGGGCAAAGGTGAGAAGATGACTTGTACCCCCTGTGTTTGTTCAGGTTGCTGACTTGGGCAACCGCCGGTGGGGCCCCATCCTGTGGCCTGAGCCAGGGGTGGGGCAGAGCCAGGAGAGCAGGGCCTCACTCCACAAAAGTGCAAAAGGAGGCAATTCAGAGAAGAAAACGCCAGAGACCTGATGAGGAAGAGAAAATTCAAGAGTGAAGCAAAGATGAAGGGTCAGTGCATAAACTAGAATTGAAATAGGAGGCCAAGAGTCAGAATCACTGGTCAACCAGGGTGTTGGAAGAAGCAATTGTGAAGAAATAAAGGAAGAAAAGGTCTAAATATAGTCAATGAGGGAGGACAAGGCCAACACAAGCAGGTTTGGGAAAATTTTTGAATTTAAAATTTTGATTTTGTTTGTTTTATATTTGTCAGATTATCCTAGATCTTGATCTGCTGTATACCTGTGCCAAACCCAACCTAAGCTCTCAGAACCCCTAGAGCTCATGTTCTGGGGTTTTTGGATAGTTATTGCAATAAGAGAAGTCCAGTCCCATAGATTATTCCAAGTTCTTGCACAATTTACCAGCTCCTCTCTCACAGGTTTAAACTTGTCATAGGATCTCAGTGTAGATGTCTTATCTAGTCATCTTTGAATAACAAAAGATACAAATTTCTTGTAAACAGGTTTTAAATTTTGTAATGACTAGTGTTGTGGATTGACTATCGTACAGTAAGAATCTTAGTGACTTTGTGAAATTAATGTTCTTTTAAAAACTTTCCAGAGTAGAATGCACCCAGCAATATAATGGACCTCTCAGAATCCAGCTCCAGTTTCAATACATATCAATGTTTCATGATCCTTTCTTCATTTAATATTTTCACTAACATTTTCTTTGAGGTTGCCTTGGGATCTTTGCTGTGGCCAATTTGAAATGTAAGTGGAGAAGCCCTGTGAATGGGGACTTCTTTCCATAGTGTGCAGAATGCTCCAGGGGGATTTACTTGAATGAGCATAGTGCCTCTTAGATGAAGGAAGGATTAAAGATTTTCTTCAAAAGTAGGAGTCTCTAACATCTTAAATCATGTCCTTTTGAAATGTGTTCTGCCAGGGGAAGAAAAACGAGGGTGTTGCTTTTAGTGAACCAATATTCTTCCTGGTGAATAACAATTCTGTGCATTTAAAAGTAATAAAACAATATGAATCATATCTGTTTCTAAGAATTAAATGTTCCTACGAAGCTAAACACAAGATCCAAAAATAAATGCATTTTTTTTGTGGAGAAAAAAATGTTCTTATCTATCCATCCCTCTATCTGTGTATCTATGTACCTATCTATCTCTATCTTTTAAAAAATGTATATTTTTATTGATTTCAGAGAGGAAGAGAAAAGGAGAAAGAGATAGAAACATCAATGATGAGAGAGAATCACTGATTGGCTGCTTCCTGCACAGTCCCCACCGGGGATTGAGCCCCCAACCTGAGCATGCACCCTTGACCAGAGCTGAACCTGGCCAATACTCTGTCCACTGAGTAAAACAGGTTAGGGCTCTATTTTTAAGACAACTCTGTACTGAGTTCTTCAGGATATCACCAATGAATAATGTCCACGTTTTATAATATCTCATTTCCATTTTCCTTAGTACCTTAGCCAGTGAACACAGTCTGGTACATAGCAGGTGTTTCATAAGTGTCAGTTAAATTAATTTAATTGTTTTCTTGAATTGAAATTCTTTCATTTCTCAACTGATTCTCCCCACACTTGTCAGCCTCCTCACTACCCAATTCTGTTTTGGGAGGCATGAATCACTACCATAGCATAAAGTTACAGTCTCTTCCTTCATAACACCATGATGATGATGATGATGATGATGATGATGATGATGATGATAATGATAGGATGATGTTTTCCTTCTCTTTCCCCTTGATTTGTTCTGTAAAGGAAATATAATCAATGGAAAGGTACTCAAGATAGGAAATCTCTGAAATATTTCTTTCTACGAATCCAAAAGCCTTTACTGTACTGCTTTACATAACCTCACTGTCTCTTAGAAATCAAGTTGAAATCTGTCATGGGATGTGTTGAAGCCCTGTAGGAAGAGAAATGTTTCAATAGATTCTGCTCCAAGTCACTTTTTTTTCTTGAACATCTGTTATGGCAGTGACCCTGAACAAAAAGGAGGATAATTTCTTTTCTTGTCCTTTTTAATGAAATGCAGGTAGACTAACTTTCGGACACTAGCATATAGGAATTAAAATATTTTTCATCATAATTACTCTTTGTAGTCAGAGAAGGTAGATATTTGGTAAATCAGAAATAAAAGGTCTCATTTAATTTATTTGATACAAAGATGGGTACTTATATTGTCCTCTCTCCTCCACTTAAGCACATAGATTTTCTTGTTTAAATTATATTAAAGTGGATGAAAACTTTTGGAATGTTTAGGATTTTGTAGTAATAGATTACAAAATGTATGATGAAGTATTTTAAAGGAAACTGCAGAGATAAGTGATTATTTATACTTGACTACAAATGCTGATTTTTTAAAAATTCAAATGTTCACTGATCCTTGTGAAGGAAATAATTACTTCTTTTTGGAATTACCATGACTAACTTTGCTTGAAAAATTGCTATGAGCTAGATTTTTAGGAAGCACAAGTTCTAAGCATCTATAAATTAGGCCCTCTGAGATTGTTAGGGTACTTATAAAATATTCTGTGTTGGAAACATTAAACTTTCTTCTTAAAGCTGGGAATTTTAATGTACTTCATGTTAGAGTCTTAAAAAGAAAGAAAGCTCTTTTTCCACCCAATTTTCTTCATTCCTTTCTGTAGATGTCACTGTAGCATAACAAAAAGAAAGAGGCCTTCTTTCCTTCTGAAAATATGAGTTCTACATGCAAATGAAAGAAAGCAATGATTTGATTTATTATGCCAGGGTTGTCATATCAACAATAAGGTTTCCAAGCAACTAGCAGAATAAATTATTTTATAGATTTATTTGCTTAGCTTCATAAAACAGACCAAATGGAGGAAGCTTTTTTCACCTGTGATTATGTGGTAATTAAAAAAATCATTACACAAAATTTTGCATTAAATTTACATTGCTAAGAAGAGTCAAAAAATGAATTGTGTAACTATAATCAATGCAAAAGACTTAATGAAGATTTGCTGCTTACACAGAAGTATTTTTGTTTGATGTTTACATATTTTTAATAATTGATTTCTAGGGTCTATACCATTATTTGTGTATAGTGGCGTCAAATTTATAGTTTAAAGAGAGCAACATATGCAACCCTTACTATTGTGCCCTTTAAATACTCTTCAGAATGACCTTTCAGAACCCTCTGCTTTTTCTACTAGAAAGAGTGTCTTTGAATCCTCTACATATGCAAATGGCCTTTCTTGAAAAGGCTTCCAAAAAGTGACTGAACATATTAGAAAATAAAGCATGGCTTGTTTTTATACAAATTGCCCTGGGGATATTTCAGACTTGTTAGACATTCACAATCCATATTCTGAAAACATCCTTGTGCTGTGCAAACACTTTCATTGCTACTTCTGAGCTACTTGAGAAAGCTGACCTGAATGTAACAAAACTAGTCCCCCAAACCAAACTTTTCTTTTAATAGAACTTTTTCTAAAATGTGTGATTTGCTCAAAAAGCTGATGATATGAAAAAAAATATACAGTGAGTGGCCAGATTATTATGATCTCTGAACGCATAATTATCTGGCCACTCAGCATATATATATTAAAGGACTGGTGCATGAATTTGTGCATAGGTGGGGTCCGGCCAGCTTGACCAGGGGAAGAGGGCATGGGAGGTTGGCCGGCCTGTCTGCTGGTCTAACTCCTGGTCGAGGGGACAATTTGTATATTAGCCTTTTATTATATAAGATATATACTTAATGGCCAGATTATTATGTATTCAGAGATCATAATAACCTGGCCACTCAGTGTATATAAATACCAAACTTCTCAGCTTAAGCAAGAAGAGTAAAACCTGCCATGCAGTCCGAGGACAAGATCTTCTATATCCATCCATTGGATCCATGGTCTATCACAGATACATGTGTTGATGGAAATGACTGACATTAGGAAGCACCCTTTTTCTTTGGCTTTACTAAAGATGCCTTTTTATTTCACTTTGTTTGCTTTCTTTTTGAAATATCATTTCCTTCACACACTCATTGACTGTATATAACCAAAGAATCAGCAAAAAGCACTTAACTTAAAAAATTACTAAGCGATCATGCCACCCAACTGGATTTTCCTGTCTGAGAAAGCTGATGAAAATATAACTATAATTTTCTGAGCTATGTGCGAAAGGACATTTTCCCTGACCAACTCAGATGTATTTGCTCCAGTATTACCAACATCTTTTATATCTTTATAGATGTTTCAGAGAGTCAGCAAGTGGAAGAAAACTATATTTCTCCCTTCAAATGACATTGTCCTAATATTACTATGTTTGCAACACAGTTGACAAGTAGGACTGCTTCTGCATCTCAGTCCAACTGGAGACTACCAGTGTTTCCTGCCTTCTTTTGTTTTATGCAAGTCACCGATGCCTCAAAAAAAGAAAAATCAATTTTGAGATTCATGACAGTGCTGCAGATTCTCAGGCATTACAATCAACATCCTTCCCATACTGTGCTTGCTTTTTGTTACCTGTCGATGCTCTACTTCATTGCTTTTCTATCTTATTTTCAGTAGCATGCTCTTAGGCAAATTTTCCCTGCTATCTTTCTAGGGAAGTCAATCTATTTTCATCTTTTCCTGTCACAGAAAACAAATGGACAAATTTTCAAAGAAACTTACTCAGTCTACTTGTTTGTTTGTTTGTTTTCTGTACTTTTTTATATAACATTTCTGTTTGTAAAATCATGTCTTTGATTTCTTAATGAAACTCACAAGTAGCCACATGAGCTATTCCATAAACAAACAACCTGGGCCTGTAATTACTTCTGTGAAATAGGTGGAGGATTTGAAAAAGTATTAAGAAGGACTTTCTTCTTTTTTTTCCTCCTCCCCAACCCTCCCAGTATGATTTCCCTTAGGTCTTGGTGAGACCATCTTGATTGATGTTTGTCAAAGCTGAATGTACATACCAATTACCTGGGGACCTTATTACAGGTGTATTGTGATTCTGGAGGTCCTTGGAGGGTTTGAGGCCTAAAACTCCCTGTTTCCAGCCAGCTCCCAAGTGAGGCCTGATTTTGATTTACCAGCTGCACGTTCAGTAGCAAAGCTTTAGAACATGTCTGCCTTGCAGGTGAAAAGCTGGAGCTTAGAGTATTGAATGAAGTACCAAATATCTTTTTATAGTTTATTACTAAATCAACTCAGAATTTCAGTATCCCAAAGCAAGAAAATATATGCTTTTTTTTCTTGTGCAGGCTACATCAAAAGATGGATAGATGCCTTTCCTCTCCTAGAATCAGTTCTTTTTTTCCCTCTCTATATAAGCAGTTTAAGATTCTTTCCTCATTATGAATGTCTTCGTGTTATTAGTCAATAAAACTGACATAGAAGAAAATTAAAATATAAATTTTTTTTAAAGCTGAGAGCTATTGTTTTCCTTTCCTCTGAAAGACAGAGGCTTGGGAAAAATAAGGGAACTTACCTTCAAGTAAAATACAAACTACTTGACAAAAGAGGCAATAATATTTTAACATCAAAAATTTATTGCTATTTTTTAATATGAGCTTTTTCTACATATGAACTTTCCAATAGTAAAGTAAGTGCAATCAAACAGATGGGATAAGACATTGGTGGTGAAGCAATTAATTTTCTTTGATGACTCATTTCGCTGGCAGGGAAAAGCCAGTAATTTAAAAGCATGAATGCTGTTTTCAGTGTCACTTAAAGAAAACCCTGACATTTTGAAAGTAAAAATGTTTTGTGCTGAAGAGAATCTGCTGTTGAAACCTCTCATGTATTATATTTTCTGCTGTGGTGAGGCAAATGTCCCCTTACTCCCAGTTTTCTCAGATGAAGTAGAAATTCCCATTCTGGGTATGCTACATGCGATATAATAGGACTTTGTAAACAGGGAACATTAGTGATTGGCATGTATTCATTAACCAATCACTGATACACAATCTTAAAAATGAAAATAAATAAGAGATGGAAATTCCCAAGGTAAATAATTTGTCATGGTGAAATCAAAATGTGGGTGTTTGAGTCTGTGTTTGTTGTCTTGTAAAACTGAAGAATGAAGTCACAGACAAAAACTGTTAGTGGAACCGAAGTTTATTGAGAGCATCCATGTGAATTAGTCTGTTAGTCCATGTGTCGAGTCCCTCTCGCCATAAGGTATGTGGGCACTGGGGAGCTCATCTCTTGCCATTAATCTAAGAACCTAGTCTGCCTGGGAGAGGTTGGAGGAAGTACATGTGATTTTTTTGGTATATATTCTTGTTAGTTCCTGATTGGTCCTTTCAAAGAATTTTGCCTTAGCAACACTCATGAGATTGGTTATATGCCTCACTGCCTTTTGATTGGCTATTTGCATACTGCCTGTCTTAGTAACATTCATATATTTTAAAGCTCATGTCTTCCACACACATCCGTCCTTCCCCATCCAATTGGGGTGTCTTAATAATTCTACCTAGTTAGCTTCCAGGGTTCATTCCTCTCCCCCAGGTTCCCATCCTTTCTACATAGCTTTTTTTTCCCCTCCTCAACAGTGAACAAAAAAGTCATGTTGCACTTGGGTCATGTTGCATAAGCATAATGGAAGAAAAAGAAGAATGTTGGTGAGTGGGAACCAAGTTATACAGATATATACTACAAGTTGGATGTCTTACAGCAATGCTAGACCAGGCTGTCCAGGTAGAAAAAGGGAACCAGACAAAAGGCAAAATTCAAAATAGGGCCCATTTGGCCTCCAACTGAACATGTTGAACCACTCTTATTTAGTAACTAGTAGCCCTGAGCATGAATCTGTATGCCAGTAGCTCACCAGTAGCTCACTGCCACCCTCCAGTAGCTCTCTGCCCACTGCCCCATCCTCCTGTAACACCCCTCCCCCTGCCATCCCCCCATAGCTTGCTGCCCTGCCCCCTCCTATCTCTGCCACCCATTTGTAGCTCACTGCCCCACCCTCCTGCTGATCTGAGATCCAGTCCTTGTGTGGTCCGTTGTTATCTATTATGGCATAATGACCATTTGCATATTACATCTTTATTATAAATGAATGGCTTTCCTAAAGTGGAGTGGGAGTATTACCTTAGATATCAAAGAGATCAGAAACTGTCCACAAATTGCATTTTAAAAAACTGTGTATAGGTGCTGTTTGCCATGGAGGAATTTGCAATTGTCAATGTGTCCTTAAATTGGCTCATGACTAAAAACATTAAGGCCTAGTGCCTTTCAGTAAAATACATAAACTCACAAGGGTTGCTGAAGAAATTCTCATTGGCTTCAAATGTATTTTAACACAATGTTCTAGATTATGCATATGTGCTGGGAAATGCAGACAGCAACATGTCTACGGAGACAAGCTTACTCTGTGCCTGAGGCCTTGGGCCTTTTCTATTTAACTTAAAATAAGCCCTCTCAGCTCTCAAGAAACTTTACTTTAAAATGAGTTCTATGGAAATTATATAAGTGTGAATTTTAGAAATGTGTAGAAGATTTAATTATTGTTATTACAAAGTTGTATAAAAATGAGACATTTTGCATGTTGTCCCTGTAAGTTTGCTGCAGTCAAGAGTAGAGATTTTATTTGCACAGTATTAGCCCAGGAAAATTAAAACAGAAAGTAAAGCATAGTTTTGAGTAGAGATAGTCTTTTCTGTCTAATTATAATTAATTATCTTAATTTAGTTGCATTATTTAGCAGCCAGGAAATAGATCTCTTTCTCATTTTTAAGAGCTCTTGTTTCTGTATGATCTGCTCTGTGGTTTGTGCTTCTTTTGGCTGTGCTGAACCCAGTGTAGTCCATTTATTAATTCATTTGTTCAACAAATATTTATTGAAAGCCAACTACAAACAACATTGTTTAAATTCTAGTGGGTAGGAAAAGTAACATTTCAATAAGTAAAATGCACTGATTGTCCCTGAAGTAGCTTGTAATTTGTTTATGGAGAACACCATATGTTAAATAACAATATGTGGCAGAAAGTACATGATTGTTATATTGGCTCTGGAAAGAAAGTGTGGTGGGATCTCACAGCAGTGCTGGAAGTCTGGAAAGCAGCGCCGTGAATTAGTGAGGCATTATGCTAGTGTTTGGGGAATGAACAGCATTTGATCACCATGTGAAATGTGTGTTCTTTATTTCTCTCTTGTTTGCTGGTTGTGTTCCTCTCATAAATTACCACGTTTTCATATTTCTGTCTTTGAATCTGTGAAAGGGGCACTGAGGTCAGCCTTTTCCCTGAAGTTATGAGTGATGAGTAGGAAGTCTATCGCAAAATAGATCCTCAGTTGGAATGACACCAGAAGGCTGCCATCTTCACTGAATGAATTGAATTAACCACACGAGGCTGTTTTAAATTTCAATTTTCTCATCCATAAAGCGAAGCTATCATGTATAATTGGAGATTATATATACATATATATATAATATACACATATACACATGCATGTATAATTTAACTTCATAATAAAGTGCATATTAATAGAATGTCATTTCAGTTATGCTCAATAAGTCCTAATGGTCTTTTGTATCTATTCATTCATTGGTTCAATAAATAATTAATTTCTGAGTTCCTAGTCTACTGGGCATTGAAGATATACGTGATTAAACCAGCCATATCTCTACTCTCATGGAATTTATCTTTTGGCTAGAAAAGAGTTCTTAAGAATAATTGCTGTGGAGAGAAAAACAAAATACTAGGTTAGAGAGTTGGGGATGGGGATAGAGTTAGGAGACTGGGATTTGGAAACAACCTAAGTGCCCATCAGCAGATGATTGGGTTAAAAAATGGTGGTATATCTACACAATGGAATTCTATGCTGCAGTAAAAAAGGAGTTCTTAACATTTGCAACAGCATGGAACTGGAAAGCATTATGCTAAGTGAAATAAGACAATCAGAGAAAGACAAATACCACATGATCTCACTCATTTGTGGACTACAATGAACAACACAATAAACTGATGAACAGGGACAGATCCAGAAGCAGAGAAATGTTGACCAGAATGCTGGTCCTCAGGGGCAAGGTATGGGAGGGAGCGGGGAAGGAGGAGACATCAGCCAAAGGACTTGGATGCATGAATATAAGCCTAACCAATGGACGTAAACACCAGAGGGGTGAGGGTATGAGTGGGGGAAGGATGGGGGGGTTAATAGAGGGATAAGGACACATATGTAATACCTTAATCAATAAAGAAAATTTGAAAATAAATAAATAAATGTCACTGAGGTTGTTCAGTCCTAAAATAGATTAATTCTCTGTATTTTCATAGGGCGATCTATGAAATAGGTGGGCACAGAACGTTAAGCATTTAAGGTACCTGAAAACTATGATAAACTGATTACTAAGGCATATTCCCAAATATCTTCCTAAGACTCTGAATTCTTTGAAAAAGCACATTGAAGCTTCTTATGCAAGTAGTTCATGAAAAATTACTTGCTTGAAATTGTCATAGACTTTGTTATAGCTGAGGATTTTTTGCTCTACCATTCTACAAATCAGTGATGTCCTGAGTAAGTGAGGCAGGATAAAGCAAGGACATTTCTAAGGGATTAGGAAATAAGTAACATACATATTAAAAACTGACCTTGTGTTATATTGAATTTGTGCTAGATTTTTCTGAACTTTCTGGCTGAACAAAATTTATGAGAAATAGTGATTCAAAAATCTTGATTTTTCAATTTCTTGAAAGTAATAGAGCAATTAATGGTTATAATGATTACTTTATTTCTCTTCAGCCCACTAAGGCATTAAACGATGGTCAGGTTAAAGCCATTAATCAGAAATATAAGTGTATCCTTGAAAAAAAATTGAACTAGCTTTCAATCCTGGTATTTTTCTGCCTATTAATACATTTAGTGTTTGTATTAAATGGTTTTTCCAATGTGACAGAATAAAATATTTTAACTGATAATAGCTTCCAGGAAACACATGACATAGTAGTGGATACAAAGGCAGAGTTAATTTGAAAGATTATCTGCTGCATAAGATTGATTGGGTGATAGCACTCTGTTCTCACAGATAACAATGGATGGGACTTATATTATTTACAATGACAAAAGAAAAACCTATCCAGTGTATTTGGTCAGATATAATAAGAAGTCATAGTTGAAATGTGAAGATCTGTTGAATGGATAGATATGGCCACAAGCACAGGTCTTTTTTGACAATTTCTTGAAGATAATTCATTATTTCAGAGAATTGAACATCTTACCTGAATATCTCTTCAGGATACGTAAGGTTTTTTATTTCTCTAGGAATTCTCTTTAGATTAGAACATCACATACAATTCTGCTATATAAATTAAAACAGCATGATCTCTAAAGTTCCTTACTGCCTCAAAATGCTATTAAATCCATGAATATCAACTGAAAGTTTTGCTAAATGTATGTATATGTTCCAGTTAAAATGGTGCTTTTGGGGAGGAATATTACCAAGGAAACTTTCTAAATTAGTATTTTTAAAATGCATATATTCCACAGGTAATTTAATTAAAAGGTGCATAACAATAAACGTTCAGAGAAACAAATCTTTCAAAAATATGTCTCCAAAATACTAGTAGAAGATATTATTCTATGGACCCTTACTTAATTACGGTGTTTATTGCAAACTACTTTAAAAATCATTGCTTGTATGATCTTGACTTATTACAAAGTCTGATCTTAAATTTTGGTAATAGACATCACGTCATGTTTGTTTGAACTGGAATGTTTCTAACAATCATTTGCTTTAACAATGTTTCTGATAGGAATCAATGTCTTGATAATTTTTATTAAGTGATCTAGACTCAAAGAAGTTAAGGATTTGTCTATGGTTGCTTAATATATGAATGTGAGGAAATGGGCAATCTTGATTGCCTGTTGTTCTGTAACCCGGAATGTCTCTCAGAGTGAATAATCTGTTCCCACTGAAAGTTTTGCTAAATGTATGTGTATGTACAACAGTAGATAGTTTATGTAAATGTTGAGAATAATGACTGAGTGACCAATGTTAACATTCTCAGTCTAAATGTATCTATACATCTATCTATCTGTCTATATATATCCATATATCTATATCTATCATCTATCTATCTATCTATCTATCTATCTATCTATCTATCTATCTATCTATTATCTATCCATCTATCATATATCTATCATCTGTTATCTCTTATCTATAAGCGTAACTTGACTTAGCAGTATTTCTGATTTGGAGAGGAAAGCTACTAATTACTGACTGAAGAAGAGGCAACTACAAGTAAGAACATTATCTTCCACAATTGACTAGGGAGTCTCAGAAGATACGGTCCCGCATAAACAAACCCTCAAGAATGTATATGTAAAATATTCCATAGATAAAACTTTGTAAGATACAAAGGATTTTAAAAATGGAGATAAAATTGGCATACATCAAACTGTACACATCTAAATTAAATAATTTAATGTCTTTTGACTTATTTATCTTATATAATAAAGCCTAATATGCAAATTGTCCCCTCAACAGGGAGTTTGATTGGGAATTTGACCAGGAGGTGGGGCCAAAAGGCCAACTGCCTACGGCCCTTCCCCTCCGTTGGCCCTGTCCTGGCTGTGGCTGCAGAAGGCAGCCAGAGGAAGGAAGGCCCCAGCTGGCTGCCAGCAGCGACTAGGGACCCTATCCATGCATGAATTTCATGCCTGGGGCCTCAAGTACACCCATAAAACTATCACCACATGGATCGAAAATAATGATCACCACCAAAAGTTTCTTCTTGCTCCTTTGTAATCTATTTCTTCCCACTCCTCCTGTATTTATAATTGGTAGCTGAAAGTAGGAGAAGTGGGACAGTATTATAGGAGTAAGCCTTTAATATGAGTACTTGATGCTGTATGTCTGCGTAGTGTAAGAATTGAGTTGAATTGCAGCATGCTGAGCTGGGATAGGAGAATTGTTTGGTGGCATGGGGAAAATCACACATACTGAAATTGGTGACCAGAGACCTTCTTATAAATTATCAGGCATAAATAAGACAAATTATATGAATATAATTTTATAAACTAAGTCATTTACCAATATAAGGTATTAATACTATTCAGATTATTTTTGACGTATTGTCCTATCACAAAGTCTTTTTGTTTTCTGAGACCTAATTTTCAATATGGGTTGGGTAGTTTCCCACACCAACAAAAATTCTCAACACCAGCAAGGTGTTAAAAAATTCGTTAAGCATGCTACTCTCCCCATATCTCTGCATGTTGACCCACCTGGGACCTCTCCTTTGGGTTTTAAGAAGTCCCAGAGGGAAACATAGACAGAGTAATCAACTATCCATAAATAAAATATTACTTAGGACAATAGCTTTCTGGACGATATTGTAGGTTGGCATGCTTAAACTCTAAAAACAAAAAACAAACAAAAAAAACAAAACAAAACAAAAAACCCAGATTGAAAAAGAAAAAAACTCAGAAAAGCAACAATATCCAATATAAACTTTGAAGAGACAAAAAAGGGATTTTTATACTCATTTGTTAAATACATTTTCAACCTTATTTCAAGTCATACCATCTTTAGGCAGCTTTATGTAATCTTCACCTTGAAGAACTTCAAAAAGAACAAGTTAATGAACTTTCCACTGCTCATCCTGTCTTCTTACCCAGAGGTGAGAATAAATTTGCTATTTGGCAGGCTGAAGTTAAACAGAGTTTTGGAAATAAGAAAACTTCTGTTTGCATTTGAAAATGAAACTAATTGAAGGAAGTTCTGCAAATTACTAAATGATGCTCTTGGTAGACTTTGTGAAAAATGTCTTTAGTACTGAGGGAATAACATTGACCATTCTTTCAGAAAATTTCACTCAGTTGTCAATTCAATTCTTTAGTTGTATTTCACTTAAAAGTAAGGAAATGATTTACATTAAAATTCTTTTAGCAACTCTCTATAGTTAAATATGATTAAACTGTAGTTGCCAGTAATGAGATATCTTGAAAAAGAGAGATTTTTGGTGGACCACTGTGGGTCCAGAAACAGGCTCCCAAGTTTGCAAGATTAGATAATGTTTTATTTAAATATTTGCATTAGTTTAAATTTATTAATAACTTACATTAAAAACCACAGAGAGAGTTATTTATAAACTAGAATGTGAAATAATTAGATTTTAATATGAGATATAACTTGACATTTGCTAAAGCAATTTCCTTCAATTGGGGCAGTATACTCAGGTCCCCATGCGCCTATGAATTTAGAATGAACAAAGAGCAACCACTGTCAAACTAAAGTAGTTGGAAAAATTATTCTTCATGCTAGGGATGGCTGATCTCGCTGACTTCTGGTTAATTTTCTCTCACAGGGCTGGAAGGAGAGCACTTAGACTTTTCTCCCGAGAAACGTTTGCACAATTCAGACTGGCGTCAACTCATTTCGGGAAGCCCTGATGATTTCTGGTGGAGAAAAGATGTAGGGCAAATTGAGAAATAGGAAAGCTGTCTTTGGTGGCTATAGTAATTCCATTTCAAATGCCTTCACTTGCTAATTTGTAGACTCCACAGGAGTACAGAACTCTTGTTTCTTCCCTTTTTCTTCATCCCTCTAACCATCTAAAACATGTGGCTGGTTTTAAAAAATGAGCAAACCAGCTGCATCAATATAGAAGAGCCAGGGGGTGACTAACCACAAGTTCATCTTTCCAAGAAGATAGTGGTTGGGTAGAAATTTGCTGGTTAAACTCCGTGGGGACTTGTGTATGTGGGGAGTTATAAGTCAGGAGAGCAGCCCATGCAAAGGCATAGAGCTACATAGATTGTTGATGATGAAAAATGTTTATAAAAAGACTAAAATATGTAGCTTTATCTGACCTCCTCCCTCTACTTCAGGGGGCATGATAAGCTTATCAGTGGAGTGTTGAGATGTACAGTGTTTCCAAGGATTAAGTACTAATTTTTTTGTAACAGACAGTGCCACAGATTAAAATAAATAATAAAAGCTCAATCAGATCCAGAGGTACATAGGTCCAGGAATGAGGAATTCTAACCAGAAGTCCTAGACCTGGAAAACATGCAGGTGGAGACTGAGATCAGGGAAAGGAATAAAAGGAAAGCATCCAGGATTTCTGAGCCTCTCTTTGTCCAGCCTCCATCCCCTTTCCCACCTATAACTACCCACAGCTATTTTTACTGCTTAGAATGTTCTTTACTCTACTCTTTGCCAATCCCTACTCATGACTGTTCATTTTCAAGGAGACACTTTTTTTAAAGTCCTTTTCAAACCAGTTTCCTGAAGGCCTGAACCATGAAAATGGGATATAGAACTGATAAGTTTTTAGGTTACTTTATTGGATAGAATAGGGTTGGTGGCTATTTTCATGCAATAAATGAAAGACAGGCTGGCTAAATAATTTGTGGGGCCCAGGGCATAAAATGAAAACCCAGGGCACATTGTTGATAAATTATTAAGAATTTCAAATGGTGCCATCAATGCATTTAACCAAGTGTGAGCTCTTCTATGAATGGGATCATGTGCAACTAACTACACAGAACACACACACATGAAGCTGGCCCTGATACAGGGAGGTGGAGGAGATGAGTGTTATTTTCAGCATAAATAACTAGATGATGATAGGTACCTGTAGTGGCAGAACTTGATGTAGACAAAGGAGCAGAACGAAATGTTGAAAGTTCCTTACTTGTGGCTCATTGGTCAGGCACTGTTGGCTGGGAAGTTGAATATCTGCTTATGAAAAATTTGCTTTCATTTCCTTTGTTACCCATCTGCTCTCTCTCAGGCCCAACACCCACAATCCCTAATAACTTTTCTATTTTAGGATGCTACAAAACTTTAATCCAGAAGAATAATTGAGCCTGCTTAAAAGTAATAGGGAGAAGGCTTTTGTTTCCACCAAGATAACAAAATATATTGTCCAGAACACCAGGAAGGAAATAATTAAGCTGATATTTCAGTGCACTGAAGACAGTCACTGATTTCCCAAGCTGTATCCTGGAGACCTAAAAGAGACAATAATCTGCCATCCCCCTTCAGGAATTTCTATTCATTCTTACTTCATGCTCCTTAGTGTTGACTGCTTTTTAGTATGCCATTTCTTTCCATAATGATATTAATATTTACTTATGAAATAACATGAAAGCCAATTATGAGTTATATAATATAAAGCTAGTTTCCTGATATGTGACATGGGTCTTTGTGGAAGGCAGTTAGCTACTGTGTTAAGTCTATTGAAAGATGACATAGATATTGCTGCTAAGTTCTCTCCCATGACTCATAGAGTTGCCTAGTAACTAACCCAGAATAACATTGCTGAAGCACAACAACATGGGCAGCTGGGAATCAGGACAAAGGTGCCCCAGTCAGCGGCTAACGTTTCTTCTCATTCATGATTTCAATTTGGAAATTTTGTGGCCTTTGGTCAGTGATCCATAGAGTGAATATGAACTTCCGGGTATATAACATCACATCTAGCAGCTTTATCTTTTTTCATTACTGACTGTCATATAGGCTTCTTTGAAACTCTGATACAATCACAAAAGATCTGAGGGACAGCTCAAACTCAATAGACCAATAAACTAGTTTAGTCCTCAGAGGAGACCACGGGCTTATGACCTTTTCCCAGGGTTTGAAATCTGTTCGGGTTGCTTTTTAATTATGGAAGTAAAACATGCTCATGCTGCATATTTAAGTTAAAATTTAAAGTCCCATTGTTATGTGTTTTTTTAAAATATATGAATGTATTGTAATACAATTAAAATATTAGTTTTAGTCATTTTTAACATGTGGTGGTTAAATAAAGGCTCCGACTTTAACAAAAAACAAAGCACCAAATAAAAAATATAGGTATATTTTGAAAGGACTTCTATGCATGCATATAAACATAACCAATGGACACAGACATTAGGGTTGAGGGGATGAACAGAGGGTGGGGGCAATGAGGGGATAAGGATACATATGTAATACCTTAATCAATAAATAAAAAAATGTTTTAAAAGTTTTAAAAATGACATAAGTCTTATTCTTTTATAAGCAAGCAGATACAACCAATTATCTATATGTTCTGAAGATATGTGATAACTAATGACACATAATTCATTATAAATTTTCCTGGGAATTGGAATGATCATATGTGTTAATTTATAGGCTTTATATTGGTGTATCTCAGAGATATGTGGGTTCACTTACAGACTTTACTGATTTATTGAAATAAAATAAATACCCCCCTAAAAAAATACACATATACTGTATATGTGTGCACGTATAGTGTTAAAATCAGTGAAGAGATAAAATAAGGTTAGAATGGAGAAAAGTTCATTGGGCTTACAAGGTAGCTCATTATTGGTTATTTTTGTTTGAATAGCTTTAGCTAGTTTTGTTTGATTAGGCTAAAGAAGAGCCAAAAGATAGAAGCTATATATTGCTTAAAAATATATAGGTTTGCTCTAGTTGGTTTGACTCAGTGAATAAAGCATCGGTATATGAACTGAAGGATCCTGGGTTCAATTTGGTCAAGGGCATATGCCCAGGTTGCAGGCTTGATCCCCAGTGGGAGCCATGCAGGAGGCAGCCAATCAATGATTCTCTCTCATCATTGATGTTTCTATTTGTCTCTCCCTCTCCCTTCTCTGAAGCAGTAAAATATATTTAAAATAATATGTGCAGGTTTTATTGTGATTGTTATTCTTTGAAGAGATTAAAAATAAAGTATCCTTTTGTCCTTAGTTAAAAATTTAATAATATCATGTCAGCTGTAATCTCAATACTTTAAAAATTCTACATAATCATTTTGCTTTTGAAATCCCCTTGCTACTGCGTTATTAATTCATTTTCATTAGCAGCCATCTTTACATACAGAGTCTAAGGAATCTTTCTCCTATGGCAGTTACTCTATAAGGGAACTGACTATTCATTTCCTCTTTGTGGAGAAATGTGTATATGTCGGGGGAAGGGCTCATTCACATTGTGTTTCACACAATCATTTAGAAACAATTCTCCATATTCTTTGTTT
Source organism: Antrozous pallidus (assembly GCA_027563665.1). Taxonomy (NCBI): domain Eukaryota; kingdom Metazoa; phylum Chordata; class Mammalia; order Chiroptera; family Vespertilionidae; genus Antrozous; species Antrozous pallidus. The sequence continues at coordinate 29,422,374 of CM050514.1, read as the reverse complement.
GTAGGTATGCTTGACTCAAGATATGTGTATAGTAGTAATTCTACCTGAACCCTAATTGCATTGTATTAAATGGGGCATAATCATCATCACCACCACTAATGCATCATATTGATTTGTACATATAAGACAATATTTTAGCACAAAAAGTAAAGTCCAAATACACTTAAAAATTTTGATAGATTTCTACAATTTAAATGTAACATCAATGATGGCAGAAAATCTCCTGTAGAGAGCAACAATGGAGGTATGTGACATTAATGAGATTGCCCAATGAAAAAAGGATATTTCAGTTTCTTAAGTGTTCTTAAAATGCTACATTCTTATTCTACATAAGAATAAGTAAATCTGAAATCAACCTTATTAATAATCTAACTTCTGAACTCAACACAGCTGGACATGAATGAATTATTTCCTCAATTTTAACTTTTATTTTCTTAATGTTTTAGAATGTGTTGGAAATTATAATCAAACTGTATAGGGTTTCAGAATGATCATATTGAGCATTTATCCTCATTTCAAATTTAGAATTTATCTCTCATTCTAGGAGCAACTTAAATCACAGTAACTGCTAAAATAAATAAATGAATCCTGGTAAAAGATAGTGTGCCACTGGGATGCTCTAACCACACGCCCCTCTGGGACCTAGATACTCATATTTCCAGCTGTTGTTAGTATTAGCAGCTGACGACTCAAAGCTAAATGTTTTTCTAGGAATTTCTGTCATAGGAATGAAGTTAGTTTATTCAGGTCTGACCTCTACAGAGGCAGCCGATAGCTAATGATTAGTGCATGTGGAGGTGAAAAAGCCTGGCCCCTCACTTCCATCAGGAAAAAAAATTAAAGAGAATCCGAGCATCAAAGCTTGCTTCAGGATTGGCCAAGATAGTATTGTAACAGTTTCACAATTCAACCTCTCCCTCTGCCCAACTCAGCCCTCACAGGTATTGTTTCCCAAATCCTGACTGCTGTTTTTTTTTGTTGTTGTTTCTTTGTTTGTTTTATATATCTATTTTTATTGATTTCAGAGAGGAAGGGAGAAGGAGAGAGAGATAGAAATATCATTGATGAGAGAGAATCATTGATCTGCTGCCTCCAGCATGCCTCTACTAGGGGTTGAGCCCGAAACCCAGACATGTGCCTTTGTCCTGAACTGGACTTGGGACTCTTTAGTCCACAATCTGATGCTGTATTCACTGAGCCAAACAGGTTAGGGCCCTTATCCTGATCTCTTCAATGAAAGTCTTAGAGTCCCAAGACATGTTCTAGAGGCCTGGTATATGAAATTGCACGGTGGGCAGGGGATGTCCCTCAGCCCAGCCTCCACCCTCTCCAATCTGGGACCCCTCCATGGATGTCCAACTGCCCATTTAGGCCCGATCCTTCTCACAATCCAGGACTGCTGGCTCCAAACTGCTCACCTGCCTGCCTCCCTGATTGCCTCTAACCGCTTCTGTCTGCCAGCCTGATCACCCCCTAACCACTATCCTGCCAGCCTAATTGATGTCTAACTGCTCCCTTGCAAGCCTGTTTGCCCCCAACTTCCCTCCTCTGTAGGCCTGGTCACCCCTAACTGCCTTCCCCCTGCAGGCCTGGAACCTCTCAAAGGCCCTCCCCTCCTGACCATCTTGTGGTGGTCATCTTGTGTCTACATGGGGGCAGGATCTTTGACCAGATTGGGGCAGCCCTCTTGTGTGTTGGAGTGATGGTCAATCTGTGTATTACTCTTTTATTAGACAGGATAGAGGCCTGGTGCATGGATGGGAGCCAGCTGGTTTACCCTGAAGGGTGTCCAGGATCAGGGTGGGGCTTCCCTTGGAGCATGGGGTGGCCTGGGTGAGGGGCCTGTGGTGGTTTGCAGGCCAGCCACGCTCCCCAGTGACCCAAATGGAGACCCTGGGTCCTGAGATTAATTTATGTTTTACAATTGAAACTTTGTAGCCTGGAATGGAGCCAAGCCTACTGCTCACTCCGTGGCAACAGCCATTTCTGTTTAAATTCTATAGCTGAAACTTTGTAGCCTAGAGTGGAGGCCCAGGCGCTATGGCTACAGAAGCCTGGCTTCCTCTATCACCTGGGCAACCCTAGCCTCTGCTCTCTCCAGCTCCATGGCTTCCTCCATTTCTGTTGGAATATATCTTCTATAATTTAAACTTTGTAGCACTGAGTAGAGGCCTATGCCAGCAAGAGCAGGCAGAAAGCTTGGCTTCCTCCATTACCGGGGAAACCCAAGCCTCCCTCCTGCTCTCAGTGGCCGCAGCTATCTTGGTTGGGGCTTATTTGCATAATTTGCACCTGATTGGCTGATGGGTGTGGTTGTGGGCATGGCCTAATCAAAGGTACAGTCAATTTGCATATTATTTTTTTATTAGATAGGATGTTGGATAATATTCACATATATTGAATGAAATATATATTTTTAAATTCACAATGTTCATTTGCTAGAAAATAAACCAATTGAGAGTTATATTTTCCCTAAACAATGGAGCCTGTTGGTATAGGAAAAAATCTCAGAAGATAATATGCAAAATATAAGACACTTGAACTTTAGACAGAGTGCCCTAATGCTTCCAAATTATTTCAAACAGGAAATAACAGAATATAACTGCAGAAAAAGTATGCTCAACACTAAGGCGAGGAGGGATTAGAAATACAAAGTTACCTGTTTATAGGCTGCTTTAGTTCAGGTGAGAAATTAATAGGACTTGAAAGGAAGTTGATGCATTGTGGGTAAAAGGAGAAGCATAAATAAGCCACACAGGAGTGAGAACTAGTGGACTTAATTGGTGATTGGATATTACATGTGAAGGAGGACTCAGAGAGAAAGTAGAGATTTCCAGATCTGTTGGCTGAGCCAATGCCTATGCCTTCCCTGAATCAGGATAACTGGGAAGGAAGAAGGCTATAGGGGAATGATGAATTAATTTTACACTAGCTGAATTTCAACAAAAAATTCTTAGAGAGAATGCAGCAATATTGGAGGAGAGAGGAGAAACTCCTTCGTCTTGTGCATTAGAAATAAAAAGGTTTTTTGCTTGTTTTTCTTATGTAAAATATGAGTAGTGTTACTCATACTCAATATAATAAAATACATATTACATTATTCTCTTTTTTTGTCCCACTCTTTATGGTCTCTGAACTATTCTATTTGAAGTAGATAGCTCAGATAGAAACTCTTTTTTGAACACATGTGTCAAATTTCCACAGGAAAAAAATGGTCCCTCTATAAGGTCCTGCTTTTCCCAGAAAAGCATTGGGAAGAGCTGATTATCTGTTTGTTTGTTTTTATGTGAAATCAATAGTATAGCTAATTTTCATTTTGAGTAGGAATAGAAGCAGCAATGAAGTTAAGGAAGAAGGAAAAAGGCATTTGGCAAAATCTATCATCCCTCCATCAATTTATAATTTAGCATATAAACACTCGGAATGAATTAGGAGAAAAAGATTTTGAGGCAAATGTCAACTTTAAGGGTTCATATAAGAAAAAAGGCTGTAGAAGATGAATAACTATTAACAGAAGCCTGTGTATCTGCCCTTATAGGGCTATTCTCTATCTCTGGGCCTCAGAGGGGTTTTATTCCTCAATTTATAAAAGCAAGGCAAACATAGCATGATAATGAATTTACTCTGATAAACAATTTTCATCAGGAAAATGCATCCCTTCATTGGGACAGAAGGCTGTTGAATCAGGAACTTCTTTTCTTACCACTTTCCAAAATAGAATAATCATACCAATAATAAATCAACTTGTTTTTAATAACTAGCACATCACTATTAATTTATGCAAAACACAGTAACAGCAACATAGTTCCCAAGTTAGAAATGTTTTTTCTCAAAGTGCCTAGACCAAATCATCCAGGAGGGATATATATTTTTTATCACTTATGCCTTAGACTTTCTGCCACTTGTGATCTGTTGACTGTACGATTTTTCTTTTTTGAAACACAGAGGCTCAGTGAATGTTAGAAAAATAATAAAAATCATGGAGCAACACAATAATTACCTTTTTTTCCTATGAGTTATATATTTTAAGTGTAATTATAAAAATGTGGCCCACATGACCTTGCTTATGGATTGATTCTATCTGCTCACCTGGGAATTCCTGTTCTGTGGCCTAATGGACACTTGCAGATGAATCCTGGATTTACATAAAATGACATACTCCTACCTGCACCTACTCTTCAACTGCCCTTCTGTTCCCAGAAATATTTATTATTTCAGAATTAGATATAACTAGGAAAAACATCAAAAGAGGAGAACTCTATTATTTATCATCATTCATCATCTTAACTTCTTTAGAATTCTTTTTTTTTTCTACAGAAGCATTATAAACCCCTATGATCATATGTCAAATGGAAGAAACACTTCTACCTATGGAGCAGAGAAATTTCACTACATTTTTAGGTGAAGAAACTTGAAGTCATTTCATTCAAACTCTTTCAAAAGTTTTATAGGTGACTTTTTGCAATTTTGACCTACTACCAGGGCAAAACCCATATCTATTTCTTTAAAAGTCACAAGGTTAATTTTTTTTTCTTTTTGGTGTAAAAGCAACTAGATGTCAAAGTGTAAATAAAAGTGACTTTTTCAAGAGTGGGTTCTGACTGACATCAAAAGAACTTTTATTAGATGGAGAATCATTTCATCTTCCTGAGTCCTAACCTAGTGCTGGACATCTAACCAAAGGAAGTGCTTGCTGGGTATATAGAGCTTAGAAAGTGATTAGTAGAGGACAGCAAAACCTACAATGCATTGTTTCCTAATACATTTGAGATTTTCCATCAGGTTCTAAAGTAGAGAACTGGTTCTCAAATTCAACCCATAGAAAAGGAGATCAGAGACTTAACTTCCTCCTAGAAGGCAACAGGAAATAGTAGAGAATTGGACCTAAGTTAAAATGCCAGATCCCTGACTTAGCAGATGAGTAAGATTGCACATTAAACAAAAGTCATATTAATTTTACATAAAGGTGGAAATTATTCTACCCACTTTGCATGGTAGGTAGTATAAGAAAATAACATAAGGAAAGCACCTGGCACATGATAATTTCTACATAAATATTCACTTCCCTTGCACTTTTAAGTCACACCTGTCATTTGGAGAAATGTATTGCTAAGCAAGTATTTTTGTTCTTTTTAAAACTCTCTTTTTGAGTTAGCACAAAGGATCATATTTAAAATCTGATTCACATAAATAAAAACCTTGCCTGTTTGTAATCTTAAAGGAAATTGGGAAGGACAAACAAATTTAGGAGAAGTGGGACATTGAAAATCATTCTCTAATAAGTCCCTCCTTCCTGTGTAGGATATGTAGTCTCTGACCAAGAGTAGACATGATATTCAAGTGAGAGGTTATCCCTTCACAGAGCAGGAGGATTGTAGTTCTCTCCATTTTATACCATAGCTTATGTAACACTGTCTATGGAGCTTAAATTTTGGGTTTATTAAATACTAGAGGCCTGGTGCACAAAGATTCATGCAAGAATGGGCCTTCCTTCTCCTGGCTGCTGGGACCTTTCTGCTCTGGTCCAGAGCTGCTTTTCTGCCTTCCCATGCTTCCCAGAGGCTTGGAGAAACTGGGGTGATGCAGAACACCTGTGTCCTGCCCTGTCCTTGGCCCCTCAGTGCCTGCATATGCAAATTAACCCACCATCTTTGTTGGGTTATTTTGCATACTCATTCCTGATTGGCTGGTGGGTCAAGTAGTATGTTACTCTTTTATTAGATTATTCTAAGCCACAGACATACTGTAGTGAACAGTCAATAGTCAGACATCCTCCTTTTAGTAAATATGGTTATCTTATTATCTAGAGGTTTATCCAGAAAATTGTTGACAAAAATATTACATGAGATGCCCCACAATTTTTCCTTCCCACAGAAGTATCCCATTGGTAAAAGGAATGAATGAATCTCAAGTGTTTTAACTCTTTCTCCTTATCTTGTCTACTTAACAAAAGCTTAAAACAGCAACTGGCACATAGCCATGTCAATTTCCTCCCATTCCCCTCTCTGCATTTTCATGTAAATTTCTTTTAAAAAATATTTAATTGATTTTTTACAGAGAGAAAGGGAGAGGGATAGAAAATCAGAAACATCAATGAGAGAGAAACATGAATCAGCTGCCTCCTGCACACCTCCTACCAGGGATGTGCCCGCAACCCTTGACCAGAATCGAACCTGGGACCTTTTGGTCCACAGGCTGATGCTCTATCCACTGAGCCAAACCGGTTTCGGCGATGTAAATTTCTAATAAACTGATACTTGTCAAATAATGAGAAAAGTGTTGGATGAACATTCAGAAACAGAAATTCTTGTGCTTGGACTGACCTTGTACATGTTACTAAATAGCTATGAGGTTTTGTGAAGATTACATAAAATAAAGATAATGGAATCTAAATATTTCTGTCATGTTTTATCTGGTAAACTGGGGTTATTCTTTTCTGTGTATTCAGAAAGATTTTGAGAGTTATATATAACATATAAAAATATGTATAGATGTATAGAAGCATTATATATTATGCAAAATAAACTCTCTGATTTTCAGAGAGCGGTTCGCTATTTCATATTTAGTTCAATCTCTCCATTCAGAGATGAGACACTGAATCTTTAAGAAGACAATAAAAATTCCAGAGTCATAGAATGAAGGTGATAGCTTTGATGTCCTAGTTCCTAATGCAGAGATTCCTGCTCCTTTCTCTATATCAAACCAATGAGTGTCAACAAAAATGTGCTTTTTATTTAACTATCTTAGTGCTCATTGGGTCTCCACAGGAACATTTTGAGTAAAATCTTGTTCATTAACGTTTATTTACAGACAATTCCTAGGGAAAGACTGGGTGTAAAACACTTCCCCAGGAAAGGCACTGCAAAAGCCTATGGCATGTTGCTGGCCTTCTAATTGGCAAAATAGGACAAGTCTCTGGGTCTCTCTGAGAATCCATAAAATTTACAATTAGTTTGGAATTTCAGATTATAAAGCACATTGTATAAGATATTCCAAATTGAATAACTTACCTTTGTTTTCCTCTATTTAATTTTAACTAGTTGTCATCAAAAGTATAATTTTTTAAATTAAAATATGAGTCAATTGTGCAAATATTTATTCAGTGTTCTCATTTTCAGAGAAGTCAAATTGTCAAGAAATTTACAGAAGACTGTGTAAAACCTAAGTCAAGAGAATTGGAGAATCCTCCTCAGAATCCCCACTTCCACTTACAGTTAATTGCAAAGCGCCAGAGAATTGGAATGGTCATGAGATGATGAGTGAAGATGAGAAAGAACAGGTATCATAACTAACATCATGAGCAGTATTTTATGTTCTTTTTTTAAAATGTTTTTATCTACCCACTTGTTTCTTTGTTTTATCTATAAATATGTTCATGAATCCTCTCTTATACAAAAACTAGAGGCTCAGTGCATGAATTTGTGCACAGGTGGAATCCAGCCAGCCCAGCCCCAATTGGGGCAGATTGGGGCCGGGTCTGTTGGGAGGAGGAGACAGTGGGAGGTTGGCTAGCCGGCCCAACCTGACCAAGGCCGATCAGGGCCAGCTGGCTGGGGGTAGGAGCCAGGGGCAATTGGCTGGTGGGCCCCGCCCTTGATTGGGGTGGTGGGCCAATTGAGGGTCAGCAGCTCGGGGAAGAGGCCCCAGGTGGTTGGCTGGCCAGCCCTTCCCCTGATTGGCCACCAGTCCCACCCCCTATTGAGGTAGGGGGGCCAATCAGGGGCAGTGGGTCCAGCTTGTGGCGGGGGGGGGGGGGGGGGCTGCAGGATTTTGGCTGGCTGGCCTCACCCCCAGATTGGGCTAGTTTGCTAGCCACAGTGGGCATCATAGCGACCAGTAGTTCTGGTTTTTATAGCATTCTGGTCACTGGCTTTTTATATCTATAGATTTCATAAAATTTACTTCTTTCCCAAACTCTGATTTTCTTCTCCATTCATTTTGATGTTTCTAAACTTTTAAAAATAATAGTATAACTCAGTGTTTCTCAAACTGTAAGGTGCATTGTGATCATAAGGACCTTGCTAAAATGTATACCTGATGAAGTATGTCTGAGATGGGTTTGTATGTTCACATTTCTAACAGGCTCCATGGCATACTTACAGTGAAAAAAATTTAAATTGCATCATACAAAAACTCTTATCACTTGCTGTGGACTGAATGTTTTTCTCCCCTCAAATTCATATTGTGATGGTATTTGGAGATAAGGCTTTTAGAAGGAAATTAGGGTTAGAAAATGCCCTGAAGTCAGGGTCTTCATGATGGGATTAATGGCTTTATAAAAAGGGGGAAATAGGAAAGTTCTTCTGCATGTGAGGATACAGCAAGAAGGTGGCCATCAGCCAATCAGAAAGAGGCTTCTTACCAGACACTGAATTTGCCAACACCTTGATCTCGGACCTCTCAGCCTCCAGAACGTGAGAAATAAAAGTCTGTTGTTTAAGCCATCTAATCGATGGTATAGGTTTCCCCTGCTATTAAAAAATAGAAGATTCCTAACAAAACTTCTCATAAGTCAAAATAGTTTTAAGCAAACATATCAAACTCTCAGCCAGTGGACCACATATGGCCCACATTAAATATTTTTTTCGGCTCAGCCAATATAAGGTATGTAAGAATCATTTTAATAAAAATTTCATAACTTAATTTTTACAATATCCTGTTATACATGATTATTAATAATGAACAACATTTGCTAATGACTGATTAATCGGGTTGCATTCATTTCCCTCACTCGCCTTACACACAGGCTCACCATTTTTCTCCACTAATACCAGCAGGGAATATTTTAGCAGCCAATTGCCACCTCATTAGTCTTGGACTGACTTGTTTAGTGTAGGCAACAGCAAATGTTTCACTTTTGGAGAACAAGAAAAATAGCTTTATTTGCTCATGCTTATTAATTTTTGCAGTTATTCAGTGTCTGGTCTGGTAAGTTAATGTTCAAGAAAAATATAAATTTTTATTAAAATGTTCTATTATTTTATGTTAATGGTTACTCATTTATTTCAGCCCTTTGTATTCAGCATGTCTCTATCAAAATAAACCTACATTTCTATAAAAATTGAAGCTTTTGTTTTTTTGTGGCCCACATACCAGTAAACTTAAGCTTTGTTTAGTTGGGCCATGTTGGCCTTTGAGTTCTATATGCTTCATGTAAAACAAAGAAACAATAAGTTGCCATTAATTCATATAGAAAAAATAAATTGTGAGCATCCCTAGATGCCCCCAAAACAATCCTACCAAATCATTCCATATCAGATAACACATAAAACCCAAAAGAACACTAACAGATAGAAAAACAGATAGCACAGATAAGCGCTATTCTCGCTGCTGTGGGTATGCCCCGTCTCTATAGCCACTCACTGCAAAATAAAGGCTAAAGTTAATTTAGTAAAAGTGAAAATCCTCTTGGGGTTTCTTTTGGTTAGTGAAAACAGATAGTAATGTAGATCTTTCGTAAAATGTAGCAGAATAATGGGAACTTTCGAAAAGGGGTGGGAATATACATTTTTTTTTACCACCTCCATCAAGACACCACTTTACTAAGGGACTGTCTAATCTTTCCCATTTCCAGTTTGCTCCTCAGTGTCCTGCATCAAATGCAAGAAATTAAATATAACATATTGAATTAAATAGAACGTAACCCCAAATAATCTCGTCTTTATTTGTCTTTTTAATATATATTTTTTATTGATTTCAGGAAGAAAAGGAGGAGGGAGAGAGACAGAAACATCAATGATGAACGAGAATCGTTGATCAGCTGCCTCTTGGCACTGAGGATCAAGACTGCACCCCAGGCATGTGCCATGACCGTGAACCGTATTGTAACCTCCTGGTTCATAGGTCAGCTCTCAACCAATGAGCTATGGTGCAAATAATCTCATCTTTAGATGTTTAATAAACATATTCTTTATATGCTTGTCATTAGACATTTTGCCATAATTATTATGAGCGTGGGATAAACTATACTTATTTTTTAAATAAACTTTAGAACAGCTTTAGACTTGTAGAATTATTGCAAAAATAGTACAAAGAGTTACTCAATATTACATACCAAGTTTTTCTTATTATTAATATCTTATTTTAGTATAGTAAAGTTATCACAGGTAATAGGCAAACATTGATACATTATGATGAATTAAATTCTATACTTTAATAAGATTTTCTTAGTTTTTCCCTATATAATTTTTCTATTTGAGTATTATATCTAGGATACTACTTTTCATTTATTAATTATGTCTCCTTTAGTTCATATTAGTTGTTACAGTTTCTCAGATGTTCTTTGTTTTTGATTACCTTCACAGTTTTGATGATTACTAGCCAAATAGTGTAGAATATTTCCCAATTGGAAGGGAGACCACAGAGGAGAAGTGACATTGTCTTCATATCAAATCAAGGATGCACACTGTCAATATGACTGTGGATGCTAACCTTAATTACTTGGCTAGGCTAGCATTTGCAGTTTCTCTGCTGTGAAGTTATTTTTCCCCTCCCTCTTCATACCGTAAATTTTGGAGGAAAGTCCTTATGCATAACCCACACTTAGAGTTGTGGATTATGTTCCCTCTCTTTAAGGATGGAGTACCTGCATGAATTATTTGTAGTTTTTCTTCCTCAGAGATTTAAAGTGCTTTTGCTATCGATGAAAAAAGACTAGGTTTCATCTATACCTAATTTACATTACAGACATACCAACATTTAAAAAATATTATTTTTTATATTACTAAAGCTCTGCAATGACAAAAGTAGTGTAAATTAGGGACTTAACTATCCTGCTGTGATTATGATGTGGATTACCAAAAAGCAATATCATTTTCCACAACTGCAGAAGGGAATTTAGATAATTACTGAGGTTTTATGAGCACCGTGTTTTATTTTCTGATGATGCCAACTTTGAATACATATGGAATTACTTATTTTTAAGCAGTGATGCATGGGTGTTTGGGTAAAAGAAAGAACTAAGAAAAGTAATATCTGCACAATTGTTTAAGAAAATTAACAGGTGGTCTCTGGAGGAATGAATATCATATATATCAGAGCCCAATATCATATGGATCATCAAAGCCTATTGTTTCAATCATACCTCCTGCTTCAGAAAGGGCTAACTAACAAAATATGTGACTTTCCATTAAAAAAATATTTTTGAACAGCCACCTCACTTGCTGGCCTATTTATTTATTTGTTTACTTTGGACAGTATTAGATATCCCCCATTTTTCCTCCTTTGCTGCCCTCCACCCAGACCCCATCCTACCCCAGGGCTTTCCCACATTATTGACTGTATTCATGGGATGAATATATATATATATATATATATATATATATATATATATATACACACACACACACTTTGGTTAATCTCTTCCTGTTCCTCTTAACCACCTCCCTTCTGAAATCTGTCATTCTGTTCCATGCATTTGTGACTCTGGACCTATTTTGTTTGTCAGTTTATTATGTTCACTAGAGGCCTAGTGCATGAAATTCGTGCCCGGGTGGTGTGTGTCCCTCAGCCTAGCCTGAACATTCTCCAATCTAGGACCCCTTGAGAACAGTCAGACATCCCTCTCACAATCCAGGACTGCTGGCTCACAACCACTCACTTGACTGCCTGCCTGATTAACCCTAACTGCTTCTGCCTGCCAGCCTGATCACCCCCTAACAACTCCTCTGCCAGCCTGAGAGACACCTAACTGCTCTGCTGTTGGCCCAATTGCTTCTAATTTCCCTCCCCTGCAGGCCTGGTGGCCCCCAATTTCCCTCTCCTGTTGGCCTGTTGGCCCCTAACTGTCCCCCCTGCAGGTCTGGTTCCCTCCAACTGCCCTCCCCTGAAGGCCCGATTGCCCCAAACTACCTTTCCCTGCAGGCCTAGTACCCCTAACTGCCCTCCCCTGCAGGCTTGATTGCCCCCAAATGCCCTCCCCTGCAGGCCTACTCACCCCTAACTGCCCTCCCCTCCTGGCCTGGTCCCTCCCAACTGCCCTCTACTGCTGACCTGATTACCCATAACTGTCCTCCCCAGCCGGCCATCTTGTGTCCACTTGGGGGAAGCCATCTTTGACCTCATGGAGGCAGCCATCTTGTATGTTGGAATGATGGTCAATTTACATATCACTCTTTTATTAGATAGGATTATATTCTGCATAAAAATGAGATCCTGTGATAACTGTCTTTCTATGCCTGGCTTATATAACAGCATAATACTCTCAAGGTACATCTATTCTGTCTCAAAGGGTAAGATATTTAGCTGTTTCCAGATCTTGGCTATCTATACTACTAATGAGGTAATATGCAAATTGGTTGAGATGCCATCACAGTAATGACCAATCAGCAGTCTGTGTGGGCAGCAGGTGTGGTTGGGTGGGGACTTGCAGTGTTAGGAATGGGGGCGGGGGAGGAGATCAACCCATACTCCCTACAAGGCAGCTGTGAGCGGTGCCAAGTGCAGCCCGTGGGTCAAGCTGAATCAAGTGCTTATGGGCCATCAGTGCTGAGGAGCGGCTGTGCCAGTCCCACCTCCTGGCCCAGAAAGTGCGCGATTACAGGGACAGCAATGGTGGTGGACCAGATTGACATCCTCCTGGCCATGCCACAGGGGTTTGCAGATATGCACTGGCAAAGGCCTCTGGTGTGTGCATCCTTTCCCCGCTACCCATATACAAACGTCTCCCACTGTGCTGTCACCCACACAAGTGAGCAACAGTTCCAGACTATGGATGCACACATTCACCCCACCCCTCCATTGCACTTCCATTAACCCTGACATACCTACGTCCTCCACACGACATGTACGTGTCCCCTCTGACACACTCACGTTCTTTGGAGTGTCTAGTTGCTCGGTGTGGGCAGCTGTAAGATGACAGTGCGGCGACGAGATCGCCTCCATGGGGCTAATGCAGGTGCTGAGGTGGGAGCAGACACACCTGGTGGGTGTGGGGTGACCCTTCCTGAAGTGCCTTCAGTCAGTGTTCGAAGTCAGGAACCCAGAGGAGGAGAGGAGATCTGTCCTCTCAGTGAAACGACGGGAGAATCGGGGTGACTACAGAGGAGGAATGTGCACTTTGGGTGCTGGCACCCATGAGGAAAGGCTGACCTGAGTGAGCCTCACTTGCTTGGAGCCTAGTGTACTCCTGCCAGGCAGCGGGTGACAGGATGTGCCTTTCAAAGTTAATGAGAGAAAACGTTGATTCTCCTGCTGCCAGTGAAGGTGGAAAGTGGAGTGGGAAGACATATGGGGAGTGAGAGGTTTCCTGTCTGGGGGATCTCACACCTGCCCTTGGTTCCTTTCACCACTGACTAGAGATATACAAGGTGTCCTCCAAAAATGTACACATACTTTTAATACCTACAAATTCCAATGGGTTTAAGTATGAAAAGAAAGTAACAACAATGGAGCTGTCATCTATTAAAAGTGCTGGCCTTAACTGGCAGTCAGACATTCCCCAAGGGTTCCCAGATTGGAGAGGATGCAGGCTGGGCTGAGGGACCCTTCCCCCACCATGTATGAATTTTGAGCACTGGGCCTCTAGTTGTCAATAATGTGGCTATTCTTCAGACAGACTTTGCTATGGATTATGCCAACATATCATGCAGGTCATTTCATGAAAACTCTTCTAAATTTTAAATATATGCAACATAAAAAAATAGTTTGTGGAATAGGTGTGGGTCAGTGTAGGGGGTATAGAATGGAAAACTTGGATTCAACTGTATTCATTTCCATACAAGATGGTTCACAACAGGTTCCTCCCAACACACAAATCGTTTTTTCTGAAATATTCTATTTTTAAAGGAGAATAACAATTTCACCACTTTAACAAAACACAGAATTAAAACATATGTTTTATATTAAAGAAGAATAGTAATTTCCCTAAGCCACATTGAGCTATGTTTGCATTAATTTTTTACAACCAATGTCAGAATTGCACTGTATAGTACAAATGGTTCTTTATAATTATGCATTTAGTTATGAAGAATTTCATAAAACTTTCATTCCATAATATCAATCTGAACCAAAATTTTATACCATATAAAGATAAACAATTGAGTTAAAGAATAGTCAGGCTAGCATTTTATATAGTTATCTATATAAGATTAAGTTTCCTAACTAATACAATATGTATTCTGTGGAGTCTTAAAGGCAAACTTGGTAAAAATGCCTTTTTGGTAAGCTGGCTTTCCGTACTGTTCTGAAATACGGAAAGGAATTGAAATTAATCTACTGGGAAATAGGAAACCAATGAAAGGCTTTGAGAATGTGAATAACTTGGACACATTATTTTAGAAATAAAATGACTCTGGCAGTGTTGTGGTAGTTGAAAAAAAAAGCCTGGAGACAATTTTAGGAGTGAGAAATGTTGAAAGCACTAGAGAAGCAGGGAAGTGGATAGTTTTGTAAGACATACATCTTAGTTCTTTAGGCTGGTAATAAAGACTCTCTCTACTCTGTTATAATCCTAGTCTTTATTTACTATTCTCTCATTCATTCAACAAAGAACATCAAATATATGTCATATTAGAAGCCTGATGCACGAATTCCTGCACAGGTGGGGTCTGGCCAGCCCACCAGGATTGGGGCCGAGCCAGCAGGAGAGAGGGGCCTCAGGTGGTTGGCTGGCTGGCCCTTCCCCCAATCAGTGTGTGTGGGGGCAATCAGGGGCAGGGCCAGCTGGTGGGAGGGGCTAGGGGCAGTTGGCTGGCCGGCCCCAACCCATGGTTGAACTCCCAGTTGAACTCCTGGTAGAGTGGACAATTTGCATATTACCCTTTTGTTACATGAGATTCTGTATAAGCCACTGGGGATAGAACAGGAGAAAACAGGTAAACATACCTTTTATCATAATGTTGTTGTTGTTGTTGTTGTTTTTTTTTTGCTTTGTACTATTTTTATTTTTATTTTTTGCAGTATACCTTAGATTTAATAGTAGTACATATGTTTTCCTTTCCCCCCATTGTTCTCCCCCAGCCTCCCCTACTGCCCAGCACATGTCCCCACCTGTGTCCCCCACCCCAGTGTCTTGCATCCACTGGTTATGCTCACATGCATGCGTACAAGTCCTTCGGCTTATCTCCCACAGCACCCACCCTACACCCTCCCCAGCCTTCCCCCTGTAGCTTGACAGTCTGTTCAATGCCTCCCTGCCTCTATATCAATTACTCTCCCCTGTTTCTTTTCTTCAAAAATATCTTGCATCTGCATACTAGAAATAAATGTATAGGAACAAAAAATGTTTGAGTCTCAGTTTCAATGTCCAACTGTTCTGAGTCCCAGTTTCAATGTCAAATAGTTCTTTATGTGTACATGTCAGCAATGATATCCAGATGGTGGACACATGGTGGCAATGCAAGTTCCATTCTCTCTGATTTGGTCCTGGGCAGCCTGCAGCAATGGACAACTGCCCACTGCTAGCATGGCAAGGTGTCATCAGTGTCCCCCATCTCTGGACCTTCCTCGTGGCTGGAACAGACCCATCAGATCCTCACTGTCACAGGAACCCACATGGTCTTGGAGTTGTTCTCTGAAAACACACAAACACATTCTCGACCAAAAGTTAACAAAGGGATCCTCTCTGTAAATTAGAGTTGGGATTCTTTTTATTTTTGCCCAAATGATTTTCCTTTGGCTTGTTTTGAAAATATGTGTGTTTTTCATGGGTGTCCTGATGTTGGCATTACAAATGGAAGTTACTTTTCTGGAGTAAGAATTTTCTATATGTATTTTGCTTACAGGATATTTTTCCTTACATGATATTACCCCACTATCCCCCACCCCTTTTTGATTAATGGGGGCTTCAATTACCAAGACAATTTTAAATTTAAATTTTTAATTTTTACACACAAATATGACTGCTTTAGTTTCTTTGGATGTTAAGCAATTTTATAGTGAGATGAACTACTAATAGATATTTTAGTTAATATTTTAGGGACAGCCTTTTGTCCAGTACATTTAAATATTCTTGAGTATTCACTTATTTCGCTTGGCCAATTTAAATTAAACTGAAAACTTGATTACTATTTTACTTTCAATTTTAATACTCAAGCAAAATCAGTGTACCCTGTAAATATTAGTGGAAAGGATTATTTGCATTCTTGAGTAGGCTCTGAGCATTCCTGGTACTAGACTGCATTTAGATATAGGGCAGCTGTTGCTGGCCAAGTCTCTTTCTGCAACCTGGGTCCCGATCTGAGCTGTGTGTGGGAGGCGAAGCAGCTGTGGGGGCAGGAGACCTCCCTCAGAAGGGGTGTGAGTTCCGGCCCCTGCAAGGTTAGTGGGTGAGGGTCTGTGCCCTCCCCTCTTTTAGTTCTCTTCTGTTGGCCTCTCTGTGACTGTGCCTGTCTTAGGTTGTTCCTTCCCTGAGGAATCTTACCTGGCTAATCAGCCATCTTCCAGTGCCAAGCAGGGTGATGTGAGGTTCATTTCTGTCTCCTTTGTAGTCTATGCCCCCATGGCCTCCACACCCAGCACCTGCCTTGGGGTTCCCTCGTCTGCTGGCGGGGTCCTGGTACTGATCGCATATCTCGGGGGACCCAGGCTTCTTCTTCAGAGAGGGCCCAGCTCACACCATTGGGCAAGAGACAGATCCATGGTGCCAGCCACCCAGAGGATTCAACTACAGCTTGAACTGAAAGCGCAGCCAACAGCTGTGAGCACTTGGATTGTAAGGAGAGGGTCCCTCATGGCAAAAAGGGTAAGAGGAGCCAATGTAGAATGCTCAAGTCCCTTCCCAGCGCCTTAATTCCTTCTAAAAGGGATTAATTGCTTTCATATCCTTTTTTAAATTGCTGCCAAACATTCAAAGAATTAGTTTGTAAGTTTCTTTGGGATAATTGTACAATATGCTGTTGTCACATATCAAAAATTATAATGACATTGTAGAATAATATCATGCAAGGGTATTATGGTGTCACAGGAGGTTAAGGGGGGTCTAGCCTAAGGACTAGTGTCCATAGGAGATGACAAGCTCTAGGCCAGGTCAATTCAATCTCAAACTAGCTGCCATTTAAAAAAATAACTTTATATAATCTTTGTCAGGGATGTAAAAACAAGAATTACTTACCTTAGTTCAAGAGTTCAAATATATTGACTTCCCCCCTTACTCCCACCACCTGCCACTTACCCTGAGGTTTGACATTCTGATGGACTTTTCTCTGTCTCTGGATTTGTTCTTGTTCATCAGTCTATGTTGTTCATTATTATATTCCACAAATGAGTGAGATCATGTCATATTTATCTTTCTCTGCCTGGCTAATTTCACTTAGCATAATGCTCTCCAGCTCCATCCATGTTGTTGCAAATGGTAGTAGCTCCTTCTTTTTTACCGCAGCGTAGTATTCCATTGTGTGTATGTACCATAGTTTTCTAATCCACTCATCTGCTGATGGGCACTTAGGCTGTTTCTAAATCTTAGCTATGGTAAATTGTGCTGCTATGAACATAGGGGTGCATATATCCTTTCTAATTCGCATGTCTAGTTTCTTGGGGTATATTTCTAGAAGTGGGATCACTGGGTCAAATTTTTAGTTTTTTGAGGAAACTCCATACTGTTCTCCACAGTGGCTGCACCAGTCTACATTCCCACCAGCAGTGCAGGAGAGTTCCTTTTTCTCCACACCCCTGCCAGCACTTGTCGTTTGTTGATTTGTTGATTTAAGCCATTCTGACAGGTGTGAGATGGTACTACATAGTCGTTTTGATTTGCATCTCTCAGATAATTAGTGACTTTGAGCAAGTTTTCATATGTCTCTGGACCTTCCTTTTGTCTTATTTCAAAAAGATTCTATTTAGGTCTGTTGCCCATTTTTTTATTGGATCATTTGTCTTCCTTTTATTGAGTTGTATGAGTTGCCTGTAGATGCTTAAGATTAAACCTTTATCACTGATAACATTTGCAAATATGTTTTCCCATATAGTGGGTTTTCTTGTCGTTGTTTTGTTGATGGTTTCTTTAGCTGTGCAAAAGCTTTTTATTTTGATGTAGTTCCATGTGTTTATTTTCTCTTAGCTTCCATTGCCCTAGGAATGGTATCACTGAAGAAGTTCTTTCAGCATATGTCTGATATTTTTCTTCCTGTGGATTCCTCTAATATTTTTATGGTTTCCCATCTTATGTTTAAGTCCTGTATCCATTTTGAGTTTATTTTTGTGTATGGTATAAGTTGGTGGTCTAGTTTCATTTTTGCATATATCTGTCCAATTTTTCCAACACCATTTATTGAAGAGACTGTCTTGACTCCATTTTATGTTCATGCCTCCTTAGTCAAATATTAATTGAGCATAGTGGATTTGTGTTGTTATATGGATTCTCTATTCTATTTGATTGGTCTATATGTCTGTTCTTGTGCCAGTACCAGATTGTTTTGAGAACAGTAGTTTTGTAATGCAGCTTGAAATCTGGTATTGAAATTCTATCGACTTTGTGCTTCTTTCTCAGGATTGCTGTGGCTATTTGGGGCCTTTCTTTATTCCAGATGAATTTTTGGAGAGTTCTTTCTAGGTCTGTGAAATATGCCATTGGTATTTTAAAGGGGAGTGCATTAAATTTATAGATTGCTTTGGGTAGTATGGACATTTTAATGATATTGATTCTCCCAATCCATGAACATGGTATGTTCTTCTACGTGTTTACATCTTCCTTTATTTCTTTTTTTATTGTCCTGTAGTTTGCAGTGAATAGGTCTTTTATCTCCTTAGTTATTTTTCCTAGGTATCTTAATTTTTTTGGTGTTATGGTAAATGGGATTGCTTTTTTAGTCTCTCTTTCTGTAAGTTCACTATTAGCGTAGAGAAATGCCAGAAATTTCTTGGCGTTAATTTTGTAGCCCACTACGTTGCTGAACTCATTTATTAAGTCTATCAGTTTTTTTATGGAGTCTTTCAGGTTTTTTATGTACAATATCATGTCATCTGCAAATTAGGATAGCTTTATTTCTTTTTCAATTTGGATGCCTTTTATTTCTTTTTGTTGTCTAATTGCAATGGCTAATACTTCCAGTACTATGTCTAACAGGAGTGGTGAGAGTCAGCAACTCTGTCTTGTTCCTGTTCTTAGGGAAAATGGTTGCAGTTTCTGCCCATTGAGTGTGATGTTTACTGTGGGTTTTTCATACATGGCTTTTATTATGTTGAGGTATGATCCTTCTATTCCTACCTTATTGAGAGTTTTTATCAAGAAAGTGTTTTGGATTTTGTCAATTGCTTTTTCTGCATCAATTGATATGAGTATTGATTTTTATCTCTCAATTTATTTATGTGATGTATCACATTTATTGATTTGCGGATATTATACCATCCTTGTATTTCTGGGATAAATCCTACTTGGTCATGGTGTATGATCTTTCTGATGTACTGTAGAATCTGATTTGCTAGAATTTTATTGAGGATTTTGGCATCTATATTCATGAGAGATATTGGCCTGTAATTCTCTTTCATTGTGTCGTCTTTATCTGGTTTTGGTATTAGGGTGATGCTAGCTTCATAGAAGGAATTTGGAAGTGTTCCATCCTCTTGAATTTTCTGGAATAGTCTGAGGAGGATAGGTTTTATTTCTTCCTTGAATGTTTGGTAAAACTCCCCTGGGAAGCCATCTGGCCCTGGGCTTTTGTTTGCTCGAAGCTTTATGATGACTGCTTCAATTTCTTCCAGTTATTCCTCTATTGAGCTGTTTAGATTCTTTCTGATTGAGTTTTGGGAGGTTATATTTTTCTAGGAATATATCCATTTCCTCCAGGTGGTCCAATTTGTTGGAGTAGAGTCGTTCATAGTATTTTTTAACAATCCTTTGTATTTCAATGGGGTCTGTTGTTATTTTACCTCTTTCATTATTTCTGATTTTATTTATTAGTGGCCTCTCTCTTTGCTTCTTGGTGAGTCTGGCTAGAGGTTCATCAATCTTGTTTATCCTTTCAAAGAACCAGCTCTTAGTTTTGTTGATCTTCGGTATTGTTTCTTTGGTCTCTGTGTCATTTATTTCTGCTTTGATCTTTACTATTTCCTTCCTTTTGTTTACACTGGGCTTTTCTTGTTGATTTCTTTCTAACTCTTTGAGTTGTTGGTTTAGATAATTTATTGCCACTGTTTTTTGTTTTTGTTTTTTGTTTTTGTTTCTGTTTTTGTTTTTGTTTTTTGCAATAGGATTGTAGAGCTATGACCTTCCCTCTCAAAACTGCTTTCAATGTGTCCCATAGATGTTGGATTGTTGTGCTATCGTTGTCATTTGTTTCCATGATGTTTTCTATCTCTTCCTTGATCTCTCTAGTAACCCAGTCATTGTTTGATAGCATGCTGTTTAGTCTCCATTTGTTTGATTTCTTTGGATTGTTTTTATTGTAGTTGATTTCCAGCTTTATGCCACTGTGATATGAGAATATACTTGATATAATTACTATATTCTTGAATTTGGGGAGACTTTGCCTATGACCCAACACATGGTCTATTTTTGAGAATGACCCATGGGCACTTGAAAAGAATGTATATTCTGTTTGCTTTGGGGTGAAATGATTTGAAGATGTCAATTAATTCCATCTGATCTAGTGAGTCATTCAGGATTTATGTTTCTTTACTGATTTTTTGTTTAGAGGATTTGTCCAATGGTGATAGTGGGGTATTAAAGTCTCCTACTATGATTGTACTGTTGTCTATCTCTCCCTTGATATTCTCCATGAGATTTTTTTTTTTTTATGTATTTGGGTGCTCCTATATTGGGTGCGTATATGTTCACCAGAGTTATTTCTTCTTGTTGGATTGCTCACTTTAGTATTATGAAGTGGCCTTCTTTATCTCATGTTATGTCCTTCACTTTGAGATCTAATTTGTCAGATATAAGTATTGATACCGCAGTTTTTTTTTCATTTCCATTCGCCAGAAGAAACTTTTTCCATGCTTTCACTCTCAGTCTGTGTGCGTCTTTTTTTCGGAGGTGGGTTTCTTGTAGACAGCAGATACATGGGTCATGTTTTCTTATCCTGTCTATTACCCTATGTCTTTTGATTGGAGCATTTAAACCATTTACATTTAAAGTTATTATTGACAGATACTTATATTTTGCCATTTTTTGTTCTTTACCACCGTGTTCTTTCTTTGCTTCCTATTTCTTTTTACAACAGACCCTTTAGCATTTCTTGCATTGATGGTTTGGTGGTAATGAATTCCCTTAGTCATTTTTTGTCTGTGAAGCTGCTAATTTGACCTTCAATTTTGATTGATAGCTTTGCTGTGTACAGTATTCTAGGATTCAGACCCTTCCTTTGCATGACTTTGTATATTTCATTTCATTGCCATCTGGCCTGATACTTTTCTTTTGAGAAATCACTTGTTAGTCTGATGGGGGTTCCTTTGTAGGTGACTTTCTGTCTCTCTCTGGCGGCTTTTAAGATTCTTACTTTGTCATTGGTGTTTGCCAATTTAATTATAATGTGCCTTGGCATAGGTCTTTTGGGGTTCATTTTGCTTGGGACTCTGTGAGCTTCTTAGATTTGTGTGGGTTTTTTCTTTCCTATGTCAGGGAAGTTTTTTTTAAAATCTTTTTTGTTCAGTTTATTAATTACATTGTTTTCCCCCTTTTTCCCCCTATAGCTCCCCTCCACCAGGTACCCATGCTACCCTCCGCCCTCACCTTCCCCCCCAAAAGTGCTCTTCCATAGTTGCATGATTTTTGTCCAAGAAAAAAGTAAATATACTTTTTACCTTTTCTCCCCAAGAATTATCAGTCTATTCCCTCTCTTTGTCCATGACTCTGTTATATTCACCAGTTTATCCTGTTCATTAGATTATTAATTCACTTGATTTTTAGGTTCATTTGTTGATAGACGTGTATTTGTTGTTCATAATTTATATTTTTACCTTTTTCTCTTCCTCTTCTTATAGAATATCTTTCAGCAATTAGTATAATATTAGTTTGGTGATGACGAACTCCTTTAGCTTTTTCTTATCTGTGAAGCACTTTATCTGACCTTCAATTCTGAATGATAGCTTTGCTGGATAGAATAATCTTGGTTGTAGTTTCTTGCTATTCATCACTTTGAATATTTCTTGCCACTCCCATCTGGCCTGCATCATTTCTGTTGAGAGAATAATCTTGGTTGTAGTTTCTTGCTATTCATCACTTTGAATATTTATTGCCACTCCCATCTGGCCTGCATCGTTTCTGTTGAGAAATCAGCTGACAAGTATGGGTGCTCCCTTATAGGTAACTAACTGTTTTTCTCTTGCTGCTTTTAATATTCTCTCTTTATCTTTTGCTCTTGGCATTTTAATTATGATGTGTATTTGTGTGGTCCTCTTTAGATTTCTATATTTTGGGGTTCTGTGGACTTCTCGGGCTTTTAAGTCAATTTCTTTCACTAGGTGGTGGAAGTTTTCTGTCACTATTTCTTCAAGTAGGTTTTCCTTATCTTCCTCTCTCTCTTTTTCTGGCACCCCTATAATTCGAATGTTGGTATGCTTGAGGTTGTCCCAGAGGCAGCTTACACTATCTTCAATTATTTGGATTCTTTTTGCTTCTTACTTTTCCAGCTGAGTGGATTTTGCTTCTTTGTATTTCAAATCTTTGACTTGGTTCTTGCGGTCCTCTAGACTGCTTTTATGTCTCTGTGTAATATTTTTTATTTCAGTCAGTGCATGCTTAATTTCTAGTTGGTCCTTTTTCATAGGTCTCTTTCACTTTCTCGTAGGTCTTGTTCATTTCCTTGTAGGTCTCATTAAGTTCATTGGCCTTTTCTAGGAGCCTCTTGAAAAATCGTATTACTGTGGTTTTGAACTCTATGTCTAGTCATCTTTTTTCCTCCATTTCTTTCACACCTGATTTCTTTACATTTCTCTGCATTGTGGCTGTTTTCCTGAGTTGGTACATTAGCTTTGTGTGGTAGATGTCCTCTAAGGGACAGTGGCTCAGCCTCCCCAGTTAACTGAGGTGGATACTCTTACTACAACCCTTTATGGGTTGTACAGTACTGTTGAAGTTAAGTCCAGATTATTGTTGTTAGCACCAGGAGGGTTTGACCTACAGGCCAATTGACTGTGAAGGTAAACTGTGTTCAGGTTGGATGGGTGGAGTCTCTGGGCTGAGCAGGCAGTGCCAGCTCTGCCCTATGCAGCGCTTGGGTCTCTGTGCCAGGTGGTAACAACTGCAGGAACCTCTGAGTGAAAGCCACCACTGGTCTCCACCTGCTGCCAGACAACTCTGCCTTTCCCCAAATGAGTATGCACACCCAAAGTCTCACCCAGAGTTGTAAAACAAAGCAGTCCAGTGGTCTCCCAAACGAGGAAACAAATCACGAGTCCTGTCTGTGCAGTCACTCACTTCTGTTCCCAAGTTTATGCGCAAACTACTGTTTCCAAGTTTACACACACTCAACAAGCTCGCCCTCCCCACAGACTCCCAGACCTGTGCTATTCCTGCATTTCAGTGTGCCTTCCCAGGACCTTGACTGGAACTGGTGAATCAGTGCAGTGGGACTCCTTTGCCCTCCCTATTGTAGAAAACCTGCTGGGTTTGCCCTTTCTGCTTGCGTGCTTGCTTATGGCTCCAAACCTCCAACTCCACATGTATCTTCAAGACTGCGCTCTGCTGCTCTTCTGAGTCATAGTGTCCTATCTTTGCTTTTATTTTGTGGAATTTTCACTCAGCCAGCTTTCTGGTAATTCTGGATGGTGTTTGTTCTGTCATTAATTTATAGTTTTGGAATTGTTGTGTGGGGCGGCAAGATAGGAGTTTACCTATGCCGCCATCTTGGTTCCTCTCTCAGGGAAGTTTTCTGTCATTATTTCTTCCAACAGGTTTTCTATTCCTTGCTCAGTTTCCTGTCCTTCTGGAAGCCCAATTATACGGATGTAGTTTTGTTTCATGTTGTCACAAAGTTCCCTTAGGCTCTCCTCCTGCTTTTTAATTTTTTTTTCTAGAAGCTGTTCCACTTGGTTATTTTTTCCTACCTTGTTTTCTAGTTCACTGATGCAGTCCTCTGCTTCTTCTAGTCTACTCTTAATACTTTCTATTGAGTTCTTTACTTTAGTAATGTCACTTTTCATTTCTTCTTGGCTCTTCATCATTTCTTCCTGGGTCTTCCTCATTTCCTCTTGGTTCTTCTTCAATTCCTCTTGGTTCTTACTCATATTGTCAAATTTGTCTTCCATTATTTTCAGCTATCTTATGACCATTTCTCTGAATTCTTTCTCTGACAGGTTGCTAATTTCCATTTCGTTTACCTCCTTTTCTGGTGAAGCTTGTTTTTCTTTCATGTGTGGGCTGCTTCTTTGTCTCCCCATGGTCTCTCTTCTCTGTGTGTCTGGTTATGTAGTTCTCACTCTCTTGCGTTGATTTAAAGGCACAAAACACAGGACAACCAGATGCAATTCACCAGGCACTGAAAAGGAATGTGGTCACAGTATTGGTAACACCAAATAAAGGTGATTACCAGAGAAAGGCAAATTCAGAGATAGGTGAGATAAAAGAAAGAGAACACCCCCCCACACACACACACAGACACTCACACACACACACACACACACACACACACACACACACACACACACAGAAAGAAAGACAACCCCTCCCCCTACACACAAAAAGAAAGACAGGAATGCCAAAATGATATTGGGAAAAGGGAAGAAGTAAAAAAAAAGAAAAAAAGAAAAGGGGAATAAACTATAAATGTGGGGTGAAAACTCCTATAGGACAGCCACTAATCCAAACAAAAACCAGCAACAAGTACCTGGAGATTTATACAAACTACAGACAACTAATATCAAGGGAGGTGAGGGAACACAGAAGCCAAAATCTATCTAAAAAACAATGCAAATGAGGACAACAAAGCAAAAAACAACACCAAACCCTCCCCCCACAAAACAAACCAAAATAAAAGAATAAGCAAATGAATCTCACAAACCTGCATAAAAATCGATATAATCAATGGTCAAGTAAACAACAACAACAGGACAGAAAGAAAAACAATTTAGGATAGTGAAGCAAGAGGTATGTATGGACTTGGAGTAGGTGGTTGGAGATTAGATATATAAGTGGGGTGAAATTTTAACAGGGGGTAAAAGAAAGAATTAAGGTAAATATAAAGCGGGAAAAGTGTAAGGGAAACAAGGCACTAAATAGGGTAAGGTTAGCAAGGGAGTGGTGGCATAAAGGTGAAGTTGAGATAGAGTAAAAGATACCAAATGGTAGATGAAAATAGACTGTAGAAAACTAATCCCAAAGTAGAACAAAGTGAAAATAAAATCAATTCCTTGTGTTACACAAGAGTCAATTTGTGATTGGGCACCTGGGTGGCAGTGTTTCTAGATTGACCTCTGGGTCTATTGGTCCTCTCTAGCCTGAACTAAAATCTCACTGCCCCTGTGGTATTCAATACTGATTTGTGGGGGTGTGCTGCTCCAGAGCTGCCTCTCTAATGGTGACTGCTGGTTTAGCAGCCAAGACCCTCCAAAAATTTTTTGGGTTTCCTTCCTCTGTCAGGTCCAAATCGGTTGCTTCCTAGGGATTCCCTCTGTCACCAGCTCCGAGGGCCCTCTTCCTTGTTTACCAGATCCAACAGCCACAGATTTTATTTCAGGTGCAGATCTCTCTGCTCTGAGTTCCAAGGTGCAGATCTCCAGGCTCTGCCAGCTTCCTCGGTCTCATGCCCAAAGTAACCCCAGGGAAAATCTGACCTTTCCATGTGGAGCGCAGAGAAACTGGAAAGATGACATTTATTGGGATAAAAAAAAACAACACTGGGGAAAAAGGAGGTCTGGATCAAAAAGTCAACAGTCTTGTTCTGAACTTACTTGTGGACAGTGATATTGGCTTAGAACAGTGGTCGGCAAACCGTGGTTTGTGAGCCACGTGTAGCTCTTTGGCTCCTTGAGTGTGGCTCTTCCATAAAATACGAAGGCCTGGGTGAGTCTATTTTGAAGAAGTGGCATTAGAAGAAATTTAAGTTTAAAAAATTTGGCTCTCAAAAGAAATTTCCATTGTTGTACTGTTGATATTTGGCCCTGTCGACTAATGAGTTTGCCAACCACTGGCTTAGACTTTAATGTAAATGTCTTGAATATAGTGCTACAACTGTGAGATTGGATGAAATCACAGGAGAATAAGTGTGGAGAGACAAGGTGATATATACATGAGGACCAAGCTGTGGGTATTCTGGCATCTAGGGGTCAAGAGGATGAGGATCAGTCAGAAAAGATATTTAGAAGAATTAGACAGTGACAGAGGAGAAACTGTGATGATGGAAAGTGAGAATATGAAAGCATTAACTTTGCTCTTAATGACAAATAATAAGGGGTGATAATTTGAATGAGCAGCTAAATGGTGAAAATCTATTAAAAGAGAAAATATCAGTCAGCTGAGAACCAACATACTGAAATATAATCTAAATAAATATTAGCATCACTATAAATTATAAGAACTTCATAAAATGAACCAATTGTGATTTTAGAGCTAAGAACTTTCATAAATGTGACCCAGGGTGGGCAACAAGGAGAGGTTGTAGTTGTAGTATGCAAACACATTAAATTAATTTTGTTTGTTTATTCTAGAAGATCTACAGGTAGCAATGAGGAGTCAGGATGACTTTTTATCTCATCTCTAAATGGTATGAATGATGAGGGTGGCAAATTATCAAACACCTGAGAGGGTTCTGGGTAAGCAATTTTCCCAAGGGAGAGCAAGTTTTGATTAGAGCACAAATGTGAAGGGAAGATCCAGAGAAACTGATAAAAAATATAAAGGGTTTGTCTGTGTATTCTAGAGAAGTAGAAAGTTCAGGAGATGGTAAATGGAAGCAAAAAAAAAAAAAAGTCCCCAAAAGGATTTTGAGGTAAGAGTCTGTTTAATAAGAATTTTATTGGCTAACATAAATATATAGAAACACTTCACCATCTTTAAATATTCTGAAATAATCTTCACTTGAAATGCATTTTGCTATACCGAGGCAAATATTATTTATGTCTCATTAACTTCACTGTGCCTTTTGTTTATTTACTCAGTCAAAATCCTTACTGAATATTTACTAGTGTCAGGTACTGTATAAGGAAGTAGTGAACAAAAAGTAATGTTTCCTGTAACCAACACGAGTGAGTGTATTTGTTTGTATATCTTTACCATCTATACTGTACAATTCCAAATAACAAATGTCATATTTTGCAATTTTGCCATGTCCTCTTTAGCCACTATGAGTCAGTCCTATATAACAACTAAGTTTTTAGTGGCTATTATGAAAAGTTTGAATGAAAAGCTTTGATCTCTCTTGAAATGGCTATCAAACATAATATGCTTAAAGAATATGACCATATGTTTACCTAGAACTGTCTTTTACAGTTTACAAATCATCCTTTCAGAGTACATCAGTATTTCAAAATTATTTTAGTGCTAATAAGGAAAAAATGTTATATATACTATGCATTTTTATTATTTTTTAAATGGTGTTTTCCATCTTGAATAAAAGGCCTAAGAAAAAAATGATAATAGAGGCACTAGAATAAATTTTAAAACACTCTTGATTAAGAAAAGAGTTGAGTGGGAAAAAATTGAGGCAGGAAAACAATGACACATTAAAAGAGCTACACTTGATGGGGGATGGAGGAGTATTAGGGGGATAAGGACACATGTAATATCTTAATCAATAATGAAATTCAAAAAATAAAGTCAGCTGATTAGTAAAAAAGAGCTACACTATTAAGGAACAATAAAATATAATTTAAAATATTTATTGCATTATTTTTTATATCCACATTTACACAATTAACTGATGAACTCATCCTTCAAAGCAAGCTAAACAGCAATATCTTGAAAATTCTAAAACCTCAAAATTTGAGTGGGACCTCAAATTCTGGTATTTTATCAACCATAAAAATGAGGAAAGGTAAAATTGGACAAAGCCACATTTCAAATAAATATAACATTGACCAAATATCATTTAACACAGTCGGTCAATTCTCATGAAAGTATTTTTCTTTTTAACAGAAATAGTGAGGCAGGTAATGAATGGTATGTCTTTAGAATTTATGGATATCTTGACTTTTCCTTCAGCATTAACTCACTCACAGACCTATATCAAAGAATGATGGCAATAGAAGAGGACCTTCTATTAGTAATAGAAGAGTAGGGCTGAGAAAGACAAATGGAGATGGTGAGTCACAGCTGGGTTGTAAATCACATCTCAGTTTTTTAGTATATTTGTTATTTCCTCAATATTATACTAGATAATATATTTCAGGGAATGGCTCAGGAAGTACCATCCAAGTTCTTAGAACTAAAGTTTTGTGGTAGAACCACTATTTAGATCCTTCAAAGTCAACTAACTTATCATCTCTCTGACAAGAACTATAAAGACAGACCAGAAATATGTGAATAGAAGATAAATAGGATCAGATATCCCAAATGATGAAATTCAGTTCACAGGCAATGAGAATAGATGAGATCAACTGTCCTATCTGGAACATATGGCATATGATTATTCTCCAGTAATCCACGAAAATGTAGTAACAACAGGGCATTAATATTAATAACTTGCATTTTTTTCATGGGCTTGAAATGTAAAGTGCTTTGATATAAATGATCGTATCTAAGACCCATATTTTTCCTGTGAGGCAGGCAGAAGCATATTTTCAAAGAAGGAAACTGATACTAGTAACTGTTAAAAGATTTCTCAAGGTCATTCAGCTACTAAGTAGCAAAGCTGGCATCTGAACCAAAGTACCTAGACCTTTATCTTGAGTCATATGTGTTAATAGCCATATGACCTGGGTCTGACTCAGGCTGCTCATCTGTCTACAGACTTCATTAAATATGGAATCTATTCTACCACAACCATGCCCTTTCAAAGTCATTAAATTATTAAAAAACAAATAAATCTAAAATAAATAAATGCATAATTAATAATTTGTAACTTGTAATGCTGTTTTTTGAAGTTCTTAAAATAATTAATATTACCTATGTATATTTTATATATTTGTTTTATAGCCACTAACTTCAGACTAGCCAAATCAGGAAGGCATAACTGAATATTTTAACATTAATATATCCAAAAAGGCATATTTTAAACACAAAACAACAGGTGCAACATACTTATTTTCATAAATAATATGAACATAATATGAATAAGAATTTTAAAATATTTTTAAAGATAAAGCTCTCAATTATATTAATGACCATTGCCTGTTTTTAAATGTTACTTCACGGAGTGTTATAAGGTTGAAAATGATGAAACATTTTGAAAAGTCTAAGATTGTTCTATAAAAATTAGGTATTGCAACTATAATTAATATTTCTCTTCAAGCTCATTTATGCCTTTCAAAAAAAGGTGAGATTGGTAGCCAATCTGAATCAGTGAGTATGGCCTATTGATCTCAATATTTAATCCAACACTTCCACTCCTAACTATTTAAAGCCACAACAAGCAACTTTGTAGTGCACAGCCAGTGTTATACCAATTAGTGTCACTTTCTAATCCATGGTGTGTGAAATAAGCAACTGGGATACGTATAAAAAAGTTTACTGAAAGCCTCCCAAAGCACCTGGCATAGAAATCTTTAAAATGTTAGAAAAGTTCAGGGAACCAAAGTTGGTATTTTTATGGAATGTTTAAAGCAAGACATCAATATTTTAGTGGACTGAGCTGCTCAGTCACCTGAAGTTTATGACTTGGTTCAAAACCATTTATCTAGTCAGAAGCTCGTCCTAAACTATAGTTTTATATTTCTGTTATACAATTGCAGGAAAGAAGTATTACTGATTTTCTGTTTGAAGAGTTCTGTGTCGCTAAAATAGTTAAAGAATGGGAAGATTGCTGGAGGTGATTAATAAAACCAATAAAATCAATATAAATACGTGCATTTTACTGAGAATAATCATTTACTTTTCAGCAATCTCAAAATTACATGCTTTTAAGTATTTTCCCCCATGACCAAAATGAGGACCTTGACTGAAACCGCATGAAACAAAGAAAGAAGGTAATAAATATTAATAGAGCTGTTTACATGGTTCTAGGGCCGAATTTATGCTTGCAATAATACAGGTACACTCTCCAAATTGCTAGCAAGGGGAAGAAATGGGCTTTATTAATGTTTACAATTTCAAAGCGCTACTCCAGATTTTACTCAGGAAATTATTGCTTAAAATCAGTGGAATGTGTAAGGCTGTTTTCCTTTCACGTCTGTCCTGCACCCTTATTTCTATTACTCTTTTGTTTTAAAAATTCAAGCTTAAGCAACTAGCTCCTTCATGGTATGACACACAAAAAACATGAAATTATATTAAAAAGTAATCTTTGGCTAAGATAGTAGGTAATGCTAAGGTATCAATGTGCATACTGTACTACCATAACAGGAAAGATCCCTTTACAATGAAATTATCTTCTTCTTTTTATTAGAACAAGTCTTATTGAGAACAGGTGCACTGCTATATCCCAAGAGCCTGAAATAGTGCCAGATATAAAGTAGGTGTGTAAGAAAAGTTTGTGAATAAATTATTGAATAATTTTGATAAGTTATCTACAACTTAAGTTTACAAATAAGGAAAATATAAGACTGAAATTTGCTTTACATTTTCACCAAAATCCCGTACCAGCACCTCAAACTCAACATGTCTAAAGTCAAACTTATTATTTTCTTTTGCAACAGCTTCATTACTCTTACATCCCTTTTCTGATGAATAATCTCATATACTGCTTACCATTTTGGTTCAAAATCTCTATTCATGCATTACTCCATGTCTTTTTAGCCTCTTTAAAGGCCTTGCCTGTCTATTCTAAATATTTTCAAATTGGTCATGGAGTCTCCTATTTCATTTGCCACTCTGACTTGCGCATTTAGGATATTTTGTCTTAGCAAGTGTAAGAGGTTTTTTATATTCTCTCCTTGCCTTCAATTTTTATTCTTTTAAAATCATTCTGACATTATAGTATAGGAATTGTAATTTGTATCAGTTTGCACTAGATGATGCTGAATACATAGAGACAAGGAAACAAGTAAGGTCATACAAAATAAAGATAGAAATTTATATTTCTTGCACATATAAGGAGTCCAGAAGTAGACTGTAGACCATCATGATTGCACACTAGAATCCTTCCATTCTGGTGCTTTAGTAACCTTCAAGCACCACATCATAGCCCAAGGTTGCTGAGTAAGTTATACCTAACATGATTACATTCAAGGCAGCAGGAAGTTAGAAGGGAAAGATGAGTGCACTCATTGGGAGAATATTTTCCTGATTGAGATCACGAGCCAGAACATAGGTATGTGGTTACAATTACTCCACATGGTCTGGGAAATGCGGGATGCCCAGGAGAAAATGGCTGCAATTTCTGCCAAACCAAATGTTTACACACACCTGTACTATTGCTGTTAATATTCTCATTTTCTGATGATAAAATGTCCTTGGAGAGGTGAAAGACTTCTACAATGTCATGGTCCTCAGCTCATACTTGCTGCTTTCTGCTACTTTATGTTTCTTTTTGCACTGCCATTCTGTTCCTTTCTGGCAGGGACTGGTAATTAAGCTTTTAAGGTTATCCATGAAAGCTTGATCAATGGACAAATCATTGATCAAATGTAAGGGGGAGTGTTTAATTGTGTCTTAGAACCTGATAGTTCTAGTCTAGCATCAGGAAATAAATAGATTTTAAAAATAATATTTACTTCTTCACTAGTATGCCATTATCAAGAAAGAAACATATTTAATATTACAAATTTATCAGCTGCTAATCAGAAACCAAAAAATTTAAAATATATTAGTATGATAAGGAAGAAAGGTTCAGTAGCATAAAAGTTTTTTTTGTGTGTGTGTGATTTCCAACAAAAATGTTACTTATTCAGCCTTCTTTCTTTTTTTTTTGATCAACAGCATGTTTTGAGCTTTGAACAAAGAGAGAAATATTACCAGATATGTGAAGAGGTTAATGGTATTCAAAATTGAGGAAGAACAAGTTGAATAAGCAGTACGATAAAAAAAAATCTCATGATTCATGTACATTAGTTACCTGGAGAAATCAGAATGCAAGTATTCCTATTAGTCACTAAGTGCAGTATTATTGGAAACTTGGGGAAAAGAATATTCAGTTGTAGTGAATTCATACAAATAAACTACATAGTCCTAGCCAGTTTGGTTCAGTGGGTAGAGTGTCAGCCTGCAGACCAAAGGGTCCCAAGTTTGATTTTGATCAAGGGCACATGCCTGGGTTCCAGGCTCCTCCCAGGCCCAGGCCCTGCTCAGGACTCTTGTACAACCAACTGATGTGTTTTTCTACATCGATATTTCTCTCTGTTTTCCCTCTCTTCCACTTTTCCTAAAAATCAATAGAAAACTATCACCTGGTGAGGATTAACAACAACAACAAAAATACACAAAACAAACTACATACAGCTGAGTATTTTTCAGTTTCTTTATTTGTCCATCTCCTGTAAAGTATGGGTTAGCTTGCATTTGTTGGTGTGAATTTGTAGAAATCTCTAATTCAAGAACTTTTTTACCCAAATTACTTATTTCTCAACCCATGCTCTAGCTGCTCTATGCCACTTTGATCATTCAAAGGGAAGCAGTTTTATATTATTCACTAATTAACTAGTCATTTTCCTTGTCTAGAAGGAGTGATGCTTTACTATCTTACAGCCATATTTTTTCATATAAAAGAGACAGATAATTGGTAACACTTAAGGACACAGGTAATTAAGCATCTTGGTTGAATGCACAAGTTGCTTAATTTGCTAGAAATCACTAACATATAGCACTGCTTTAATTGATTATATTTAAAAAATTTTAAATTGTGGCAGAGTAATTGTCTCTGGGTCTTTGTAATTATTAATTTCCATGTGTATTTGACTTTATATTTAATTAGCAGTAGAATAGTTTGTTCTTTGTAATCAGATAACCAACTTACACTTAATTTATTAACTCATTCTATTAATTTGTCCAACAAATAGTATATTGCAACTATCTTTTGCCAGACACCATTTTAGGTTTAGAAAATGAAGATGAATTTCCTGTCTGTACTTGGAGTGTTGGGAGAAGGCATGGGAATGATTAAGTACACCTGAAATAGAAAGTAGAATAAAAGGGATTTTGATAAACTGTTAGGAGAACACAAACTTTTTCTGATAGTTTCTAGAACATTTCACCAAACAGAAACATTTTGTTTTGGCATTGAAGATGAGTAGATGTACTAGTAGTCAGATGGGGGATCTGGTTACAGCATTTTATTCAGAAAGCATGTAAAGGTGAGCCCATGGTGCATTAAATCCTTAAGAGAGGGGGTCAAATGTGGCCAGACTATGAGGTGTGTGACAGTGGAAAAGATTTTATCAAGACTCGGAAATAACTCACTTTATATTATGTTATTTTCCCTATTTTTTTATTGTTTAAAGTATTACAAATACAAATTACAAATAGTAGTACATATGTTTCCCTTCCCCCCTCCTTGACATCCCACCAGCCTTCCCAACCCCCAGCACATGCCGTCTCCTGCCTCCCCCACCCCCCAGTATCTTGTGTCCCATTGTTATGCTTTTGGCAGGCAAGAGATCAACCGAAGGACTTGTATACGTGCATATTATGTTTTGTGATGCTTACCAGCCATCAAAATAACCAGTGCTTAAATATCACAAATGCTGCCTACAAGGGCTTTTCTACACCCATATTGTTCTCAGTTGCCTCTCTTACAGTTGCCACCATAACTAACTCCCAAATCCTGCCCCTGGTTCCAAGTCCCTGAACCCAGATTTGGAATTACATTTCTCCCTTAATTAATTGAGCTCTTTTCTGCAGAGTCTGGTCCTGTAGTATTTAGAGCACTTCCTTAAAATTAGATTAACTCTTTTCACATTACATTTTTTTGGTAGCTGAACATGAATACATGACTTGAAGTGAATTTGTCTGAGATATTAAATTCAAAGTCATTTTTTTCAAATAGACTTGAATAAGTGTTCCTAGATAAGACATGCCCTTCTGACTTCAAGTATTTCCTTGAATTTTCATACTTCTATTCTCACAGTATCCAACTGGTACCTATTTTCTTTTTACGATCTCTGTGTTGATGTGTGTGTGTGTGTGTGTGTGTGTGTGTGTATGCATTATATTTGTATGGTCAAAGAAGCAAACCTTTGATCAGTATTTCTGTATGTGGCATCATTTAGTGGACACACTTGCAGCCCTTCTGTTTTTCTAATGATGTCTTTCATGGTAGGTAAACTGCCATAAGTTCAAATCAAACAGAAATGGGCTTCCATATCAACCCTGACATGAACTTGCTTTGCTATTTTGTGCAAGTTGTTTAGGTCTCAGATCCTCAATTTCCTCACAGGTGAAGTGGAGATCCTACCATGCAGTGCTTTTGTGAGGAGTTAAACATAGAGCTCTTGGCACAGTGCTGGCCATCTGTATACACATAACAGTGTGGCTCTTAGGTTTCAAATTATGATTATTACTTTATGCCTCCTGTTCTACTTTCAGGTGATCCATTGCTGTCTTGATATTTCCATTAAGCATCTCTTTACTATCTAAATATAACTAAAATTTAGTGTGTTCTTTATATAAGCCAGTGTTCTGACCGGAAAATAAAACTCTCACTGTACATTTCAACAAAAAACGTTGGTAGATAGAACTGTAGGCATGGAAGGTTGAAAGAGTGAAAAAAGGAATAATGGAGTAATAGGAGCAAGAAGCAGTTCTTACCCTCAGTGAACAGATAGGATTACTCAGAACTTGGAATCTTGGATGAAAAACACAGTGAAGCTGAAACTCAGTCAGACCTTTGAGGAAGGGCGCTGCCAACTGCTGCTGCTAACACGTCAGAGGATATGAAATGAGGCTGGCTCTGAGCAAGAAGGGAAGGGTACAGTCAAGTGTCACGACTGCCTTCCCA
Organism: Antrozous pallidus; assembly: GCA_027563665.1. Lineage (NCBI taxonomy): Eukaryota > Metazoa > Chordata > Mammalia > Chiroptera > Vespertilionidae > Antrozous > Antrozous pallidus. Next base: position 29,387,539 of record CM050514.1, on the reverse strand, counting down.
TTTCCCTCTGGGGCCTTCCACTGTCAGAATCTGACCAAAAACTGGCAGCCCAAAGAGAAATGTAGTTGGCAGAGTCCCAGCTGCAGCCTAACAAAGTGCTGTCCACATGTGTGGCTTTACAGCTGGTAAACGATAGGTGAAGGGCCAGTATGGCCCTTCAATGTAACAGCCTTCTACATATATTTGAACTTCAATGTAACTGTGATTGTGGTACTAAGCACCTAATGACATGTAACTATCCTATGTCAAGTGAGGATGAGCTTATCCTCTTCATTTTATTTATTCAGTTTTTTAAATTTCAAAATATGTTTTTATTAATTTCAGAAAAGAACGGAGAGAGAGATAGAAATATCAATGAGGAGAGAATCATTGATTGGCTGTCTCCTGCACAACCCTCACAGGGGATCATGCCAACAACCCAGGCATGTGCCCTGACCATGAATTGAACTGGTGACCTCTTGGTTCATAGGTTCAATGCTCAGTCACTTAGCCAAGTCAGCTGGACTCCCCTCCTTTTTAAAACAAGACACAAAGCCTCGAAGGTCATGGATTCCCATGGGAATTGCTAAAAGATAACAAGATGGATCCTGAATCATCCTAACCCCACATTCGGCCTGTTTTAGAGAAGACTTAATGTTTATATATAGGAAGAGATTTATTTGAAAGGATTTTGTAGGAGTAGAGGTTGCTCTGGAAAATGATGGGATGCTTTTCCTGAACCCAGACCCAAATGAAATGGAGATTAGACATAAAATGATTTTCTTCTGAACGTTCGGTTCAGACTCGCCTCATTACTATCAGCACAAGACTAGAGATTTTATGGAAGACCTTAGCATGTGTAATGTAGTATGAGTTCCTGTCTCTGAGTTTTGCTGTTTGAGAAAGTCCTGTAAAGGCAGATATAAAAATGATGCCCTAGACACCAAGAAGAGAGTGCTTTTCAAGTATGAAAGGCTTATTATTGAAGTCAAAAGCTGTCTAGAGCTAAAATGAGGACAATAAATAAACACTTGATTTAGCATTAAGGAGGATTTGGAGGTTTTTATTGAGAACTAGAGGCCCAGTGCAAGAATCTGTGCATGGGTGGGATCCCATGATCCTTCCCCCTGGCCAGCCATCCTCCCACTGGCTGGCCTGTCCCAATGATCCCAATTGGGGCCACCGACCAACCTCCCATGGCTTCTCCCCTCAGATGGCCAACCTCCCACAGCCCTGATTGGCTCTGATCACCAGCCAGGCCGAGGCACCCTACCCGTGCACAGATTCATGCATTGGGCCTCTAGTTCTCAATAAAAACTTCAAAATCCTCCTTAATGCTAAATAAAGTGTTTATTTATAGTCCTTGTTTTAGCTCTAGACAGCTTTTGACAATATATTTTACAGTTATATCTGTCTGTTTTGATAGAAAGCTTTCATAAAAGTAAAAAAAATTATTTATAAAGGTTGTGTATAAAAATGATGTTTTCAGAGATTAAATTTTTCTATCTCATATTTCAAGCAAAATATAATTGCATTTTCTTGAATAAAATGAAATCCGAACTGTGAAAATAAGTCAAAACCTAAAACTTTAATTCTGTTCAAAACTAAATGACAAAATAAAGTACTTGAAAATTTGAGTCAGTAAAATAATGAGGAGCATGAACAGTATAATATATTAGCATGTAAGTGTTTATAAAATATGTCCAAAAAGGTAGACTTATTTTTGTATCGAATAAAATAATAAAAAGTATAAGCTAGTGAAAAAAATGAGTAATTCTGTTAAATACTAATTGATATCTTTTAGATAAAATAAAAACACCTGTTTTAAAGCATACTATTTATTGATATTTAATTTAAGTAACTTTTTAAATATTAATCAAAATTCAAAGAAATACGATATGCTTTAAAGAAGTAAATTAAGTGGCCAGAGGGTATTGTTAGTAGGGACTATGTAGGTGTCTGAATAGAATATAAAGACAGCTAACCATGCTTCATTTATTTAATCATGTGGTAACAAAGATAACAGGCCTACAAATATCATTTGGATGTGGACTTTTATAGCCTCGGGAGATAACATGGAGAGGGTTGGTGGTCTAGAAGACATACTACTTTAAGGAATTAACAAGTGACGAAAAAGACATGATGAATTACAGATTTACTGATGTGACTTGTCTAAATCGAAAGAAAAAACAATTTTAAAACATTTAAGAATGCAAATTCCAGTTTGTATATTTGAGAACTTCTGGGTTACTATAGGTCTATTATTTCCCCTACTGACTATTTGACCATTTTATCATAAATAAATCAGGATTCGCAATACTTTGCTTGTAGTATCACTACAAATTAATTCATATATGAGATTAAAGAACTCACTTTCCTAAGAGGCCAAAGGAAAAGCTGAGACACCTAAGATGGTTAAAAGTGACATTCAAAAATTATTGACCATTCTCTTATGTAATAGCTTTGAAATCATGTAAATAGTAACTTTCCATTTTGGTCATAAATACTAATGCAAAATATTACATACATAGGAAAACAAATAGCTCCCAAAATGTTACATTATTAACTTCATTAGATTAAGAAAGACTTGTGGCCGAAACTGGTTTGGCTCAGTGGATAGAGCATCAGTCTGCAGACTAAAAGGTCCCAGGTTTGATTCTGGTCAAGGGCATGTACCTTGGCTGCAGGCACATTCCCAGGAGCGGCTGTGCAAGAGGCAGCCTGATTGATGTTTCTCTCTCATTGATGTTTCCGACTTTCTATCCTTCTCCCTTCCTCTCTGTAAAACATCAATAACATATATTAAAAAAATAAAGACTTGTGTTGTTGTCCTGCCCGTGTGGCTAAATGGTTGAGCATGGACCCATGAATCAAGAGGTCACCAGGTAGATTTCCTGTCAGCATAGGTGCCTGGGTTATATATAGGCCAATCCTTGGTGGACAACATGCAGAAGGCAGCCTATTAGTGTTTCTTTCCCATTAATGTTTCTATTTCACTATCCTTCTTTTTTCCTTTTTAAAAATAAATAAAAATTCGTAAAAATAAAATAAGAAAGAAAAACTTTTGTTGACCTGTTTGGTGTAGCTCAACTGATTGGGCATCCTCTCATGCACCAAAGGTTGCCAGTTAAAGCCCTAGCCAGTATGGCTAAGTGGATAGAGTGTCAATCTGAAGACTGAAGGGTCATGGGTTTGATTTCGGTCAAGGGCACATGCCTGGGTTGCAAGCTTGATCCCCAGTAGGAGGTGTGCAGGAGGCAGCCAATCAATGATTCTATCTCATCATTGATGTTTCCATCTCTCTCTCCCTCTTCCTTCCCCTCTGAAATAAATAAAAATATATTTAATAAAAAGGTTTTCAATTTGATTCCCTTTCGGCGGGTGATCAGGCAAGGAAGGAGAACAGTTAGGGGTGATTGGGCCAGCAGAGGAGAGCAGTTGGGGGAGACCAGGTCAGCAAGGGAGGAGAGTTGGGGGGGGACCAGGCCTGCAGTGGAGGACAGTTTGGGGGACCCAGGCCTGCAGGGGAGGGTAATTGGGGGTGCAGGCCTGCAGGGGAGGGCAGTTGTGGGAGATCAGGCTAGCAAGAAGGGAATATAAGGGTGACCAGGCCAGCAGAAGAGGGCAGTTAGGGGCAATTGAGCTGGCTGGGAAACAGTTAGGCATCAATTAGACTGGCAGGGGAGTGGTTAGGGAGTGATCAGGCTAGCAGGCAGAAGGGGTTAGGAATAATAAGGCAGAAGTAGGTGAGCGGTTGAGAGCCAGCAGTCCTGGATTGTGCCCAGTAGGATCAAGCCTAAATGGGCAGTTGGAGATCCCTCAAGGGGTCCCTGATTTGAGAGGGTGCAGGCTGGGCTCAGGGACAACCCCCAACACCTGTGCATGAATTTCATGCAGAGGGCCTCTAGTAAGTTATAAAAATAAGTATGTGAGGGAAAAGGAGCAAAAAGACAGTACAAAATAACATGTTTTGTTGCTTGAAAGAAATCAATTAATAGTTAAATACACATGTTTTGAAATCTCTATCAAAAGTAATAAGAATTACACTTAGACAAAATAAACATTTCAAAAGAAGAAATTAAGTTTTTGTGCCCTTTTAAATTTATTGATTAAAGAAAAGCTAGTTATACAGAAGTTTCATTTTTTTTCCTTTTTCTCCTACAAAATTTTTGTTGTTATTTATTTGATGTTTTCTAACTAAATCTAGGTACAATGCCAGGGTATTTCTAAAATTCATTTCTAGCAAGTGGGAACTCTCAAGTGGTATAAATTGATGAGAATAATTATTACATATTATTTTACTATGTATTTTGCCTGGTATTTATTTTGAGTAAAAATATTTAATAATAATTTTATATCAATTTTAAAGCTACAGGGATTTTTTAAAAATATATATTTTATGGCCACTTTTTAATATTTTTATTCTTTAAAGTATTACAAATAGTAGTACATATGTTTTTTCTTTTCCCCCCATTGTCCTCCTCCCAGCTTCCTCTACCCTCCAGCACATGTCTTCAACTGCTCCCCCGCCCCCTTGTCGTGTATCCATTGGTTATACTTATTTGCATGCATACAAGTCTTTTGGTTGATCTCTTACAGCCCCCGCCCCCCACACTCCCCAACCTTACCCATATAGTTTGAAAGTCTGTTCAATGCTTCTTTTCTATCAATATATCAATCTTTTCCCCCTGTTTCTTTTCTTTAAAAAAATCTTGCATCTGCATACTGGAAATAAATGTATAAGAACAAAGAATGTTTGAGTCTCAGTTTCAATGTCCAACTGTTCTGAGTCACAGTTTCAATGTCAAATAGTTCCTTATGTGTATATGTCAGCAATGGTATCTGGATGGTGGACATATAGTGGCAATGCAGGTTCCACCATTTCTGGTTTGGTCCTGGGCCACCTGCAGTGATGCACAGCTGCTGACTGCTAGCATGGCAAGGTGTCATCAGTGTCTTCCATCTCTGGCCTGTTGCAGGAACCTATATGGTCTTGGAGTTGTTTTCTGAAAATATACAAACATATTCTTGACCAAAAGTTTAATAAAGGGGTCTTTTCTGTAAATTAGACTTGGGATTCTTTTTATTTTTTTGCCCAAAATGATTTTCCTTTTTCTTATTTTGACATCATGTGTGTTTTTCATGGATGTCCTGTTGTTGGCATTACAAATGGAAGTTACTTTTCTGGAGTAAGAATTTTCTAGATGTATTTTACTTACAGGATATTTTTCCTTACATGATATTACTCCACTATCCCCCACCCCTTTTTGATTAATGGGGGCTTTTGGAAATTTTGATTGAAGTCTTGGTAATTTTAAATTTTAATTTTTGCACACAAATATGACTTCTTTAGGTTCTTTGGATGTTAGGCAATTTTACAATGAGATGAACTACTAATAGATATTTTAGTTAATATTTTAGGAACAGCTTTTTGTCCAGTAGACTTAAATTTTCTTGAGTATTCACTTATTTCAATTGGCCCATTTAAATTAATCTGAAAACTTGATTACTATTTTACTGTGAAATTTAATACTCAATCAAAAATCTTAGTTTGCCCTGTAAATATTAGTGGAAAGAATTATTTGCATTCTTGAGTAGGCCCTGAGCATTCCTGGTACTAGGCTACATTTAGATATAGGGCAGCTGTTGCTGGCCAAGTCTCTGTAACCTGGGTCTCTATCTGAGCTGTACTTGGGAGGCGAAGCAGCCATAGGGTCAGGAGACTTCCCTCAGAAGGGGTGAGAATTCAGGCCCCTGCAACGTTAGTTAGTGGGTGAGGGTCTGTACCCCACCTCTGTTGACCTTTTAGTTCTCTCCTGTTGGCCCCTCTGTGACTGTGTCTGTCTTAGGTTGTTCCTTCCCTGAGGAATCTTACCCGTCTCTAGCTAACCAGCCATCCTCCAGGGCCAAACAGGGTGATGTGAGGTTCAGTTCTGTCTCCTTTGTAGTCTATGCCCCTGTGGCCTCCATGCCCAGCACCTGCCTTGGGATCCCCTTGCCTGCTGGTGGGGTCCTGGTACTGATCACATATCTTGGGGGAGCCAGGTTTTTTCTCCAGGGAGGGCCCAGCTCACACCATTGGGCAAGAGACAGATCCATGGTACCAGCCACCTAGAGGATTCAACCACAGCTTGAACTGAAAGCTCAGGCAACAGCTGTGTGCACTTGGATTGTAAGAAGAGGGTCCCTCTTGGCAAAAAGGGGAAGAGGGGCCAATATAGAATGCTCAGGTGCCTTCCCAGTGTTTTATGGCCACTTTTGAATGGCACTTATCAGAACCTTCACATCCTATTGTACTGGCTGGTATTTTCAATTAGCTTTTCTGTGCATACTGGTATTTTCACATGTTATATTTTTAATAGTAGAATTATTAGAGATGGTTTCTCTCTCTCTCTCTCTCTCTCTCTCTCTCTCTCTCTCTCTCTCTCTCTCTCTCTTTCCCCTCTCACTTTTATTTCGGTCTTTCTTCTTTACTGAAAATGAAGGTGTTAGTTGTAGTCTAAAGTTGTGGGTAAGATCTGGACAAAGCACAAAAAAATAGAATGACTAATTGACACACTTGTTGTAGTATCTGATACTAACAAAAATTACTAGTAATATTTTTTATTAATAAACCTCTTACCATTATTTCTATTTTTTCTTACTTATATGTAATAAAATTTACCGTTTGTAGGGTATGGTTTTCTGTTTGCTTGTTTGTTTTTAATATATTTTATTGATTTTTTTTACAGAGATGAAGGGAGAGGGATAGAGAGTTAGAAACATTGATGAGAGAAAAACATCAATCATCTGCCTCTTGCACACCCCCTAAAGGGGATGTGCCCACAATCAAGGTACATGCCCTTGACTGGAATCAAACCTGAGAGTCCAGTCTTCAGACTGACGCTTTATCCACGATCAAACCAGTTAGGGAAGATCTGTTTTGATGAATACTTAGAGCTGTGTATCCTCCCTCGTAGTCATGATGCAAACAGAACTATCTCCCCAAAATTGCCTTATGTTGATCTTTTTTAGCCAACTCCTCATTCTAATACCAAAACCTGGCATCACTGTTCTATTTTCCAACCCTATAGTTTTGTCAGGTCTATATATCTTGGACATGAAATTCACTCTATAACAAGATAAAATTATTTAGATAAGCATTGGCAAATGTTTTGTATCCTTGGCTTTTTTTGGAAATATTTAGAAATTATTATTTTTTCTTACTCAAATTTAAATAGAATCACCTAAAATAAGAACTTGGAGAGTTCTCTTTATTTTTCATTTTATGATGTATTGGCCTTTGCCATACTGCCCATGGGCACAAATGTCCTTAAAGTACTTATTGAGTACCATGAAACACCCCCAGGAGTTTAACTCATATTTGTGAACTAGAACTGAAACACGTGCTTCCAGACCACTAAGGTCCAGATGCTGTGATTGTTTTCAGACAAACCCAAGTAGATTTGAATTTTGCTTCGTATGTGAAAAAAATACAACACAGTAGAGATAAGCTAAGATAAATGTTATGAGTTACTTTGGATTTAAAAAAATATCTCTGTGGTATTAAAAATTTGTAATTTTGGTAGGAGGAGAATCAGGGCTATAAGAAATGATGACTTTTTAAAGTGAAATCCTTTTATTTTTAATTGCATTATTGGGGTGGCATCCTTATATATATAAAAGCCTAAGAGACCATCATGACCTAAGGACCAAAGATGGAACAACAGGTTGACCAGTCACTATGATGCACACTGACCACCAAGGGGCAGACATTTAACACAGGAGCTGCTGCCTGGTGGTCAGTGCACTCCCACAGCCAACCTGCCACTGCTGGCCAACCACCCCTAGTCCCTCCCCCCAGCTGGCTGGCCTCCATCAGCCCCTGGTGCTAAATCATTCATAGATGATCTGCTTCTGGTTCTGGGTTTCGTATGTAACAGACCAGCTCCCTCACTACGATCTATTGAAAGTGAGCCCTGGACATAAGGATTTGTCTCATTCCATTCTCTCTTTTCCCCAGGGACTGCCCGCCTGCTGCAGTGGTGCAGTGGCAAGGAAAAGAGGAGTGGGGAAGGTGGGAAACCATGCAGTGGTGGGGCAGCATTGGTGTCCAGTGTCCGCTTCTTTTATGCCTGGACTGGTGACCATTGCCTCCTCTTCCAACCCCGCTGGTGCTTCAGGTCCCAGGTTGGGATGGGGAACTGGGGGTGGGTGGCAGCAGACAAGACCCCATTCCTAGGCGGCCTGAGGGCCAGCTCCTTCCTTGGAGCCAGGGGCCAACCTCCCACAATCCCCAACCCATCCTTTGTGAACAAATTCTTGCACTGGATCATCTTGCAATGATCTCTTGTTAATGAGATCATTCAGGTTTCAAATGCACATTTCTGATACAAGATTAGTAAATTGTATTGTGTGTCCACCACCCAAAGTCAAATAATCTTCTGTCACCATATATTTGGCCATCTTTACCCTTTATTCTGTTCACCCTTTCCTCTGATAATCACCTTACTGTTGTCAGTGTGTATATTTCAGTTTTTATATCCCACATAAAAGTGAAATCATATGATTACTTTTAAATGAAGATACCACTTCAATACAAAACAATGGACAGAACTGTTGAAATTTTTCTTATTGTGATAGTTAGAAAATTATGTATAAAACCAAACAGAGATAAACCACTATAAAAATATTAGTTACTAGAATTAAGGCAGACACTATGATCAATCCATCTGGTTGTATATTTGAATTTAATATATGGCTGTTATTTTAAAATATAGACCAATTTAAAGTTTATCAGGTCAGCATACTTAGCTGCCTATTTATTTTAATATGTAGTATTAATCATTATGATGATTCACCTATACACCATATTCTGTTCTAATTCTATTTATTAATTTGAGCAAATAACTTACATTTTTAAGCCAATAAAAAGCTTTTATGTTCAAGGTTCAATTTTTTTTTATTTTACAAGTATATTAGGATGATTCTAAAGTTATATGTATTTATGTCTTGAGCTGTTATAAAAATAAAATGCATAATTTCTTTTGAAATAAAAGAAAATAAATGGAGGAAAAAGGAAGTTGTGCTTAGAGTCTCAAAGCATAGCCCTTATGAGATAATTTCAACAAATTTTCTGCACTGTGGGATTACAACAGAAATCAATACCAGCATATAGATCTGAATTTCCAATATTTAGTTTGAGAATTATGGCATCTTGTGATTCAAAAGACCAAATACTGGAAACGAGTAAATGTGTTCTCTTTGTAAAAAGATGCTATTCAAAGTGTCCAATAGGAATATCCAAAGGACAATCTAGCTTTTGAGATATCAAAATGTTTAAAACTATAAAATAAATTTGCTGCTCTAGTAGTTTATTTACAACGAAGTATGAACAGGAATCAGATTGTTGATTCCTTGCTAAACTTTTGATAGCACAAAATTACTAGTGCAATTATACAGAAATCTGTTTCTGTGAGAGTAAGGAGAAAATTAGCTGAGGAACAATTGACTCAATGATTGCTCAGAGAGGTGGCCTACATTTCCCCCCATCTGTAGCTTCCATTTCTCATGGGTTGTGTGGTTCTATTGAATATGTGACTGATGTTTGCAAAACAAGAAATGAATTGGAGAGCTGGCTGAGAATTGTTAAAATTATTAATCACAGTTAAGCCTTTTTTATCCTTTAAATTTTTCTTCCGATCAATGTATGCTTTAAATTTTCTTAATACCCTATTTTTCTGGAACAGCAATTTTGGTTGCTTAAAACTGTAGGACCAGATAAGTTAATGTTTAAATATTCTTTTATTTCACTTCATTTCTACATCTATCATATTGCTGTTTTGTTGCTGAATACTTGTATATAACATTTTTTCATAAACTTCTATTTTCTTACTTCCTTTGTTTCTTGTATAAATCCAATGTTTCATCAAACTTCATTCAAATGACTGAAATGCTTCTTGAACAAGAACTCCTTTCTGAACTCCTTTCTATAATTCCTTACATCAATATTTATCTGCACATTTCAAATGACATGTTTCCTACAGTTGTTTTTAAATGGTTATGTAAATATTTTGTTCCTCAACTTTTATCATATTTTATGATGTCTTAATGATGGATCATGTCTATGTCTCAATGATATCAAGCACATTGCCTTGATATGGTAAATGCTCTGTGTATATTGTCCAGTTTCATTTATAATTTTCTTCAGCAAATTTCTCTGCAAGTTTAATAACATTATGTTTAGTTTTTAATTTTTATTGGATATTTACCTTGAAACTATATGTGTCTGCTATTTAAAAATGTCACCTCATTTCTAGTTGTTTTTTTTAAAGTTACAACTTTAGTGAAAAAGAAAATATTTTGCTATGGTAGTATTTATTTTCCACTTAATAAAATTTGATGGCCTGGCCTGAGTAGCTTAGTTTGTTGAGCATTGTCATGCTCATCAAAAGATTACTGGTTTGATTCCCAGTACCTGGGTTGTGAATTCAATCCCTGGTCCAGGCATCTTACATAATTAAATGCTAATATGAAAATTGTTCCCTCGACCCGGAGTTCAACAAGAAGTTCAACCAGGGGATGGGGCTGGCCAGCCAACCATCCATGGCCCCTCTCCCTGGCTGGCCTCGCCCCTGATTCCCCCTCGCCCCCCATCTGGATGACCTTTCAGATGAAGCAGGAGCTGCAAGGGCCAAGACCCTTGCATGAATTTCATGCGTTGGGCCTCTAGTACATACATAAGTAGGAAATTCATCTCTGTAAACATTTAAAAAAAGCTTTCTTAGAAAATGGAGATAAATACTAAAGAAATTTATATATGCACATATACATAATTTTATATTATTATTTTATATCTACACTAATAAAAAGGAAGATGAAAATTGACCGTACTTCCATGACACCCACCAGCCAATCAAGAGGGAATATGCAAATTAGAAGGACAAAGATGGCAGCAGCTTTGCCACTCTGCAGCTTCAGGTGTGGAGGGGCTGTGCGGGGCAGGACAGCCCCTCCCTATGAGAGGGAGGGTGGGGGGGGGGCAAGAGGATCTACAGGAGCTGCATTCTGGCCGCAGCAAAGATGAAGATGGCAGACTCCAGCCGGAGTCAGCAGTGAAGGCTTCAGACTCTGGCCGGAGCGAAGGCAGAAGGTGGTGGCCAGAGCAAAGGCCTGGGTCCTGGGTGGTGGAGGAAAAGGGGTGCCAGAAGCCAAGGGAAGGAAGACCTCTTGCAGGAATCTTCATGTAATGGGCCTCTAATATATAAATAACATTTTAAAATAGTTAACCATACACATTTAAAACAGTAAAACTCTGATGACAAACATCGATTATTTTTATTCTTTCTTTTACCCATTCCTCTTTGGGTGATGGGGACTGTGTTTTCATGCTCTTAAATATACATGGGAGTTACTAATGTGAATATCTGATGGAAGACTAATTGATGCAATGGAAGGTTTAGAACTATTTATTGTGAACACTAAATTGAGACACAATCTCAGCAAAATGCCCAAATTTCTTTGGTAGGCAATATCTTTAATAGTTCGAGGTAAATACCTCTGTTCTTAGCTTAGGTCTTTCCTCATTCAGCTTGGGAAATGTCCCTGTGTATTTCACCTCTACAGAAGAGGAATTAAGAGACTTGATTCAGCAAAGGCTTATTTGGGTTGTTTCTTAAAACAATGTATTTTTCTATACACACACAGTTCAAATTACCTGCAGACATAGAATGTGCTGACCCCTTTCTCATCAGGCTTCCCAGAAAACCAGGGATATGGCACCTATGCTATCTTGCATACAATAGATGAAGACTGTGTGATAGGAGCGATTTTTATTGACCCCTCTCAGGCATTTGCTTCAGCTGGCCATAAATTAACCCTACAAAACTTCAGAGATCTGAGGCTTGTAGTGGCTGCATAAAGTGGTTTGCATTAACTTGAGGAATTGTACAGGAAAGAAAGCCGCGTGAGCACGGATTCCAGGGAATTACAAATAGGACGCCGGAGGGCGTATTTTATTTTCTCTGCTTGATGATTATCTTATGGTCTAATGTGTTTTCTCCCCTGTGCACATGTATGCTAATGATATAGTGTGATTTTACAGAATAACACGGATGCCCTGGGGTAGCCCCAGCAGCCTGCAGTCCAGTGTATAAGCTTTTTATTTTATTTTATTTATTTTTATATTTTTTCCCTCCAGAAGCTTGATTCAAATGAAAATTGATGCCAAAATCTTAGTCTTCTGTTTCACTTCAAGGTGTCATAAATTCGGAGCCTCATTAACGATTAACAACAATGTAACAGTTCAGAACAGACCGAGTAAGCTTCATTTCTGGATTCTGACCTAGCCTCACTTCAGATATTTAAATAGCATGATTTTCTATCTTTTCAGTGTCCACAGATTGTCTGCATGGGAAAGGGTTTCGGTTACTGAAATATGATCACATCAGCTCCTTTTTTTTTTAGGATAGAGAAGAAGCTGGCTCCATGCCAGCTTCGATATTTCTTGGGCAATTGCTGTCCCAGTGCACCTGGTTTGACAGGTGTCTAAGTGTCTCTTAGAGCCTCTCAGGGGCTTGCATTCCCCAGCAGCTGTGGAAGCTGATAAAGCCATTGTGAAGTAAAATCTGGGATCCTCACAGGCAGAAGGCATCCTTAACCGCAGAGCCTGGCGTGGGTGTGCTGGTGCCTCCTCCAAAGCCAGAGGGGGAAGATGGAGAATTGTATTCACTCCAAAATGTGCACTTGCAAATCTGGCCTCCGATCATCACTTTAATTATCACAATGTATAAATGGCAGAGTCTGATACTCAAAGGAGCCACTGTGATTGTCATTTTTCATGGAAGGAAAGAAAAATGTAGAAACTGCAAATTGTGGAATGATACATGCTATGGTCATTTGGATAACATTACTTTCTCTTCAAATAGGAAAACAAAGGCTCAGAAAATGTATATAACTTCTCAAGGCCATAGAGCTATTTTTAAGTAACTGATTTGGTATCAGAGAGATGATCTTATAATATCAGGAATGTAAGATATCTAGTAGGAAATATACCTAATAAGAATCCAGAAAAAGGTATGAAATGAAACAGAATATAATTTTTTTTTGGAAAAAAGTGCTAAATTACTTATTACTTTTCTGTTCCTTTTTGAAAATATTGTATTAATGGTTAACTTAAAGACAGATAATCTTCATCACATTATTTAAATGTAATGCAGCCAAAACTAGTTTGGCTCAGTAAATAGAGCGTCAGCCTGCAGATTGAAAGATCCCAGGTTCAATTCTGGTTAAGGGCATGTACCTTGGTTGCGGGCACATTCCCAGTAGGGGATGTGCAAGAGGCAGCTGATTGATGTTTCTCTCTCATCAATGTTTCTGACTTTCTATTCCACTCCCTTCCTCTCTATAAAAATCAATAAAAATATTTAAATGTAATGCAGTAAATAGTGTGAAAAAAATATGGTCTTTCATTTAAATTTAGAACTGTTTGTTGATTTGTGTGGAATATATCAAGCCCTGGTCAATTTTAAAGCTGAAAGTAATGGTAACAGGGGTCATGTGTGGGTGTGTGTGTGTCTAACAGTGTAATTGAATAATCTGCTGAAAATAAGAATTTGAGTTCAGAAGATTAGACATAAGTATTTTTCTGTAGAACTTAAACTAATAAAACAGAGCAGTTGTTTTCATTTATGTTACTTTAGGTATGATCTTTTATTTCTAACCCGAACCAAACTTCCATTTCCTCCCAAAATGATAAGTAAACTCATTTTCACCACGATGATCAATAATACATAAAAATGTTCTTTTTTTTTGAAGTTTTTAAATGAGGGAAAATAATGGTCATTTCTGAAAGGTCAGAAACCTGCAGGGCACTGAGGAATACTCTTGGTGGAGTTTTGTGTGTGTGTGTGTGTGCATTCCCCATTTTTCAGAAACATGTGGCACAAGCTCAGTTGGTTGGAGCGTCATCCCATACATGAAGAGACTGCAGGTTTGATTCCTGGTCAGGGAACATACCTTGGTTGCAGGTTTGATCCCTGGTTAGGGTGCATACTGGAGGGAACCAATCAATATTTCACTCTCACATCAATGTTTCTCTCTCTGTCTCTCTCTCAAATCAATAATGACATAGCCTCAGGTGAGGGTTAAAAATATAAAAAACATGTGGCATAAGTAATTGACAGTACTTCCTATAAACAAGTCCAGCCCCATCTAAAACTCTCATGCAAAATGCCAAATCACTGAATGAAGAGTAGATGGGGGAGATGTATTTTTGCCTTCCTTTGCTTCACCCTTCCTTAGTCTTTGGCCTTCTCTCTTTGTTCCCCCATCCTCTGTTTTTAGCCTTCTTCATATTCAGCCTCTTTCCTTTTCAGATGATTTATAATTGTGGCTATTTCACATCTGCTACTTGTACTTTGCTTTCCCTATGAGTTGGAGGAAAATATTTTATTTTGTCAGGTGTTTCTTCTTATTCATAGGTTCCCTGGAAATCCTCTCCATCCTTTAAGATATAGCACTTTATGTGTGAAGGTTTTCACTATCACCCTCCACAGAAAAGTGTTCTCCATCATTTAAATCTTTATAGTTATTTATTTACACCAATCACAAAGCAAGTATATTATTTGGTAACAAAGCTTTTCTATGCCTTATCGCCTCTACTGGATTGTGATTATGTTGAATGGAGATGGGGTTGCATATTTTTAACTCAAAATAAATATTCAATAGTGCTTTATGCATAGTAGCCACATTGAAAAGTAGATGGCATTGATTCAACATGAAGCTGTCATCCACCTTGAAACTCTGGGGATAGCATTTCCTGATTTTATAAATATTGAAATCCTATATAGAATGCACATCAACTTCTATATTGTCACATTGCAGTGGGAAATACATATCTTGTCTTCCTTTATGATATTTATAAAAATATATAAATATAACAAGAGAACACTATCTTCCATAATGGCAAGCAAACAAACAAACTTGTCATTGTCAGGGTATGATTTAATACATGGTATCTGCAACTATAATTGCTGTTTTATATCATGAGTGTCAATTTGAACTAAACTGTTGATAATGTCAGCTAAAATATATGATGGCATCTAGAAAATTATAATGTTGAGTAACTAAGGCCTTAGAAAAGTCTAACTTTATGTTTATAGTTTCTATCTATATTTTTGTTATTGTTAAGCTAAGAAGCAATATAAAGACTACATTCATTCTTAAAGTAGATGGGGTTTCTAAAAGATTTTGGCAGCTCCAATTTGTCTTGCAAAATTTCAGTGACAACTATGTGTTTTGATTTTGATGGGTGACATGTTTCTGTAACTTCCTTCGAAACATATCCAAAATGTTTTTTAGTGATCTTGGCATTTGTTGAAACTATATATGTTTGGTACCTGACTTTGTGTGTGTGTGTGAGAGAGTTTATGTGTTTAATGCTTTCTAGAGATTCAATTGGTTAGCTGACCAAGTAGTTTTGTTCTTGGATAATTTTATTTGTTTCCTTTAATATACAATATTGTCAAATGGAAATTTGGGGGTTGAGGTTGTGCAGTAATAGAACAAAATTTAATTAGCTTTCATAACATCGAGCCACCTCCTTGAATATACTCACAGCTTCGTCCACTCAAAATTTCATGAACAAATATATTCCATATTACATGTGTACTCTGTTGAGTTCTGAATAAATAAAAATGACAGA
Source organism: Antrozous pallidus (assembly GCA_027563665.1). Taxonomy (NCBI): domain Eukaryota; kingdom Metazoa; phylum Chordata; class Mammalia; order Chiroptera; family Vespertilionidae; genus Antrozous; species Antrozous pallidus. The sequence goes on along the minus strand of CM050514.1, from coordinate 29,371,878 downwards.
GTGAATAGAAAAGTAAAAATGATAACTAAAAGTCACTTTCCAATGTCTCCACAAAGTATTTATTATGAATTTATAGCTCCAATGTAAGTATATCCTATAAGAATATAGGCTAGTTGTACTCTTAAAACATACTAATGAGTAAATTGTATTTCTGAATAAATGTTAATCTTGCCCATTTCAGTCTAATCAGAGTTTGGTGATATTCCTTAGAACGTGTTGAATGTGATTGGTTTGGAATTAAAAGGTTGGAATGGGGTGTCTGATGTAAAGCTGAAATCCTGGATTAATATAGTGGCGAGGGGGAGGGGGAGAAGTTGTGTGGAAGCAGGTAAAGGGTTAGAGTTGGAATTATTATTCTTAACGTCATAATATTCTTTCAGTATGTATACTTTAATGAATCACCTATATAGATGCTACAAAGTGATTCATCCTTCATGACCATCTTTTCTTATGCATCATTTTATTTCCCCATATTCTTCACAAAGACTTCTCTGTTATAATAATGTCAATATATGATCCATATTTTCTTTAATCTGTATTTAGAACATTTTTTTTATTTTCATACCATTTTTTTCTCATTATAAAACCGATTGAAAAATCTTTGAAAAAATGAAAATACATTAAAAATTCTATTCTGGCATATGTTTAACCTGACAAATGGGTTAGAAGTGTCCCACCCAAAATTCATGTGTCGGTGTTCTAACTTGTAGTACCTCAGAATGTGACCTTATTTAAAGAGAGGATCTTGCAGAAGTACTCAAGGTAAAATGAGCTCATGATAACAGACCCTAATCCAATATGACAGGTGTCGTTATAACAGGAGGATATTTGGAGACAGACATGCACATAGGGAAAATTCCACGTGAATATAAAGACAGCTACCTAAAGGCCAACAAGAGTCCCTGAATAGCTCCTTACCTCATATTTCTTAGAAGAAACCAATTTTTTTTTAACATTTCCAGTAGATTTATTTATAATACTGCAAATCTGGAAATAACAAAGTCCATTTATAGGTCAATAGATAAAGCTATTATTTATAGAAAACAGTATTACTCAACAATAAAATTAATGAATAATTTACATAAGCATTAGTGTGGAATCTCAAAATAACTGCGTGGCATGAAGGGAACAAGTACTTGTTAAAGAGTACACATCTTAAAGTGCTTACAAAATTATGAAAAATATTAACTTGCTTAACCGGTTTGGTCCAGTGGGGTAGAGCATCAGCCTGCGGACTCAAGAGTCCCATGTTCGGTTCCGGTCATGGGTATGCACCTGGGTTAAGGGCATAATCCCAGTAGGGGGTGCACAGGAGGCAGCCGATTAATGTTTCTCATTGATGTTTCTAACTCCCCTTCTCCCTTCCTCTCTGTAAAAAATCAATAAAATATATTTAAAAAATAATATGAACTAATCTTGTAAACAAGTAAAAAACCTATGACTGCATTTAGGACTGGGAAGGCAGAAAGAGAAATTGTGAAAGGGCAAGAGTAAATATAGGATGTGGCGAAAGTAGGTTAAGAGTTGTTGTATGGAAATTAATATAATAATTAAAAACAGAAAATACAAGAATAACTCTACCCTGGCCAGTGCCTCAGTTGGTTGGGTAACATCCTGTGCCCTGAAAGGTCACTGGTTCCACTCCAGGTCTGGGCATATAACTGCCCAGATGCCCTGTAGGTGGCATGCAGCAGGCAGCAGTTCCATGCTTCTTTCTCATATGGCCACTTCGCTCTCTGTCCCTTCCTCTCTTCCTATAAAAGTTAATGAAATATTTTAAATATATAAAATACTTATTTTTTAAAAAAAGAGAATAAATTCTGTTTTGCATATTCACATCTATAAGCCTACTTTAAAAAAATTCTTCAAAGTTTTCTCTTTTTTTAATTTAAATTCTTTATTGTTTATAGTATTACATAAGTCTTCTTTTCCACCCCATTGATCTCTCCACAGCCGCTCCCATCCACCAGCATATGTCCTCACCCTTCTACTGTCTATGTCCATTGCTGATGCTCATCTGCATCCATATAAATCTTTTGGTTGGTCTCTTATTTCCTCTCCCCTGCCTTCTACCTTAGGTTGGACAATCTGTTTGATGCTTCTATATCTCGGGCTTTATTTTTGTCCATCAATTTATGTTGTTCATTGTATTCTACAAATGAGTGAGATCATGTGGTATTTATCTTTTCCCTACTGCCTTATTTCACTTAGCATATGCTCTCCAGTCCATTCAAGCTGTTGCAATTGGTAAAAGTTCTTTTTTTACAGCAACTGAGTATTCCATTGTGTAGATATACCATCATTTTTTAATCCACTCATCTGCTTATGGACACTTAGGCTGTTTCCAAATCTTAGCTATTGTAAATTGTGCTGCTATAAATATAGGGGTGCATCCGTACTTCCTGATTGGTGTTTCTGATTTCTTGGGATATATTCCTACAAGTGAGATTACTGAGTCAAATGGGAGTTCTATTTTTCATTTTTTGAGGAAACGCCATACTTTTTCTACAGTGGCTGTACCAGTCTGCATTCCCACCAGGAGTGCATGAGGATTCCTTTTTCTGCACATACGTGCCAGCACTTGTCATTTGTTGATTTGTTGATGATATCCATTCTGACAGGTACCTCGTTGTTTTGATTTGCATCTCTTGGATGATTAGTGACTTTGAGCATGTTTTCATATGTCTATTGGCCTTTTGTATGTCCTCTTTCATAAGGGGTCTATTTAGGCCCTTCGCCCATTTTTTGATTGGATTGTTTATCTCCCTTTTTAAAGTTGTATGAGTTCCTTATAAATTTTGGAGATTAAACCTTTATCAAAGATAACATCTGAAAATATGTTCTTCCATACAGTGGACTCTCTTGTTTTGTTAATGGTTTCTTTAGCTGTGCAGAAGCTTTTAATTTTGATGTAGTCCCATTTCTTTATTTTCTCCTAAGTTTCCATTGTCCTAGGAGCTGTATTGGTAAAGATATTGGTAATGATATATGCATACTTTTTTGAAGCCTATAGATTCTTCAAAGATTTTTATGATTTCCTGTCTAATGTTTAAGTTCTTTACCCATTTTCAGTTTATTTTGTGTTTAGGGTAATTTGATGTTCTAATTTCATTTTTTGCATGTGTCTGTTCAATTTTCCCAACACCATTTATTGAAGATACTGTTTTGATTCCATTCTTTGTTCTTGCATCCTTTGTCAAATATTAATTGAGCTTAATGGCTTGGTTTGATTTCTGGGTTCTCTGTTCTCTTCCATTGGTCTATAGATCTGTTTTTGTGCCAATATCAGACAGTTTTGAGAACAGTGGTTTCTTTGTCTCCCCATTTTTTGCTGTTCCTTTGTGATTGTTTCTCTGTATTCAATCAAATTGCCATGCCACACAGATTTTTTGAGCTTGTCTTATATAGAAGATGTTTTGTGGGACCCAGTGGTACAATCTATTTGGTCTTCTTGGCTGGGTAATCTAGAGATGCTTCCTACTTAGGATATTTGGATTCTTTTGATGTAGTTGGGTCTTGAGTATTATTGTCATATTCGTGGATGGAGTCTCCTCTCAGGATGTCTGGTTATGTTGCTTGCTCTCTTCCACATTGACCAAATAGCACAAGATGCAACTCGACAAGACATGACACAAAGGGAACAAAATATGGATGTACTCATGACACCAATAACCCCAATATAAGTGACCACCAGAGAAAAGAGAATTAGGAGAGAAAAAAGAGAACAAAAATGATATTGAGAAAAAAAGATAAGAGAGAAAAGAAAAGGGAAGAAAAAAACATATGAGAAGAAAACATCACGAGACAAACAGGTAAACCATAAAATGGAAAAAAAACTAACACCTAGAAAGGAGGCAGGGAGTGAAATCTACAGAGCAGAACTTATATACAGAAAGTAAGATAAGGTATTGAATGAATGTGGGAAGGACCTTGGTGCAGTTCAGAGGAGGTAGAAAGAGAATGAGTGGATAAGCAGAAAAGTAATAAAAAAAAATAAATAAAAAACAAAAAATTAAAAATTTACCTATTCATTTATTTATCCATTTTTTTAAATAGAAGAATACAGGAGCGAGTAGGTAGGCTTGAGTTTAGTCAGTAAAACTAATTAAACAATTAAGAGAAGAAGAAGTCAAGAGAGGAAAAACAAGCATTTAAAAAAACAAAATAGACTAGTGAAGGAAGAGAAAGGAGAAGGGTGTGTGAAATTGGAGCAGGAGAGAGGAAATTAGATATATGAGAGAAAAACAGTATGAAAGAGGGAGAAGTGAGGAAGAAAAGGGTAAGGGGGAGGGAAAATGAGGTAAAATAGAATAACAATAAAATAAAAATAGAATAAAGAAAAAATAATACAAAAAATAAAGAAAAATGTAAAGAAAATTAAATGAAATAAAAAAGTGAAGTGTGATTTGTTTCAGGTGCATTTTAAAGACCCATGGAGGCTTGTTTAAGACCCCACTTTTCTGTTCTGTCTGCCACTTTTCAGTTTTCTGTTAAGTAGTAAGCACCGTGTTGAAGTTTCAAGTGATCCACTGCTCCTCTGATTGTGTCTGCCTCCACAGCCTTGGCTGCAAACAGAAGGGACTAGTCTGCTTTCTTGGCCTGTTTGCCTGCTGTCAATCTTAATCTCTCAAACATCTGTTTCTGTCGGGAGGGTGTTGTATTGTTTTCCAGGACTGGACAGAGTCTTCAACACACTCCCTAAAGGCTCTTTGGGACTATTCAGTCTTTGTGTCCTTTGTACAGCTCAGGGTGTAGTCTGGGTGTTTAGCTGACTTGAGGCTGCTGGGAGGGGCTGGTTCTTCAGGAGAAAAAATGGCTGCTTAAGTCTGGAGGGTCAGGAGTGTATCAGGGTCAGATTCCTGGTCAGCTCTCCCCTACCCAAGCTCCTCCACAGCCTCTTCCTGTACACCATGAGTCCACACTGCAAATAATGTAGTTAATCCTACTCACCTCAGCCGCAGGTGAGTGCTTGTATTTGAAAGGTCCTATGAACTGGATTTAGTGAATAACAGCAAAGACAAAGCAGAGGCAAAACAACTGCACAACTGCTAGTTTCTCTCCCCCGGGCACTGCATGGCTTGGGCAGTTCTTCAGTCCGCTTTTCTGGGGTCAGCCTCTCATGGCTGTGGACTTATATCTAGAATACCCTGCCAACAGCAGCCCTGTGGACATCCCTTTCACAGTCGGATGTTATGCCTGTCCCCAAGGGATGTGGGTTTGGTGCCAAGCAGCTTCCTTCTGACTCTCTCATCCTTGTGGTCTCCTGACTCTTTCCAGCCCAGATCCCCGATCCTACTATTATCCTGGTGTCCTCTGTCCTTCCTGCTGTGAACTGTCTCACCAGCTGTGTCTACTTCACCAATTCCAGGTAGATGTTATTTAACTTAGATGTTATTCTCCTTCTATTTGTCCCAGGATAAGACTCGGGACATGTGTGTCTATTTGGCTGCCATTTTCTCCTCTCCAAAACCAATCTCACCAACATTTTTTTTGTCATACTTTCAGCCTCCAGAACTGTGAGGCAATAAATATATATTTATTTATTCTTTTTTATTTCATTTTTTTCATTGTTGACAGTATTACAGATGTCTGCCATTTTCCCCCTCTTCATCCCCCTCCACTCAGTCCCCAAACCCAGTCCTTCACTACACTATTGTGTGTGTTCATGGGCTGTTTTTTTTTTAAACCATTCAGTCTGTGATGCTTATTTTATTTTAGTAAACTAATACATGCATTATTTTATATTTTGGTATACTACATTTGAGTCTATTTTAATAAATAACCTACAAAAACAGATATGCACATATGATTTTATATCTAGCTACCTATGTTAAAATTGTACATCAAATATTTCCTTCACATTTAAATAGTGTTTTGTATTATGACTTTAATCTGGAATATGAAGGAGTCTACTACAGGGCTAACTCTATGGATCACCACTTCTCTAGATTCCTAGCTTTGTACTGAAATTAAACTCTAGCTAAGAAGGTTTTTCTGAAGCTCATTTCTACTTTATATCATTAACCTTATAATGCCTACTCATATCAGTCCCTTTCTAAGAACTAGTAAGAATTATACCTCTTAGGTATATCCAGTTTCTAGGCTTCCTGCATGGATGTACAACCCATGAAGTTGCTCAGGACACCACTTTTTCTAAGGATCCTTCTAGGACTTCATGCTTTGTTTAGTGCTCTGTTGTCTCTGTCTTGAAATTCATAACAATTTCTGAAAAAAATGGCCCTGAATTTTTACTTTGTGTGGGGAACTGCAAATAATGTAGTCAATCCTACCCAATTCTTCATCATCCCACTAAAAGAGGATTCACTCTGTTCTACCTGCTATGGAATTCACAAATTTCACCTTGCCATTCCTTGTCGTCATTTGCTTTTGAATCTCCTAGGGTTTACTTCTTCGGCAAATGCTTCAGACAGTTCTGTAGTGGGTGGCATTTTGGATATTTCTGCCCGAGTATTGGTTTCTTCCTTGGTGACTTACTCTAGTTTTCATGCTTTTATTTCATAAAATGCAATCACATATAAGATTTTTTTTATTCTAGCTGTCATAATAAGAGAGGAGACAAAGACATAATATTTGGTTAATAAAATTTAAAGAAGTAGATAATTATGTATTCTTTCTACCATTACACTGGGATTAAAGTTTTAAATTGTGATAGCAGAAGAAAAAGTATTATAAATTGGATATGCAGATTCTGCCTGCTAGAATGCTTTTAGCTAACTACAGGAAAATCAAACTGAAAGTAGCATATTTACCAACTTTTTATTATTCACAAACATTTGACTATTCATGTTTTTAAGTTATAAGAAAAGCAGAAGTAGGCAGTATCCATGGTTGGTGAACTCAATAGTTCAAGGTCCTCATGAGGGACCTTGGTGCTAGCACTATCCGTATTTCTACCTCTGTCTTGTTCAACATGTCGTGAGCTTTCTTTCATGTTTACATGATAGCTGTGGGGCTTCCATGCAAACTCCATGACCTATACTTAAGAAGAAAAAAATTATATTCTATACATTTTATTTTCTTAACCAACAGCCCTTTTTGAAAAGTCCCACAGAAGTTAATTCAGCATCTATTAATTATAATTGGGTCACATGTCTATGACAACTGCTCACAATTAAGATAAATGAAATCACCATGATTGGTAGAGGCCAATAAAATTATTTCCTAGGTATTGGGAGTTCTTGCAACCTACTTGGATCTGTTAGGGAAAGAATTTGGAATGGCTATTGATTAGGTAAAAAAAAAAAAAAAGAAGTCACCCTCCCCCCTCTTTTAAATGGCTAAACTATTTTAGAATTAGCATGGTAGATTGGAGCAAATCTAATCTACTAAAAAAGTTTTGTAATCATGTAGTGAATACATGGCAGCGTGTGGGATGTCTACACTTATATCTGGTTGTATTCCTATCCCGAGGCACTTAGAACACATGAGGTAATTGTTGCTGAATGACATTCATACAAAGGAACAAATAATATGCGGATTTCCTGGGGACACAACCAGTTAAAATTGGTCAGATTCATGCAATATGCATTGAACCTGATCAAGAGAGGAAGCTGTTCATAATCTCAGGAAGAGTGTAATTGGCTCAGGATGAAAGAATAAAGGAGACTAGGTCACAGTGAGAACCTAGATAATATCCCTAAACCAGCTGAGGCTTTTTTTTCATTCTTAGCCTGTGGGTATTATCTGATAGGTATTTTCTTTGTTGTCACAATATAGGAGTCCCTTTGGTGCTATAACAAGATGATTCTACCATAAAATAAAATAAAAATAACAAAAAAAGAGATCAGGAATGGTAAGAGCAGGTCCAGGAATTTTATTTTCTCTTCATGATTTTTAATGCAAGCACTGGGATGCATTATGACCCCCTAGTGGCAGTGAACAAGGATGTCCACATTGGCTGACAAAATGTGAGAACCACAAAACATCTTAATTAAAATCAGAAGCAGAATTTGCAGTCAAGAATTTATGAAAATTGGAGTTGAAAAAAAGATTTTTTATGTTTCTCTTTATATCTGGCTCTCTGTTTTTCAAAACCACAGGATAGAAACAGAAAGTATTAGTAAAAAGAAAAATGTCTAATTGGAATGCATTCATGGCAAACTATGATGAACAAATTCCTGCAGGAGGTGATCAATACTTTATATGGGAGTATTCCTAATCAGTAATCAGTGAAGTAGGTCAAAATATTAGGCCTTTGAGCAAAGTGTTTAGAGAATGCCCCCTTTCCTTTTGTGAATATAATAATTAGAATACGGAAGGGCTTTCTTTAAGGTGGTGGTAGGTGGCAGCAGGTTGGGTAGCAGTTTTACCTTCTGAGTTGATTCTAATTCCTGTACCATATTTTTTGGAACAACTAACTGAGCATGCTACATTAAACTTCCTGAAGCATAAGCAGCAGCAGCAGCAGCAGAAGCATAAAAAGAAGCAGCACAAATTAGTAGAGTGGAGAATGTAGAGTAGGGAGTTGAAAACTAGCATTTTCTGAGATCCTACTGAGAGTTTCTGATAAATCATCCACCTGACACCAACTGTCTTCACTTAATGATTCTCTGAAAGACAATGTTTAAGATATTGATATTATTAAATATTTTATATGTATCAAAAATTATTATCAAATCTGGTTTTCTAGTAAACTGCTGATGATAGTTGATAATTTGCCAGTATCTTACAGATATCTTACAGATATGCCATCTGTAGAAAAAAATTTTTTAACTTTCTGTGTGATTACATTATTTTTCTTGTTTATTATTCTTTTTGTGAGTGCAATGATTGTATCTTAATTGTGTATTCATTTATTTTAGTTCCTTAATCCTGTATTCATTTTTGTATACTCCACGTTATTTCAGAAAAGATTTGAGTAAGAGAAAACAATATACTTATGTATTGCAAGCACAACGACTTAGGTTTGTGATTAAAAAAACAACAAGGTAAAATCTGTCAAATAACCTGCTAGTAATTTTCCAGGATTTTTTTTCATTTTCTTTTTAGATTGTCCATGCTATAATTATTGAGTTTGGGCTGTTTCATAGATGAGACAGAACTAATATTAATATTTACAAAAGATCAGTCAAAATTCAAAAGTGTCATAAGCCATAGCTATTCACATATTTTTTAAGAGTCTCTGTGAAACTAAAAAGAAGCTTGAAGATTTAAAAAATAAAAGTGTTGCCCAGTGGGTGTCGCACAGTGGTTAAGCATCAACATATGAACCAGGTAGTCATGTGTTCCATACCCTGGTTTCTGGCTAGATTCCCAGTAGTGGGCGTGCAGGAGGCCACCTAACAATGATTCTCATCATTGGTGTTTCTAGCCTCTCTCCCTCTTCCTTCCTCTTTAAACTCAGTAAAGTATGTTAAAGGATAAAAATAAAAATGTGCACCTTCTGCACAGTAAGAAAGCCAAGAGGAGCTACAATGTTGGGGATTCTGTGTACATGTTTATATTGACGCTCTTATTGCGCCCTAGTACATTTATCTGCTTATATAAGTGACTTTTTATTGGTCTGTAACACAAGAGGCAATCCATACGACATTAATTTTATGTTACAGACATCCAAATAATAAAATCACAATGCCTGTCATAGGGTGGTTGTTTTAATTAGCACATAGCAAATAAATGAAGAAGAGATGGGAGAGAAAGATGTTTTTGCTAAAAAGAAGCCATGTTTTTTCAGTGTAGACTCACAGGCTGTGAGTGATGGCAGACAGTCTTTGCCTAGAGTATTTCTTTTTTCTGCTGCAATAAATTCAGGTCTCAGGGGTGGGTTGAGGACCTCCCTATCCTATCTAATAAAGAGGGACTAAACTAATTGACCCTCACGTCATTGTAAAGATGGTGGCACCTGTAGCCAATAAGGAAGGAACATGCTAATTGACTGCCCTGCACTCAAAGATGGCACTGCCACAAGATGGTGGCACCCAGTCCCCTCAGCTCCTCAGCTGCCCCAAACCAGTCCTAGGCACAGGCAAGTCTTGGATGGCAGCTGCCCAGCCTCCCAAGGCCGCCAGAGGCTCAGGTAACCAGGGCCAGCTCTGAAGCTTGCATTGCTGGCAGCAGTAGAGGTGTGATGGGGGTATCACTTTCCCATGATTGCTGGGTCGCCTCCCCCCCCCCCCCGCCCCTGCGAGGGCTCCCAGACTATGAGAGAAGGCAGACCAGGCTGAGGGACTTTCCCTCCAGTGCATGAATTTTCATGCACCGGGCCTCTAGTATTCTATATGTCAGAATACCTCAGTAGTTACTTTGACTTTCTGTCCAAAGAAGATGCTCAATTGGGAGTGAAACTGAGACTTGCTTCTACCTCATACATTTCCCATCCAGAATCTCTCCATGATTCGAACAGCTGTCACAGACAGCAGCCCTCTTTGCTCTGAAGCTCCAATAGCGTTTATGTTGCCTCTCAAAGTTGTAGTCTCACACTCTTCTCATAACAAAAAATCTCTCAGGTAAAGGGCCTAATTAAATATACATGGGTTTTCCTCTTGCCAAAGCACCGTCAAATACCATTCCTTCACATTTGCTTAAGGACAAGTGTGTTTCAGTTTCCAAAAGAAATGCATTTTGTTCTAAAATAAAATATGGCACCTCTGAAATAATGTAAGATGTAATTTAAGAAACACCCGCTCAGTATTATAACAGGATTTTCTTATCAAGCTCTCTCCAGATGCTGCAGCTGTCACTTAGGCCATGCCAATGTCTGGTGTCATGCCAGCTTGATGCAAGTTGGTTCCACTTGTCACTCTTTCAATTTCCCAGCTGGCCTCAATTTTAAAGGGCATATTAGCATTATCATAGCAATCTTAAAGATGGGTCTTGGTTTGACTTTAAGCCCATTTTGTTTCTAAGTCACAAAGTGTAATGAAATACCACTGAGATAAAAGGGACTTTTATTGTCTGTATATGACATCTAATATTCTAATCTCTGACCAAATAAATTGAAGGATTTTTACAAAGGTTGTTCTATGAGACACACTGCAGTGTAGCATCAGAGAGAACAAGAGGTGCTTTGGAACACATTGGATTAAATAACAGGTAGGGGTGTGTCTTCCCTTGCACATTTTGCAAAACCCTAGGCCTATCGGGTGAACACAAAAAGTTTCAATGGAAGTCTTTAGAAGATTACAGAACTGTGAGACAAAGTAGAGAAGTCTGAAAATATAAATGCACTCAAAAAAATCATTGAGTAATAAAATCACCCGCTCTGTCAGTTATTAGTGGCAAGTCTCAAGCTTGCCTAAATACAGTTATTTACAGCAGCATTTTCAGATTTATTCTGTTTGGATGTGCTGCTCCCTTAAAACTACATTTAACTTAAATTTTGTGATAGAGATGTTTGCCTTAAGATAAATGAAAGTCTCAAAGAGACTATTAGATGCTAATAATATTATTTGACATTTTTAGTCATCATTACAGAATCTCTCTCTCTCTCTCTCTCTCTCTCTCTCTCTCTCTCTCTATATATATATATATATATATATATATATATATTATTCTCCTTTGGAGAATATATTTTTTTATCTTCCCTTTGTTATTTCAGATACCCAAGAGCTCTACTTTTTTTATCCACAAAATGGGGATAATAGTACCTACTTCCTTGAGTTTTTGTGAAGATATAGGATAGCTGGACTCTCAAATAAATATGTCCACACACATGCACATATATACACACATGTATACACATGCACATTTTATGGAAATCTACATCAGGAAAATTTACCTGTGACTCATTACCTGGGTCTGGTTAATTTTGAGTTAATCTAAGTTTATTTAAAAACTAGAGGTAGGGTGCATGAATTTGTGTATGAGTAGGGGCTGGCCCACCCTGTTGGAGGCCCGAAGGGCTAGGCCAGCAGAGGGTGGGGGAGAGGAAGGGCCATGGGTGGTTGGCTGGCCCCACCCCTTGGTCGAACTCCCTGTTGAACTCCTGGTCAAGGGGACAATTTGCATATTAACCCTTTATTATATAGGATCATTAGGATCCTGATTTGCATTATGAAAAAATAGCAAACCTTTGTCCTGGGAGCAAAGGTGGAGAAAATAGGAGTGCTCTGTGTTTTCCCTTGTAACATAATCAAAGTGAAGTTTCAGAACAGGGATAGCTTCAGATCTATAACTCCCTAACCCAGCATTAAAATAAAACACATCCCCAATCTACACAGCCCATAATTGCCTAGTGCCCTCATGTGGTATTAGAATAGCAAATAGCACCACATCTCAAAGGAATGGAAGAGGGCAAAGGGAAATTGAAACAGGTTGTGAAAAGAATTGTTTACATATTGAGGAGTTAGTGAGGAGCCATTGAATTACTTCTTTACAATCAAGTTATGTGTTCAGATCTGTGTTTTAGAGAGTTGATTTCCTCAGCTGCACCATAGGAGCCCCAGAGTAAAGGGAAATTAGTACCAAAAAAGTACAAAAGTAGTTAGGAGATTATTTGGTTGATATATGTTTGTTACAATGTCTCAGTAGAAAATAAGTAGAGGGTAGTGGTTAAAGGCTTTGGTACTAAATCCTTAGTTGAATCCTGGTTTTTCCCTTACTAGCTAAGGGGACCTGGGCACATCACCTAATTTCTGTCATTGTGACTCAGTTTCCTCATTTATAGAACATTAATAGCTGTATTATGGGGTTGTTATGATAACTAATGAGATCCATAGACATAAATTTCTTGGAATTCTGCCTGGAGTACTGTACATATTCTATTATTATTAGTCACACAAGGCCAGACACTAGAAACTTCAAATGATCAGCAGTGCATCACTTACCTTGTTGAAGAGGTGGGTAGTTTATGTCTTAAATTGATGGGATGCAAATCTAATTTGTTGGCAGTCCTTACACATTGTACCTATCCCTTTTCAGTTTGCAGTTTGAGATCCGTGTGTAAACATATGGCAAATTAATATACCTTCAGATTATGGACCATGGTGACGTCAATGATATGCGTTCATTGGAAACATAAAGGGAAAGCCATCTCGCCCCTCCACGTCTCCACTTGACAATTCTGGTCCCGTGGATGTTTGGAGGAGTGACTATATAGAAGAGTGCCTAAGAAATAAGTAGTTCTCAATTCATTTTAATGGAATTTGAATTTCATCATCATTGTCTTTCAATGTCATTCTGCCTTGGATAGCTTGAAGCTTCTTTAACATCCATAGATCCAGTTGTTTATTTTAAATTTTATTTTTTAATCTATTCAGAATGTTAAAAAGTAGGAAAGCAGTTCATATAAAGACAAAGTGTATTTATCTTCTAGTCCAATTTCCACTGACAACTATTACAATTACTGACATTACTCCTTTATTTACAGTATTAATTCTTAAACATAATTATAGTATTTTCTAACTTTTCAGTTTTAGATATTTCCCATCTTATTCCTACTATTTAGTAATTAGAATTTAAATTTATATCTCTTTTATTATCCAACATGTCCAAACAGATGTCCGCTTCATCTAGCCATAAAATATAGTTATAACTCACTTTTTATTAATTCCATATAGACAGGTTTTCATCATATAAAAGACATAATGTTTGCTGTTGCTTTAACTGCTAAGCCCAGCAGTATACTATGAGTTTAGTTCCTTTTCTGAAGAACTTTGAACTTTTTTCTGCAATTCTGTAGCTCTTTTATTACCTTCGTTTGGCACTCCTCTTGTGTCGGTTTTCCACAAAACCAACACTTTCTGATAGTCTATCAGTTTCATTTTTTTCTATTTTTGGTTTCACCCCAGAAATTCTTCTTTGCTAATCAGGCCTAGTCTGTAACCAAATGGTTATTCTGGGTCTTCCTTTTGTGTTTTTATTGATTCTCTTTACCTTCCTTCTGTTTGGTCTTTGGTTCATGGATACCATGTCTTCCTCATTCTTGATTTATTCTGAAACTCTTGTTGCTGAATACACTTTTAGTGTTCTCTTTCTTTTATTTTTATTTTTTTAATCTTTATTGTTCAGTTTATTAATTACATTGTTTCCCCTTTTTATCCCCCTATAGCTTCCCTCCACCCTGTACCTCTCCCACCCTCCACCCTCACCTCCCCCTCCCCACTGTCCTCTCCCATTGTTGCTAGATTTTTGTCCAGTCTCTTGCTGCACTTCCCACAACCCTTTTCTCCCCAAGAATTGTCACTCCATTCCCTCTCTATGTCCATGTCTCTGTTATATTCACCAGTCTATCCTGTTCAACAGCCTTTCAATTCACTTGATTTTTATGTTCATTTGTTGATAGATGTGTATTTGTTGTTCATAATTTTCATCTTTACCTTTTTCTTCTTCCTCTTCTTAAAGAATATCTTTCAGCATTTCATATAATGTTGGTTTGGTGGTGATGAACTCCTTTAGCTTTTTCTTATCTGCGAAGCACTTTATCTGACCTTCAATTCTGAATGATAGCTTTGCTGGATAGAGTAATCTTGGTTGTAGATTCTTGCTATTCATCACTTTGAATATTTCTTGCCACTCCCGACTGGCCTGCATCGATTCTGTTGAGAAATCCGCTGACAGTTGTATGGGTGCTCCCTTATAGGTAACCATCTGTTTCTCTCTTGCTGCTTTTAATATTCTCTCTTTGTCTTTTGCTCTTGGCATTTTAATTATGATGTGCCTCGGTGTGGTCCTCTTAGGGTTCCTATATATTGGGGTTCGGTGCACTTCTTGGACTCCTAAGTCAATTTCTTTCACCAGGTGTGGGAAGTTTTCAGTCACTATTTCTTCAAATAGGTTTTCATTGTCTTGGCCTCTCGCCTCTGAGAGAGAGCCGCTGCGGAGCTCCTCTGGCTGCCGGTTGCCGGGGAATTCAGACTTTCCCAAAATGAGTCTGCATGTGCAATGTCTCACCCAGGGTCGTAAAACAAAGCAGTCTGACGGTTTTCCGAATGAGAGGCAAGTCGAGGTGTGCTCTCTGCGCCATCACGCAGCCGAGCTGTTCGGCGAGAGCTGCCTTCTCCACAAGCCGGGAGACCCGGCAGCACCCGAGCTTCGGCGTGCCCTCCCACTGTCCAGTTTTCACCCCGTGTGATAGTGGGTTCTCTGGACTTTGCCCAGAGCTGGAGAATCAGTCCAGTGGGACACCTTTGTCTCCCCGTTCGAGAAAACTGGCCGGTTTCCAGCCGCCCGCCCTCTCTGCGGCGTGCTCTCCAAACCTCTCTCCGTGCGAATCTTTCAATGCTGTTCGCCGCCGCTCCTCCGAGTCACAGTGTCTTATCTTCACTTTTATTTGTGGAATTTTCACTCGGCGAGCTTTCTGGTGATTCTGGAAGGTGTTTGTTCTTTCGTTAAGTTGTAGTATTAAAATTGCTGATTATGACGGCAAGATAGGTGTTTTGCCTTTGCCGCCATCTTAGTTCTCCTCAGTGTTCTCTTTCTTCATCTCTGCCTTCCATCCTTAAGACCAAGAAGTTATTAATTTGCAACAACTCTTGCAGTGATCGGCAGACACATTAGTCAACAGAGCCAAATATCAACAGTACAATTATTGAAATTTCTTTTGAGAGCCAATTTTTTGAAACTTAAACTTCTTTTAATGCCACTTCTTCAAAATAGACTTGCCCAGGCTGTGGTATTTCGTGGAAGAGCCACACTCAAGGGGCCAAAGAGCAGCATGTGGCTCTCGAGCCGCAGTTTGCCAATCATGGAACTAGTGGATGAGCTAGTTTGATCATTTGCAGGCAAACTGGGAAGCAGACCTTGATGTGCCCATGACAGATCCAATATCTTTCTTGCAGTAGAGTATTGATCTTAAAATGATAGTGACTGAAGTATTCAATTGCGTGTTCAGATTGTACTCCAACTGCTCAGTGGAGCAGTCCCTTTGTCAAATATCTATAACTTAAATTTACTATAATTTTATTTCATTGACTTAATAGTTGCCATAATCTAGATTATAGGTAATTATTTTTGATTATTTAAGAGAAGCTTTAAAATTTTTGTGTGAACGTATATTGTAGGTATAGTTACAAAGAAAACATCTGATGAATAAAATCTAATGAGCAAAAAGAAAGAACATGTAAAAAACTCTTTCTGTGACTGCTCCTGATACAATAAAACTCCAAATTGAAAACAGCAAACTTTTAATAGTTAGAAAGAGAAAGATTTTGTGAAAAGGCAACAGCAAACCTACCAATAATTTAAAAGTTAAATTTTGGCAAAATGGTAAAATAATGAATATTATTTGGCTTCTTATTGCTTTTAGGTCATAAATTGAGGACACTTAGAAAATATTAGAAGCTAAGAATAGTGAGTGCATAACAACTAATAGTTGGGATTATCTCTCAAATATGATAAACAACATTGTAAAATTCAATTCCAGAATATTACGTACCAAATTGCTATGGTGGGTTATAGAAGCAGTCCTTATGAATATTGTATTCACTTCACAAAGATTGTTTTTTAAAGTCTGTACATTAGCAGCATCAAGCATAGATGAAGAGATAGATTCAGACTGCTTTATATCAAAGAGATTGTCCCTTCCATGAGGCAAGCAAACAAATAAAAACTGCTGATATTCTCAGATAGCATTAACCATTGTCTCCCTAATAAATCAATGACTCCTTAATAAAAAAGAATGGGGAGGTCACTTCATGTAGTTTCACAGCCTGGGGTCTTTATTACTCCAGTTTAATAAATATTTCTTGAGGACTAACTGTATAGGGCCCTGTGCCAAACACTGAAGATCACCAAGAGGATAAGGGAAATCTATGCACTCTCAAGATGCTAAAAACCTAATGGAATTACTAGTGTATATATTTACCAATGACACAAAAGTAACTAGAGTAGAGAGTGCTATGAGGCCATAACGAAGAGACAGATAAGCATGGCTGCAATGGCTCAGTGGGTGAACATCGACCTATGAACCATGAGGTCATGGTTTAATTCCTGGTCAGGGCACATGCCTGGATTGTGGGCTTCATCTTCATTGCGGGGTGTACAGGAGGCAGATGATCAATGATTCTTTCTCATCATTGATGTTTCTATCTCTCTCTCCCTCTGCCTTCCTCTCTCTTAAATTAGTAAAAAACATTTAAAAAAGAGAGAGAGAAGAGACAGGTTAATTCTGACTAGGGATTTTCAGAAAAAAAATTTCAAGGAGGAGGTTAATTCTATGTTTTGAAAGATAGGGTAATTCACAAGGAAAAGAAAATGATGATACAGTATAATTTATATTTATCCTGATTTACAGCCTACAGCAGTCTTACAGAGGTCCTTTATCAGTGTTGTTATTACTGTTACTACCATACTCATGAGGTACCTGAAAAGTTACTTTCTTAAATTTCTAATTGTTATAGGTGGTCAGGAATGGCCCAGTTGAAAAACGCCTCCAAAATTCAATCTGAGTTTTAAGTATAATCCACTCATGGTGTTATGGTTGGCAGAGACCTAGAAATGTCAGTCTCACCAAATGTGATTTTGTGTACAGGAACAGAGTGTTTCTTTGATTCTAAATTGCCTCTGCAGTGCTTCTAAAAGTTATTTGCCACAGTGAATATGGATGGTCTACAAGACTGCTTCCAAGTCTTCCCCATCACCTGGATGACCCAGAAAAACATTTTAACACATATATTGCAGCCCCCATCCCCGCTAAATATTCCTATCTTTTTTTTTATCAGAAAAACTGGGGCTGGTTTTGTATTTTTAATTGCTCTACAGATAACTAAAATTATCAGCTGAAAACGGAGCATACAGTTCAAAGGAAGAAAATGAGAAATGTAATTATTTTTTTGAAATCACCAACCTTTTCTAATATAAAATTGTATTACATCCCTTCTCTATATATAACTAATGTAATTTTTTGGTGTAACAAGGGACAGTGATGTGAAACCACAGACTACAGTAATTAAAAATGGACACACCTGGTTACCTAGTCATTTCAGCTAAGAACAAGCACATGTTTCTAGGGAAAGTTTTTTTTTTTTTTCTGAAAAACCCCTCTCAAGCCTACAGTTTCTTCATTAAGCTGTCTTATTACCAAAGTAGTTAACGCTCTAATTCTCATGAAACCCTTCATTTATAGCCACATGACTTCTGTGATATAAGGAGGAAGACGAATACAATGAGATTTGTGCATTATATATTTTAAAAAGCAAATTATCTTTGTTTTGAGTACTTTGAGTTGTTTGCTCACTACCATAGATGATTATAAAACCTACTAGAAGCTCAGTGCACGATTTCATGCACCAGCTGGGTTGAGGGGCAATGGGTGGTTCGCAGGCCGGCCCTGGCCCCAATTGGGGTGGGGCTGCTGGCCAGGATGAGGGGCCACAGGTGTTCCAGTCCTTCCACAGTTTGGTTGATTTGCATATTTCCCTTTTATTATATAGGATAATCAGAACTGTTGAAATTATCTGCAATAAGAGGAATGTAGCATAAAAAATTCTAGGATACACTATAAATGGGAATAGCAAACAACTCACAAATAACCACAAGACTTCTCACTGCCTTGAACTATATAGGATTTGATTCAGTCCTGGGTTGGGAACTGACTCTGCCAATCGTAACTTTTGTGTAGCAGTATCTGAATCAATTTATTTATTTTTTCTTCAAATTTCAGTTTTCCAAAAGAGTCATTTCAAATGAGGAAAATTCAGAATATAAAACTTCACAAATTGTGATTTGTGATTCAAATAGGATAATGATGAAATGCTGATAATAATGATGATGATAATTGAGCCTCAAGATGACATAGAGTTCCTTAATAAAAGAAAATAAAAGTACACTATAGCTAAACCTTTTCCTGAACAGACACAAAATAATCTTCAATCAGAAATTGGGGGAGGAGTAACCAAAAATGTCTATATATAAGAGATCTATACAAGATGCACAGCCCTGAAAGTTTTTAAACTCAATAATATATGTTTACATAAAGTTACTTCATTGTTTCAAAGATATATATATATAGTTACATTTTTGTGCAATTTTAAATTGAGGTTAACTTCCCAAAAAATAAAATTAACCATTTCATAATGAACAATTCAGTGTCAATTAGTAATATACTTACAATATTGTGAAACCATCACCTAAATATAGTTCCAAAATATTCTATGTAGTTTAACAATGTCCTGATTTCCCAAGTAATAGCTCATTATTTAATTTTATAACTAGGAAAAATGTCATATGTTTTAGTATTACAAAGAAAAATACTATACTTTTCTTCCTCAGAAAGGTTTTTATATTTATAAGTAAAGCAAGCTAAGAGCCTTGCTTTCAGAAATTTAACTGTTATGTCAGAAAATCATGCTGGCATATTCCTGTCAATACCCAATAACTATACTCCAGTTCTCTTTCCAATTTTTCCAATTTTACAAATATGTGTTTTTATTCTACTTGAATGTATTTCATGTGATTCTAGTTGAAGGTTGTTAACATTTAGATGCTAAACACCAAGGGAATTACTCTGCAATATAAACTTAATAGACATGAGGAATTTTATATTTTTATTTTTGGTATCTAAACACAATTTCGGAGTTGGGTGGAGGACCAGGTAGAAAAAAATATGCTGCATATCACATTTTAAAAAGGCAACCAGATTTAACTCATCTGGTTATTTAGGTTGACTATGTTTTTAGAATTGATCATTATCATCTAATCTCATTGGGATGTTTTCAAATCTGCTTTGCCAGGCACAGATTGTTCTCTTTGAACTTTATGTATGTCAAAAGAGCTCTGTAGTTAAATATAGACTTGAGATTTCATGGTTAAAATATGTCTGCTAGACAAAATAAAAGTTTCCAAAGACAAATAGTTTTCCTTTTGTAGCTTAGGAAAACAACAACAACATCCCAATCTATTACTAGCATGAATTTCTATCCCTGTCTTTCTCTTTCTGTGTTTTTCCCCCCATCTTATAACACATTATGTATTTAGCTTTTTCCTCTGTGTACATTGCCATTACATTATAAAATTTGAGAAATTAATTGGCTCAATATATTTGAAACATTTAAAAGTGTAAGAAAATTCATTATGGGAAAGATAAAAATGAAATTATTGAAAGTTGCTATTATGATTTCCTCTAATAAAGCAATTCCAACTTAGAAGCTTTCTTATAATACCCTGTCACTAATGGATGCTGATCTTTCAATACCACTGTGGTTTGTTGTGAAATAAACAAATGACTGAAATTATTTGAGAGTTGAGGAAAACCTCATATGTGGGAGTAATTTGAAATATAATGAATTGGGAAAGATTTAAAATGAGAAGAAGTTAGTGAGACTATATTTCCATGTACTGTTATAAAAGAACTAGAGGCCTGGTGCACAAAATTCATGCACAGGGTTGGGGGGGTTGTCCCTTAGCCCAGCCTGTACCCTCTCCAATTTGGGACCCCTTGAGGGATGTCTGACTGCCTATTTAGGCCCGATCCTGGTGGGATCCCAGTGGGATTGGGCCTAAACAGGCAGTCAGACATTTTGTTCACAATCCAGGACTGCTGGTTCCCAACTGCTTGCCTGCCTGCTTTCCTGATTGCCCCTAACTGCTTCTGTCTGCCAGCCTGATCACCCACTAACCACTCCCCTGCCAGCCTGATCAATGCCTAACTGCTCCCCTGCTAGCCTGTTTGCCCCCAACTTTCCTCTTCTGCCAGCATGGTCACCTTTAACTGCCCTCCCCTGCAGGCTTGATCACCCCCAACTGTCCTCTCTTGCAGGCCTGGTTCCTCCCAACTGTCCTCCCCTGCTGGCCGTCTTGTAGTGGCCATTTTGTGTCCACATGGGGCCAGGATCTTTGACCACACGGGGGCAGTCCTCTTGTGTGTTGGAATGATGGTCAATCTGCAAATTACTTTTTTATTAGATAGGATAGAGGCCTGGTGCATGGGTGGGGGTCATCTGGTTTGCCCTGAAGGGTGCCCTGTATCAGGGTTGGGGTTCCCTTGGGGCATGGGATAGCCTGGGCAAGAGGCCTGTGGTGGTTTGCAGGCTGGTCACACCCCTTAGCTACCCAAGCAGAGGCTCTGGGATCTGGGATTAATTTATGTTCTACAATTGAAACTTTGTAGCTTAGAGTGGAGGCCTAGGCCAGCCATAGCTGCAGAAGCTTGGCTTCCTCCATCGCCTGGGCAACCCTATCTTCTGCTTTCTCCAGGTCTGTGGCTGCCACCATTTCTGTTGAGATATATCTTCTATAATTGAAACTTTGTAGCATTGAATGGAGGCCTAGGCCGGCAATGGCAGGCAGAAAGCTTGGCTTCCTCCATTGCCAGGGAAACCGAAGCCTCTCTTTTGCTCTCAGTGGCCACAGCCTTCTTGGTTGGGGTTTATTTGCATAATTTGCTCCTGATTGGCTGATGGGCATGGCTTGATTGAAGGTATGGTCAATTTGCATGTTAATCTTTTATTAGATAGGATGTTGTGCCCTTGCCAGTTTGATTCAGTGGATAGAGCATTGGCTGTGGACTGAAGGATTCTGGGTTCAATTCCAGTCAAGGGCATGTACCTCAGGTGCAGACTGTATCCCTAGCATGTGTTTTGAGTGCATACAGGAGGCAACCAACTGATGTGTCTCTCTCATACTGATGTTTCTCTGTGTCTCTCCCCTCCCTCAACCCTCTCTAAATATTAATGGAAAAATATCCTTAGGTGAGGATTAATAGCAACAACAAAAATAATTTTGTACCCCATTAGACCACGTCTTGGGAGTCAAATTGACAAACATGTTCTAGGATGGGAAACACTCTAAGGTAATTGATGTTTAGCACATCTGGATGCTTTTACTTGCTCTGATATTTACAAGGTGTGAAAACTTGAACAAACTATTCTAACCTCTACATCTCATTTTTGTCACCCAACAAAAAGATTTTATACTATCATGTCCTTTCTTCCAGAGAGTATTAAATAAGATATTTATAAATAAGATATAATAAATAAGTTGCTTAGGGAAGTGGTAGTCTAAGATTAGATACTTATAATATTCAAGCTATTCATCATTTTTGTATAGCGAGTGTTCTGGTGGTAAGAATCATTTAGATGCTATTACTATGCATATGCATCATGCAATCATTTAAACTAAAATTTATTTTGGAAGAATAATCTGAACCTATCATTCTCAATGATATTTTTCAATCCGATATGCTGGAGAAAAAAAATAACAGTTTATTGTGGCAGTGATTCCTAAAGTCTCACGGATACTTTGTATGGGCATGCACAATTCCCAAATGGCTCTAAAACCTTTATGCCCTTTCTCCATCTTTTCCAAGCTGCAATTAATCACTAACTCCAAGAAAGTAAATAAGGGAGTCTTAATTTTATCATCACTTTATGTAGAATTTATTGTAAGTTTTAAATGGTGAAGAAGACATCATTTCAAATTCAATTAATCTCCAAAATGGAAATGATTCATTATCATCACCAAAATAACATTTTATTTAGGTTGAAATTTATAAGACACATTGACATTGACTGATAATGTTAATTTCTCATGGTAACAATTCATTCGTTTTTCGGTTACGCTTTATGAGAAGCATGCAGTATATGCTTCCTAATTTTTTGGAAAAAGGAATTTACACATATTTGCCATTTGCCATGATGTTTTTTCTCACTGTCTCTGATAGCTGATTTTCATGAGTTTTTTTTTAATTTTTTTATGTGACACACCATTTATTATCGTATTATTATTATTTAATTTATCTTTACTGTTGAACGTATTACTGTCCTCTTTTTATTTCTCATTGATCCCCTCCTCTCCACTCCTACCCCCTCCTCAGGCCTTCACTCTACTATTGTCTGTGTCCATGAGTTATGCATTATGTTTATAAGCTCTTTGGTTGATCTCTTCCCTCTACTCCCAAACCTTCTGCTCTCTGAAAATCCTCAGTCTGTTGCATTCTTCCCTGTCTCATTAGTTTCACTTTTTAACATGTGGTGACATGAGGAAATCAAAAAGCACATTTATAAGAAAAGTTGAGGGTGAAATTTTATAAAGGAACTCTTGCTGTTTTTGTCTATTATTTTCTTCTTTCCTTCACCCTTGTTGCCAGCTTATTGAAGCCATTGTATCATGAGGATGTGGCCCAGCAGAGAGAGCTAGCATTAAGCTACCTCTCTTTCACTCCCCTCAGTGCTGCCATTGTATGGATGATCATTTCTGAATATTTGTCAGGAAATTCAAATTCAGTACAATCTATGATTGCCGAATGTTGATTAATTTGACCTAAAAGCATAATGAAGAATAAACAGATTGTTGTTTAAGTTACCCCAGAGTCTTTGAAGATGACCTAAGGACCCTTAGACCTAAGGCTCCTGAAATGTTTTAAAATTTGTCTAACAATCTTTTTGTTTACTTTGTAACTTCACAATTAATAGAATTCCAACTACCAATATGTAAAAAATAATAATAATGAAATAAACAAAATACAGCTTTTAGTGCAGGGAAATAAAGAGAACAACCATTTATAGGCTGATATTGTGAGTAAAACATTCTCAATGTTATGCTATTGCCCACCTAATATTTGAGTTTGTTAAAGGATTTTTTTCCATATTTAGGTATCAAGAAAAACTTATTTTAGGGTAACTACATGATAGAAGCATTTTTTTTTTATATTTTATTGATTTTTTACAGAGCAGAAGGGAGAGGGATAGAAAGTCAGAAACATCGATGAGAGAGAGACATCGATCAGCTGCCTCTTGCACGCCCCCTACTGGGGATGTGCCCGCAGCCAAGGTACATGCCCTTGCCGGAATCGAACCCGGGACCCTTCAGTCTGCAGTCCGACGCTCTATCCACTGAGCCAAACCGGTTTCGGCGATAGAAGCATTTTAAATAACACTGCTTTTAATCCACATTTTCCTTAATTGTTTATGTATTGCTAAGAAATCTTTTCATATGCACATGTTAAAATTTTTTCTAGGTGGAACAGAATAGTACAATTAAACCTAAAGATTTATTTGTATTATTTTTTGGAAAAAAGTATCTGTTTCGGTACTCTATATAACTTAATTCAAGTTATGGAATAAGAGTGACACCAGTTTAATTTTTAAAAATCTGTTGATAGAAGACTGTGACACAATAGCTCAGGGTCTACTTAGACATGGTAGAAATGTAATAACATAGAAGATTAAATACAAAGAGTACCTCTTACATATTCTTGTCCAAAAAGCCATTATAGAATAGTGGAATGATTTGATCTCTCCAGAAAATAAAAGCTCAAGATTAGTTCAAGATAATATTCATTGCAGAGATCCTAAATGCCAAGAATTGTACTTATACTGCATTTCAATCTTAAAGCAGTTTTGTGAAGTTGGTATTTTTATCCTTGCTTTATAGATAAGAGATTTCAAGACATGAGGTATTTTCTTATATATCAGTTAGTTAGCATGTTGCTAATTAGGCTAAAACCCTTTTTTTTGGTATACATGATAAATCAGTAAATATTTTTTGAGTAAATGAATGAATAAATGAATGAGTTTACCAGAATGATTTCAATGTATCACTGTCCTGCAAGACACCATTGGAGATCCAATGCATAATTATTTGTTTCAGTTTATCACATTCAAAAAAGCTTAATTTGCTTGTTTGACCTTAGCTTATCATTTTCTACTAAGATTAATACAATTATAATGGCACATGTCTTTGCTGATAAAGAAATGACCTACAATTATTCATTATTAAATATATATGTGCAAATTCTAAATCTATCAAAAATAATGCCTTGGATTAATTAACTTTGATTTATGATCTATCTAGAAAATCACTGTAAGTAGGCAGATATTTAAGTCATTATGGTCTTCTACATTATTCTGAAATGAAAATGAGTGTGTATTTAATTGTTCACAAATTGTCTTCTGCTCTGTTCTAAAAATTAGAATAATTAAAAGGTCAAACAATTTTGAATAATTTGCAACCTAAAGCACTGGTAGACAAACACAATCAAATATATATCTGATTACATAATTTTAAAAGTTTGATTAATTACTAAAATGAATTTTCACAGATAATTTTCTATAATATAAAACATATATTAAAAAATCAAAGTACTTTGTCTTAATTATGCTGAGAATATAACTAGTTCTAGTAGTAATTAAATCTCTGTACTTAAGGAATATTTAATTCTGTTTGTAAATGTATATGTGGTAATCAAAATCTATAACAATTAATTTTCATTCATTTATAGACTAGGCATGGAAACAAGTTAGGTCTTTCTGGTAGCTGGTATTTCTAATAAAATAAATGGTAACAAAAACAAAAAAATAATATAATAAACCCACAAAGAGAATAAATAGCTGTCAAATGACAAATCCTTTATGTTATTGAATTGTAGATGTTTTGTTTCTCATTTGTTTTTGTTTTTCTGAGAATAGTCTGTGATTTTTCTAATATATATATATATATATATATATATATATATATATATATATATATATAAAAGGCTAATATGCGAAGTGTCCCCTTGGGAGTTTGACCAGGAGACTGAAAGTTAGAGCACTTACTATGACATGTGCTGACCACTAGGGGGTGGCACAGAATAACGGAAAGCCCTGGCCAGCAGCTGGCAGGCCCTGATTGGCCCTGATTGCTGGCCAGGCCTAGAAACCCTACACATTCATGAATTTCATGCACCAGGCCTCTAGTAGTAACATAAATCAGACTACAATTTTTTCTTTGCAGTTTGCTTATTAAATTTAATAGGATATAATTCAAAGAGAGTAACTTGTAATGTAGCTAATTTTGTAGCAATTAATTGCAATAAATTTCCAGTATATAGAGCATAAGATGAATATATTGGAGGCAAAATGTTCTGGGTTTTAATGCCATCATTAGTATTTACTAGCTGAAGTTTTCTCTCTCAACCTCAATTTGTCAATCTATAAAATGGAGATATAGATGATTTTATTACAGAGTTATTATAAGAAACAAAGAGTAAATTAACACTTAGCATTTACTATATGCTATTTAGGCACTGTCACATAAGTCATCACTCTTTTAGACTTTATACAATAATGTTCATTAAGAATTATAATTCATATCATTTTCAAGATAAAAAACAAAGTTTTTTCATGTTTATATGGTTCAATGTTATAAGGAATAAAAACTTGTTGAATATATCATTGACTATAAGTGGGTGTATGAGCTATTTTACACCTAGTACAAATTTTACCCTCTTTTTTCAAAAACATATTTTATTGATTTTTCACAGAGAGGAAGGGAGAGGGATAGAAAGTCAGAAACATCAATGAGAGAGAAACATTGATCAGCTGCCTCTTGCACGCCCCCTGCTGGGGATGTGCCTGCAGCCACGGTACATGCCCTTGACCAAAATCAAAACTGGGACCTTTCAATCTGCAGGCCAACGCTCTACCCACTGAGCCAAACCGGTTTGGGCAAATTTTACCCTCTTTTTTGATCTCTTGTTTTTCTTTTAGCTCCATTCAAAAGTGAAATCAGAGCAGTGTATTATGTCTGTGTGCACATACATGCATGCATATGTATGTGTGTCTGTAAATATTTTTTAGCTTATGACCTAAACTAGATTCAAGTGAAGTCATTGAACATTTTTCTCTGGGCACAGAATGACTTAACTTCCGTTTGATTCTCAAATAACTAACCAATAGGGGGCATGAGAGCACTATAACTGATTGTCTTTGGTGCTTGTCCCTTTTAACAACAGTTATCTGACATTTTCAAAACACTTAAAATATCTCTATGACTGGCCTTGCTATTTGCAGTTGTTATACTAGAACTAGTTACTGAAATTAGTGAATTAATAAAATGCTATAACTCTTACAATGTTAATGAATCATGTTGATTAGCAAGGCATGTGCAGGGGAAAAAGTTGAGATTGAGTATTCAAATGAAAGTAATTAAAATGAACATAGAGCTGAAAATGAAAATGTGACACACATAAATGACCCTATTATTTCAAGATAACAAAATGCTGTTCAGGCAATTTTACTGTAACAGAGCAGACCACTAGTTAATTGTCTGTCCCTTCCCTCCTACACTTTAGCTAGAAATACTTTTTTGCTCTGCCATTATAATAAGAGAAGTTTAAAGGAGAGAGTCTGAAAAAGTTTGAGAATGACTCTTAAGAATAAATTATAGTACCATTCAAAGATATCTAACAGTACACCACTTGTTTTTATTCATGTCGTGTCAAATAGAAAATTATCTGTCCTGTAATTTCCCATCAAATGGTACAGTCAATGCATGTAGTAGTCCTTGGGAGTGAGCAGGGAGATAGCGCTTGATTTATTTCCTGTCTCCCACAAAGATATTTGAGAACCCTCAAAACCTTCCTGAAAATCATAGAACTCTCAAAATATAACTTGTATCTTGAGCTTTTCCCAAAATCTGCCAGAATAGAAGGACAAGAGATGTGATGTTTCCCTTATGAGTAAAAGCAGAGAGGGACAAGGTGAAGAGCCAGATTTGTGGATTAAAGGGGGAATGGTGAATTATAAATTATGCTATGTGTTTGCTTTTGGTCCTCAAATAACCCACTCTTCTCTGCAAAAGTAATTTGTTCACTGGTCATATTCTGCATTATCATTTGTGACATTATGATGAGAATTTGCCAGACAAGCTAGTTTAGCAATAACTCTTTCTCTCATATTTCTCTGGAAGTATCATAAAACTGAGTTCCAAACATGTTGCTTTTGTATAGCAGAGTGGCTACTGTATGTTACATATGTGTTGAGTATTTCAGCACTCAATTGTAGGATATGGGTCTTAAGATCCAGGGATAAACAGGAATTGACTGTAATTTTTCCCTGGATAAGGGATTTATGTGGATGTCTTTGAAATCTATGACTATTTTCACATGACTTAAAATGGATCACAAGTCTAGGGGAATTACAGCCCAATCAAAAGATTGGGCTGGCCTGATTGGATACCAGGTCTGCTTCATATTGAGTAAAAAAGGCTCAGCAATTGCATGTCCTTTGTCTGCTGTTTCCATTTCCAGCCTTTATTTTTCTTTTTCCTGCTTCCCTTTGTTGTTCTGCCCTAAAAACTTTTTATCCTTGTCTTGCTTTTCTCTATCATCTCACATATTTGACCCACTTCACCTAAAGTCTATGTTTCCAGCCATGTTAGAACTAGGATGCCTGAGACTCAAGTGAAAAACACCTTAAGTAGGGTTATCAAATCAAAACTCTTGATTTGATTAAGAAGACTAATTATAGTGTTTATAAGGTCTAAATTTTGGTCTTAATATTCACTTTTCAGGCTTTTGTAAACTATATGCTCATTTTATAATTAAAAATGAATTCCATAGTACAACTCTGCCCTGAAAGGTAGTGATTTGAGTTTGTTTTGACAGTCATATTAATGAATTTTCTCTAATCCATTCTCTCTTGTCTAGTTCCTCTTGTGACCAATAAATAGCACTCATTTGGTCAGTAGCCATGGAATTGAATAATGCTAACCATCCCATATGGCAATTGAACTTGCTTGATTTCATTAGCACCACACTCCAACCAGCTGATCTAACAAGCCAAGAAAATCAAATTAGATCCTGTACAGAGTTCTTGGTGAATTGCATTTTCCTCTTTTGGGCTCTTCATTATAGCCCACTTTCATCAATTACCAGCTAAAGGGTGAGGATGGAGTCTATGTGGCTCTTGTTCATTTCACCCCTGATGTTGAAATTGTAGAATGAAATGTACTATGTAAGTTCAAGCAGAACATGTATCAGCTAAATTATGGTACAAAGTGTTCTTTGTCAGATGCCAGAGTAGCACATTTCAAACATCCCAAGAGGAAAACTGCTGTGTTTTTTTGGACAAAAAGGGTGATGAAAAAGCAGCTCTCTGATTCATTTTCTTATACCTACTTTTCAGTATCTCAATCTTATTTCTGCCTTCAGTTCCTACCTTACTTCATGCTGGAATATTTACTTGTGCTTTCATGTAAACTCTGGATTGCAAATGAAAACTGACTTCCAATTATGCCTAATGACCTGGCAACCCAGCATTACATCTTATGCCTGGAAATCTGACTTTCTGAATAGCATGTCCAAATAATAGTATGTCTGTGATTCATGGTAATTAATCCACTGTTCCACTCATTAGAAAACAGGGTGAACAGGACCTAATTCTTTCTTTGCCTAAATTGCTGGGCATATATAATAATAGTTTTGCTAAATTTAATTCATTTCAATTAATTAACATCTTGACATGTATGCATTTATAAACTCCCAAGGCATTTAGTAGATTAATGTTTTATGTTGGACCATTATGTCAACAAATATTGTGGCTGAGATATTTAAACAGACTGACTTGGAATGCATTGTTGGGATTACTTTGTGATGTATCATTTAAGATGTTGGTTTTTGCATTTGAGAGGAGTTGGTGATTATAAGCTCATTGAGTGTCTCTTAATACAACTTTTAAGTTATATTTTCTGTGGGTTAAGATGAGTTAGAATATAATTAATTGAATTAAATTAAGCACTGAATATTAATTATAGTTGGTCATTGGAAATCATCCTATTATTGAAATCATAGAAGGGAAAGTGTTCTTTCTTTGTTTTCAGTTATGTAGAGATCATCCACTTAAACTTCATTTTACACATTGAAAAACATAAAGGAGAAAGAAAAACCAAGAGGGATTGAGAGAGAAGGATCTGCTAAAGGAACTTAGTGTCAAGACCAAAGAAATAACTCCAAATTCTTATGTTGAAGCCCAAACCCTCAATGTGACTGTATTTGTAGTTTTGATAAAGTAATTCAGGGTAAATGAGATTATATTGATGAATCCCTAATCCAATATGAGGAGGAACAGACAACAGAGATGTTGTCTCTATTTCTCTTTCTGCAGATATACAGTGAAAATGCATTGTGAGGACACAATGAGAACCTGGTCATCTATAAGACTGGAAGAGCGGCTTCACCAGAAACCAACTCTGCTGGCACCTTGTTCTTGGGCTTGTAGCCATCTGACAGTGAGAGAATACATTTCTGTTGTTTAAGAAATACCAGTCTGGATTATTTTATTAGAGAAGACAGAGCTGACTCATTCACCAAGTGTCCAATCAAAGTCTACTTCTATCCCATACTACTATTACTGTGGTTAACAGGAAGCATACATTTCGCTTACAATGCACATTATGCAATAGTTGACAAGAATGGATCAACTCCTAATATAGAAAAATTAACTTTAAAATCAAATGGTGTTAGTGATAGTAATGTTTGGCAGGTATTGGATTCCTCTTATGTCTTAAAATCTGGCACAGACATTGGCACAGAGTTGATATTAAAATGCCTTGGATCCCCCCTTCTTTTCTCTTTCTTTTTCATTTTAAAGGCAACTTCAAAAATAATTGTCATTTTATAACTTCATCAGAAAAATACTTCCATTTTATAAGCCTGGAAAAGAGAGAGTTGTATCACTTTCTCTAGTCCATTTTCCATGCAAAATTCTTATCAAGTTCCTGACCAATCAGACCTGGATTCTAAGATTAATGGACAATTTAAATATGAGAGAAAGTAGCTTAGTAATTTAGCAAAATTATTTAAGCATAATGCAAATGAAAATTTAAATCATTTTGCTTTTGGAAAACTGGTAGTATGCATTCCATTTTTTTCTATGCTTTTTTAGATTGTGAATATCACTTAAGGCATGAAAATGATATTGACATTGGTGATGAACTTTTAGCAACATTTGCTGAATTACCTATCTCATTTGGTGAATAAAATTTCCTTGGCTTTATACTTATATAAAATAAGCCCTTTGTTTAAGATCTTTTAAAAAAATAAGGTGGCTTAGTGTTTGAGCATTGACCTATGCACCAGGAAGTAATGGTTCAATTCCTGGTCAAAGGCACATGCCTGGGTTGAGGGATTGATCCCCTGTGTGGGGCATGCAGGAGGAAGCCAATCAATGCTTCTCTCTGATTATTGATTCCTTTCTTAAATCAATAAAATATATTTAAAATAATAAGGTGTTAAAAACTACAGTTAGACCAGAAATCCTACTGTTACATCCCATGTTTTCCACTGCTCTGACACTTGTTTTTGGTATAAAACAATGTATATGGCTTGGGCACAAAATTCCTAACCTAGGTTAGAATGTGATCACATTTAAACTGCATTAGGAAACTCATAAAAATATGATTAATTTTATTTGGTGTGTTCAAGTATTTGAGTCACAGAGACTGCATGACCTTTTTAGCTATGGAGAAATAAAATGCTTCCACATGAACTTTTTCTTTGCTTCCACTTGAAATTTCAGCTGGGGCTATGTAAGGGTCCATTATATCCAATAGAAACATTGTCATAGTGAAAGATATTAGAACTACTGAAGCAAAATACCCTAGGAAACCTAAAGGCAAAACTACATATAGCATTTATTAGTAAGTTAAGGTCCTTAATTAGTTACACTTTTAATTTCAGAAGACCACTCAACAAAACTATTATAAGAAGTAAGAAAAGTTACATAGCCTTTTATTGGCACAATTAAGGAGTTCTCATTTCTATCCCTTTTCTAGCAACTGTGTGTGGTATTTGATCCTGCACAGGGAATAAATATATCTAAATAATTTAGAATACGTACTTTCCTTTCCATTTGGCCTGGATCTTCATTGTATATAGACAGCCACTCTGTCAGTTGAGTAACTGGTTAAAAAATACAAAGAAACAGTCCTTAGTATGCTTTACCAGACTCTGCCTAAGGAATCCTCCTTCTACCACATTTTATCTTGTTCAATACACTCTAATCATACTGGTTTTTCAGTTCCTGAAAGACATCAATCCTATTTTTAAACTTGGCCTTCATACTTTTTCTGTTCTGAAATGCTGTTCCATCCAAACTTGACAAAGCTGTCTCTTTATATTTTAGGCCTTAGCTCAAATGGTACCTCTTCTATAAAGTCCTTCTTTATCAACCTGTATCTAAATAACCCCTCTTCTCAGTTTATCTTCATTTATCATTTTATTCAAAGCATTTACCACCTCTTGTAATTATCATGCTTATATATTCAGATAAACTTTTGTCATGTTATTATAGTGTAAATGACTAGAGTAGGGAATTATTTTTATCAGACAATTGATTAACAAGTGTTAAAATTATTGAAGGGATATATGGCCATACACAGGAAAGATTACAGATGATATATTGTATAAATCAGTTTGGCATCTATATTTATATTATGTGCTTTCACCTTCATTATTCTGACCAGCTTTGCAGTAGACCTATGGAAGGATTAGCTTTGCTTTCTCTGTAGACATCTTTGATAATTTTTTCATATTATGTGAGTTCTAGTTGCATGTCTCCACTTGCAATTGTAATTGTTGTTTAAAATAGGATTGGGCATGATCTCTGTTTTGAAAGTTCTTTTTGATTTGTTTTAAGAGTTGATGTTATTCTTGAAAAAAATAATACTATGTGAGTGCATGGTTGAAATACTTCTGTAGCTAAAGAATACAGCTGTCCAATGGATGGTGCTTTCAACTGGAATTAGTGCTTATAAGTTGTACTTATATTTTTATTCATTAAGTTTATTTATTAACCAGATATTTATTAAATAGCTACGATGTATCAGATACCTAGCCAGGAGCTAGAAATCTTCTGAATAAGAAATACACACAGTTCCAATCTCAGAGATCATAGATAGTGGAGAGACAGAAAAATAATAAATAAGTAAAGATAAATTTGTAATTGCATAGTGTCTGATTCCCTAAACAATTAAACTGGCTTGAATACTATGAAGTGAAGCTGGAGAGCACATAAAGATGTTATAGAGAGCTGTCTAATGAGGTATATTTTAATTCAAAGTTAGAAGAATGAGAAGAAATAGGTAGAAAAAATGTCCAGTAATATTGTGACATGAGGCAAATACCATTTCTTACTCCAGTCCCTTATTTTCAGTGCATATCACATTGAAAACCATTTTTGAAACCAACCACTGAAATTGTAATGGTGTTGCCGCTGCTGATATGTTTTCTTCTTATGGCTTTTCTTCAGAATCAAATGCTGAGTGAAAAGAGTGTTCATTTTCCAGCAGTCTGTCAGAATGAGTTGCACACTGGAAACTGGAATCAATTGTAAATCTGACAACATGCGGAATGTTGTTAACTTTAAAATGCCTTTTAGAGAGCACAAGGGAGTTCTGAATGGTCTAATCACTTTTTCCAGAAGGCACCTGTAATTTTGCTAATTTGCCTCTGAGGAAGTCCATGAAGAGGCAGAGGAGAACATAAGGCTCTCAGTAGCTGAAGTAGGTAAACTGCTGTTTTGCACTTGTTTTCTCTTTATTCATAGTTTTGCAAGAGGAGCTATAAATTGGTTAGTAAAAAGGATGCTTGAAGTGCTTTATTCAATTTCTTCCTAAGAATCTGTAAAGTCTTAGATCATATGCCCATATGTACAAAGACCGTTTGGAGACAGCGATGCTCCGGAACTAAGCATCAATATTTAATATGCTAAAAGATTTTTAAAGGCTAAAAGCCTTTATGCTAAAGCCCTTGCTGTTTCAATAAGATTTTGTGATACTCGGAAACAGTGATAATGCTCGGAGTGCTCCTAAAGTACAAACTAAAGTTTCAATTTTGGTGATAAGCCAAAACAAAACAAAATAGCATGACCATGCGTGCTCGCTCACACACACACACACACACACACACATCCCACAAAAGTGTGTATCTATAAAATAATTTTTATTAAAAACAAGCAGTTTGGACAAATAACATTTAACATTCACATCATTTGACTAAGTATATTTAATAACTTCTGGGAATATATATGCTGACAAAGCAATGCAAAGAGGAAAATGTTATATTTAGCAAGATAGCCATTGCATCTTCACCTGTAACAATAAAATCTTGGAAGCTGTCCAAATGTCCAACAATAAAAAAAGTAAATTTTATTGAATTTATTCACTGTTATATTTTGTCTGTCATAAGTAAAGTTGTGGAGAATATAAAACAAAATTGGAAAATATGTGAGCTAAAATGCTAGTGATAGGAAAAAAAGAGATAATTATAAGATTTTCCATTCCCTCACAAGTGGCCCCATAGAACTCTCAAATGCAACCTATGCAGGGTCAACTTTTTTACATCAAAATAGTTCTTCTTTCTGTGTGCCTCATCTTGTTGAACTTTATCAGTATAAACACCAAACCGAATCTAGAACCTTGGCATTGTTTTTGATGTTTCCCTCTCTGAAAAGATTGACCATCTTTACCCTCCCTTCCCATGGTCTATACCTTACTTAGTCCGGTCCTCACCATATTATGCCATGCTATGTATAGTAGTTACCTGATATTTTATGTTGCCACACCCAGGTTCTACCTCCCATAGTAAGTATATTCCCCTGAAACTCAGAGGTGATCATGCCAGTGCTCTGCTTAGCAGTACTAAAGGGACTCCGTTTCACCTGGCACAAAATCTCAGTGCTTTTTTACGTGATAAATGGTGAAAAATATGAACTCATACATTTTTCCTCCAAAGTCTAGTAAGAAAATTTGATCGAAAGGAGAGTTTAAGACTTTTGGTAATGAGAAATAAAGAGTTTACAAATTAGGGTCAGATGTGATATTAAAGATTTGGGGTAGATTGGCCATGTAGAAAGCTTTGACAGCCTAGTTGCTCTATCCCCATTTTTGAAAAAGCGACTTATAGAATCTTACCTGTTGTGAATGTATTTTAATAGGCATAGAGAAGGTATGAAAGAACACATATCAGGTTATTAACATGGGATGTATGGAAAAATTATTTTTAAATTTTATATGTATTTGTGAAGTCAATGTTTACAGCAAACATGGAGTTATTTATTATCACTGTTGCATTTATTTAACATAATATTTTTAATGAGTGGCACTTACAGTGAAAGAAAAAAAATGCAAATCCACTGGTGAAAATTAAAAAAAAAAACACCACGCAACTTTTGATTGATTTGTAAAGAGAGAAGAAGGGAGAGAGAGAGGAACACTGTTGTGAGAGCAAAATATCAATCAGCTGCCTCCTGTATGCCCTCTACCTTGGATCTAACTCATAACCCTGACTGGGAATCAAACTAGGAACCTTGTGGTGCAATTAACTGAGCCATACCAGTCAGGGCAACCGGTGACAATTTTATGTTAATGGATTAAGTGTGAGTTGCAAGAGAAAATTTTACTTATCTTTAGATTGCCCAGTTCAATTCTTTGGGAGAAGAAAGAATAAGAGGATTTTGGACAGATTCTCTGTACAGAACAGAACTGCACTTTTGCGGGGACAATAAGTTCAATGATAGCCATTTTACCCCCAGTACCTAGAAGATGCCTAACAGACTAGGACGGTAAATAATGTTTAAAAATTATTATTGTTTGGAATTTATATCTGATCCATGTTAAAGGAGAGAGTTTTTTTTTTTAAAAAAACATATTTTATTAACTTTTTTACAGAGAGGAAGTCAGAGGAATAGAGTTAGAAACATCGATCAGCCCTTGACTGGAATCAAACCTGGGACCCTGAGTGTGCAGGACAACGCTCTATCCGTTGAGCCAAACTGGTTAGAGTAAAGAGAGAATATTTTTGAGAGGCTTATATTTCCTTATTATTAACATAAGAAACAAAGCAATGAGAGATTTTGCCTGCTCAGCATTAGGCAGAGGGAGCTGGATATAATAGACTATGACTTGAGGCAAACAAGACAATCATTATAACCTTCAGGCCTCCTTGAAAGTGACAAAAGGAGTAAAAGACTCTTTAGGTTGTATAAATAGAGCTTGAACATTTGCTCCTGGGAGGCCACAAGCAAGAATTGATTGGATGTGCAGTTATCATTTGAATCTGCATACAGATTGAAACATTTAATCAATAGATACTGAATAATTCCTATGTAGTCTGCTAAAGGAGAATAATGTTGCTGGCATATTCTTTTAGAAAGGTTAAGTATTGCATTTCTCAATCACTTTCAAGAACAATTAAACTTTTAACTAACAGAATCCTACCTTGATGGCAAGAATTGAAGACATTTATTTAGGAAAACTGCTCAATTTACCAGTTATTACTGGGCCTGTTTGCCAAGCATCATGGAGAAAAGAAGGAGAGAGTCAAGTTGATGCATCATTCAACTTTTTGTGATTTTTTCCCACTATAACTTTTCTTTTGCTTCAATGACTTTTGCACTTTTGATGGCCTACTGTATGTAGTGGTAAGTATAAAATGTATAATTACTATGAAATAAATGTTCATTATGCTTCTCATTCCATGGTTAATATCATTCTGTATTGTACCAGTCCTGCATAAAATTTTACTGCTTATTTCTTCAACACCTTGATATTTTATGATAAGACTAATAGAAATGAACTAAGATGAAACTAATAAGCAGAAAATAATGTTATAGTGCTGGAAAATGCATGGTTAATTTGGTGACTCCATAATAGATACTTTATAAATTTAAATGGCTGCTCATTTAATTTTTCTCAGTTACCAGCCCAATCACATCATTTCTTTTGTCTTTCTCCTCAATCTCTATCATTTGGATCAGTTGAGATTCAGCCAAATATCTCGTCCTCAAGGGGACACTTTCCTCTATTCAACACTCAGATAAGCCAGGAGCTTTCCTCTTGTCATCTGTGATCACCTGTGTACTTTCACTGTACCTGGCATCCAAGGTATGGTAATATGAATTTACTTGCTGTTTTGCTTGCAAAAATATCAATTGATTATCTTCTGGCTTTCATAATTTTTCTTAAAAAGTCAACGTTTAGTCTTGTTGCTGCCTCTTTGACCACATAATGTGTCTTGGTTCTTAGACTAATTTAAGATTTTAAAAAATGATTTTTTAAACATTTTTTCCCTTTCTTTATGGTCTGATAAGTCAGTTGCACTATGATGTATCTAAGAGAATTTTCTTTGTATTTATGTTGCTTGGGGTTCTGAAAGTTCTTATAACTACAGATTGCTGTCAATCATTGGTAATAGAATTTGGAGGATAATATCTCTTAAAAAATCACTTTTTCCTATTCTTTATCTTTTTCTCTTCTGTGACTAAAATTGTACCTAAGGTAGGCCTCACAATCTTTATGTGCTGCCCATTCTTTTTTCTCTTCATGCTTAAATTTGGATATATTCTGCAAATTTATATAGTTCAACTAACTTCTTTCAGTTTTGTCCAAATTACTTAGTTCACAATCTTAATTATCATGATATATATATATATATATATATATATATATATATATATATATATATATTATGATAAACCTGGTCAAACCTTAATGGATCTGTTTACTCACTGCTTAGGTGAGACATTGGTAGCTAAAGCAGATGCCATCTTTAGTCTTATGTTAAGTATGAACTATTCACATATTATTTAGATGACACATTGGTAATTGAAGAAGCTTCCACACTTTTAGTCTTATGTTAATTCTTGCTGGTTGATTTCATTGTTGGAATTTCCTGACCTAAAGGACAAGGATGTATCACTTAGCCCTAATAAAAGGGGTAGCAAAGCCAGAGCTGGTGGTGTCCTCCCCCTAGAGGTGGACTCATGCCTGGTCCCCATGAACCCCCAAATTGATGCTTTTCCAGTCACTCTTCATTTGTGTGCAGCCTTCTCCAGATGCTGAACCCTGACATGGGAACCCTGGATATGCGGGACATGAAAAGGATTCCAACAATAGCTGATAATTTCAACAGCTTTGTCATTTATGTTTTTTTTTCTATTGACATTTTTTCAACTTTTGTTTACATTTCAGATATTTTTACATGAGGAATTATAGACATTATGATGACATCTTCCTGTAGTATGTGAAGGAACAGAACCCTCAGTCCACCCAGGAACTCCATTTCATATATACTGGATTCATAATAATTGTTCTCTCTCTGATTCACTCTAGTGGTTCACTAGAATTTTCAACTGACTGTGTGAAGATTTATTAAGATGTCCTCCCTTTGTTAAGACTTGAAATATAACTTTTGACGTCTAAGCAATGTGGCATGATAGTCTTGCTATGCATTATCGCTGCTTTTCCCCTCCTTTTTTTATACTTATGGCTTGTGTATCTTATTCCCAAATGTGGAGAAAATTTTGGGCTGCTGTCCTTAAGTCTACTGTCTCGCAAGGCTTTTAGTGCTTCAAATGTAGGCTGCTACAGCACTACACATTTTAATTTTTATCTTTCTGCCTATGTGGATTGCCTAAAGCCCAGTTGTCCACATCTTAGTGGAAACTCTTTGACTTGACCTCAAGATCTCTTTCAATTATTTTTAAATGTCCTGAGGGGAAAGAACAGGCAGAAATTTGAGACTATCTCAATTAGCTTCATCTTAAAACCCAATTGCTTTGGGAATTTCCAATGTATTTGTCAGGATTCAGGACAGGCCACCCCAAATATCTCACAATGGCATATTGATTATTAAAATTACTTAAGAAATTGCCAATGCAAGAAGACTATCTTTTCTGTCTTTCCCTTCACCCTTTTCTCTCCAGCCCTGAAAGAAAGCAGATCATAAATCTCCCATGTCAAATGTGTCCTCCCTTACCTAGAGACTAAGGAAAGAGGAATCTTTATCACCAAGTTAGGAAATTAATGCCAAGAAATTTATAAAGCAAGCATTGTTACTTTTTTATTTTTTACTAATTTACTACCCAACCCTAAACTTTGCTTAGATTCCTTACTAATGAGCTCCTAACGATATGTTTCCTTGTCCTGTAAATTCTTCACAAATTTATTGTTTCTTTTTCTAAAACCTATAAAAAGCTGTCTGCATTGATAATATCTCAAGATATCATTTATGATTTCCCACATGCATGTTTTATAATGTGTTTTATTCTGCTAATATAGTCTTGTGTCAATTTTATTATTAGTCCAGCCATGAGAACACAAAATGGGTAGAGGGAAGAATGTTTCTCTCCCTGTATATTTAGATAAGTTTTTAAAATTTTATATGACATTTCTACTTTTGTTGTTAGAGATACTGGAGTACAAACTATTCCATCATTGCCAAACCAGAAGTAAATTTTCTGTATTATTATCTTTGGAGCACATAACCATTTTTATATTTTGTATTATAGCTACTTTCTCCCTCCAGTCTTATTTGTTTGTTTAAGCAACTGATAGACTGTGGTCTTTGTAGTCACCAATCTCTTGTTCATGGACCTGCAAAGCTGATCATCTGGCCTTTGTAGGAAACTCTTACTCGTCTAACCTAGCTAGTCACTTTAGTCATCATCTCTTTGTATTGCACATTAGAATTGTCTTATTTATGTCTTGTGGCTATTTATCTTTTTAACTTAATAAATCTTTATTGTTCAGATTATTACAAATGTTCCTCTTTTTCCCCCCATAGCTCACCTCCACCTGGTTCCCAACCCACCCTCTGCCCTTACCTCCCACACACTGTCCTCTTCCATAGGTGTATGCTTTTTGTCCAGTCTCTTCCCGCACCCCCAAACCCTTTCCTCCTAAGAATTGTGAGTTTACTCCTTTTCTATGCCCCTAATTCTATTATATTAACCAGTTTATTCTGTTCATCAGATTTTTTATTCACTTGACTCTCAGATTCACTTGTTGATAGACATATACTTGTTGTTCATAATTTTTATCTTTACCTTTTTCTTCTTCTTCATCATCTTAAAGAATACTTTTAAGCATTTCATATAATACTGGTTTGGTGGTGATGAACTCCTTTAGCTTTTTCTTATCTATGAAGCTCTTTATCTAACCTTTAATTTTGAATGATAGGTTTACTGGGTAGAGTAATCTTGGTTGTAGGTTCTTGCTATTGATTACTTTGAATATTTCTTGCCACTCACATCTGACCTGCATAGTTTCTGTTGAGAAATCAGCTGCCAATTTTATGGGTGCTCCCTTGTAGATAATTAGCTGTTTTTCTCTTGCTGCTTTTAATATTCTTTGTCTTTTGCTCTTGGCACTTTAATTATGATGTGTCTTCATGTGTTCCTCTTTGGATTCCTTTTGTTTGGGGTTCTGTGTGTTTCCTGGACTTGTAAGTCTATTTCTTTCACCAGGTGGGGGATGTTTTCTGTCATATTTCTTCAAATAGGTTTTCAGTATCTTTCTCACTCTCTTCTTTTGGCACCCCCATAATTCTGATGTTGGTACGCTTGAAGTTGTCCTAGAGGCTCCTTACACTATCTTCATTTTTTGGATTGTTTTTTCTTTTCCAGCTGAGTGTTTTTTGCTTCTTTGTATTTCAAATCTTTGACTTGATTCTTGGGGTCCTCTAGTCTGCTGTTAGGTCTCTGTATAATATTTTTTATTTTAGTCAGTGTATGATTAATTTCCAGTTGGTCTTTTTTCATATCCTTGAGGATCTTGTTAAATTTATCAGTCTTTTCTAGGAAATTCTGGAAAAAACCTTATAACTGTGGTTTTGAACTCTATATCCAGTCGTTTTTCCCCTCCTCCATTTCTTTCACTTATGATCTGTTTCTTTGTCTCTGCATTTTTGTTGCTTCTCTGAGTTGGTCAGCTGTGTCTACACTGGGAGAACTTCTGTGCTGGAGACACTTTTTGAAGGCAAGACTTGCAAAATTGAAAAAAAGTTTCTGTGCTCAACTTGGATGGGGTAGAATTTTAGGGTGGAACACACAGACTTGGCTTTCTGTCAGCCCTGCCCTCTGAAGACCTTGGGTCTCAGTGTCCTTCCGTAATCACTGCAAGCACCTCTGAGAGCAAGCTGCCCTTGAATTTTGCCAGACAGTCCAGTTTCTCCCCCAGTGAGTCAGGGCTTCCAGAAACTTGCCCGGAACTAGAGTTCAGCTCTGTCAGGAGCTTTTTTCTCCCTCCTGCTTTAGATAGCCAGCCTCTCTGTGCGGGCGTACCTCCGGACTTCTGCCTTTCGCAGTTCCCGAGTTTTGTGTGCTTTCTTTTTCTTGTCAGTCAGTCTGGTTTCCCAGTGTCTCATCAGGGACTGGATTTCACTGCAGTTGGGAGCTTTTGTCTCCCTCCAGTTTTAGAAAGCCAGCTGTGCACTCAGCCGCCCAGTCACACAGCCACCCTTCCTCTCCACATGCACTTCCCATACCTCAGCCTTTTGCAATTCCTCTGATTCCCAATGTGCTTTCCTCTTTTTCTTCTAGTTGTAGAATTTTCCCTCAGCCAGTTTTCCTGTGGTTCTGGATGGTGTCCGTTTTGTCTTTTAAAAAGTTGTAGTTTTGATATTGTATGAGGCAGCAGTTTAGGTGTTTACCTATGCTGCCATCTTGGTTTCTCCTTACTTATCTTTTAAAAAATATATTTTATTGATTTTTTATACAGAGAAAGGGAGAAAGATGGAGAGTTAGAAACATAGATGAGAGAGAAACATTGATCAGCTGCCTCCTGCATACCCCCCCACTGAGGATGTTCCTGCAACCAAGCTACATGCCCTTGACTGGAATTGAACCCGGGACCTCTTCGTGCACACACTGATGCTCTATTCACTGAGCCAAACTGCACAGGGTTATCTTTTATTAATTTTCTAAGATGTTCCTGTAGTTTATGCTTCATTACATTTAGTTCCCTTTTTATATTTTATTGATTTATTATGTTGCTTTATGGATCATCCACTCATTTGGAAATTTTTTGGTGTAAAGTGAGAAACATAAACTAATTTCATAAAATGTAGTTTGTTGCCAGGGATGCCACTATCATTAATTTAATATTTTTCTACCCACAGATTGATGATGACTCTTTTATTGTTTGTTATTATATAATGCAGGTTGTATCTTGGTAATGTGTATTTTTCCCATTAATCTGTCCTTTCTTTAATAGGATCCTGTATTATGTGCATTTAGTATACATATTTGGAAAAATGGATTCCATTTATTTCTTAGGAATTTAAAATATATTTTAAAAATATATAAATTTATTTGCACTTTAGAATAGATCTCAAGTTCTTTATTTCCACCTTATTAAATTAAAAAATATTTGGGGGATTTTCCATTAGAACTTCATTGTATTAAAATGTTCTATCTAATAAAGAGGGAATAGCTAATTGACCATCACTTTGTCACAACAATGGCTGCACCCACAGCTGAGGCCAAGTTGCCTTAAGGAGCCTTAAGGAGCAATCAGCAGGAAAATGAGGCTATGCCCTCCCCTGCCTCCATGGGGCTTGACAGGGGACCTCAGGCCAAGTCCCCCCAACCTGAAGCATTTGAAAGGGGACCTCAAGCCATGCCCCGCGCCCTGGTGTCAGGCTGGGGGACCTCAGGCCATGTCTCCTGCCTTGTCAGCAGACTGGGGGATCTCAGGCCATGCCCTGCACTCAGCAAAGTTTGACGGTGACCTCAGGCCTCAAACCCTGCCCCTGTGCCAGGCCAGGTGACCTCAGGCCATCCATACTCCTCGCCCAGCTGGGCTTGATGGGGGACCTCAAGGTGCACTTCCCGTCCTGGTGCTGAGCTGCTCAGCACTGCTCAGGCTGCTCTCCTCATCATAACACCAGGTTAGGGGACCTCAGGCAGAGCACCCCACCAGGTGGGGCTTGGCAGGGGACCTCAGGCTACACTCTCCACCCCAGCACTGGGCCAAGAGACCTGAGGCTGCACTCCCCTGCCTGTCACTGGGATCGGGCCTAAACGGGGGTCGGACATCCTTCAAGGGGTCCCAGATTGGAGAGGGTGCAGGCTGGGCTGGTATAATTATAGTTATATACTTCAAATTCTAATTAAAATATTTTTTTCTCATTAATAAATACTGAATTGGTTTAAATGATCCTTGGGGGTTCTTCATACTATTCACAACGTTGTTAAACTACTTGATGTGATGATTTATATTATTAAATATAAGCATTTTCTTTAAGTTCTTATTCATCACGTCAAAGCAACATGGTAATGGTGACTTTGAAAACATACTATCAAATGTGGTTTTATAATTTTTGTTTGACAAATTTTGTGCCTAAAAATATCTTGTTTGCAACTTAGTTTTTTATGCTATCATTGTAAGTTCTTAGACTTTATTATAGTTGCTATATAGACAGAATTGTATATAGCTTTTGAACTATTTCCATATTTCTGAAAAGTTTATATAGTATTTGTAATTTGTAATTGAAAAGTATTTACAGATATAATCATCTATACAAAAATATGCATCCATGTGTTCAAAGTAGCATAATTTAGAATAATTAAAATCTGGAAACAGTCTAAGTGCCCATCCGTAGATAAGTGGATAAAAATGCTGTGGTATACTTACACAATGGAGTACTATACAGCTGTAAAAATGATATTTTGTCCTTTGAGACAGCATGGAGGGACCTGGAGGGTATTATGGTAAGCAAAATAAGGCAGTCAGAGAAAGACAAGTATCACATGATCTAGCTCATATGTGGAATCTAAACAACAAAATAAACTGATAAACAAAATAGATCCAGAGACAAAAAAATGGAACAGACTGAAAAATCTCAGAGGGAAGGTGGGAGAGAAGGGTAGTTGGGGAGAGATTAACCAAAAAATTTATATACATATATGCATAACCCATGGACACATAAAATAGTGCAATGAAGGTCTGGGGCAGAAGTATAGGTGGAGGGTGGAGGGGGCCAATGGAGGTAACAGGGACATCAGTAATACTTTAAAATTTAAAAAGAAATAATTCATTGACATTTTTCTCAATTTCTCTCTTTGTTATTGGGTCTTATTTAATTCTCTGCTTTTCCTTGAGGCAATGTTGATAATTTCTAGTTTATGAAACTATCCATTTCATTGAAAAAAAATGTATTTATTGACATATGGAACAACATTTTCTCAAATATTTAATCATAAAGAAATCTGTTCCATCTTAATCGTCATAATTCTGTCTAATCTTATTGTTTGTCACATTTTCCCCTTTGGACATTATGTTGATTAAACAAAACACACCAGACTGAAGCAGACAAGAAGAAATGTAGTCTTCATCTTGACTGAAGAACTTCCCAAGACTTAGAACTTCAGAAGATAGAGAGCACAGATGACTTCAGGTCCCTCAGAGACACACAATACTGATAGATTCTTCTTTTCTGCTATGAAACTGTAAGTTAAATTCTTGTGCTTAGAATCTCACACTCTTCTTGATTTCCAGCTGGTGCAATTATTTGGAGAAGGACAAGTTATTTGTGCTAGGGCTCTAACTTGAAGAGAGGTCAGTAGAAATAAGGCTGATTCATGCAACTCTTCAAGTTTTATACCCCCAGTGCACAATTTCTAGAAAATACTTCAGAAGCCCTTCTCTAAATCCTCTTTCTGCCATCAGCAATGTATTTCTTGGTATTGTGTGCTTGCGCATCCCAGTGTCTATGTTGCTAATCTCAGTTACTGTCTTTATCCAATATGGCAACTCTATTTCATATCACTTGTTTGGGGCCATCTTTATCCTTCTCTGCCTTTTCTCTATCTCTCTGGTGAGTTCAACTCTGTTTTCTCGCTGCATTATAACCTCATTTTGTTACTCCCAGAAAACTAAAGCTGAGACCGCATGATAAAATCATGTCACCAGTTAAATAAATAAATAAATAAATAAATAAATAAATAAAATAAGTTGAAAATATAAAACAGAGTGTAAGTATAATGTACATCATTAATAAATGTTACTGGTCCCTGCCCAATTAAGTTTAACTCTAGAGATATTGGTTGTAATAAAGCAAAGGTTAAACAGTACAATTATTTCAGCAGCTCCTCACTTCCAATAATACTTTAATAAACCACACAGGATTTTCTAGTTTATTATGTGTGAAAGGAA
Organism: Antrozous pallidus; assembly: GCA_027563665.1. NCBI lineage: Eukaryota > Metazoa > Chordata > Mammalia > Chiroptera > Vespertilionidae > Antrozous > Antrozous pallidus. The sequence continues at coordinate 29,327,289 of CM050514.1, read as the reverse complement.
TCTAGAGAGCCTATGAAAAATGTACCAAAATTCAGAAACAAGTATCTTGAGGCTGGTAAAAAGCTTGTCATAAATCTACAATTTTATTTGTTGTACTTTTGAGTGGGTATAATATGAGATAGAAAAGAAAAAAAAAAGCCTAAGCTTCTGACACTTTATTTTCTCTAAATATTTATTTAACTTATTTAAAATGTGAAATTCTTTTATTTCCTATATATTTATGCTGGGTTACGAAATTAAACATAACGTAGAATGCAATAATTACTGATGCAAACCAAACAGAGACCAACTAAAGCTGTATTTCTTAATATGTGGTAGTCATGTATCCTTTTCCGAATCTGATGAAAGTTTTGGGCCCTGTTTTAGGAAAATGTATACATACAATCATAAAGATTTCACCAATTTTCTGAAGCCCAGTCATGTCTAACCAAAATAATAACTTCTGTCTAATAGTAGCAAAAAAGTATGTATATGTGAGATCCTAGCTTCATACTTTTGCTATTTGAGACCATTAAAGTTGGCTCTGAGGTTCTTAACAACTGAATTAAAAATAGAAATGCATTTAATCCATTAATGAAAAGGTAACTGCTCTAATTATTTCTAATAAAGAAAAGGAAAAAGAAGTGTTATTCCCATGGATTCTGAATAGGAATAGAGTAAGTCCTAGGAAGCCATGTGCCATCTTGCTCCTCACATATTTAGAAATCAGTCCTCAGTGTCTACATGAGGGTTCAGAGATATAAGCTTAAGTGTCACAATTGAGAGAATCAAATGCTACCCTGCTTTTTTTTTTATTTCACTTGTGACTCAGAAGAACTGAACTCTGCTCCAGAATCCCTACCTCAAACAGTAAAGCTTGATATATCTTCTTTGGAAATTTTTCAAATTAGAGTACCAATTCAAACTTCTAAAGATAAGGATATAATGGAATAACAAAAACAAAACAAGAACAAACAAACAAACAAAAAAACCCCCACAAATAAAACACAATAGTGTTTGTGGTCAGGACTGCTTCCACTGTATTATGAGAGGCTATTTCACAGATCTTGGTCATTCACTCAAAGAAGAAAGAAGAATCCTATATAATAAAAGTGTAATAGGAAAACCAACCAACTGGCAGAACAACCAGTCGGTGGTGGGTGAGGCTGGCGAGCCAGTGGTATCAGGCCAGCAAAGGTGCATGCCAGCAGGCAGAGAGAGGGAACGGTGATTAAGGGGGGGGGGAGGGGTAGGAGGCCAGTGACCAGCGGTGGAGAATGGGAAATGGGGGGGGGCACCAGCATTGTCCCCTGATTGGCCTGTCTAGTCGCCTCCTTTAGTAAGACATTCCTTGAGGACTCCCAGACCGTGAGAAGGTACAGGCCCAGATAAGGTACCCCTGCCCCCATAGGGCATACATTCCCATACACTAGGCTTCTAGTATCTTATAAATTGACTAGAGGCCTGGTGCAGGGTGGAGTATTCTGCGAAGATTCCAGAATCCCTCGCCCCAACTTCTAGCCAGACGTTCCTCCCCTCCTTCCACACAGCCTTTAGGAAGATACTTGTCTTGGGCCTCCTCAGAGCGCTGACCCATGACACCCTGCAGCTTAGGTATTCGGGAGCTTGGGCTTTCAGGACTGGCTTCTCTGCCTGGCGTGGTGCTCATCAGCTGCCATGGGAACCACTTCTCAGGAGTCACCCCCTTGGAACATACTACTTGTGAGTGTGTGTGTGAGGGGCGGCCTCAGTGGCAGTGATTTGATGTGTAGCATGTCTGCTGGACACCCCTCAGCCACAAGGCCATGCTGATTGCCTCTGGACTGTGGGCAGGGGGCTTCCAGTCTGTGACTGGGGGCTGCAGGCTGAGGACCCGGGCACCCATAGGGCTCTGTCATCATCAGGAACTGGAGAGATCCATTTTTCTGGGTCCTTCCCTCCCCCTGCACAGCCAGAGCGCAGGCGCTGCATTTGTGACCCTACAGGCCCATTCCCTCCCTCCACATGGCCAGCCAGGGTGTGAATGCTGGGCTCGTGCTGCTGCTGGAGATCCGAGCTCAGTGTCCCCTCCCAGTCCTCTGGCCAGAGGCTCCTGCACTCCCTCCACAGCCAAAAAGCAGATGCTGGGCTCCTGTTGCCAGGGTGACAGTGCCAGCGTCTGCTAACAGCACTGCCATTTTTGTTGTGGAGGAATGGTTAATTTACATATTATTCTTTTATTAGATTGGATATAATCTGATATAGCACTTTTTAAGCTGTTTTTTTTTGGGGGGTAGATATCTCAGGGCTAGTAAGATCACATGCAAACCTCCTAAGAGATGTTACTATTACCACTTTGGGTTACTTAGACATAAACCCCATTGGTTTTCTAAGCAAGACATTTTGGGGGTTCGTTTGTCTGATACAGCTCCTAGGGACTGGGATATGAATTACTCACTCCTCCTAGAGAAGGACTTGTCTGGTGAGATCCTTTCCTCTTGTGTGCTGCCAAGCTGGTTGTGGGTGTTTTGTTAGACCCTGTCTCTGCCTCTCCTACCTGTTTCAATTTGGTCTTTGTATCCATTGTTGTGGGTAGTAGCTCATCTAAGTTTCAGATCATTTTCAGAGAAAAATGAGTCATATACCCTGAGTGGCCAGATTATTATGATCTCTGAACACATAATAATCTGCCTACTCAATGTATATCCTATATAATAAAAGGCTAATATGTTAATTTCCCCCTCTACCTGGAGTTCAACCAGCAGGCAGGCTGGCCAATCGCCCATGTCTCCTCCCCCTGGCCAGGTTGACTGGACCCCACACATGCAGGAATTCATGCACTGTGTGTATACACACACACACACATACTGAGTGGTCAGTTTATTATGCGTTCAGAGCTCATAATAATCTGGCCACACAGTGTATAGCTGTAAATGAATTTGTTCAGTCCATTGGAGGAGGTAAGTTCAGGGTTTTCCTATGCCGTCTGGACTCACTTCTCTGCTTTCACTAAAGTAGAGATTTTATCATTGACCTCAACTAAAGGTGAATGTTACAAATAAAAGTATATCTGCTATGAGTCATGGATAAAAGCACTGAAAATCTAGTTTTGTTAGAAGTAGCATGAAATGGAGTTCTCTGTTGGTGAAGAAGTCCCTAGTGAGCGTAAGTGACATTAACAATTTCAGGAATCAAGTCATGACTCAAACTCACTTAAGGGAAAGTTCTCTAATAGACTGTAGACTTTCTTATTACCAGCTTTTGTGGTCATGAAGGGCTCCTCACTCAAGCTGAATTGTTATAGTAAATGGTCACAGAAACATCAACCCATCTTTTTATCAATATGACATTAATGTTATACCATTTTCATTATCATTATATTGAAATAAATCAGTGTAGAAGAGAACTAACAATTTTATAGCTTGTAATATATATCAGGAACCTAGCATGTGTGTTCTCCTTTAATGCAATAAATACAGAAGATAGGTCTTATCTTTATTTCATAGATGCAGAAGCTGCACCCAAGAAGCAAGCCTAAAGTCACATATTTTGGAACTTTGCTTTGTTGAGATAAAGTTTCCTGGATAAAAACTTAACTAAGGATTTGATCTACACTTTCCAAGAAAGGAGATAGTGTTCACAGAGGACTGAAAACTGGAAGACAAGCGTAGCTTAGGCAGAACCTAGGCCTGGCTGGACAGTGCCTTGAGAATTGGGATAAGATACAGGGAAACACAATATCTATTTATGGATCCACTAAGAAAATACTGAAAAATTATGTTTAACAGTAATGCAAATAGATATTTTGAAATTATATTGCCTATCTAAGAAGGAGAAATGAATAAACTACATAATTTTCGACATTGATGCAGAATCAGTGAGGGAAACAGTAGGAAAATTAACTAGTGATGGCTACTGAGGAAAGCATGCAGAAGGAGTTTCTAAGGCAGCATTACATGGCCCAGTGGCTTTATAATACTAGGCAGCTATGTGTGGGTGTGGCAGATGCTCTTTAAGGCAATCTGGAAAGCTGTTCACTGGACAGAGTTTCTAAAAAGAAAAGATTGATAAATCAGTTTTAGATATTTTTATAAGCAGATGCTATAAATCATGCAGTGTTTTATTCTTTCTGTAGAGGACACTTAGCACAAACTGATATTTATAAAATATGTTTTTAAGTTAACACTATTCTAGAACTATTTGCTTTAAAAACAAAACCATTATCATTGATTGCTTATGACAGCTATCATAGACAATATACATACCATGATATTTAAAAGACGGATATTTCAATATAAAGGAATATATTTGAAGATGAAAGTATATATAAGAGAAATGCTGGTGGATGGTAAAGCAGTGTCCCCAGAGAAATATCCATCTGGAATTCTGGCAACTCTCAGAGCTCCTAATATAATACTGGACATGATGTGTGCTCAGTGAGTATTAGTTGAATAAATAAGTGAATCAGGGAAAAGAATATCAATTTTCTCTAAAGATAAGCCTCAGTAACAAAAAATACAACAAAAACAACAACACAAAAACACCACTAAGCAAATAAACCATTTTTACTGAATCAGAATAATAACCTGAACTTGAATAATAAATTGGAACTTGCTCAATGGAATATGACTAAGCCCAAAACAAAGCAAACAGTATAAGAGATCTCAGGTACTCTATATGCTAGATATACATACAATTAGTGTGTTTCAATTTCTCAGTTTACTGGCATGAAATTAATGCCATTCAGAAGACACTGAATTAAATTTTCTTTTTAAGCTGTAATGTTCCAAGGGGAAAATGCCCTTCTTTGAAATATTACCCAAATGAAGTGGAGGGAACATTTTCTCCCTTGTTTCTGTCCATTTATATTTTCTTTTCTAAACTTTATAAAATATTTTCTAAGTATCAGGATAATTAAAATATCCTTGTCTTGATTTCTTCCTTTTATAATCACTAATACAGCTGGTGTTTTAATATTTTTTGAAAGAAAATTTAGTAAAAACAATGATTGTGCATAATTTTTGGAGGCCACTTTTCTCCAAACCTTTGTGTACTCTTGATTCAGAATTTTTTTCTAAGAATTATTCAAAGACTATCATAATGAGAATACTTATTAATTACTATAATGTTGATTATAATGATTGGTAATGATAAAATGAATAAATCTGAAATCTCTCAAAGTATGTGGCTTGGTAAAAATTAAGTATGCAAATAGATGGAAAAAGTATTGTATCTATTTTATATAAAATTATTATAAAATGTTGGAAAAAAGGGTATTTAAATTGGTGTTGTACAATAGTGGTTTTTACCCAGGGAGTCATGATAGATTTTATTAGGTATGAAACCTTTTTTAAGGTATAATTTTTGTATATAAATGTGTGTCATTTTATTAAAGAGGAGGATGGCATACATCATAATTTTCATCAAACTTTTATCAAAAGGCAACATGACCAAATGAAGAAGAATAACTAAACACATTGGAAAACATGTGCAATATGTTGTTATAAGAGAACTACAGGTTTAAAAAGTTTACAATGTAAGATAAGTTGTTTGTGAAAAAAAGCTGCATAGGTACACATATACAAATACAAGCATGGAAAATAATATATGCTACAAACAATGGTGGCTATCACTGGTTGATTTTTACTTTTTCTCTTTTTGGTTACATGTACTTTTTCAATATGTTACAGGACAGAGCATTATGTGTATAAAAAACAAAACTGAGAATTTCTAAATGTGTAAGGATTCAGAGAGAAATTAACAAAGAAAAGGATAGTAAATTAAAAATACAGGTCTCTGATCTTCTTGTAGTTAACCTGAAAGCCTTATCCTACTGCTTCCTCTTAGACTATTTGTCCTTCTCCAGACATGCCATGTTCTCTTGTGCTTTTGTGATTTGCTATTTACTAGTTCTTTTCCCTTATCATGCTTAAGGACCAAGTTAATTCCTCATCCTTCATATCTTCTCAGTGATCAATATAGTGAAATATAGGATGGTTTGCATAATTGAAGAATGAATGTGTGATATGTTTATGAATGGAATAGAGAAAGATGGGTAGAATTGGGTTGATACAGAGAAGTGGAGAGGGCATTTCAAAATAAGAGAAAACTTGAGTCAATCAGAATTAATACTCTATTCAAATACAATAAAGAGAATGACATTTGATATAAGAGATTTTGTATATTATAAGATGATTTCATAAGAAATCATCGTTGGAGAGAAATGATGAAGAGACCTATAAAAAAGCTTAAAATTGTAGAGAAATTTGAACATATCTAAAAAAAACTCTCCCTGTATTATTCAGCATCATCAAGCTAAGAAAAATGCTAACGGTTTTCCTATCAAGGAATTCAGTAGAAAATGAATCACTTTCCCATATTCAATGTTTATATACTTTTGTTTATTTTGTTAAATTTCAACATTTTTAATGATACTTTTATATCTGGCAGTATCTTTAATGTTTCTTATATATTACTACCAGCCTGATATATCCATATATACATGCACGGCCATCCAAACACTCGCCCACACACCCATGCACACATAACTCCTCTTTATGTAGCAGAAGGCAGTTTCATTTAGTGATGGCAGAGATTGATAGTTACACACACACAATGGATTGCTTCAAAACCTCCTCATAATCCTACAATATTAAAAAGAATCCCTTAACATTTACTCTTAATGCTCTTTAGAAAGCAAATATATTTCCGTTCCTATGTAAAACACTGAGTATTAACGATTTAGATAAATTACACTGACTGCTGCCAGCAGTGTCCCCTGCAGTGAATTAAAAAAATACATTTAGTATGAAAACAAGGAACAGATGTTATTTTTGCAGTCATTGTTTAAATGGCTCCAGTGAGCTGCATTTTTCCCTAGTGCTTCTATGACTTTTCTCATAGAGAGGATGACTTATAGGTTTTTTATGTCTGTGAAAGGAGAGGCAGGGTGGCAATAGTAATGATAATTTAAGTCATAATCATTTCTTAAACTATCTCTCTGATGTTGAGTAACAACATCTAAAGAGCCAGCTTAGACTTGAGAGCTCTCAATTAGCAAAGTTCTTCCCCTAACACTGTGGCACGGAACCATGAGAATTTATATGCTTTTTTAGCAAAGGTAGAAATCATTCCATTCCATTCCATTTAGGGTGAGTGATGACAAAGAGGATTCCTGGGAAAAGCCACTTCATCTCTTTAGAGTTCATCTAAGGTGTGTTAAGGAGCTACTGTACTTGGTAGAGAGCATCTTTCTAGACTATTCTTGAGGGTACTATGGTTAATTTCTCTATAATATCAAAGTAGCACAGGCAAATGTTATAGAGACAGTCTCGTTTGCTTGTACAGTGTGATCCAAATAGTGACACCTTACTAGCTCTTAGTTTGTTTTAAGGAACATTAACATATGAGGAGAGTAAGTCTTTTAATTACTTTAATGCATATTAGGTAAAGGATTATATGTGAATATGATTAATATGTATTTTTTCCAGAATAGAACTCTCCTATTATATGTTAGATATAAAGTAGGCTGTTATATGAAAAAAAATTTTTAAATGGTATAATGAAAAAAAAAACATGGAAAATGCTCTTTAGATCTAAACATTCTGGGATTTAAATTATAATTTGCCATTTACTTGCTGGATGATTTCAGGAACCTCTAAACCTTATTTCCTCATCTACACATTTTGCATGAAAATTGATACTTTCCAGGCTGATATGAGGATGAAATTAGGCAAGTTCAAATATAATCTAAAGAAATGAGTATATTCATTTCTTTCATTTACCCATTTATTGTCTTCCTAAATATAATCTGTTGGTGACAGCTCCTTTATTTTTATTTGAATCTTTCCTTTGCCTGGAATATTTCCCTCCTACCCTTTTATTCTCTATGTGTTTTCTAAGCTGCCACCTCTAGTTGTTCAAGAATGGAAAAGCACACTATTTCCTCTGAACTCTTAAAATTCTCAGGTCTGAAACTTTGCTGGGTTTTGTTGTCTTGGAGATCAGGGGCAGTGTGATGTCCATATTTCCCTAAAATCTAATTCATTGCATTGCTCATGGTGAATATTTCCTATATATTGCAATCTGACTAATTAAATGTCTGATGAGTAGATGAATGAATGAACGTATGAATGAAGTGTTAATCTAAAATATTTGCATATAAACTGCTTTCATATAGATTTTTTCAAGGATGGATAGAAAATTTTATTTTTATTTAAAATTATAAATAGCAGATACTGATTTTTGAGAACCTAATATATACTATGTAATGAGTTGATATTTATGTATTACACATAAAATAATATATATCTACTTATTACCTATTATATATGAAGCCTAAAAGTGAGATGTTATAATTTTTATATTACAGATGCAAAATGCATGCTTTAAGTAGTTAAATAACAATTCCAGCATCCAGTGTCACATAGCTAATAAACACTAATGCTGAGATTTGAACCAAGTTCATACTTCAAAACTGAATTCTACATTTCTCATTATTAACTGAAATGAAAATGCAAAAGACTTTGTGATTTGATTTAGGATACTGATTCAGGGACAGAACACAAACTAGAATTTAGGCATCCTGAAAAAAAAATCAATAGGGGAACAGAATAGGAGATCTGCATTTCAATTCTAACCTAGATGGACAATTGGAGGCTATATAATAAAGAAGGTTAATAACTTATAAGAACATATTCATAGAGATCTATATCCCTACCTATGAATGTGGTTCAATATGAACATTGCTTTGCCTTATTCTCACTCTAAAGAGTAAAGTTATCTGAACCAAAGACAGGAATATAGAAGAACATTCTTAAATTCCTCATCATCAAAACACAGTTGGAGGAGCAGGCAACAGATTTCCAGAACTATTTGTGGGACCTAATTTTCAGATGTTTGCATTAACTCTGTGGTGCCTTGGGCCAAGAAAGGGCATTCATTTATACAAAGTTGAACAAACCTCTGAAGAGAGGAAAACTTCATGATCTCTTGCTTTAATTACTGGAGTAGACTTTAAAAATGGTTTCCTGTCTGCGCTCTTGCTATTTTTGTATCACTCTTTTCCCACAGGACAGCTAGAATGTTATTTTTAAAATTTTAAATAATTAGACAATATCACTTTTTCTATTTAAAATTCTCCATGGGCTTCACATTACATCTTATTTAACATCCTTGGATGCCATTTAATGGGTCTTTATCCTCAATCTCTTTCCTTGCCACACTCCTGACTTGATAGTCTTCTCAAAGTTTATTCAACCAAAGAAACAAGATCTTTTCTATGACGAGGACTTAGCCTGTGCTTTCTTCTTCATCTGGAATCTTCTCTCCATCCTTCTTCCTTCAAATATTAACTTTAAGAGCGGATCTTCTAACGAGTGTTTTCCTGCCTGGCTAGCATGGCTAAGTAGTTGAGCATAGGCCTATGAACCAGGGAATGCTTTGTGGTTATTCCTAGCTAAAAGTTGGGTGGGTGATTCCTTGGTTGCCTCAGATGTTTTCTCAAGAAATTTATCCACAGCAGTGCATTATACTACGAGTACGATAGCCAGTAATCTTCTATTCTATCAGTGTAATATCTGTGGTCCTAAGTTATTATATCAATGCATGATGTACTCTTGTTTCTGAACTATCCCTTTTCCCCATATATTATCACAAGCATCTTGTATACCAGATCAGTAATGGTCACTGTATATTATTATAAAGTTAATGCACCTTAGGATCATTCTAGTTTGTGATGTACATCATCCTAGCAGAATTGTCAGCTTCGTGCTTGCAGCTGCTCTCAATCTGTCATCATAAATGATAAATGAGCATCAGAGTCTTATTTTCCATTGTACATTATCCTCACTACAAGAATGCAAAACCAGCATATCTTGAATGGCTCACAAGACCCTTTATGAAGATAAGAACTTTACTAGAAAAGCAGGGACCCTTACCTTTCTAAGTAAATAAATAAAACTGAAAATCTGCTCAACTTTTGCCTTACAAAGAAATTTTAACTGAAGCTTAACATTATATATAGATCTTGACGTAATTGTTGAAATTATTATTATTTTAAATATATTTTTATAGATTTCAGAGAGGAAGATAGAGGGAGAGATAGACAGAAACATCAATGATGAGAGAGATTCATTGATTGGTTGCCTCTTGCATGCCCCCTACTGGGAATTGATCCCACAACCTGGGCATGTGCTCATGACCAGAATCAAAACAGGGACCCTTCAGTCTACAGGTCGATACTCTATTCATTGAGCCAAATCAGGTAGGGCTGTCTAAATTATTTTTAATTTCCGTGGTTCCTGGTCCCTGAAATTGAGCTGATACAATTTATCAAATGGATATTATTGAACACTTATCAGCAAATGGGAAATATGGACAATTCTCTGTAGTTCTCTCACATTTCTGTATGCTTTCCAATTATTTTAGACGATTTTTTCCCAAAGATATTTGTATAGTGATCAGTCTTGGAAAATAATGATTTTTATCTCCTTAAAATTTGGAAAAACAAATATATTTTCTCCAAAACAAATGTCAGAATGTTTACAGTCCAGTGTAATAAAATTGTCTTCCTCTGGAGCCCAGGGCAGGCATGTCACTGCCAGCCATCAAATCTGGGGTTTCCTATCCCCAGGATTGTCCTGCTATAAGGCAACCTACTGAATGTATAAGCATCTATCTGCATCCATCTCTGTTGTTCATGGGAACTTGGAGGAAAGGTTGGAAATATGTTGTAGTTCATGATGTTTGTTGTGATATAATCATCTAGTCTTTTATTTCTGCCTATGGGATCTTTCTTCTATGAAACTTTGGTAGGTTATCTTGTTAGGTTTTAAGTATGATAGGAGCAAGACTCTATAAATCTTGACAATATGAGTAGAAAATAAAGAAGGTGGTTCTGAAATTTTCAACAGAATATTTAAGAAACCAAATGCAGACAAAAATTAATAAAACATATGCTTATTTATGTTTATTTCTATCCCATTTCTGCTTTTTTTAAAAAAAATCTATATTTCAATAAGTTTTGTATACTATCAATATGTTTTAGGGCTGAAAGAGCAACAGCATCAATAGTGTCAAAGGAGGAATAAAATCTTTGGAACAAATACTAACATATATTTTAGACCCACAATTAATGTGTGTATTTATGTTTGTATAAAATTTATTATTCTAAGTGACTACTCATTTCATAGAATGTAAGTAATATTTATAATAGATATTAATCATGGCATAGTTTTTATTTACATTTATGTACAGAGAAATATATTCTAGTCCTTCTTGGCCAGACTAGGTATTAGATAAGAGCTTTACTAGAGACCTATGATTCTATACCTTAATTTTATTTTACTGTACTATTAATGTTATTCTGAAAGAAGGTTCTAATGACTTAAATTTTATTTTTATATTTGTGTAATTGACTATGTTTTTAGACTACCTAATAATTGCAGGTATTCTCTCCAGTCTAGCTTTCTTTATGTCAGTAGGACACTAATCCTGTTCTGTATAATAAAGAAGTAATATGCAAATTGACCATCACTTCAACACATAAGATTGCTGCCCCCATGTGGTCAAAGATGGACACCTGCATGTGGACACCTGCATGTGGACACAAGATGGCCACCACAAGATGGCCAGCTGGGGAGGGTGGTTGTGAGTGATCAGACCAGCAGGGGAGAGCAGTTGAGAGGGACCAGGCCAGCAGGGGAGTAGTTAGGCATTGATTAGGCTGGCAGGGGAGTGGTTAGAGGGTGATCAGGCTGGCAGGCAGAAGCAGTTAGGGTCAGTCAAGCAGGCAGGCAGGCAGGTGAGCGGTTGGGAGCCAGCAGTCCTGGATTGTGAGAGGGCTGTCTGACTGCCTGTTTAGGCCCAATCCCACCAGGATTCCAGATTGGAGAGGGTTCAGACTGAGCTTAGGGACACCCCCCTCCCTGTGCATGAATTTTGTTATGATAATCTATCACTTTCACATGATCATACACTTCACTAAGTCATAGCAAATCTATTGCCCTTGTCAATTATTTGTCTAGGAATAAATAGTTGATACCACTTAGTTTAAGCAGATGTGCAAGGAAGTCTGTGGGAGTATCTTTGAATATAAGATTCTCACTCTAAAAAGGAAGTATGGAAGGTGGTGCTCTCCTTTTCTTTCAATATAATATGCTATCTGGAATTGCAATAGCCATCTCTGATCATGAGTACTGGTAGTCTAGTCCGAGTAATTTAGTGAAGAGTTACTGATGATGTTGTATCACTGGATTAACCAAATTTAGGGCTAATTATTCAGGTATGGGGTTATATGAGATAATATTTATTTATTTATTTATTGTGTTTTTTTGGGGGAGGGGTATTTTTTTTTTTGTTTTTGTTTTGTTTTTGTTTTGTTTTACTTGGGAACCCTGTACAGAGTCCACCAGGTGTTCCAGGCCAGTTGGAGAGAAGGGCCCCTTTCTAGATTACTCCAGATGTTCAGGATCAAGGCCAGTTTCCCAGGACACAGGTGCAGAAGCAAGGACACAGGAATCTTACTGTACTATGCCAGTGTGTTCTTCTATAACCCAACTACTTATGTCACTATTTTGGCAAGAAGCCTCTTTTGTCTAAGTTAGTATAAAGATGTGTTGTTGGTCAGCTGGTGCTGGATTGCTTTTTATGATGGCTTTTATGTTCGCTGAGGATGCTTTTATGTAGGGTGTAACTGCTTGGTATGTCTCCTATGTTTGCTACTGTGTTAACAGAGGCTGCTTTTATGTAAGGGGACTGCTGTGTATGTAATGGCTGCCTTTTTCAGGCTACTTTGAAGAATTGCTTTGTCTAATGACTCTTTAGTAGCAATGGCTACATATGCTGCAATAAAGACTCTCTTATACATCTACTAGAGCCCTGGTGCACAAAATTCATGCACAGGTAGGGTTTCTAGGCCTGGCCAGTGATCAGTGCTGATCAGGTTCCCCATCTCCCCATCTTTGTGGCTCCTCCATCTCTTGTTCCCTCAGCACCCAGCTGCTGCCACTGATCACCTGCCATGCTCTGTGCCACTCCCTGGTGGTCAGTGCACATCATAGCGAGTGATAGAACTCCTGGTCTAACTCTCCAGGGGACACATGTGTATTAGCCTTTTATACATATAGATGGCTTCTCATATCTTCTTTGTCCACTACTCAGTGTTCATGAAGGTCCACTTCCTGGCAGGGGAACTGAGTCCACACAGCTACTTTATTATATTTTATGGATCTCTTAAATAAAATTGTGTGTTTGTGGGTGTGAGATGTGTACCCAGGGAAGAAGAAAGGGTCTAAAAGTCATAGGTATTTAAATTTTGCCCTAACTCCAGCAAAAGGTAAGATTAATGGGGTCAATTTTGAGGGCAATGATGGTATTATCAGATAGGGAACTTCAACAATCATTTCTTATTAATCATCCTAATTAAATGCTGCAAAATAGTAAATAATAATATTTGAATTCTATCATCCTATATAATAAAAGGCTAATATGCAAATTGCCTTCTGGACCAGGAGTTCAACTAGGGGATGGGGCCAGCTGGCCAACCACCCATGGCCTCTTCCCAAGGCCAGCCATGCCCCCAATTGCCCACTCCACACACCAATTGGAGACGGAGCTAGCCAGCCAACCTCCTGTGACCCCTCTGTCCAGCCAGCCCAGACCGATTGGCCTCTATCGGGGCAGGCCAGCTGGACTCCACCTGTACATGAATTCATGCACCGGGGATCTAGTTTTTTATATTTTTGAATCATTTATTCACAAAGAATCTTACCTGACTCCCAATATTTCAAATAAATTAAGGGCAACCTCTACTATCTTAAGTATAGGCATAGACAATAGAATAAAATTTTGCTTCTATTGAGGAAAACAAATTTTGCTTCTAATGAGGAAAACAATCACTTTTCCTCATTCTAATTGGCCCTACCTGGGGGTGTTCATAGAACCCCTAGAGCTCAGTATGAAAGTCACAGCAAAGTGGAGATCTGTGCTAGGATTCCAGATTCAAACTTAGACAAAATTTAATCTTACATATGGGACAATGGGTTTATTGCTAGCATTGTGTCTAGCATGTACTCACTAAATATGCATAATAATGGTGATAATTTCAGTATCATAATTAATCATTTGTCAAAGCAGAAATTCAAATGGTATATTTTATGTTACATTGATTTTAAGGCATGTTCTTAATATGATGGCAATAGCAGGTTTCAAGAAAAGCACTTTAAAGAGTTTCTATATTGTAGTGAATTTTCAAATAACCACCTTTAAATAGAATACAATTTCAAGGGAGGAAAATACAGAGGATTATTGATAAGCAAAACAATCAAACAAAAAAAAATACTATTTTCTTGGAACAAAGCTTCTTTTTATAAACTATCAAGAAGGAAGCCTTAGAAATTGGCCTCTACCATAGTTATTCAGTCTTGGTAGAACAAATTCTACTAGATGAAGGAACCGATTAAAAATGCCTAGCACTTGACATTTATTTTTGCTTGGTGAAGGTAAGCAAAGCCATATTTTATTGAATGTGAAAAGATGCTGCCTAAGTAAGCATGGGCGATTTAGAACCATTCATCTCCAGTATGTTATTCAATTTACAATCTTGCAAAAAAATCAATAGGCCTGGTTCTCTTCTTGTCTCCCCTCCTTTCTGCTAGCCTCATGCCATTAATCTGAGTTTAATGGGCACAGTAGCTTTAATGGATGTTGTCTTTAAAGTAATGGAGCAATTCATCCCTGGAATCACTAATTTCTCTGCTTGAGCAATATGGTAACCTCTTCTTTCCTGAGATTCTCTGGAGACTAGCTAATGCCCTAGTTTCTGATGCCCCAAACTCCCCCTATTGTCCCCTGACAACTTTCAGATCAACTTTGCTTTCAGCTTTGAGACAGAATACATTTGCAATAGTGAAGAGCAAACTGGCAGAATTCATGAAACAGCTGTGAGAAAGGTCATGACAAGTAAAGATAAGACAATTAAAACATAAATTGACCATTGATATACCAACTTCTGCTTATAGTTAAATATAAGTAACAATAGTTAAATATAAATAACAATAATAAGAGTTGTGATTACTCAATACTTATTCTATGCCAAAATCTGAGTTAAGCAATGTATTGATTCACTGATAATTTCTTCTTAATCTCATCACTCCTCTTAAAACCTTCAAATAGCTTCCCATTGAGTTCAATTTTAAACTAAAGCTACTATCACAGCTATGAGGCCTTTCATGCCTGTTCAGTGCCTAATTCACTAATCTCATTTTTCCAACCACTTTCTTTAGACTGCTGCCTCACTACTATGAGTCCCTTCAACTTTAAAGATTTTATACTTGCTGTCTCTTCCCAGAAATCTCTCTCTCCGAGTCTTTACAAGATTGAGTTATCATCCCGTTCTCTGCTCAGTTACCCTCTCAAATAAGAAGACTTCTTTATTACCCATTTTAAAGAGCTCCTCTCTTTACATTCCTTATCCCCCAAATCAAATTCCTTTATTGGTGACTATTGCCAAAATAAAATATTACCCAAAACATGTTAACTCCATGAGATAGATGAGAAAGTTTAGGGTACAAGACTTAATGTTATTTTCCCAAAGTCATATGACTGGTAAGGGTAAAATTAGATATCAGTTTACCTCTGGCTACCATTCAATTATCTATTCTATTATTATTGTTTGTTGTTTTGATGTTTGGGCTAATATGAAAAAATGAAGCTCTGAACATTCCTACATATTTATTATAGTGAACATCATGGCAGGGGTTTTCTAAGGTTTATATCTAAGAGAGACATTAAACATTCCAATGATTTATTTCTTTTGTTATTTGGTATTTGCAATATTTGAAATCCTTATTTGTTATGTGAGATTCACCTTTATTTTTCATGATTTGCTTCCTTTTATGTAATACAGTGCCTCTCGGGGCTCTATGTTTGAGAATTCTAAGATTCTATGTTTGATGGTATATCCCTACAGTGAGGATTTGATTTTGCTTTATCTAGGTTTCTGAATAGTGTAGTAATATAAATTCAAACTCCAAATTCATGTAAGGCCAGTCCTTTGCTTTACAGATGCTAACAGGAATCTTTTACACCAACTTAGGTCCCAGGTCACAAACAACAATTTTCTTTCTGTATACATTGTAGATGCCATCTGGCATTGTTTTAACTAGTTATAACTTATCATTCTTTGCAGAATCTCAAATCTATCTCCCTAGGCTGTGCAGGACCAAGGCCTTTTCAGTTCGCAGACGAATGCTCTATCCACTGAGCCAGACCAGTCAGCTCAAGGCTTTTTCTGTGTCAGGTTTTCCAGTTACAATTCTAAGTGCCATATGATTGATTTCACTTATAGGCGGAATTTAATGAATTGAACTAACAAACAAAATGAAGACAGACTCCAGACAGAGAGCAGATGGACAGCTCTGGTGGGGTGGGGTCTTAGTGGGGTATGGAGGGATTGAGAAAAAAATAAGAAAATAGGGAAAGAACTCATGAACATGGACACCAATGTGGTGATTGTCAGAGGAGGAGGGTGTAGGTGGAAGAGGGTAGGTAGAGGGGGCATAAACTGTGATGGAATAAATAAAATAAGAAAAAAATAAAACTCTTGCTTTTAGATGGAAGATTTCTGCTTTTTTTTAAGGCACTTGGCATTATTGAAATCATTTTATGACTAGCTGGTAGTTTTCTCTTACCAATTGGTCTCAGTATATTTCTTCCCTTTTTTCTGATTTCAGTTCTGCTTAGCTCAGGAATTTTTAAATTTAATATATCTGTGTATTTTAATGGCAGGGTGTTCTAGGACATGTCCACATACTTAAGTATGTTTTTTCTCCTTTTTCTATTATTTCTGCTAATTTAATAGCAATAAAGTTTGAACAATATATTAAAATACAAATATTATTAAACATAAATATTTTGATTAAACTCACACGAAGACATCTACACATCTAAGCATATATATCTAACATAAATTACATTAAAATCTCATTATTAATAATTTTCTTTTTCCTTTAAATATTTAAATTCCTGCTGTGTTAGGTTGCTTTATACAGGATATCTTAAACATATATATATACATTTTTTAACAGAAAACTTACACTTTGTGCTATTAAAAAAATTCTCCACTTCTTTTAATGATCAGATTATATTTAATTCACATATTTAATTCAGAAAAGTCTAGTTTTTTTTCCTCTACAGAATTTGTCAATGGCTCCAATTGAGTAAACAAATACTTACCTTAGTTTGAATTAGTGGAATGATGGCCCATCAATAATGATCAAGTGAATTCATTACAGAATTTCAAGTTCGACAATTCTATGTAAAACATTTTATCGAATATGGGTTTATTAATTATCCACTGTCATGCAACAAACTACAGCAACCGTAATAGCTGATACCAATGCATTTATTATCACAGACTTCTGTCGGTCAGAAATCTTGGCATAGCAAGCTGGTTCTCAGCTCATGTCCTTACAAAGCTCAAATCGAGGTGGCAGCCAGATGCATTCTCATCAGTAGCTATTCTCATCAGTAAGGTCTGCTGCCAAGCTCACGTGGTTGTGATCATTCAGTTTCTTATGGCTGTCAGCCAAAGTTACTTTCAGTTCCTAGAGGACACCTGCATTTCTTGCCATGTGGCTCCTTTTCAGATCCAGAAACACAGAAATTTTCTTGCATCAAATCCCTTATGTATTGTGAGGCTCAAAATTCATGTCTGACCTCTAGATACAGATTAAAAGAGCTCATGTGATTAACTTGTGCTATACATGTACCATAACCTAATCGAGGTGGGGAGGCAAAAGCTAGCATACAGAGGATGTATACATCAGCAAGGGATCAGGGGAGCCATCTCAGAATTTTGCCTACCACAATAGCATTATAAATGACAATATTTTAACCATCTTATATAATAAAAGGGCACTATGCAAATTGACCCTAAGGGCAGAACAACCAGAACTACCGCTTGACCAGTCACTATGAGGCCCACTGACCACCTCTCAATCCCTTTCTCTGGCCAGCAGACTCCTATAGCCCTATGGCAAATGGGGAACTAGGGGTGGGTGGCAGGGAACATGGGCAGTGCCAAGCCAAGACCCCCACCCCACTGGTAGTCCACACACAGAGGGTGACCCCTGGTTGGGGATGGGGCTGGTGACTGGGTGGAACAGCCAACCTCTTGGTCCCTCTCCTCAGCCTGCAGGCTCAGATCTCCCAATGGCGAAGGCGGAATCAGGGGTGGGTGGCAACGGGGGCCAGGGCCCGCTACACGTGCCAGGGAAGATGGTCCTGATAGCAGGTCAGCTCTAGGGACCATACCCATGCAAGAATTTTGTACACTGGGCCTCTAGTTAAAAGATAAGTATATAACAACTAGAGGCCCGGTGCACGAAATTCATGCAGGAGGAGCCGGGGATGACCTGTAGCCCAGCCTGCACCCTCTCCAATCTGGGACCAGTCAAGGGATGTCCCACTGCCAATTTAGGCCCCACCCAGGTAGGATCAGGCCTAAATGGGCAGTCGGACATCCTTCTCACAATCCAGGACTGCTGGCTCCAAACTGCTCACCTACCTGCCTCCCTGATTGCCCCTAACCACTTCTGCCTACCAGCCTGATCACCCCTAACCACTAACCTGCTAGCCTAATTGATATCTAACTGCTCTCCTGCCAGCCTTTTTGCCCCCAAATTCCCTCCTCTGCCGGACTGGTCACCCCTAACTGCCCTCCCCTGCAGGCTTGATCTCCCCCAACTGTCCTCCCTTGAAGGCCTGGTCCCTTCAACTGCCCTCCCCTGCTGGCCTGATCCCCCACAACTGCTCTCCCTTGCAGGGCCTGGAACCTCCCAATAGCCTTCCCCTGCTGGCCATCTTTTAGTGGCCATCTTGTGTCCACATGGGGACAGCATCTTTGACCACATGAGGGCAGCCCTCTTGTGTGTTGGAGTGATGGTCAATCTGGAAATTACTCTTTTATTAGATAGGATAGAGGGCTAGTGCATGGGTGGGGGCCAGCTGGTTTGCCCTGAAGAGTGTCCCGGATCAGGTTGGGGGTTCCCTTGGGTTGAGGGATGGCCTGGGCGAGGGTCCTGTGGAGGTTTGCAGGCCAGCTATGCCCTCAGCAACCCAAGTGGAGGCTCTGGTATCTGGGATTAATCTATGTCTACAATTGAAACTTTGTAGCCTGGAGCGGAGCCAAGCCTTCTGCTCGCTCTGTGGCAGCAGCCATTTCTGTTTGAAACTTTGTAACCTAGAGTGGAGACCTAGGCCAGCAGGCTGAAAGTTTGGCTTCCTCCATTGCCAGGGAAACTCAAGCCTCTGTTCTCTCCAGCTCAGTGGCTGCTGCCATTTCTGTATCTTTTATAATTGAAATGTTGTAACATTGAGTGGAGGCCAGCAATGGCAGGCCGAAAGCTTGGCTTCCTCTATTGCTGGGGAAACCCAAGCCTTCCTCTTGCTTTCAGTGGTGGCAACCATCTTGGTTGGGGTTTATTTGCATAATCTTCTCCTGATTGGCTGGTGGGCGTGGCTTGTGGGTATGGTGAAGGTGCATTCAAATTTACATATTAGTCTTTTATTAGAATAGGATATGGCCCAGGTTCTATTATTTTTATTAGTCTTTAATGTTTATGGCCTGTTCCCTCTATGGTTCCCTACTTACAAGGCTCCCTTTCCAATTTCTTACTTCTATGACAGCCTTAACTCAAGGGTCTGACTTCCTAATCAAGTGAGGTTTTGGCTGCTTGCTTCAGTTCTGCCTTTCACAACCAGCTGGGATGTACTGGGTATACATCTATAAAAATATATACTGGGGTATATGATCCCCAGAGAGAAAACTATATATATGGATAAGCACAGTATGATTTCTATCTTTTAAGGGTTAAATCCCTTTAGTTTTTGCCAGCATTTGAGAATGCTCTAGTATAAAAGGTATATTTTCCTATTATTAGAACTATTTGTGACAGTAGAGGAGAATACTGAGTACTTTGCTATTATAAGCTAGAATTTCAAAAATGACATTTTAAATATTCCACTATCTCCTTGTACTCTTAAAAAATAGTACCCACATTTAAAAAATAAATAACATTATCTACTTGCTTCTTAAAATATCTCCATTATAATAAAAATTACAGCTGAGACACTTTGCACCAAATGTAAGGATCACCAAAATAATTCTCCTTTTTTTATGTGCTACGGTTTTGATAATTGTTGAGCAATTGCTAAGGACTTATTGATCAAATAATTATGGCTTGTATAGAGAGATGTAGGGAATGAACACCTAATTTTTGCATTTTAAGTCCCGTTCCACAAAATCATTGATTTCTGCACAGCTTCTTTAGGAGCTCCACTTCTATTTAATCTAATTTACTGGAGATGTATTTAACTCTTTGTAAAACAATAATATGAGTAATATATCTATATAATTAAAGACTAAGTGGCCATTATGTTGGAACGACCAGAAGGACCGGTCACTATGATGCACACTGACCACCAGCGGGAAGATGCTCAATGCAGGAGCTGCCTCCTGGTCATCCGTGAGCTCCCATGGAAAGTGCTGCTCAACCAGAAGTCAGGCTTATGGCTGGCGAGTGCTAAGGAGCAGTGAGCTGAGCAGTAAGGAGCAGTGAGAAGGTGGGCAATAAAGAGTGACGGGTCCTGGACTGCGAGAAGGCGCAGGCTGGGCTGAGGGCTGCCTCCCCCACCCCCACCCCCAGCGCACAAATTTCATGCACCAGGCCAGAAATTATGTTAAAATATAAACACCAAAAACATTAAATCATTCTCAAAGGAAAATTTGGTTTTCTTTATAATTTAGAAGATTATTCTATCATCACTGCTTAAGCAAGGAGAGATTTTAAAAATACTTTTACTACATAAACCTATCTGGATGAACCAAACAAAATTTAGATATAAGCTTGATAACATAATTACTGTTGTATAGAAAGACTTACTATGTATGATCCTCAATTTGTCAATTTCTTTTAATAAAAAATTAAATGTTAATTGATTTTATCTTAAGCAAATAAGAATACATGCTAGAAATGTAAACTAATATATACAGTATCATTCCTTTTATTCATTCATTTTTATTTGAGAAATAAGATTATATTAACAAAAAGTAGAGATGGAAAACTGCAAATCGATCTCAACTTCTAAAAAACCTATCCCTCTTATTGAGAAGACAGAGAGAAGCTAGGTAGATAGGGGTGGGACCATGGGGGCAGAGATAAGGCACATCAACTGGGTAGGGAAGGAAGCGCACAGGAGAGGCAAGAACTTTAAAATGGATGACGATTGCTAAGACAAGCAGCTTACAGATAACCAATCACAAGATAGTAAGGCATAAAAACCAATCCCTAGAATGTTGTTAAGGCAAAACTCTTTAAAAGGGCCAATCAGAAACTAACAAGCATGTGTACAAAAAAGCTAGCGATTCAATTCCTCTTTTCACACATGTGCTAGGTTGATGGCAAGAAATGCACTCTCCTGCACCCATGTGGCCTAGGGCCATGTGAGTCTCCACACAAGGACTAATAGACTTTAATCAGCTTGGATGCTGAACTTCTCCTGACTGTCAACGGAAAGGAAGCTGTGGACACTGGCCTGCTCCTAGAACCCAGCTACTCCTTTTCTATGACTGGCTTCTCTGCATAAACTTTGGTTCCACTAATTGTTTTTGTTTGAGACTTCATTCTTTGATTTCGTGAGAGAAATGAACTTGTACTCAAACACTCCATATTTTAGTTTAGTTATTTTGTAATCATTTATGTCACCACCTTTTTAGTAGTTTGAAGAACATAAGTCGCTGTGTGATAATCCCTTGGTAAGAACTTCAAGGAATCAGTGTTCTGTACCCAATTATGATCAGTCAACAAGTGCTGTCCCTTCTACTTTTGAATGCTTCTTAAATCTAAGGCCTTTATCTATCTGCTATTGACATAATTTATCTTTTTACATGAAAAGATTATAATAGTCCAATTACTTTTATCTGATGTCAATTTTATACTCTCAAGCCTATAATTTCTTTTAAAGTATTTTCAAATGATTCTCAGATAAACCTTTTAACTACATCATTCCTATTCTTAACTCTTAGGCCTATCTATTTTGCACATTTATCCTGATAAAATTTCTAACACTTAATCGACCCGCCCTGAACAAAAGCTGTTGAAACACCTTAGCACTCACTTACTGCTTGTATTAGTTCCTTTTATAAACAGCCAATCTCTCTAGCCTTACACCATCACCATCTCCCACGCCCTTTGATCCAGGATTACTTATAATTTTCCGCATATAATACATTTTAGGAATATTCTGTTTATTAATCTTATCAACATGAATACAATAACTATTTTAGACACGTGTTAGACTACTTATGTTAAGAATAATTTAAATTGGTTCATTAAATCATTTTAATTTCCTCATTGGAAAATCTCTGAAAATAATTGTATAAGTGATGATTAATATCTCTCTTATACATAGATTAATTAAAATTTTTTAAGCTTTAAATTTTAACATTTTTCATTCTAATTAGAAGGTCAATGTTTAAAAATACTGGTTGAACAACACAATGACTTTTGGGTAACACTCTTTCAAATCTTAATTATCTATACATGTTTTTTTCAATGTTTTATAATAGATATTTGGAATTTGAGATAAAGGAATCTAAATTAATTGGGTCAAATAAACTTTACTTGAATAAAGGAATCTAAATTAATAGTGGGCCAAATAAAGTTTACTTGAATAAACTTTCGAGATTAGATTTGAATGTTTATGATGCATTGTAGGCATCCAATTGGGGAAGAAAATAAAATGTCAGTCTTTTTTTCAGGATGTCATTAAAAATATTGAATACTTTGTTACTCACAATTATTAAATGTTTTTAAATTAAATATATGGGTGTGACATCCTAGCTAATAAAAGAGTAATACGCAAACTGACCATCACACTAAGACAGAAGATAGCCACCCCCATGTGGTCAAAGGTGGCAGCCCCCATGTGGACAAAAGATGGCCACCACAAGATGGCCTGCAGGCGAGGGCAGTTGTGGGGGACCAGGCCTGCAGGAAGGGCAGTTAGGGGTGACTGGGCCAACAGAGGAGGGCAGTTGAGATAGACCAGATCAGCAGGGGAAGCCAGTAGGGAGGGACCAAGACTGCAGGGAGAGAAGTTGTTGGGGGGAGGCCTGTGAGGAAGAGCAGTTGGGAGGGACCAAGGCTTGCAGAGGAGGGTAGTTGCGGGGGAACCAGGCCTACAGGGAAAACAATTGGGAGGACCAGGCCTGCAGGGGAGGGGAGTTGGGAGCCAGCAGTCCTGGACTGTGAGAGGGATGTCCAACCACCTGTTTAGGCCTGATCCCAGTGGTCAGACATCCCTCAAGGGGTCCTAGAATGGAGAGGGTGCAGGCTGGGCTGAGGGACACCCACTCCCTGCACGAATTTCTTGAACCAGGCCTCTAGTTGGTTAATAAGATTATATAAGTTTCCAAGTGTACAATTTTATGATACCTCATCTGTATTTTGTGTTGTGTGCCCACCATCCAAAGTCAAATGATCACCCATCACCATATATTTAAGCTCTTTTACTCTTCACTACCCCCTATCCCCTTTCCTCTAGAAACTGCCATACTGTTATCTGTATCTATGGGTTTTTATTTATTTTTCCTACTTGTTCATTTGTTTCTTTCAGTATGATTTCATTCAGGGTGTCATTTAATACTGTTGAGCTTAATGTGAGCTAGATCTCATATAGGCTCAGTCTAACTACCTCTTTTTCCCTTCCCCCAATCTATGTTATCAAATAAATTTAAAATAATTACAACAGCCTAAGCCTATATTCTCATTATCCTATCTAATAAAAGAGTAATATGCAAATCGAGCATACCTCCAATCAAGACACACCCACAAACCACACCCATCAGCCAATCAGGAGCAAATAAACCCCAATCAAGATGGCTGCGGCCATTGAGAGCAGGAGAGAGGCTTGGGTTTCCCCAGCAATGGAAGAAGCCAAGCTTTTTACCTGCCCTTGCTGGCCTAGGCCTCCACTCAATGGTACAAAGTTTCAATTATAGAAGATACATAATCCCAACAGAAATGGCGGCAGTCACGGAGCTGGAGAGAACAGAGGCTAGGGTTGAAGGGCGATGGAGGATGCCAAGCTTCTGCAGCCTTAGCACCTGGGCCTCCACTCCAGGCTACAAAGTTTCAATTATAGAACTTAAAGAAACCCAAACAGAAATGGCTGTCACTACAGAGCCACAGAAGGCTTGGCTCCTCTCCAGGCTACAAAGTTTCAATTGTAGAACATAAATTAATCCCAGATCCATGGGCTTTGGCTTGGGTTGCTGAGGGATGTGGCCAGCCTGCAAACCACCATAGGCCCCTCACCCAGGCCGCCTCATGCCCCAAGAAAACCCCCACCCTGATCTAAGACACTCTTCAGGGAAAACCAGCTGGCCCCCGTCCATGCACCAGGCCTCTGTCCTATCTAATAAAAGAATAATTTGCAGATTGACCATCACTCCAACACACAAGAGGGCTGCTCCTATGTGGTCAAAGATCCTGCTCCCATGTGGACACAAGATGGCCACCACAAGATGGCCAACAGGGGACTGCTGTTGGGGGGTTCCAGGCCTGCAAGGGAGGGCAGTTATGGGTGATCAAGCCTGCAGGGAAGGGCAGTTAGGGGTGACCAGGCCAGCAGAGGAGGGAAGTTGGAAGCAAACAGACTGGTAGGGGAGCAGTTAGATATCAATTAGGCTGGCAGGTTAGTGGTTAGGGGATGATCAGGCTGGCAAGCAGAAGCATTTAGTGGCAATCAGAAAGGCAGGAAGGTGGGCAGTTTGGTACCAGAAGTCCTGGATTGTGAGAAGGGTGTCCGACTGCCTGTTGAGGCCAGATCCTACCAGATCGGGCCTAAATGGGCAATTGGACATCTCTTGAGGGGTCCCAGATTAGAGAGGGTGCAGGCTGGGCTGAGGGTTATCCCCCGCCCCCTGTGCACGAATTTCGTGCATTCGGCCTCTAGTATAAAATAAAATGGGGGAAAAATGCGTTCTGGACTATGAAGAAGGCCTCATCTAAACTGTTTTTAAAAATACATATTTTTATTGATTTCAGAGAGGAAGGGAAAAGGAGAGAGAGATAGAAAGGACAGTGATAAGAGAGAATCATTGATCAGGTGCTTTCTGCATGCTCCACACTGAGGATTGAGCCCTGGCCCAGAAGTGAACCATGACATCCTGGTTCATAGATTGGTAATCAACCACTGAGCCACGCCGGCCAGGCTCTCATCTGGTCTTTAATCATGCCCCAAATCAATCAAACCGATGTGGACAGACACAGGTTTCTTATGCAACAAGAGGTGTTTTTATACCTAACTTAGAGTTTATGGCTGTCTGAGGCAGCCTGGGAAGCCTTTTTCGCTTTGATTTTTTTGTGTGAAAGCACTACCAACGCCCTTCCCAAATAGTACTATCTATCATTTTTGTTTATTTGCATCTATCTTAACATCCTCTAGCCTTTTTATCTTAGTCCATGTGATAAGTTGTACCCCACTGAATTCTTTTTATTGCATTTTAATTTTTATGATTTAATTTTATGATTTTTATTTCATGGGAATTAAAAGGTAGAAATATGAATAAAAAGAGAGCTTGGAGAATATCTCACACACACCTCTACTAAAATAAAGAGCTCAATAATTTTGCACTTTCTTAATTCTTTAGAAACCTCCTTGACCATCCTAGCTACTTGAGAAACAACACTTTAAGTTTCATGATTGCTTTTTAAAAAAATATTTTATTTTGATAGTATTACAGATATCCTCCCCCCAGTTTCTTCCTACCTCTTCAGTCCTCACCACCCCATTGTCTGTGTCCATGGGTTATGCATATAAGTGTATAAATTATTTGGTTTATCTCTCTTTGTCCCTCAGGATTACATTATAAATATGACAGAAATAGTTTTCAGCCAAAAATCCTGGAGGTAAAGAAAAATTTTAAGTCACATTTTATTTATGCAGAGTTATTAGCAAACATATTTTCAGTATTGCTAAGATATTCTGAACAATCCTGTTAATGAAAAGAAATAAATATCGCGTAAAAACATTAACATGTATTGCTGAACTAAGATGGTAGTAGAAATCTGCCAAGACCCATGGAATGTAAAAGTATCTAAGTGAGATGAAAATGGAGAAAATGCGCTTCAAAACCTGCCTATCAGTTCTTTGCTGAGATCAACTCTGTATTTCTGTGCTTACAGATCCACTTCTGATCTTGAGATTCGCTTCGATGGCTGCATGAACAAAAGGTAATAACGCCTAGAACCCATCCAAGGGGAATTAGATATAAGGTCCCATCATAAAGCTGTGACCCTCATCATTTACATATTTGATATGAGGCACCAGTTCAGTGTTATATACCACCCATGATAATTTAAACACAACCTGGCCTACCTAGGGATTTTTGTTCTGAATTCACTGCCTATGAGATTTAAAAAACACTATGTGAGAATTTACTTGAAGTTGATTTTCTTTATTCATTTTGGAAGCAAATAGAGTTTTAAATGGCCTAGGTGATCTGCAAACATTTTTTTTCTGGAAGAATTAATCTTTAATGTAGGTGTTCTATGATTTTCATAGCTAAAGATCTAGAAAGCAATAGTTTAAAATCAGAATATACCTAAGGGGAAAAAATAAAAGCCAGAAAAACAATAGAAAATGGATACAAATTTTGGCATTATCAGGCATCCTATAATAAAAGAGAAACATGCAAATTTGACTATACCTTTGCTTCTGATTGGCTATGCTACCAGCCAATCAGGAGCGGGGGTGGGTGCAAGTGGCATGAGTGCCAGGCCCCGGAGGTGGAGATGAAACGGTGGTGGCGGCGAGCTCCCAGCCCCCGGGCGCTGTGAGGGGAAACTGTGGCAGCAGCAGCAGTGGTGGTGGTGGCAGGGAGCGCCTGGCCCCGGGACACTGTGAGCAGAAGTGGCAGCAAGCGCCCAGGGGCCAGGCAGCCGAGGCTGAGCTGAGCAAGGTAATGGTTGGGCAGGCTGGGGGTATGCCATTAGTTGGACATCCCCTGAGGTCTCCCAGTACGTGAGAAGGGGTGGGTTGGGTTAAAGGACCACCCACACCCAGTGCATGAATTTGTGCACCTGGCCCATAGTAGAATATAAGATAGTTTAAGGATATAAGATAGACATTCAGTTTAAATAAATAAAAAGGGAAGTTTGAAATGTAATTAACAACCAAAGACCATATGTGATGATAATATACTTATAAGAAATAATTGAATAGCAATTGTAGGAATAAAAACACAATAATTAAAATTTTAATTTAAAATTGAAGACTTAAGGAGCAATTTATGTACAACTGGAACAGAAAGACAACTATCTGGAATACCTCTATATATTTAGATACATAAAGAATATTCAAAGTACTAAAGAACATTATTAAAGAATAATTCAAATTGCTCTGAATACAGCACAAAACTAGAAAAATGAAAAATATTAAAAGAAAGGTAGGCCAAAGTTTACTTCATTTTCTAGAAGGAGAAAAATAAAAATAATTGGAAAGATTCAAGAGTAGAATAGATTCTGGCCATCAGTTTCTCAGAATTGGAGAAAATCATCAGTCCTTAAACTTTTGAAATTCAATGGATTCCAAGCAGAGTAAATAAACATAATCCACATCTAGATATGTGGTACTACAAACTCAAATATTATTTTTGAAAAAACACAAAGATAAAGAAAGAAAAAGATAATGTATGCATGTGTGTCTGTGAGAGATAGAGATCTCTAAAGAAGAGCTAGATTGACAACAAACTTCACAGTAAAAAATGGAAGCTCTGGGTCCTTAGAATAATATCACTAAAATTTTCAGAGAATCCTATCTAATAAAAAAGAAACATGCAAATTGACCATACCTCTGCTATGCCTACAAGCCACGCCTACCAGCCAATCAGGAATGAAAATAACCCAACCAAGATGACTGTTAATTTGCATATCCAGGCACAAAGTGAAGACTGAAGACAATGTAGAAGGAAGCCAACCACTGCAGAAGGGATCAAAGCTGAGGAGAAGCAAGCAACCAGAGTGGTGGAGAAGGGAGGGAAGCAGGCAGGGTGGGGGAGAAGGGAGGGAAACAGGCGGGACAGTGGAGACAGCCACAAGAAGTCCTATTAGGAAGATTCCTATAACGGGCCTCTAGTATAAACTATATTTCTGTATGCAGAAGAATGATATATAAGGAAAGAATATAAAATGACATTTTTAGCAAACAAAAATCAGAGAGTTTACCCCACATGTATTCTATTTAAATATGTAAAAATCTTAAAGAAAAATTATCTCACATTGAACATCAGAGATGCTGGAAAGTAGAGTGTGAAAGACATATATATTTTTTAAAAAATGATAAGCTAAAATAAGCATTGGCTATAAAATGTTATAATCATATTGAATTTACATAACTAATATTACAGTGGCAATTTTCCAGGCATGATTTTGAGCACTTTATAAATATTCGTAAAGTTGAATTGTCCCATCAATCTTTTGAGAAATGTACTATAATTATCCATGTTAGAAAAAAGAAATAGAGAAATAGTGATGTTAATAAATGACACAGTGTCCCATAGCAAATATGCAGCAGGACTAGGGTTTGGACAGAGCCATCTGTTTCCAGCATCTGCACTCTGGAGCATTATACTTGGGATTTATCTAATTTATGGAGGCAAATAATAATAATAACAATTAAACTTTTGATAATAGCCACAACTGAGATAATATCTTTATATTCAACTCTATGTAATCCATTGCAATTTTATAAAGAAGCAAAGACATTACTGTTTAATTTGCATAAACTCTATAAATTTAAAACCACCACAGCAGACCTGAACATGAGCCATAATTTAATTTCTTCTTAAATATCATCAGCAATGGTTCTCAGATCTCAGAACAAAGAACAATAGGACTTGATTATTTTTTAAATTAAATCAGTTTTCTAACATTCCATGTAAAATCAAGCCAAGGATATGTATAGATTCCCCAACTGATTATACACCCAGTTTCAAAAGCCATTTACTGAGTGCCTAATTATGTGCAGATATTATGCCTCACAGAAAGTTAGACAAGTCACCACCAATTCTTTCTCACAAGCAGAGAGAGAGAACCGCAATGGCTGATTTTAGGGAGTCTTAGGAGTAATGATTTACCAGTGACAGGAGAAAATTTTGACCTTAGCTCTTCAGAAACTAAGACCAACCAATTCTGTGAATTTGGTTTTATGCCATGAGTTGAGTTGGCATTTAACTTATTTCAAGACAAATTGTAGGACAGAGGAGATTGTTCCTAGGGAGTTATTCCACCTTTCAATTGAAAAGTTGAGACCCATTTGGCACTTAAAAAAAACAACAAAGTTGATATTCATTAATCACACAAATACAAGAAGTGAAATATTGAAGACTAATGAAGGCTTGCTTTGATTTGTGAAAATTTTTCTTAATTTATTAGTGTCTAGTTGAATTTATTAGTGTCTTTCCCTTTGCTTAAAATTAAAATGGCCTCCCTGGGTATGCTGGGGTTTTCAAAAAGCAAATAACTAACAAATGACTGGCTTCCATGACCTAGATATTTTATTGTCTTCCTTTACCAGGATCTCACTATTATTTAAATTATGAAAAGATATTCATAGATATTTAGTCAGTTTTCTTTAAACTCCATTATTAGTTATCTCTGATCTTCATTATCCAAAATGAACATCTCCAATTTGTTGTGTGTGTGTGTGTGTGTGTGTGTGTGTGTGTTGTGTGTGTTGTGTGTGTTGTGTGTGTGGTTTTACAGTGAACTACAGGAATCACCAGTCTTTATATTTTGAAGTGCTCTTCATTTACTCCACCTAGTCCAGTGATGGCAAACTTACGACACACGTATCAGCACTGACACACATAGCCATTTTCGATGACACATGGCCACATGCGGTCACACACAGAGAAGTGTGGGGCCACATGCTGAGAAGGGCATTTCATCCTCGGCTACTGCACAGCCAGGTGCGGTAGCTGAGGATAAAATATGTGCTGTAGTGTAGTATAGATATTGTTCCGTAGTTCTGTAGGCCAAAACAATAGAACTCCAGCACAGAGCATCTAGTTCTGGGACTTCCAGTTAGGCTGTTAGGGGATCTTTGACCTCACTTCTGGCGGGTGAAGTAGGGAGCAGTGGGATGCCATGGGGGATGCATCTCTGGGGGCCCTGTGATCGCCATTACCAGCAACCACATAACCACAGCAACCATCATCCAATCTAATGTTCTTGAGTATTGTGGATGTCTAATTGACCATCATTACTGAGATAAGTGAGGGGGAGGCTGGGAGTGGTATGGGCCTGTGCTATGGGTACTGTTTCCCACCATTAGAAATAGTGGCAGCCATCTTAATTTATAAAAGGAACTTCATTTTACAGCATAGTGCAGACTCCATTTTGCCACTATTACTGTTGTACATCCTTATTAACCCCTAGTTCTTCTTATTAACCCTGCCCTTCCCTAAAAGACAGTAACAAGTGCCATCTTGTCATCAGTTAGGCTAGTTAACCCCTAATTGCCTGCACAGCTAATAGGCTATCTATAATTGTATTTTCTGTCACTGCCCCCCTGATTGAGAATCGCCCCCCCCCAAAAAAAAACCCACAAGATTAAGTAAAGGAAGTGGTAGTAACAGTAGCTGATGCTTTCAAGAGACATGGACAGAAATGTATTGCATTATAAAAAAATGGCAGATCATTTTGTGTTCTATGTACTGAAAGGGTATAAGCAGAATATATAGAATATAAATAGACATTTTGAAACTAATCATTCCCAGCTCTTGAAAAAAGCTGAGGATGAAAGGAAGGAATACATTTCCAGGCAGTTACACCTTTATAAGAGCCAATCTACTTCCATCATTAAATTTATAAAAGGCTCTACAAATTTAACATCTGCAAGTTTGAGTATTGCTCACTCTATAGTTCAGTATGGAAAAGCACTCAGTGAGGGAGAATTTATTAAAGAAACTCTCCTAAGATGTGCACCAGTTCTATTTCACAATATGCAGAATAAAGATGCAATTATTAAGAGAATATCTGAGTTACCACTCAGTAGAAATATCATAAAAGACCGAATAATGAGAATGAACACAAACGTACATCAATTAAAGAGAGACATAAGTAATTGTAAATATTTTTTTGTCTCTCTTGATGAAACTACTGATGTCACAACACATGCTCAGTTGGCCATTATTGGTCAATATTCTGATGGTCTCACAATGAGAGAAGAGTTGATAAAGTTAGTATCAGTGCCAATAAGCACATCAGGTAGCACGTAAGGCTGTTATACAAACATTCCGTGACCTAAGCATTGATATCTCTAAAATTGTGTCAGTGATGACAGATGGGGCACAAAACATGGTGGGGAAAAAGTAGGATTTGTCAAATTGTTTACGGAAGCTATTGGACATCTGATTGTGCCTTTTCATTGTATTATCCATCAGGAGGTTTTATGTTCCAAAGCAGGATTCACCGACTTAAATCACTTAATGTCAGCTGTTAGAGAAATAGTTAATTTAATAGCTGCTCGCCCCCTTCACAAGCAAGAATTTTCTGCACCTTTGCTGGAGGTAGGTTGATTCCACCTACAGTGGACTGCTGATGCACAATAATGTAAGATGGATGAGCTGAGGCAAAGTTCTTGAGCACCTTGTGGAGTGCTTTGAAGAAATTAAGGTATTTCTTTAGGATAAGAATCTGGGAAACTTTTCTCAGCTCAATGATGATAAGTAGGTCAACACCCTGATAACTTTTACAGATCTCTCTGTTCATATTAATGAACTGAACTTAAAGTTACAAGGTTTTGGCAAAAATATTGACCTTATGTTTGAATATAAAAAAGCTTTTGAAAGTAAACTTAAAATTTTCAAGTGAGATGTAAAAACTAAAACTTATAAGTATTTTCCTCGAGTAACAAAGTATTTTGAGAAGGCCAGTGCAGCTGTACAAAATGGAATGGAACCCTTGCATATAAGTACCAGCATGTTTTAGACTCATTACTTGACCGGTTCAGTGATAGATTTAATCAATTTAGAAGCCTAGAAAAGACCATAAAAATAATTAAGTATCCTGATATAGTAGTCTACAGTAGTTTGGAATTAAATGGTTTCCAATGGATGCAAATTGATGATTTGGAGATGCAACTTGCAGAATTTCAAGATAGCATCTGGGCTCAGGTATTAGTAGACTTGAGGTCAAAGCTTGAGAATCTGGAAAGGTGCTGCTTGGAGAATCAAGAGGAGTGTCACTGCGAACAGGAAATTTGGAGTGCCTGGAACCGATTACTAGACACTTTTAGCACCCTGAAAAAATATAGCAATGGCTTTACTCACAATTTTTCCCTCTATGTACTTCTGTGAGACCTTATTCTCAGCATAAAATAATATAAAAACCAACAAAAGAAACAGATTGACAGATGAAGTTAGTAGCGCTTGCTTGCGCTTGAAGTGTAGTAAATATCAACTACAATTGAAGGTTTAGCCAATGAAATTCAGCAACAAGAAAGTAACTAATAGGCAGGTTAAAGAATTCCCTCTCCCCTCACTTATCTTAGTTCACAGCACCCCACACAAGTTAAATAATATCAAGACCAACAAAAGAAATTGACTGACAGTTGAACCAAGAAGTCACTAAGCAGGTAAGTTAAATAATTAGTTGTTGGTTTATTAAATACAGTTATATATTACAATTATACATTTTTGTTATTTAAACTATAAATATCATAAAATTATGTTTTTTTTCTTGAAGTGACACACCACCCTAGTTATGCTTGTTTTTTTGGCGAATTTTGATACACCAAGCTCAAAAGGTTGCCCATCACTGACCTAGTCTATAATTTATTTGCTGCTTGACACAAGTTTTAAGCTTCATAAAAACTGTCAGCTATGTTCATAAAAAAGTATGAGATATGTTTAAAAGAAGAAAGACTTCAGCAGAAGGGACAGAAGAAGTGATTTTGAAAATAAGAGGGAAAACAATAGACTAGAGAACAAGAAATATAAATGTTGTCAGATGACAGTTGAGATAATCATATACATCCCAATATAAGGTTTGAGAGAAAGGGCAACTGTCACATGCAGACAGTATGTAGCCATGGTAAGAGGAGGAAGATTCCAAGGAAGAGGAGCAGAATGAAAAATTATGTTCCTGAATCCCAGATATAGCTGGTGTGGTATCTATTGCCTAGGAAACCATAATAAAGGCTTTGTACTCCATTGCACTCCAGTGAATTGAGTTCTTGTTCTGAAAGCTCTTGGTATTCAGGGGTTTCTTCTTAGGGAGCAGGCAGGATCTCTCCCGAAAGTAGGGTTTCCATGCATCAGTGACATATAGTTACAAAATCAAAAGTCCAAAGTGACAAAAAGGTGTCTTTTGTTGAATGCTGAGGGTCTGCTTGGTCTCAGGGCAGGGTTAATGTATGGGAATGTATCAAGGAAAGAAATCAAGTATAAAGAGCCAGAAACATTTCTTAACACATTTTCCTTTTGTACTTGCGAGTTTGTGATTCTATCATTACATTGCCATTAACCTCACCAATGTAATTTACCTTACAATGCCATTATCTGAGCATGCTTTGCTCTCAAACAGAATGCTTACTGAGTTATCTTAATATAGCTAGAATCTACACTATTGTTTGCTAATGCATGTTTCAAAGGATGTCAAAACTTCACCATAAAGATTTGAAAAATTAAATTAGAGTTTGAGGTGACCTACCATTTATCAATGGATTACTTAAAGGGGTTGATATTGGAGAGACTAAGATGAAACACATACTGTGTTTTCATTTTCCTGGATACAAATTCTATCATCATATCAAGTTGGATCATCACAAAGCAAAGTAAATGGACTGTGTTATCTCTACCCCCCACAGATATGCCTTCACTGAATTATGATTTAATGTTATGCCCTCAGCTTGGATAACTGGGCCAAAGCTGCCTGAGCCTGATTAGATTGTGCTTTCTCAGGTATTAAAATAGCAGGTGGGGCATGAGGTTTGTTCACA
Source organism: Antrozous pallidus (assembly GCA_027563665.1). NCBI lineage: Eukaryota > Metazoa > Chordata > Mammalia > Chiroptera > Vespertilionidae > Antrozous > Antrozous pallidus. Next base: position 29,293,260 of record CM050514.1, on the reverse strand, counting down.
TGAAGGGAAAGTGCTAAAGTGCTGAGGTTGGGTACTTAGTAGATTTATTTATTTATTTATTTATTTTTGCATAATTAGTGATGCAACAAAAATCTGATCTGGATTCTAGACATTGAATGTGTCAGTTTTGTGTGTATGTGTGAGTGTGTCTGTGTGTGTCGTTAAAAATATGTGGTTAAAAGTATTATATCTCTTCCTTTACCCTGTAACATTTCATTATTAATACCAATGCTAATGGCACTAATAATTAACTATTATTACATTAGTAATAGTTTGATTTATTAGTGTTTACTTAGTTATTTTTAAGTAAGGTCAACAATCATAATAATAATGATGATTCTTATGGTTTCCCGATATGAAATCCATTTTACATTAATCCAGTGGCTCAGTGAGAAAACAATCATTTGTGACTGGCACTCATTTTTGAGGAAGATAGGGAAATAAAAAATTTCAGAGAATAAATTTTTCAGTGAACATTTTTAGAGGTCAGCATAAATATGCTGGAGGAAGAATTTCAGCTGAATTACTCATTCACCAATGTAAAAATGATAATAGAAGGGGAAGGAAAAGAGGGAGTAGTGAGGAAGAATATAGAGTAACAACAACAAAAGAGCAGTAGACATTGCTTTAGTAACTGCAAGAAACAGATAGAAAAACCATCACAAAGTCAAAGCAAAAAGTTGATAACCTGATAAATTCTGATGATGGGGGATTGGAATATGTCAACAGAGATACAGACATTGACACATCCAGGAGTGTTCTTATAGAATAGGAGCTTGCTGATTAAAAGACAGATGATAATGGCATTTCTTTGAGGTTCTCGGTTAGACTATGATTTACAAACTGTGTCTCAAAATTTGGCACTCACAAGAGTCACCTGAAGAAACCTTTCTAGAAGTGCATGCCTCCTCTCTCCCATCCACTAAGAAAATCCTCATAGATACAGATAACAGTATGGTTATTACCAGAGGGAAAGGTGGGTAAGTAGAAGAGGATAAAGGGGGAATAAGTGCAGATGGAAGGAGACTTGCCTTGAGGTGGTGAACACATGATATAGTATTATATAATTGTACACCTGAAACATATATAATTTTATTAACCAATGTAATCCTGATAAATTTAATTTAAAAAAGAGAAATAGAGCAATACAGTTAGTACCACTTTAGTAGAACCCAATACCTGCACTTTACTGCACTCAGACCATTCTGTTGGGGAGGGCCCACGGAGTCTGATTTGAGACATGCTAATACTTTTCACTTTATATTACTAAACAAAAAATAGAAGTATTTTAAAATTTCAAATAATACTAAAAGAAAATGCAAATGCTATGCTATGTGTAAACAGGTTTACAACACCCTTTTAGATGGTTTCTGGGCAGCATGATGAAGTACTTGAAGGAGCAAGGTTTACAATTAGAGGGACCCAGATGTGAGCCTTGTTTATAGAATGATCTGGCTGCATAATTCTGAGTGCATCACTTACTTTCCTTGAGCTCTAGTTTTTATTTCATAAAATGGGGAGACTAATGCTCAATGTACAATATAGTTGTGATAATTGAAGGAGAAAAGAAATGGAAAGCACTAGGCTCTGTCCTTAGCATATTATTAGTATTATTTTCTTCTGCATATTTACCCCGAGTATTCTATTTGGCATATTTTTAGCTTGTAAATCACTTGACATATTTTTAATTAGGTTATAACTTACTAGAAGTTTGCAAGAGAGTTATAGAATTATATTTCTTGATAGTTACTCAATGAGAACACAGGCAAATTAAATTTTAAAGTTAAAATCTGCGATGTAGTTGCAATTATTTAAAACATAACAATGTAGGAAATGCTTTCTATTATCTTTTAAAAAACATATGTCATAAAACTATCAAACTTAAAGTAGCTATAAAATAATTGGACTTCAAAAATGTTCCTGGCAGCATAGGGTTTTTAAACAGTTAGAATTTTCTGGAAGAAAAGAAATGAAATACAAAACATGGTCCTAGTGGAACTAGTCTGTTAATAGGAAAAAAAATAAACTTACTCTGCATGGACAGATACAAACCTAGTGATGAAGTTGTATCATATTGTGGAAATTGTGCTCCAACGGCAGTAGAGGAACACACAACTAAATATGTCACTACATTAGGACATTATTACTACTTCAGTCTACATTGACAGGATTCTACTGAGAAATTCATGGACAATGAAATAGATTCCAAACATTTTGCCACACAAGCAAACTGTTTTTAAGGAAATATGAAGAGTTTTGTTAATTTGGCATTAAGTGTGATGTTTCATCAGAATTCTGACAACTTTTTCATTCTTGATTAGATTAATGTACCCATGGGCATGAGAGTATTAATAGAAACTCAGGAGTTTTGTTTCATGGAATGGAAAATTTTATTGGGAGGGAAATCTTAGAATTATATTGTTGCTTTTAGGACAAATTTAATGTAAGTTTATTTTTAATGTCCAGAGTTTGGCTTTAAGTTCTTTCCTCTTTAACAAGGATGCTCTGAAGAAAAGAGAGATTATCTTTCTCTCATTCAGCCATCTCGAAGAGACTAAGAGTGACCTTCTTCACTAAGGACCATCATTAGCCTATGAGGTCATCTAATGCCTGTGTGAGGATTAGAAAAAGAGAGGCCTCTTCCAAACAGTGCTTTGTATGCCAGTATACAAGGCATAGCAAGGGAGGTAGAGGCTACAATCAAATCTCCTCTTTTCTTTTCGGTGCGGTGCCCTGGATTTGCTCAGTCTGGGAGTCCCTACAGAGAGTGTTACTCAACTGATGTTCTGGCGACACAGTGACCTGAATGGGTTTGGACACTGCTATTTCCTCAGGGTTTAGGGTAACCAAGGTGCGTGCTGGACAAAGCAAGACTGGTGTTGGACTTGACTTTGCACAAGTTTCCCATTGCATGGTTGCCAGTGCCCACAGCTGCACTGGCTGTGTATCTGGCACATATCTGTTTTGAGAGATCAAAGCTATGGATCCATTCCAACTGAAGGCCTACTTTTAAGGATAAAAATATATAAAGCTCATTAATGTAGGCAGCTTGAAGGCAGACAGAATAGCATAGGTATATGACCAGAATGTTTGATTCAATTCCCTCTCAACTATAACCTTTATTAGTTGAGGTCACAACTCTTTTTGTGTGTTTGTCTGTGTTTAGTGCTAATGTGATGACTAATGCTGATAATTTGGGCACAAATACTCAATTATGAAGGATCTCAGTGAATTCTAGATAAATGTTTCGATATTAAGATTGAACTACACAAAAGTTCGCCATCTGTGCAGGCCATAGAACAAAGGGCTGGCTTGTGCAATAAAAAGTTGATTCAGTAAATCTGGGATATTCAAACTCTGTACATTCCAATAAAAGGGAAGCATTGGTGATGTTCTAGGAGTTAATCTCTAAACCTTTGGAATATCTCACTTGATAAGAGTGTATTGGTAATTCTGGGTTTGCTGGGCCACTTCAGACAGTTTATGCTAACAACGTAATTTATGAAGTAAGCCTTGGGCCAAAGTTCTATCCATTTGGCCTCTGGAGGGGCAGAAGACAGAGTAATTAAAGTCAGAAAGGTGAGTGGTCCATGCTACATGGCCAACGCCCACCTCTTCCTGTCTCCCCACACACAATGAAAATGCTGGAGTTCAAGACCCAGATGAGCTTACCAGGCTGGTGAATACTCTGTAGATATCATTAGAGAATTAAGCTGACCATACAGCTTCACTAGGAGAGGACAACTGGGACCTCTGCCTTTTTATATGTGCTGATTTTAATATGTATGTTTTTTTCTGTGACAAAACATAATCATCCTATATAATAGAAGGGAAATATGCAAATTAAACCTAACAGTTGGGAATGATCAGTTGCTATGATGTGCACTGACCACCAGGGGGCAGATGCTCAACACAGGAGCTGCCCCCTGGTGATCAGTGCACTTCTGCAGGGGGAGCACTGCTCAGCCAGAAGCCAGTTCATGGCTGGCCAGTGCAGCAGCAGTGACAGGAGCCTCTCCCACATCCACGGCAGCGCTAAGGATGTCTGACTGACAGCTCAGGCCGGCTCCCTGGGGGACATCCCCTGAGGGGTCCCAGACTATGAGAGGGTGCAGGCTGGGTTGAGGGACCCCTTGAGTGCACGAATTTTCATGCACCAGGCCTCTAGTGAGTATGTAACAGTTTACCATTCTGTGAGATCTAATGAGTTATTGAACCTGAGGTTGGTCTTAAGAACCCCAAACTCAGTAATAAGTGATTATTTTAATCTAAATTTGATAAATATGTGTTCAAACAAATAAAATGCCATGTGTGCTGGAGAAAAAAAAGAAAGAAAACAGAAATTGGTAGGAATACAAATATATTTTTCTCTTTTAAAAATATTTATTTATCATATTTCAATTTTTTTTTTTGGAGCAATTTTGGGATTACAGAAAAATAGTGGAAGGTACAGAATTCCCATGTCTTGCCTGTAATCACACATGCATAGTTTCTCCTATTATCAACATTCCCCCACTATCAATATTGGCACATCATAATTACTTATAGTCTATCAGTTACATTATAGTTTACTCTTGGACATTCGACAGTTTTGGGAAAATGTATAATGACATGTATTCATCATTGTAGTGATATGTAGAATTTCCACTGTCCTTAAAAATGCTCTGGGGTTCACCTCTTCATTTTTCTCATCTAAACCTCTGACTTTTTTTACTGTCTCCACAGTTTTCTCTTTGCCAGAAGGTTATATAGTTAGAATTATATAATTTTCAGCCATTTCAGATTGCCTTTTTTCACTTAGTAATATATTTTAAGATTTCACCATATTTTATCATGGGTTGATAGGTGTTGCTTTGGTTTCTTTTACCTTTTCTTTTTAGTGCTGAGGTTGGATGAGAGGATGTTATATAAATGTCATAGCTTTAATTTTCTGGGATTCTATAATCTTCACTACTGGGAGAATACATGACTTCTGCACTTAAACTCTGTGCAACTAGTTGATCAAAGTGGCACTCCACTTTCAGGAGGAGACCATAATTCTCCATTAAGGAGTTGGGTCCTAAGTCAGGGGCAGAATAGTATGCTTTCTCTAGAGACCAAAGCTATATAAGCTGTTTGTAAGTGTAAAACTAGGTTCTCTCTGCAGCCAACATTTCTACCATGTGAACCATGTGACAGGTCTTCAGAGAGAGATAATAGTAAGGCAAATGACTAGAGAATAGCAGTCATGGAAGTTGGCAAAATAGTGCCACTCAATCCCTTGTTCCTGTGCTTCCCAAGGCTTAGTTATACCGTTGTGCTGACTCCACATTGCTTGCATAACTCATTTCATTTTTTTTGTGTAGAAACTACTCTTATTTTGAATTTTGTGACATATAACTGAAATAATATTATCTATTGTAGATCTCTTTCCTTTCCATTTCCCTGTATTGGCTCTAGGCACCTTTCATATTGATTCAAGTCACTTGTCTAAAACAACAGAGTAATATGTTAATTTATGTCAAAATACTGATGACAATATAGTACACATGTCAGGAACATTTGTTATTTGTAAACTAGGGGCCCGGGGCACGAAATTCGTGCACTGGCGGTGGGTGGTCCCTCAACCCAACCTGCCTCTTCTCACATACTGGGAGCCCTTAGGGATGTCCAACTGATAGCTCACCCCCAGCCTGCCCAAGGCCTAAAGCCTCTAGTGAGGCTTTAGGCCTTGGGCACCCAACCATCACCCTGCTCAGCTCAGCCCCAGCTGCCTGCAACTACCCGGCCCCGGGGTCTGGGCACTCGGCACCATTTCTGCTCACAGCTCCTGGGGGCCGGGCGCTCCCTGCCATTGCCACTACTGCTGCTGCTGCCGCTGCTTCCCCTCACCTCACCTGGGGGCTGAGCGCTCGCTGCCTGCCATTTCATCTCCACCCCCGGAGCCCAGCACTCACACCACTTGGCCCCACCCCCGTTCATGATTGGCTGGTAGCATAGCCAATCAGGAGCAAAGGTACGGTCAAATTTGCATGTTTCTCTTTTATTATATAGGATGAGATAATTTTTTAATCAAAAGAATACACTTTTTTGAAAAAATATGTTTTCATTGATTTCAGAGAGAGGAATAAAGAGGAAGAGAGAGAGAGAGAGAAACATTAACGAAGAGAGATAATCATTGATCAGCTGCCTCCTGTACAACCTCTACTGGGGATCAAGCCCATAACCTGTGTATATACTCTGACTGGAATACAGGTTTATGGGTCAATGCTCAACCACTGAGCCACACAGGTGGGTAAGATTACACTTCTAATGGGATAATTTTAGGTATTGTTCCACCTGGGACAGGACTTTACACTGGGGTGGAAAGAGAGGTTTAGTCTTTCACTAAAATTGTCTAAATGCCTGATTTTGTGACTATGTATAAGGCTAAAGTTGAGGGGTTGGCCAAGTGAAACTAAAGATTGATCATTCTCCATAAGAGTTGTTTAGATTGGTCTTTTTACCAATTGTTGCACCAGCAATTTTGTTATTTCTAAAGGGAAAGAAGCAGGCATTCTATATTTGAATGCTTTAGTATTGGGAAACACAATCATCAAAATCTTAACCAGCATTGAGATGATAGCTGCATTAATTTAAATTGGTCTCATTAAAACAAATTATATTGATAGCCTTTATATTCCATTTAAGAGTTTCTATAATTAAAATTTTATTCTCATTTAAAACAGACTCATAATTGACTAGGAGATAACATTGCCTAGACAAATATTATAAAAATGTAAACAAATTTCCACTAGAATGACCGCACAATAGAAAAGAAATTGCCTTTATTATTTGTTGTACTAATAAGTAGTTAATAATATGATTTAAGGGTGTTACACATAACAGATAACATGAATACTCTAGATCAAATAAAATATTTTTATACATTATAAATTATTTTAGGGCTATTGAATATAATTTTAAATTTGACTATATTATAAAATTGATGTCACTAAAAAATATACCTGAGTAATGGACCTTGCCTAAGGTATGTATCTGGGTATATGTATATATCTATGTTTAAACCTATAACTTATTTATATGATATTTACATTATATATGTATACTAGAGGCATGGTGCACAAAATTCATGCATAGGGGTGTCCCTCAGCCCAGCTTGCATTCCCCCACCTGCCTCTCTGGCAGGTTTGGTCCCCCCAATTGCTCTCCCCTGTAGGCCTGGTTACCCCCAAGTGCCCTCCCCTGATGGCCTGATTTCCCACAACTTCCTTCCCATGCTGGCCATCTTGTGGTGGCCATCTTATGTCCATATGGGGGTAGTCATCTTTGACCACATGGGGATAGCTATCTTACGTGTTGGAGTGATGGTCAATTTTCATATTATCTCTTTATTACATACGATATTATCCTATATAATAAAAGAGAATCATGCAAATTTGACTGTACCTTCTCTATGCTACCAGCCAATCAGGAGAGGGGGCGGGGCTGAGGCATGCACAAGGGGCAGGGCTGGGAGGCAGGTCCATGGCACATGGGAGGTGTGGGGGGTGAACATGGTGGATGAGTATGCCACATGTTTTAGAAATGTAGGTAGGTGTAAGGTGCACGGAGAGAGTGGGGGACACCCCGAGCAGCCAACACAACTTCTGCACGTAGATCCAATGGAAGAGCTGGGCTCCCAAGCAGAGTGGGTTGGGTGGAGAGGGAAACTGACTATTGTATGTTCACAGCATCCGAGCCCCAAGCTGCTGAGGCTCTGTGAGGGTGGCAGCGCCACGAGCAAGGTGGCAGTGGCCGCGGGTGGGGTCCAAGCGGGCAGCAGCGGCGGCGGCCCCTGGGGCCAGAGGCTCTAGAGGTGGAGGCCCCGAGAGCATTGGGGAGCAAGCGGAGTTGGCACCGCGGCCATGGCCAAGGGGCACTGGAGAGACCTCGAGCTGCTTCTGCCAAGCTGCTTCTGCCTTTAGCGAGCAGTAGCCTCTCTAGTAGGGCTGGGATGCCAGGAGAACCCTAGAGCAGAGGAGGGAGGGAGGATGAAGGAAGGAGGGATGGAAAGACAGGGTGAGGGAAGGGCAGGGATATGGCCGCAGGGGGCAGGGAGAGCTTGAGGATGAGGAAGAAAATTGCTGGAGCAACAATCCTGAGCGACCTCAATAACTTTCAATCTCAAGAGGAAAAGAAGGAGCTGGGAAAGCACAGGCGTTGCGCTTTGTCAGAGGCACGGGAAGAGGTGCCTAAGGGGTCCCGGGTCAGTGGTGGAGCATCTCTAGGCATGGCAGGGAAGGCAGGAGAATGGGAACCAGTGAACTGGGGAGGCATGCATGCATAGCAGGGCCTCCAAAGGGCAGCCTTCGCAGGGAGAGGCGGACACATGGCCTGAAGGTCCAGAAGGTGAGAGACCACTGCGCCCTCCTCCCTCCTCCTGCCAATCTCTGCGGTCAAGGTGCACCCTGCCAAGTGATCTGCGTCTGGCGCCCGTGCCCACAGTGCCGCACAGTGACTAGGCTCTGGGCAGCTCTCCCCTTGGCCACCGCAAGTGCGGGGTGCCCCTGGAGCTGGGTGGTTGCTGCCAGGGCTAAGGCCTGAGCTGGGGGAGCAGGGCCGAGGCATCCAGGGCAGAGCCAGCCATCGGCCCCATTGAGGGTGCATGCTGGGCTAAGGGACATCCCCTCCCCACCCTCCCACCCGCATGCACGAATTTTGTGCACCGGTCCCCTAATGTGTGTGCGTGTGTATATATATATCAATGTATATATATATATATATATATTATATATATGGAATGACTATATGCATGTTTATTGCATATTGTGTGTGTGTACATATATATATATATATATGCATGCAATATGTATTGCATATTGCATATAAAATGATGTACATAGGCATCATTATTACAGACACATACAATCACACTTTAGCTCTGGTAGCCAGAAGCCTACATTTGCTATGAAAGAAAAACTTATCTAGGTCTCAATCTCCTTATTTCTGTCAAATCAATATATCAAACCATTTTTGATAAAGATTCAATTGAGTCAGAAATACAAAGTGTCTTAATAGACATTATTTTTCTTCATTATACATTTTACTGTCAGTGCTACAAAGCGACTTTTATTTATGTATTATTTTTTGTAAAATATATTTTATTGATTTTTTTACAGAGAGAAAGGGAGAGGGATAGAAAGTTAGAAACATCGATGAGAGAGAAACATCAATCAGCTACCTCTTCCACACTCCCTACTGGTGCTTTGCCCTCAACTAAAGTACATGCCCTTGACCGGAATCAAACCCGGGACCTTTCAGTCCACAGGCCAGCGCTCTATCCACTGAGCTAGACCGGTTTCGGCCAAAGCTACTTTTTAATATTTTTATGTCTTGCACTATAATTTTGCTCATACTATCTAAAATAGAGAATTAAAGCTACTGTAGTGGCAATCGAGGTAAGATGTGTGTGATATATATCATAAATTATATATGCAGTTTATCCAGTCAAGTCTTATCTCATGTAATAGAATAGCTACTAAATCAAGTGTTCTGGATTAAGATCTTTGCTAGAGCTCTTGATAATAGAAAAGTAGGAGGAACAACCACAAACCAATTTATGAGAATGTTACTATGTGTGAGTACAGTGGTTTGTCTAGTGCTCCTTGGTGCTTAGCAGTCAGTGGAGCGTATAAAAAGAGTTCTTAATTCTTTAGACTTACTTTCTTGGAATTAAAAATGTGTTTCATCTTCTAGACTGACTTAATCCCAAGAAAGTACTGTTATCAAACATTTACACATAATATAAATTTCATTGGACATGAATATGTAGTTGATCTATACCCAGGGGTTTTGCACATGAATTTATCTTGCAAACAGTACAATAAAAAAAAAACATTTTTTTTCCACTGGGTAAATGTCAAGTGTCAGTGAGCTATTGGTGAGATATTTGAGAGGACGATGCTTTTTTTCATAGTGCTTATTAAGTCAATCCCTGGAAGTTATCACTTTGCAAATTCAAACTACTAATACATAAAAACATACTTTTTCAGAACGCTTCCTTTTTCGAAGTCTGATTGCAAGAAAAATGGTCAAGAGAGAGGTGATAACTATTTCCTAGTTTGTTATGTATGTTAAAATATTATATTCAATGTATTTTGGAACTCTATGCTTCCCATCTCAGGTTCTTCTGTGTATAACATGGGACTTGATACATCTCTTGCCCTTCAGTCTAGTACCCATGTCATGGTTAAATTTAAATTTGGGGGAAATTTAATTATTTGGATTATACATATGTCAACATAAATATCTAGGGCAAAATGTAATCATTAATGGCTTACAGTCATCCTATAGTGATGGTATGATCCTCCTGACTTTTGAGACCTTAATCCTCTGGAACATTTTCACTATGTCAGAAGCAATTGTAAAAAAGCATTAAGGGCTGGTGCATTTTACTCTGTAGAGTGTTTGGAAATATGCTTAGGGAGTCCAGTGATGTTTGAAAATTAAGAATTAGGTGTAGAAGAATTACTAATAAATAAGCTTACTAAAAAATTTGGAACATAAGGTAATACTGCTAGACATAGACATGCTGACATAAAAGGAAGGGACAGAACAGTCTATAAAAATGTTAGGAAAACTCCAAATGCTTAGCCATCTGACAACTTTTAATTTAGAGAATAATTTAATTTTAAATTGGAAATTAATTTTTCATTGTGAAACAGATGTCCCCAGACCTCACAAATCCTGATGTTATAAATGGTTCATAAACAATCTAGATCTGGATTTCACTAGCTTAATACCCAGTCTATCCCTACACACACACACACACACACACACACACACACACACACACACATACACACACCTGTGAAACTTTCTCATAACTTTCCTCATTTAGGATATTTCCAGGTACCCAAAGTAAGGTGTCTCCATTTGGTTTGATGTTCCATCTTAGGCCACTCCTCACACAACTGTTCTCTTTCCTAAGTCCCCATTTACTGCATCTGTTCAGATTCTAGAAGCACCATGTTCGACAGTGATCCACTTCTCAATGCTCATCTCAGTCTGTTTCTCACTCTACTGCTGCTTTTCCATAGACCACAGATCAAGTCAGCCACTGGTCATGCCACCATATGCACTCTACTTATTGCCCCTCCACAGACCATTGGGTCCTTATACTCCATTGCTTCCATTCTTCCCAGATTACTGCTGTACATCTTTCTTCCCCTCAGTGGGTAAAGAAAGGAAATGCCCTTGTCTGTGGTCTCTTACAGGAAACCCACGCATGTCATCTGGGTTCTGAGTTATGTCACAGATCACTCTTCTAATTTGTGCATACTGCTTTCTTCCTCAGAGACCACTGAAAACCATCATCCTGTAAATGGAATGTAATTCACTCCCCTCTAGCCCTCAGTGTATTGCTTAGTTTGACTCATCATGCCTGACTACCAATTTTATAATAGTTCTTCGGGCATGGAGAGTGAAACAATCTTACTTGCTCTGCAATGTGATTTTTATTGTTGCCCTCGTTATCACAAACCGGCTAAAATTTAGTAAGCATCCGTGGGTATTACTGAGACTTGTGCATTAATAATTAACGAGGTATTCCCTACTCAGATAGTTTTCAAACAAAATAAGATATTTATTATGTTTGGTGTTAGGGAGAAAGCATACATAAACTAATATTTCATATATACTAATATCAGTTTTGGCTCCCAGTTCACCATCCATTTACTTAATTATTGAATTCCAGTACACATGCAGAGCAGTATCAGAATTGTTAACCCATACTCCTGTGGATTATTATCTCAAATACATTACCTATATATAGTTCCTTCTGTCTTTAGTCTTGCAGACTCCACTCATTTCCAAAGTTAGTTACATCAGCACCTCCCACCCCCTTCAGTGAAATAGTTTTAAATATTTGTAAAACTTTTAGATTATTTTGTCATATTCTACATTCTATTCTGGGATCTGCAACCTTCTAGATCACTTTTTAAAAATATCATGCCTTAGATATAGTCTTTGTGCTCTGTAAAGTTCTATGGATTTTGACAAACTTTAATATCTTATGTTCATTATTACAGTATCCTAGAGAGTAGTTTCATTGCCTTGAACAATCCCTTTTGTTTCACTTATTCAATCATTTATTCCTTTTTTCTCCTGAGCCCCTGGCAATCACTGATATGGTTATTATGTAGCTTTTCACCTTTCAGAAGTCATATAATTAGAATTATATAGTATGCAGGTTTTTAAGATTGGCTTCTTTCATATAGCAACATGCATTTAAGCCTATTCATATCCATTTATAATGTAAGAGCTCATTTCTTTTTCATTGCCTAATAATATTCCATAGTGTATATGTCTCACAGTTTATCTATTTGCTTAAAGAATATTTTATTTGCTTCCTGTTTTAAGTGATTATGAAAACACCATTATAAACAGTATATGTAGCTGTTTTAAGCAGTCATACATTTCCAATTCATATGGGTAAATTCCTAATAGTTCAATTGCCGGGTTACATGGTAAGATTATATTTACTTTTATATGAAATTTCCAAATGGTCTTCTAAAGTGGTTGAGTCCTATTACACTCCCATCAATATTAATGAGAATCCTTATTGATCTGTGTTTTTGCCAGCAATTGGAATTGTCAGGATTTTTAAATGTTTTTCATTCTAATAAATATGTAGTTGTAACTCATAGTTGTTTTAATTTGCAAGGTGTTGATATATGATGTTGAATATCTTTTCATATGCTTAATCTTCCTCACTATATCATTAACTCATTTTGTTTAAAAAAATAGTAAAGACTGATATTTTCTGTTATACTCATTGAGAAATATGGCCCTAGTTAATTATGAAAATTTAGAAATATTCTTAGTATACTTTCTTTTTTAAAATATATTTTTATTGATTTCAGAGAGAACTGGAGAGGGAAAGAGAGATAGCAATATCAATGATGACAGAAAATCATTGATCGGCTGCCTTCTGCATACCACCTTCTGCAGATTGAGCCTGCAACCTGGGCATGTGTCCTTGACTGGAATCAAACTGACCATCTGACTGTTAGCTATGACATGCAATGACCACCAGAAGGTAGAAATCCCAACCAGTATATATGATGTGCACTGACCACCAGGGGGCAGATGTTCAAAGCAGGAGCTGTCCAGATGTGGTGACTTGGCACTGGAGGTTCTTAAGTGCTCACCTCTCACAACCTGGGACCGCTCAGGGGATGTTAGAGAGTTGGTTTTGACCCAATCCCTACAGGCTAGGCCAAGGGACCCCAACCTGCCAGAGGGACCACTCCACAGATACCCTTCGTGCTGCAACGCCACCCCCAGGTGCAGCTGGCCTGGGAAGGACTAAGGGAGGTTGGCTCCAGGGCGTTTCTGGCCCCTCTTACCAAGTCCCGCCTTACTGAACATCTTGTAATTAATTTCCTTTCAATGTGCATGAATCCATGCACTGGATTATATATATATATATATATATATATATATATATATATATATATACACACACACACACACACACACACACACACACACACACACAACACTAGAGGCCCAGTCCACAAAATTTGTGCATGGGAGGGTGGCCGGGGATGTCCCTTAGCCCAGCGTGCACACTCTCCAATCTGGGACCAGGATCAGGCCTAAATGGGCAGTCGGACATTCTTCTCACAATCCAGGACTGCTGGCTCCAAACTGCTCAACTGCCTGCCTCTCTGATTGCCCCTAACTGCTTCTGGCTGCCAGTCTGATCACCTGCTAACCACTCCCCTGCCAGCCTAATTGATGTCTAACTGCTCCCCTGCAAGCCTGTTTACCCCCAACTTTCCACCTCTGCCTACCTGTTCACCCCTAACTGCCCTCCCCTGCAGGCTTGATTGCCCCCAACTGCCCTCCCTTGCAGGCCTGGTCCTTCCCAACTGCCCTCCCTTGCAGGCATGGAACCTTCCAACTGCCCTCTCCTGCTGGCCATCTGGTGGTAGCCATCTTGTATCAACATAGGGGCAGGATCTTTGACCACATGGGGACAGCCCTCTTGTGTGTTGGAATGATGGTCAATCTGCAAATTACTCTTTTATTAGATAGTATAGAGGCCTGGTGCATGGATGGGGGCCAGCTGGTTTGCCCTGAAGAGTGTCCTAGATCAGGCTGGGTGTTCCCTTGGGGCATGGGGCAGCCTGGGCGAGGGGTCTGTGGTGTTTTGCAGGCCAGCTATTCTCCCCAGCAACCCAAGCAGAGGCCCTGGGATCTGGGATTAATTTATGTTCTACAATTAAAACTTTGTAGCCTGGAGCAGAGCCAAGTCTTCTGCTTGCTCTATGGTGACAGCCATTTTTGTTTGGGTTTATTTAAATTCTATAATTGAAACTTTGTAGCCTAGAGTAGAGGCCTAGGCACTAGGGCTGCAGAAACTTGCCTTCCTCCATCACCTGGGCAACCCTTGCTTCTGCTCTCTCCATCTCTGTGGCTGCTGCCATTTCTGTTGTATTTATGTAACTTTTATAATTGATACTTTGTAGCATTGTGTGGAGGCCTAGGCCAGCAAGGGCAGGTGGAAAGCTTGGCTTCCTCCATTTCTGGGAAACTCAAACCTCCCTTTTGCTCTCAGTGGCTGCAGCCGTCTTGGTTGGGGTTTATTTGCTCCTGATTAGCTGGTGGGCATGGCTGGTGGGTGTGGCTTGTAGGTGTTTTGGAAGTATGGTCAATTTGTATATTAATTTTTGATTAGGATGTGTAGCATTATTCTTCATTTATTTTAAGAAAAGTGTAAAAAGACAATATTTCTCTTTATTTCCCCAATAACTTAATATCCCCCTAATGATAACAAGTGTGAAAGGATATTTGCTTTATAAAGTTAAATATTTGACTTTTTACAATGCAATTTCGCATCTATGTTGTGGAACTGCTTCATGGACTCATATATATCATCCAAAGTAGCCAGTGAGGATGGATATCAGTATTTTAAACAACTTAATAGAAAAATTCTCATATTTATAGAGAGCGATAGGTATTTTATTGTATCTCATGCAAATATAGAAAACATGGCAGTATTCTTGTCATTCAAACCTTGAGTGGAAAGAAAAAGAAATAATGCCTGTCAAAATTAAGAAATCTTTTTAAAAATATATTTTATTGATTTTTCATAGAGAAGAAGAGAGAGGGATAGAAAGTCAGAAACATCGATGAGAGAGAAACATCGATCAGCTGCCTCCTGCATACCCCCTGCTGGGGATTTGCCCACAGCCATGGTACATGCCCTTGTCCAGAATCGAACCTGGGACCTTTCAGTCCGCAGGCCGAGGCTCTATCCACTGAGCCCAACCAGCTTTGGCAAAAATTAAGAAATCCTAATAAAGCTTACAACAGTAGAGTTAAGCTACAGTATAGAAATTTTAGAAACCCGAGAAAAGCAGCACATGTGAATATGTTATTCATATCAACAAGTATAATTCATTTACATTCATACATTTTCCCTATACTCTGCTTTTCCCCTCAACATACATACAAAGATCTTATGGAAAACATTTCAGCATCTGAGGTGTCTGTAAAATGAGGAAGGTGATTGGCCTGCCCCAATTGCCAGTTATGCTAACAAGAAGAGAAAAGAAATCAAAGGAGACTGGATGAGATCAATCAATGCTGGACAGTGGCTATGTTAGAAATGCTCTGAACACAACAGTTCTCAAAAAGTAGATTGTACACTGGATTTCCAGTTTTTGTTGTTGAAGGAACTATCGATGAACTTTTTCCAATGTCTCAGCAAATCCTGAGACTCCACTGTCTTAAAAGAGGCAGAAAAGATTCTGTCCTGGTCCAGATCTATGGACAAAATATTGTCAAAGCTTCTTGCTTTTAGGTTGAGAAGCTTTCCCTTGTTTTGTACCCAAAACAATTGTCAGTGAAGAAATCATAACTTTTCCTTATCCGTCTGGGGCACTAAAAAGCATATTTTTCTTAATATGCATATGACAGAACAATGTACAAAAGAATCTCTTCTGATATAGTGCAAGATATAGAGACCGAAACATATTTTGTGTTTATTTATTTATTGATAGTAAATCATCTTGTGGGAATGGAATAGCCCTGCCATTTTACTCTTGCTAATGAGATTAACCACGTTCATATGTTCCAAGATGAAAGAAACATCCAATGCACGATTAATGTCCAGAAAGGTCCTCCGTCAACATGCTGTTGAAGGATCCTTGGCAGCATCCTTAAGGATAATGAATGATGAGCATCACAGATCTAATAGATGGCAGAGAAGTGAACCTACACTGAGCATGTAAGTCTCAACCAGGCCTCTTGTCACTCTGCTATGATCCCTTCCAGCTGATCTGTTCTGTTAACATAGTTGAAAATAGTCCTTGCAGAGGCTAAGAAAGTATAATTTTAAATGCGTGTGATTCTGTGATGGCGCAGATCTATACTGGCTCTAGTTTATTTTTATATATTACAGCATTTGTTTTTTTAGTTTAATTTAGTAATGAAATTACTAGACACAAAGTGGAATTTATTCTGCAGTAAGAATTTAATTACTTCGTGTACAAATAATTAAAACTACTACAAAGCATATTTGTATACATTTTCATAATAGAGATATAAATCATGAAATATTCAATGATGACTTTTGAAGTAGGTAAACATACAGTGCCATTATTGTTTCAATGATTATTTAGCTAAATAAAATTGTCTTTCACTGGGTTTCAGATATTAATTTGTCCCAAACAGCATAACCTATGCAAAGATGGATTTATTTTATCTGGATTGTCCATGATGCTAGATCATACAAGCCCTTCTATGCCAGTTACTTATTGATTACTTGATTTTTGGCTCCCAGCTCCTATTCTGGTATTCAGTGCTTTCCTCTGCATTGCTAGAGGCCCAAAAGCCTGCAAATATTTCTGTAAATTCCCAGGGACAGACTTTCAGGTCAGTGTCCCAGGAAATAGCTCTCATAATAGGAGTACTGGCAAGAGTCAGGGAAGGGGAGGGAAAACCATTTTCTTTGCTTCTTCTATTGCTTATATGGTGACTGTAACAATGGCATCAGCAATGGCAGTGGTAGTGTCAACAGTATCATTGGGAGAGAGGGCACCTGCGTCACCATTAAGCAGCATCGGTTGTAGATGAGGTGGAGGCAGCAGCACCCTCAAGCAGCTGGGGCACATGTGAACTTTCAGGCACCTACATGCAACTGTAACACCCTCATACTGCTGCGTACCCTCCTTCTTCACCTTCCCTTTCTCTCTGTATGATTTCCTGCCTTTTCGTTCTGTGGTTTTAAATGCCCTTTCAGTTCCTTGCTTCCTATTCCTGTCTGCTTGATATCACTAAGGTGTTTTCTATTTTGCAAGTAGGCTTTGGCACATGTAATATTTATAAAATAGGTAGACTTAGAAATAGGATTGGAATCTGGGTGTGTTAATGTAATTTTCATCTGAAAGTCGTGAATCACTGCGAGTGAATAATGGGCTACTGGTGTGCGATGTCAAAAGGTAAAAATAAAATAAAAACTATGTAAAATAGATGAAATTAAAGCAAGTGTTTTAGTGAAAAAAATGACTGCTTTGCTTGATTATTATGGTGGCAATGATGATGACACGGACTGTGGCGTGGATGGCTATTCTGATAATGCTAGAAGAATGCCATCAGTGTCCAGTTAGGAAAAATAAAACCACAAGAGATATTTCAGTCTCCTGCCGCTTTACCCAGAGGCATCATTTGCTGAGAGAAAAAAAGGGGTTGGCTTCTTCCTTACTTCCCTTTTCCAGTCCCTCATTATTGTTTCCCTCTGGCAAAGCCTGAAAAATCAAAGTGGCAAAGGATTAATGGAAATGAAGTTTGCAAGCTTCCAACTCCCCGCAATGCAGGGGATGTTACAGAAGCTTGAGAGCAAAAGCCAATAAATGAATCACCAGCTCAGATTGTTAGTGTGTTCTATAGTTGGTTCTAAAGACGGTTTGTGAAAGCATTCCTGTTAAAAATGAGGGCATTCTAAAAACTAAGCAAAAATGAAGCAGATCTCTTATTTAGGAGTGAAATATTGGATCCAAAGAGGACTCTTGCTCTTCAAGGGCAAAATATAGAAGAGAAAGAAAGAAAGAAAGAAAGAAAGAAAGAAAGAAAGAAAGAAAGAAAGAAAGACAGAAAGAAAGAAAGAAAGAAAGAGAAAAAGAAAGAAAGAAAAGATGGAAGGAAGGAAGGAAGGAAGGAAGGAAGGAAGGAAGGAAGAAAGAAAGAAAGAAAGAAAGAAAGAAAGAAAGAAAGAAAGAAAGAAAGAAAGAACAAAAGTACCAAAAAGTTATTTGTGGCATGGGGGAAAAATATACATGCAAGATTGTGAGAAATATCACATGTCTAAATAATATGTACTATAGAATACAAAAGTAAATGTCAAAGAAAATCTTTAAAAGTCAACATAAAAATAAGTAAATTTCAAATCGTGCCTATGAAAGAGAAGGAAATATGGTTCCAACAGAAAGGCAAAATAATAGATTTAAGATTAAATTAAAGGGCAGGGGAAGGGGATAAAAAGGTATCAGGCTAGAAGGCAGTCCAAAATAAAAGAGGAGATTGGGGTGATTGCTAGAATTTGTTTTGATACAACATAAGTGATAAAACAATGCTTAATGTTTTAATAGCAATAAATAAGAGGAGCTGTCCTGTTGAATGCTAAGTTAATGTGGGGATTGACAGGTTTGAAAAAATAAAAGAAAACAGAGAAAAAACACAAATATATTAAAATAATTAAAGAGGAAAAGGTAAGTTGTAAGTAGTTGATATAGCAGTAGTAAATAAAAGTAATTATTTATACTTATGTAAGAAGTACACTACAAAATAGTTCTTCCACTGGGTGGTGAACATATTATATATAGATGATGTATTATAAAATATAAAGAATTAGGAAATAAGATGATTTTTTATCTGTCTTACCTTCATGTTTACTTAAGGTCAAAACATATATGTTAATATTTTCTAGGTAATAGTAAAGACAAAAACTACATTATAGATAGAGGTATCTATTTTGTATTAAAAATGAAAATATCATTAATATTAAGTATGCTGAATTCTAGATAGTTTTTTATATTTCTATAAAGAAAATCTTTACAACAATTGCATTACATTAACTTTTCCCAAAGCATGGCATGAAAGCATAGATTTACTTGAATCTGTAATATTTATGGTGGGTTTTTTTTTAGGACAAATATATTTGTAAAGACAAATGATCAGAAAATATAATAACAACAGCAATAGGAAAAACTTAAGTAGAACTGTAGTACATTTATACAATGAAATACTGTGTGGCTATAAAAAAGAAGGAAATCTTACCTTTTGTGACAGCATGGATGGATCTGAAGAGTATTACGCTAAGTGAAATAAGCCAGTCAGAGAAAGACAAATGCCATATTATTGCACTTATATGGGAAAACAAATGAACAAAATAAACAAATAAACAAAATAGAAACAGATTAATAGATACAGAGAATGACTGACATCTGTCAGGAGTAGAAGGTTGTGTGTTTGGGTGAAATAGGTGAAGGTATAATAAAAAATAGGAAAACTTCATAGACCCAAATATCAGTGTGGTAATTACCAAAGGGAAGGGAAGTGGGGGCAGGTAGAAGAGTGTAAGAGTGCATAAAGCCTAAAGGAAGAAGACTTGAAAGTAGATAATGTACTATGTAGATTCCTTTCTATTAATGCAAACACTTCAGTGTTGGGGTCTATGTCATCAAAGGAGCCTGACCTGTGAGTAATGATCATCACAAGTTTTCCACCTCCATAGTTCGTAATCACTTTTAATTTTGGTTCCGGGTGGAACACTGGATGTGGCCTCTTACTGACAAAATTTAGCAGTAGGTTTTGTGCACTTAGGGGCCATGATGAACAAAATAGCAAAAAGTTAAGTTAAGCATAAGAGAGATGATGAAGTAAAAAGAAGAGTAAGCATGAGATGTATGAGGGTGCGGCTGACAGAGCATATTGTATTACAGGGCACTTTAAAAAATGTATTTTTATTGATTTCAGAGAGGAAGTGAGAGGGAGAGAGAAGAGAGAGAAGTATCAATGATGAGAGAGAATCACTGATTGGCTGCCTCCTGCATTCCTTTTACTGGAGATGGAGCCTACATGTGCCCTGACTTGCAATTGAACCGTGACCTCTTGGTTCATAGGTCAATGCTCAATCACTGAGCCACTCCCGAGCTAGGCAGCAAATTTCATTTTATAAATAGAAAGAGCACACTCTAAAATGACAATAAAAAGTATACTATAGTAAATACATAAATGGGAACTTAGTCATTTTTACCATTATCACCAACTATTAAGTATTCTACATAATTGTATGTGCTATACTTTTAAACTACTGGCAGCTCAGCAGCTTTGTTTACACCATTGTGGCCAAAAACACATGTGCAATGCATTGTGCTATAATGTTAGGATGGATACAAAGTTACCGGGTGCCAGGAATTTTTCAGTCCCATTGTACTCTTATTGGAATATCGTCATATCTGTGGCTCGTCATTGACAGAAAAGTCATTAAACAGTGTATGGCTGTATTTACTTCAGTTCAAAATTTAATACTTAGCAGGTTAATTCTATTTAAAAATGAATTAAACATTTATTGGATGGTTATCCTATTCCATCCATATTCAACCCTAAAAATATTCATGATAAAAACATAAAAGGAAAAGAGTGATGTTAAGCCCTTTGTGCTTTATAGTCTAAATGTGGGAATCTGGCCGATAAATAAGGGCCTCTTTCACCAGGGAAGTGGCAAGGAGGATAAGGAGATGACTGATATGAGAGATTTTTAAGGACATAAAACATAAAGTAATAATAGTAACTGACATTTATTGAATATTTTTAACATGCCAGTTACTGTCACCAGTGTTTCCCGTGGATTACATTACTTATTTCTGATTGTAAAAGCTATTAGCAGGCTACATTAATTTTATAGGAAAGGCGAACTGAGCATTAGAGAGGTACATAAGTAATCAATGGATTGTGGCGCTAGTGATGTTATGTAACTTTTTTAAAGACATCGACTTAGAGTGTTGTGGTGAAACTGCCCCATGTGAAAGTCAGGTTAGCCTTTGGGCATGAGAGATCACGTGAATCAAATCCAAAATACTTCGACCAATAGCCAGCGCCAAGTGCCCAACCCTGAGTGAAGCCACCTTGAACCTTCCAGTCAGCATCTCTCCAATAGGCGATAGACTAGTTAAGTGTCTAATAACCAGCTTCAAGGAAAGAAATAGGACTTGTTGGTAGCATTAGGAACTTTGTGTGCAAAGATCACTATGGCCCATTTAAACAATCAATATGATGCCACCGAGTTCACAGAATTCCCACAAACATCAGCTCTCATTAGTTGCTGGAAAAACAAACAAACCTGGAAGACATCTACATTTTTTTTACAGGTATTAGAAAAGTATGATTGTATCTGAATCTATACAAAGAGTATAATATCTCTTCATTGTAATTTTTAGACAGATATCTCCTTAAGAGGGAAATGTATGATGCTTAGAGGGTTTTTATTTGTTTGTTTGTTTTCTTTTTTTGGGGGGGGGTGGATATACTGTCATGAAAGATCCTGTAAGAAACTCATGGGAAGATCAACAAATCAGTGATCTCATTAGAAACCCACAACATTTGGAACCAGCCATATAAACATTGGTATTTTCTTTTTATCAGTGAAATGATAAGATCAGAATACATATAATTTTCTTATTTGTGTATGTACTAAGTGTAAAAAATAGAATTCAAACTTTATTCTGATTCCTTATTCCATATTCTTTCCTTTCTAACATTTTCCCTATTACTCAGTCAGTGAAATTTTAAAACAAAATTTTTATTTTGACTTGGAACATTTCAAATTTAACTACTAATGTGAGTGTCTTCTATGGCTTTGCTCATGTAAAGTATTGTGAGATTAATTCATGGGAGCTACTGCCAAGTTTTCTATTATTATTTTATTTATTATTAATAAACAGATATACTGCACAGTTCACAACTGATCACAGCCTTTGGGAGTTTATCAGGCAATTATATCCATCAGCTATTCATTTAGGAAAGCTTTGTGTAGGTATTGATAATAACTGCCATAGGCTTTTTCAGCAATAGAGGATAAAAATCATGTGATAATAATAGTTAATAAGAATATTCCCTAATAAAGAAGATGGAATATAGTGATTTTTCTCTATGGGAACTGTTGCTGCTGTGATTAAATCTCTGTGGCAACATTGCAAGTCTGGTAAGCCTTAACTATTTATATAGCATGTACTTCTTTCCCTAATGAAGACAAGGAGCTTTTTAAAATAATATGCAGAAAAATATCCAGTACCTTGCATTAATAAATGCCCCTGTCTGTCTCATCAAATTAACTAGATTAATTAGCTACTAACAAAAGGTGTTAGTGCAGGAGCTGAGAAATGACTGGATGGGGATGTGGTAGGAAAAATAACCTAGCACAGTTGGTGGTTATGTTAAATTTTTCAATCTGGATATTCTCTACTTTGATTCAATGATAAGACATGGAGTTTGTATATTCTTCCTTGGAAAAATCATTCAAGCATTTGGTCATTACATTCCATAGATGAGTAAGATCATGTGACATTTATCTTTCTCTGGATGGCTTATAATGAACAACTTAAACTGATGACCAAAAACAGATCCAGAGACAAAGAAACGTTGATCAGACCATCAAACCTTAGAGGAAAGATAGGGGAGGGAGGGGTAAGAGGGAGAGATCAATCAAAGAATTTGTATGCATGCATATAAGCCTAACCAATGGACACAGACAACAGGGGAGAGAGGGTATGAGTGGGGGCAGGGTGGAGGGATAATGGGGGGATAAGGACAAATGTGTAATACCTCAATCAATAAAGAAATTAAAAAAAAACAGCATTTGGTTTCCAGAGTTTAAGTTCTTATGTTAGAAACTTGGTGAAAAGGGTAAGTAAAACAATTTGAAGTCCTTCTGAACCTTAGAGAAGGAAACAGAACTTTCAGTCCGAGTTAATAGTGGTGAATGGCTGTGTCAGAACAGAAGTATACTTCAGAAAGATCTAGAAATATTCTAGTTCTTTTCCAGGAAGATTTATAAAGTAGAGGAGGATTGTGAGAAAAATTTGGGCTTTATAAAAAGCATGGGAAAAGGCATTGAAAATGAAAAAATATGCTGAGGTTTGAAAATGATTGGTACTCTGCTGTGCAGAAGCTTTTAGTTTGATAAAATCCCATTTGTTTACATTTGCTTTTGTTTCCCTTGCTTGAGGGGACATAGCCAAAAAGATATTAGTCAGACTGATGTCAAATAGTTTAGCATCTATGTTTTTTTTCTAGGAGTTTTATTGTTTCAGGCCTTACATTTAAGTCTTTAATCTATTATAAGTTTATTTTTGTATGAGATATAAAAGAAAGCCATCAATAAAACAAAAAGGCAGCCTACTGAATAGAAGAATGTATTAAATGAAGATATATCCAATAAGTGGTTGATATTCAATATATACAAGGCACTCACAACTTGGTAAAAATATAAATACTCATCAAATAATGGACAAAGGACTTGAAGAGACATTTCTCCAAAGAAGACATATAGATGACCAACGGACATATATGAAAAGATGTTCATCATCACTAATCATCAGGGAACTACAGGTTAAAATCACAATAAGATACTACCTCACACCAGTCAGAATGGCTATTATCAAAAGATCCACTAGTAACATGTGTTATCTTGGACGTGGATAAAAGGAGACACTTTATGCACTGTTACTGGATTGCAAGTCAGTGCAGCCAGTATAGAAAACAGTATGGGGATTCCTCAAAAAACTAAAAATAAATCTATCATATGACCCAACAATTCCACTTCGGGGTATTTATCCCCCCAAAACCCAAAAACAATAATTTGAAAAGGTGTATGTACCCCTATGGTCATTGTAGCATTAGTTGCAATAGCCAAGATACAGAAGCAATCTAGGTGTCCAATGATAGAAGGATAAAGATGCAAGTATTATTATTATAATATATATACTAGAGGCCCAGTGCATGAAATTCATGCACTCGGGGGGTAGTTCCTTAGCCAGGACTGTGAGAAGTTGCAGTCCGGGAGCTCTCAAGGGATTTCTGACTGATGGCTTAGGCCTGCTCCGGAGTGAGCCTAAGCCATCAGTCAGAAATCCTTAGTACTGCCGCCGAAACTGGTGTGGCTCAGTGGATAGAGCATCTGCCTGCGGACTGAGAGGTCCCAGGTTCGATTCAGGTCAAGGGCAAGTACCTTAGTTGCGGGCACGTCCCCAGTAGGAAGTGCAGGAAGCAGCTGGTCGATATTTCTCTCATCGATGTTTCTGACTTTCTATCCCTTTCTCTTCTTCTCTGTAAAAAAATCAATAAAATATATTAAAAAAAAAAAAAGAAAACGTTAGCACTGCCATGGAGATGGGAGATGCTCATCAGTCATGAGCTTGGCTTTTGGCTAAGTGGACCTCCCCTATGGGAATGCACTGACCACAAAGGGGCAGCTCCTGCTTTGAGCATCTGCCCCCTATAGTCAGTGTGCTTCAAAGCACCAGTCATTCTGCCATTTGATAAATTTGCAGATTAGCCTTTTATCCTAGAAGATGTGCAGCTTGGGCTTCAGTAGAGCTACAAAGGCATCAAGGGTAAGAGCTTCAGCCAGTCATATATTTTCTATTCATCACTCTCTTACTTGTTTATCTTTTGTCAATCTTTACCCAAGGACATTTTCCCATTAATTTTCAGAGAGAGTGGAAAGGAGAGAGAGTGACACTGAAAAATTCTTATAAATTCTGTGAATTTTGGACTCATCATGAAAACTCCATATTTCCTTATGAAATGAAGCCATGTCAAGAAAAATAATTTCACAAGAGATATTGAATCATTTCAAAATGTCCCCAAAGTCACCTCTCAGCATTTTATCATTATTTTCACTCTAGATTATATTTTCTCATTGAAGATCTCAGTGTTAGGAAATTGTTGAAGGGTCACATGGGTGGCAAATAAACTGTCAATGATAAAACCTCTCTAAAAGAATTTGTTCTCAGAAACTGTCAATTGGTGGCTTCTTTACTGGCATTAATTTGACAGACTGAGAAATTTTTTTTTAAGTGAGAGGATTAAAACTTTAAGGCAAATATATCATTTTCAACAGTGACTTGCCTTCAAATAAAAGGTTGCTCTTTAGTTTCAAATACTGAAAGAGGTGAAAATAAAATGTTGATTGTTTTTCATATAGCGTTTGTATATAATTTACACAGGTGTATAGGGCTGGGAGTGGAGAGATGAAGACTGTGAGGTGGTTAGATAGGATCTCAATACAATTATCTGATTAGAGCTGAGTTTGGTTTATGCTTTTGGTTGTGCTAAACATCCTCCAACCCCTATGTTCCCCCTACCCTCCCACACACACCAAGAAAAAAAAAAAGAAAATACTGCCTTGGTTAATTTCCTTACAATGTTCCTCATTAAGCTTCCAGGCAATATTCAAATTAACTTTTTTTTTTACTCTTGCCTTATTATGAAACAATACTAATAATCACTATTATATTCATTCTACCATAAGTCAGAAAATATGAGCAAATTGTTTTTCGTAGTTCTTGAGATTTCTGAGAGTCACAGCAGATATAAAATGGCTCACAACTAACTTTGTTGGACATTTCAGTACATATGAAAGAAAAAAATATGTCCAGAATATTTCTTTTTTATATCTCAAATAAAATAAGTAATAGACAGACACTAGTTGAACACATTAATTTATGTTTTTTATATGAAAGTGATACTGAATTTTTGGGCTGGAACCTGGATTCTTTGTCCACCAGAATTGAAAAATGAACCCACAGACAGAAAGTGGTATAACAAAGGTAGAGATTTATTGAAGAACAAGTATAGACTCCCATGTAGGGAGAGGGAAGAGTCTCACAGAACTGACTCCCATGTGGGGAGGGGGAAAGGGTCCCACTGGGTTCCTCTTCCCAAGGGCTTATAAAGGCTGAAGATCCTGGTGTCTTGATATCCCCTCTGATTGGTCACTATTCCCTTAGTCTGGTTACTATAGTAACTCCTGAGCTCAAAGGTTGAACCTCACCTGGGACTTGTGATGTTCTAGTCCCCTCCTTCTTCATTGTTTCCCTATTTCCTTTGGGCTTTTTTCCCTCTCCTTCTGAATAAAGGGCTTCCTTCTTTTTATTTTGTAAATATGACCTTTCTTGGCTACTTCTAGTTCCCTTGTCTTATGGAAATATACCTGTTGCTGCCTCCTTGTATTATGGATCTGTAACTGCACCAGGCTTCCTTGTGTTATGGAAATATACCTTCTCCCAGTCTGCAGCCTCATGATTTTTTCCATGGACCCCAATTCTAAGAAACCTCTATGCCCACCTACATCCCTTTAAAATTCCTGTTTCAAAAGCAATCAAATAGATATGATGACAGGTTAGTAGACATTCTGCTTGCATGTTACAATGCTGATATGACTGTTTAGATAGACCACCTGGAAAACAAACAAACAAAACAAACAAAAAACCTTAGAGTCAAAAATCCAAAAAGTTGGTAATAACTAAAATGCCCCACAATTTTATATGATTGTTAGTAAAATACAGGTGTAACAACTAAATTATTTTTATTAAACAAGGTAATCAAAGTTTTTACTAAACCTCTGAAAGGGCAGAGCTGCCATTTTAGACTGTGTGACTTGGCAACCACCATGTAGGCACATGATATGTAAACTTACCTGGGGGCTGCCATCTTAAAATCACAAAGACCAACCCCTCCCTTTGAATTAACCAATCATGAAAGACTGTGTGCTTGAGCTCCAATCAAGAGCAAAGGGAAGGACAGGTCATGTGCTTTAGGGATTATTTGTGTCACTAGTCCCAGCCATCACCCAACCAATCAGAATTGGGCAACTCAGTGGTTTGCGTCTGGCCCCTCCTCCCTATAAAATCACATTTTTTGGATTCCCCCCCCCCCCCTCTTTTGTGTCCTGCTGCTGAATCAGTGGGGGCAGAGGGCCAAGCTAGCTTGAATAAAGCCTCTTTTGCTTTTGCATCGGATTCTGTTCCCTGGTGGTCTTTGGGGATCTTGAAATCTAGGCATAACACTTCCTTTCCCCTAGCCTATTTACTCAAATTTGAAGCAAGAACAAACTTATAGCATAACAAATCTCAATCCTGTATTCATCTTACTACAGTAACTTTTTCAAATCCAATCAATGGATTTATGAATGCATGTGCGTGCTACTTAAACTCTGTAAGAATTTCTATGAGATGCTTAATTACTTAATCCTAAGAACTCTATAAGGCTTGCAGGGCTTAAAAACTTATTTTGTGCCCATAGAGGATAATTACTAAATCATATATCAATATTTAGAGTCATAAAATAAAAAATACATATTTATTTGTTTCAAAATGTTGTTATTGCCCTCATCTGTGGAGACAAGTCATTATAACAAGATTAACATGACAGATGAGCCAACATAGTTTCCTAAGTAGTAGATAACTGATATTGAAAGGACAAAGGACTATCCTCCATCTTGAGGGGCTGGTCAGCCTATCTCCCCTTTCCCTCTGCTGGGAGTGGCCACAGGGGTGCCAGGAATGTCCTGACTCCCCCAACCACTGCCTGAGCAAACCAATGCAGCCCAAGGACAAAGCTTAGGTCTTAATAAGGCATAACCAGAGCACTGGTCACTCCCTGATCCTTGTACTGTGAGACCCCCCCTGAAAAACCCTGACCTAATAAGGCTATCTCTGTCACTTCCCTAAGACCACCCAAATCACCAACCCTTTATAACCTATTGTTCTTGCTGGGCTTGCTCTCTCACCTCGTTGCTGTGCCAGATGAAGGTTGAGGGCCAAACCCGGGTTTGAATAAAGGTTCTTTTGCTTTTTGCATGGGATAATAAAGGGCTCCCTGGTGGTTAATTATTGGGGATCCTGAGCTCTGGGCATAACAACATGACAGAATGGGGAGCTTTTTCTAATGACAAGAATGATGGACATTTTCAAAACTATTGCTGAAAATTTTAGTACAAAATGGCTGATTTTTAAAATTTAAGTGCATTTTATGATTTTCATTATCTTCCAAAATTTTAAATAAAGAATATATATTTTTTTTCATTAAAAATGGAAAAGATAAGATAGTGATAGAAATAAAGACAGAGACGTGTATGTATATATGCTCTCATGGTAAAAGAAAAGCCAGGATTTTCACTGTAGGATGCTACTGAAACAGAATTTTTGACTGGAACCTGGATTCTTTGTCAGCTGGAGTCGAAGAATGAATCCACTGACAAGGAAGATAGCAAAGATGGAGATTTATTGAAGAACAAGTATAGACTCCCACATGGGGAGATGGAAAAAGTCCCACAGATGGACTCTCACATGGGGAGGGGCAAAGGGTCCCACAGACTTCCTGTTTCCATGGTTTATAAAGGCTGCAGTTCCTGTATCCTGTCATCCCCTCTGATTGGTGAATATTCCTTTTCAAATTGGTTACTACAGTGATTACAGAGGCCCTCCTCCATCATAGTTTTTCCATTCCTTCTGGGTTTTCTTCCTTCTTTATTTTGTAAATATAGACCTTTTTTGGCTACTTCCAGTTCCCTTGTCTTATGTAAATACAACTGTTGCTGCTCCCTTTTCTTAGGGAAATGTAACTGCACCTGGCTTCAGTGTGTTATGGAAATGTACCTTCTCCTAGTCTGTAGCCCTGTGTTTTTCCATGGACCCCAATTTAAAAAATTCCCTAAACCTGTCTATGTTCTCCTAAAATTCTTGTTTCACTACCTGGTTTATTTTAAATGCCTTTGGATGCTGGGCACACAATACAATATGCAGATGATGTATCATAAAATTGAATACTTGAAACCTATATGATTTTATTAAGCAATGTCACTCTATTACATTTAATTAAAATAAATAAAATGCTTTTAGAACAGCAGCTCTGAAAAACACAAGGATTTATTTGCTTGTTATAATTATTGTTTTTAAAAATACTAGGAATGCAATTAAGGATGTTAAATTTGTGTCATCTACAAAGACTATGTAAGATTCTTAGATCATTCTACATGATTTTCCAAGAATAAAAATACATCAGCTATACTATACTTGAAAAATGGCTTAAAGACAGAAACAAAAATATAGTCAGAATATTCTGAGTTGGAATTGAATATAATCACATAGGCTATCTTAAAAAGATGACACTGAATTTGGAACATCCTAATTCTAAGAAAATGCTACTGAGAAAAATCTGAGGGAACTGTGCAATAATAGGAATAACTTCAGTAAATTATGCAATGATCATACAATTAAAGAAAGAAATTAACATAGAAAACCTCAAAGACTCCATCAAAAAGCTATTGGACCTAATAAGTGAATTTAGCAAAGTAGAAGGATACAAAATTGACACACAGAAATCTATGGCCTTTTCATACACTAATAATGAATTCACAGAAAGAGAAGTGAAAAAAACAATCCTATATACCATTGCATACACAAAAAATTAAGATAACTAGGAATTAACTTAACTAAGGATGCAAAAGCCCTGTACTCATAAAACTACAGGACATTCAAAAATGAAATAAAGACATGAAAAAATAGAAGAATATATCATGTTCATGGATTGGTAGAATCAACAGCATTAAAATGTCCATACTACCCAAAGCAATCTATAAATTCAATGCAATCCCCATTAAAATACCAATGGCATACTTCAAAGACCTAGAACAAATTCTATAAAAATTCATCTGGAATAAAAAAAGGCCCCAAAACTGCAGCAATCTTTAGAAAGAAGAACAATGTAAGAGGGATCACAATACCAGATATCAAGCTATACTACAAAGCCACTGTTCTGAAAACTGCCTGGGACTGGCACCAGAACAGACATATAGACCAGTGGAAGAGAACAGAGAACCCAGAAATCAACACAAGTCAGTATGCTCAATTAATATTTGACAAAAGAGGCAAGAGCATACAATGGAGACAAGATAGTCCTCCTCAATAAATGGTGTTGGGAAAACTGGACAGATACTTCCAAAAAAATGACACTAGATCACAAACTTAAACCATATACAAAAATAAACTCAAAATGGATAAAAGACTTAAATGTAAAATGTGAAACCATAAAAATCTTAGAAGAAGCCATAGGCAGCAAAATAGCAAACATTTGTCATAGCAATATCTTTATCAATACAGCTCCTAAGAATATGGACACTAAAAAGAAAATAAACAAATGGGACCATATCAAAATAGAAAGCTTCTTCACAGCAAAAGAAACCATCAAGAAAACAACAAGAAAGCCCACTGCATGAGAGAACATATTTGCCAATGTTATCTCCCATAGGGTTTAATCTCCAACACTTACAGGAAAATCAT
This sequence comes from Antrozous pallidus, assembly GCA_027563665.1. Classification (NCBI taxonomy): domain Eukaryota; kingdom Metazoa; phylum Chordata; class Mammalia; order Chiroptera; family Vespertilionidae; genus Antrozous; species Antrozous pallidus. The sequence goes on along the minus strand of CM050514.1, from coordinate 29,262,886 downwards.
ACAACTTCACAAATGGAAGATAAGTAATCCAATAAAAAAAAAAGTGGGCAAAGAACCTAAATAGACACTTTTTGAAAGAGGACATTCAGAAAGCCAAGAGACATGTGAAAACATGCTCAAAGTCACTAATCATCCAAAAGATGCAAATCAAAACAACAATGAGGTACCATCTCAAACCTATCAAAATGGCTATCATTAACAAATTAACAAATAACAAGTGCTGGTGAGGATGCAGAAAAAAGGAAGTCTTCCAGCACTGCTGGTGGGAATGTAGATTGGTGTAGCCCCTGTGGAAGACAGTATGGAGTTTCCTCAAAAAGTAGAAATGGAACTCCCATTTGACCCAGTAATCTCCCTTTTTGGACTATATCCCAAGAAACCAGAAACACCAAGCAGAAAGGATATATGCAGCCCTATGTTCATAGCAGCACAATTTACCATAGCTAAGATTTGAAAACAGCCTAAGTGCCCATCAACAGATGAGTGGATTAAAAAACTGTGATACATCTACACAATGGAATACTACACTACTGTAAATAAGAAGGAATTTTTACCATTTGCAAGAGGATGGATGGAACTGGAGTTGCCATGTGGCCCACCCCTGATTGGGGAAAAGGGGGTATGGGGGGTGGGGCCGATCAGGGGGAGCGCCTGTTGGAGGTTAGGGGCCAATTAGAGGCCCAATCAGGCCAGTTGGATGCCATCAAAATATTATGGTCAGTGCAATAAGACAGTCAATGAAAGAAAAATACCACATGACCTCACTCATTTATGGATAATAAAGAATATTAAAAACTGATGAACAAAAATAGATACAGAGGCAGAGCAGCATTAAATAGACTGTCAAACTAGTGGGAAGGCTGGGGAGGGTTAGGGGGGAGGTAAGAGATTAACCAAAGGACTTGTATGCATGAATATAAGCATAACCAATGGATGCTGGATACAGGGGGGTAAGGGAGACTGGGGACTGGGGGAAGGTCAATGGGGGGAAAAAGGAGACATATGTATTACTCTTTGCAATACTTTAAGCAATAAGATAAAAGTTTTAAAAAATAAATTATAAGAATTGAAACTTATGCTTTTGGAAAAAAGTTACATTGAAAAATTCTTATACATTTTTACAATAACAAGGAAATAACATAAATACAAAAATTAGCAAAAACATCTTCAATAATATAAATACTATGTATCTCTTAGGTTGCTAAAATTTGATGACTTGATATTATCTATACTGTAATATATTTCCAAGTCTATAATTAGAGAATTTTGTTTCTCACTCATACAAAAATACTACTATAACAACAAAAGAAATAACACTTGCTAAAAGATAGGACAGAATCTAGGGGAAAGCAGAGGACAGAGAGTGGGTTCATGGTACCCCTGAGGATGGATTGTGGCGATTTCAAATAGCCAAAGACATGTTTGACAAAAACAATCTTAAAGTCATAGGATGCACAAGTGCCTGGTTTCCTATTGTCTTTTTGCAAAAGGCTGGGGAGATAGAATAAAGCACTCATGATTGAGTCTGTTTGTCTTATTCACAAATGCATGTGATGTGTACATAACAACAAAGAGAGAGTCTTTTTCAGGCATAATTTGTAAGAAATGGTTATTCTACACCCTCTTCAGTTGGACTTAGTACAGTGAAGGTTTGGAAAAGATATTTTTAAGCATGGTTAAAGGACTGTCATGTTTCTGAGAGTTATATGGCACGGCACCCATAAACTTGGCTGTATGATGTATCTTACAAACTGAATCCAATCACTCATGAGAGAGACTGCAGTAGTCATCCAAAATTGAGACCATGGATGGCTTAATAGAAATAGTGTGTATAGTGGTTATAACAATAATGGCAAGAAAAACAAGAATTTAGATGTTAGATTCAAGTGCAGGGCTTGTTAAAGTAAAATCTTATAACCTAACTAGAGGCTGGGTGCATGAATTTGTGCACAGGTGGGGTCTGGCTGGTTCACCTTGATGGGGGCTGATTGGTGGTGGGGCTGGCCAGGGGAAGGGATCATGGGCAATTGGCATCTGGCCTGCCCCTGATCAGGATGGAAGGGGCATTTCGGGATGGAGCCAATCAGGGAGAGAGGCTGTGAAAGTTGGGGGGCCAATCAGAGCCCAAATGAGACCGGTTGGCTGCCACAGTGCACATCATAATGACCAGTCATTTCAGTAATTCTGGTCATTCCAGTTGTTTTGTGGGTCCAGTCGCTTGGATTTTATATATATAAATAGGATAATTATACTAGAATTTCAGAGTAATGTGAGTAGAAATTTAAACTTGCATGGTAAAGTCAACCACGTTCTTTTTGCAATTTGACAAGATCTTAGCCAGTGCTGACAGATTACTATCATCATCAGTCTAGTTAAGGTCCCCTGTGAGAACCAAGTAGAATTGAGAAAGTGTGCTCAATAATTCCCATTGACCATGTTCAGGAAATTTTGCCAGATGTTTCTTGGTAGGTGTTATTGACACTATATTTTTAAAAATAAAACTTATTTATATACAGTCAGAGTGCTCCATTTTACTACCTTTCCAACTGAACCCTCTTCTGGGATCACTTTAACCAGAATATCTCTGGCATATAGAATGAGAGGAGTCACCATGCTATGGAATTATGACTCAGGTTCCATTAAAACAAAATACCTTGCCTATAATTCACTTTCTTTTCCCCACTAAGTTTGGGTTGATGTAAGGCTGTTAATTTATGTGGATATTGTTGACATCTGTTTCTCCAGAGAAAATATTGCATGCTAATAGTTCCATGTTATCAAAGAACAGATTTTCATTTATAAGTCATAGCAAGGCTGTCTGTCAGAAGACATTTTCTTTCCTAAGGATAGACATATAACATTTCACATTCCCTTCTACATCCACACATACTCTTGTGGGATAAATAATGTGTTAAAATGACTCTTGATGAGTTTACCCCTCTCTATAATCTCCTGTCAATATACAACTGTGGCAGTATGGGTGGGTTCCCATGTTACATGTTTTTTGGGTGTTTTTTTTTAAATAAAGTCATTTTTTTAGAGTAGTTTTAGATTTACAGAAGAGATGTACAGAAAGTATACAGAGTTTTCTATATATTATTCCTTCTTTCTAATAATTTTCCTTGTTATTAACATCTTGAATTAGTGCAGTGCATTTGTTATAATTCAGGAACCAATATTGACACATTATTATTAACTTATTAGTCCATAAGTTTTCATTAGAATTCACTGTAGAGTTCTATGGGTTTACCAATAGTATAATTTCCAGTATTTATGATTACACTAACACACAGTATAGTTTCACTGCCCTAAAAATGCTATCTTCCTCACCTATTAATCTCAACCCCTAAAATTCCCCTGAACCCTTGGAAACTGCTCATCTTTTTACATTTCCCATAGTTTTGTGTTTTTCCAGGATATCATAAAATTTGAATTTTACAATCTGTAGCCTTTTCAGACTGGCTTCTTTCACTCACCAATATGAATTTAAGCTTCCTGTGTGTGTGTGTGTGTGTGTGTGTGTGTGTGTGTGTGTGTTTATGTGTGTTTTTTTGGGGGGGATGATGTTAGGGTTTGATAACTCATTTTCTTTTATTGTGGAACTAGAGGCCTAGTGCATGAAATTGGTGCACAGGGGATGGGGGAAGGTGTCCCTCAGCCCAGCCTGCACCCTCTCCAATCTGAGACCCCTCAAGGGATGTCCAACTGCCCATTAGATATCCTTCTGGACAAAGCCAAGGCTGTGAGGGAAGTCTGGGTTCTGGGTGCCTGCTGGTGGCTGGAGGAAAGCCCGGGTCCCGGTTGCCAGAGGGAAGCCAGTACTAGCACCCGGCAAGGAAGACCTATTCTTGCATGAATTTTGTGCATCCGGCCTCTAGTCTATATATATAAAAGGCTAATATGCAAAGTGTCCCCTTGGGAGTTTGATCTCTTGATATGCTGTGCACTGACCACCAGGGGGCAGTGTAAAATGAAAGAAATTCCTGGCTGGCAGCCAGAGACCCAAATTGGCCCTGATCACCAGCCAAGCCTAGAGATCTTACCATGCATGAATTTTGTGCATCGCACCTCAAGTATAAAATAATACCATCATCTTAATTATAGTGCCAATTTCAGCTACAATGTTTCTCAAACTTTTATATCTTACTTATAATTATAAATCTTATCCATATTCTTCATTACTTTGTTGGTTAAAATCTTGTCTGAGCATCTGTTACCCTCCTTATTCCTTTTCCTAGTGTCTGACTTGTAAATTTACCCTTTCTATAATTTCCTACCCAATGAGCTCTGGTCCTTAGGAGAATCATTTTCATTAGCTCACTTTCCTTTCTGATGTACTAAACTAACAAGTAATCCTTGCTATCTATCTTCATATTATACTTTAGGAGAATATTACTTTCCAAAAAGGAATCATATATTTTAATTGTAGTACATACAGTGCATTATCTTCTTTTTCATAATACACTAGTGGCCCGATGCATGAAATTTGTGCACAGAGGAGAGATTTTCTTCATCCCAGCCTACACCCTCTCCAATATGGAACCCCTTGAAGGATGTCCTACTGCCAGTTTACAGGGATTGGGCCTAAACCAGCAGTCAGACATCCCTCTTACAATCTGAGACTGCTGGCTCCAGCCCCTCTCCAGCCAGCCTGCCTGCCTGATTGCCCCTAACCACTCTGCCTGCCAGCCTGCTTGCCCCCAACTGGACCCCTGATGGCCTTTGTGGTCCCAAGTGCCCTCCCTGGTGGCCTTCTTACCCCAACTTTCCCTCCCCACTGGCCTGCTCACCCTCAATTGGCCCCCTGCTGGCCTGCTTACTCTAAACTGCTCCCCACTGTCTTGATCACCTTCAACTGATCCCCACTGACAGCCTGCTCACTCCCAACTGCCCCCCTTATTATTCTGCTTACCCTCAATGGCCCCTGCTGTCCCATACTTGCCTGATCACCCCTGGTGACCCAAGGTCTCAGGCCCTCCTTTTTTCCTTTTTTCTCTAGCAACTCCTTGAGTGGAGGTCAGGGCTGGCTGGAAGCAAGTATCTGGAATTTATTTATCTTCTATAATTGAAACTTTGTAGCCTTGAGTGGAGGCCAGGACCAGCCAGGGAGAGCGGGAAGCTTGGCTTTCTTTATTGCCAGGGGCAACCCAAGTCTCCTGCTCACTCTAGATCCATCATGGCGGCCACCATCTTAGTTGGATTAATTTGCATACTCACTCTGATTGGCTAGTGGGCATAATGGAGTGATGGTCAATTTTCATGTTTCACTTTTATTAGTGTATATATCATCACATTATTCCATTAGACAGTATTTATGTGATGAATATGAGACTATAACATGGATCTTCTGACTCTTGCTATGTTCACTTTTCCACTGATTACTAATAACATATATTACATAGGTGAACCATTCTGCCATCCAGAATTAACTGAAAAGAAATTAAACAAAGAATAAGGGACATTAAATTATCAACATACATATATTTTTTATTTTTCAGGAATGCAAATATTAGACACTACCTTTTGTTATATAAGGATTAGATTGTGTATCTCCAAAAGACATGCTGAAGTCCAAACCCCCAGTAGCTAAGAATGTGACCTTATATGGAAATAAGGTTTTTGCAAATGTAATCAAATTATTGATTTTCATGAGGTCATTAGGATAAACACTAGTCTAATATAACTGGTGTTCTTTTTTTCTTAAAGATTTTTAATTGATTTTTAGAAAGAGAGAATGGGTGAAGGGGACAGAGAAACATCAATTGGCTGCCTCTTGCACACTCCCTACCAGGGATTGAGCTGGCCCTCTAGGCATGTCCTCTGACTAGGAATTATGTTGGTGATTCCTGACATAACCTGTTGGTGCATGTGACAATGTCCAACCAAGTGAGCCACACAGGCCAGAGCATAATGGGTGTTCTTATAAGGAAAGAACAGAGATACATAGGGAGAATGCCATTTGATGACAAAGTCAGAGAGCAGACTGATGCAGTTGCATGCCATGGAGTGCAAGGATCAATGGCCACCAAGAGTGCCTATTAAGACAAAAGGAAGGATTCTACTTAGAGTCACTGAGGGAGCTTGCTCCTGAAAACAACATGATTTTGGACTGTATCCTCTAGAAAAGTGAAAGAATAAATTTCCAGCTTGTTTTATTTGTCATCTCAGCCTCAAGAAGCTAACACCAGTGTAGAAAATTAGAATGTCAGTGAAGCTACTAGTATGCATTTTTCCAGACTGCATAGTTTTAGAATAAGTTCTTTTTTTCCTGTTCTCATTATGGTCTAATGCCGTGGTCAGCAAACTGTGGCTCGTGAGCTACATGCAGCTCTTTGGCCCCTTGAATGTGGCTCTTCCACAAAATATCATGGCCTGGGTGAGTCTATTTTGAAGAAGTGGTGTTAGAAGAAGTTTAAGTTTAAAAAATTTGGCTCTCAAAAGAAATTTCAAGTGTACTGTTGATATTTGGCTCTGTTGACTAATAAGTTCACCGACCACTAGTCAAATGCATAATAGTATTTTGTTTCTCTTTTATTTTTACCATATATATTTTACCCTGGCTATAGTCAGCCCAAAGAAAAGTAGAAAAGGATAAGAGGCAAAGAAACAAAGATAAATAATATGACAGCTTCTCAAAGATTACAAAAAGTATAAAGTATATTTTCTCTTTTTGTGTTTGGCTTTGTCATTATAGCTAATGACATACAGACCTATTCTTTTATTTTCTGGAAAGCAGCTTATTGAAGATAATCAATTTTAAAATCAATACCTATAATTTGTTTTGATTTCAGGGACATTATTATCCATGCCTGAAAGATTGTGCCTTTTCTTACTAGTAAACCAGGGCTCATATGTCAATGATGTAAATCATTGTTTTCTTTCTACTTGGTTACAATTTGCCGTTCTTCACACTTGGCTAAATATTCCCATTTCCATCAGTTCATCTGATGGCAGTTGCTAAGGTGCTACTCCTGCTTTCTCAAGTCTTCCTACTCTCAGAGTCAACATAAGGACATTTATAGTGAACTGGCAGCCAGAGACTTATGTCAGTAGGACTTCAGCTTCCTAAAACTTTAATCAAAGAAATCTAATTCTTTAAAACATTAAAAAAAGTTAAATAGGTGATAAAGGTATACAGTGACTATTTGATCTAATAAGTTCATTCAATCCTATCTAGTTTTGGGATAATAAGTTTATTCATAAAAGTTAATAATAAATGAAACAAAAATAAAGATATCAACTGTGCTTCATAATTGAGTTATCAGCTGTCCCTGGACCTCTGAATATATTCTAATTTAATGTTTAATAAAAGATTATTTCAAGTTTAATTGCATGTCTTAAAGCTTTTTGATACGGACATAATCAAATTTAAATCCATGAAATCATTCTCTTCTTCCCAATATTAATATTGTAATCTCACATGTACCTAGTACTTCAATAAACCAAATTTGAGAAACTATTTATTGGCTGCCAATTACAGTGTAAAGAACACTGTTTGAATGCCTGCAAGTGCAGGAACTAATTTACTCTAAGAGGGCAGAACAAAAAATAGGTATGAGCATGATGTACTTGAAAAGTACTGAAAGGTCTAGCTTAATTGGAATGGAAAGGAGTATTATCTTAAACTTTATTGGGAGAGAAGGTAATTTTCTCAGTCAGGATTGTAGTGGAGGACTTGACATGCCTGGCCAAGGTTTTTGAGCTTTATCCTCTAAGCAATACAATTTGTTATCATGACTGTATTTTATGAAATCGATCTCAGATGGAATGCAACCATATTAGAGGAAAAAGAGTCTTTGGAAAGAAGATAAGACAACTGAGGTGAAAAGAGTTCAAGCTAGGATGATGGAATGAGAAACTGAACTGAAAGAATTAATGAATTTTGAGTCAATGGAATTTTGTAAGAGGATGCACATAGAAATGAAGGTGATGATAAAGTAATGCCTATGTGTTGCAAAGTATAAAATTAATTAAGCACCATTAAGCACCTAATATATATTTCAATTAAACTTCATGATAATCTGATAAATTTATGAGAAAGATTTTATTATCCACATTTCCTTAGACATGTAACTGTCACAAAAATTAAAAGTAAGAAATTGGTAGAGAGGCTATTTAAACCCAGATACTTTGTTTCTTAATCCAATAAATTTTTCTCACTGTAATACAGTAATTTTTTATTATCATGAAATAAATGATCAAACTAAGTATAATATAATATTGCTTAACTTGATAGAAAGTATAGTTTTTAAGGTTAAAAATAAAAACATTTCGTGCTTTTTTAAAATTTGCATTTTTATGTTACTAGAGAGAATAAGCATGGTTTTGATTCTTTTGCTTTTATGTGGTCTTTATTTTTAAATATTTTTGCATTTGAGTATCTATACCTGTTTAAATATAATTAATGCTAGAGGCTCAGTGCACAAATTCATGCACAGGTGGGGTCCCTCAGCCTGACCAGTGATTGAGGCCTATTGGGGGGACAGCTAGCCAAGGGGCGGGAACATGGGAGTTTGGCCGGCTGGGAGGAGGGGCTGCGGAAGGTTGGCTGTGGGAGTGCACTGACCATCAGAGGGCAGCTATTGCATTGAGCATCTGCTTCCTGGTGATCAGTGTTTGTCACTGCACCTGGTTGACTGGTCTTTCAGTTGTTCTGGTCATTCAGGCATAACTGTCGCTTAGCCTTTTCTATACATATAGATATCTATTATTTTTGCTTCTTTTGTTAGTGTAAAGTAGATTTTTATTTGTTATTAAGATATATAGTTTAAAACAAAAACTCTTTGAATGTTTTACTTATTGCAAGTATATTTTGCTCTTAACTTACTTTTAGTTTATGCTACTGAGTGAAGATTACAAATACAACTTTTTCTTTCAAAAATATTTTTGAATTCTCCATACTTTCATGTCTTCAAGTAAATAATATAGTTTGGTTTCTCCTAATTTTGTAGGTCAGGAATATCTTATAAAATGAGAGATTTTTTTTGCACACAAACTCTTGAATATAATCTGCCTACTTGGGTATCTTTCCTTATTGTTAATCTTCTTTTCTTAGTATGAAGCTCAAAACTACATTTCCCAGCACCCTTTGTAACTCGTTATATAGCAAACTTTAAGCCATTACCCCTTCTATAATCAACAAAGATGATATGTGTAAGGCTGAATGGTTCTTCTGGCAAGGATAGTCATGCAGTCACTCGATTTTCTCTGCAGCACCTTGGCAGAGATTACGATATTGGTAGCTGTGGGGGTGTTAAGAGATATTTCTGCTTGAACAGCCAAATGAGATGATTGGACATTTCTCCTGGCTACATCTCTTCTGATTGATTACACGACTCAACTGTGCATTCAGAAGCATTGTTAGTCAACTACTACTTTGAACTAAATACGCCTCTGTTTTAATTATCTAAATTAAATATATATGCAAATAAATTCTCAATCAATACAATGTTATTAAGCTGAGATGAAGTTTTCATATAAAATATTTGAGGTATCTTTTAGAGATATAGTAAAAGTTTGAGGTATCTTTTTAGAGATATATAAAAGTTTGGAAAATTAAGATTATCAAACTGTCATCACATAAAGAAGTCACCAAGAAGAGGATTGCCAAAAATGTAGAGAGAAGAGTTTTAATAGCTGTTCTAGTAATTAATTCATAAAAATATTTATAACTCTTTAGATAATGAAATGTTCATGGTACTTGTAAACATTTTATTTAGTGATTTATTGTGATTTTTAAAAAATTCTAAATAGTAATAAATAATTTTGATCTAATTATATTTTTAAAATTTTGTAGTATTTTCTATAGATGTCCCTTGAATTAGTTACTAATTGCTGCATAAAAGATTAAAACACATTTATTATCTCACAGTTCTTTGATCAGGATTCAGAGCATGTTTTATATGGGTCCTTGGCTCAGAATCTGATAAGGTGGCAATCAAAATGTCAGCTGGATTGTGTTATTTTTAAAAAATATATATATATTTTTGATTTTTATTGATTTTTTACAGAGAGGAAGGGAGAGGTACAGAAACCTAGAAACACTGATGAGAGAGAAACATCAATCAGCTGCTCTTGTAAACACCCTCCCTTCCCCCCCCAGGGATGTACCCAGAACCAAGGTACATGCCTGGAATCGAACCCGAGACCCTTCAGTCCACCGGCCGACATTCTATCCACTAAGCCAAACTGCTTTCAGCTGCACTATGTTCTTATCTAGAGGTCTGAATAGGGAAGAATCCCCCTCCAAACTTACTAGTACTTTGGTTCTGTCTCAAAGATTTTACCTAAAGGCAGGGAAAATGTTAATTATTGCAATAAAATTTCACTAAATATCATTGGTAGTTTCTTGGAAACTGTCACTTTAAACAAAACAGCCCTTACTTAACAAAAATTTTATTATAGGTTAATTGTTATAAACAAGATTTACATTCCTACAACATATTTCTGGTCACAAATAAAACATCACCAAAACACTTCTCATGTTAAACATTTAAATAAAATTGAGTCACACATTCATTTAAGAAAGATTGATAAAAACTAATAAGATCATGATTGCCCAAGAGATCAAAGGTGGCTGGAGCCTATCTGGCAGCTCAGGTAGCAAGACAGGACCTACCCCTGAAAAGGACACCCTTCCATTGCAGGACCCACACACACATCCACACTCACCGAGACTCAGACAGTTTAGACACACCAGTTCAGCCCATACTAATGTGTAATAGTATGTACATCTTTGGGGTTTGGGAGGAAACTAAAGGACCCAGAAAAAATAACCCACACAGACATGGGAGGACACACAAACTTTACACAATGGCCCTGGCAGGAAATTATTTTTTGCTCTCATCAATATTATAATGAAACTAGAGGCCCGATGCACACAATTCGTGTAAGGGGCTTGGCCCTCGCAGCCCTGACTTCTTCAGGTAGGTCGTCTGGGGGTCACTGCTGTTCTGTCTAATTAGGGTATTAATTCTTTATTATATAGGATGGCTTTGAACTAAACATTTTTCAAAAGCCTGTTGTACAGTCAACTTGAAGGTATATGAGACATAGTTTGGCATCGTAAGGGATTGCCTTCATTCCAATATCTTTCAACTAAGATTTTGGCAAATATGTTTTTTTCAAGTTTTTTCTGTATGGCAGATCCAGGTGCACAGATCCTCATACGTTTTTCATTGTTAAGAGGATCTTTAGGTAGTGTCTACCTTAACCCCTTTCTTTTTCATCTCTGAACTGATGTAGTATATAAAAATTATTATAGGAGTATGCACTCTAACATTCTTTCTGGCTCTACTGCAACTTACATAAGGTTGATTTTAGACATTACAGTGCCAGTATGAAATATCATCTCCTTTCATTTCTATTTCTGGCCCAGTAGTTTATCCCAAATAGCTAGTAAATATCTAAATGGATGTAGATAATAGGTGCTGAGAGCGAGTCAGATGTAATGTTTGTGCAGGGGTGGGTTAATGAGAGGCTGGTGGACACTGTACAGTAGAAAACTGCCTGTTGCTGTGATTGTCCAAGCCACTGATATCTAATAACAGTGGGGGAAATGTATCCTCTAGCATTGGCCTAATAATATGGTCTTTTCCTGGGATTATAGTGTTTTGGGGCCACTAGTACTCTTTCTTGACAGTTTTATTAGCTCTACTGGTAGTGGAAATGTCACTCACCTAAGTATCCAAATATAGCTATATATTTTTTTTTTTGCTTGAACTTCTGAATAGCTTGGTTTAATTTAGACCCTGCTGTGACCGAGGCTACATCTGCATCTATACCATCAATTCTGAAACAATGTAGGAATCATTCTGATTATAATCTTCCTTGAACTGAATAGCTATAATTGAGTCTAAGACAGAGAATAGATGATAAAGTCTAAAAATATTAGTCATTCTCTGGGTAAACAATGAAACTGCTTTGGATTTTAGTCCATGGGATTGGAGGAAATTGGGGGAAGAAAAAAAATCACAAAATCTGATTGGATGATTAAAATTTTAAAGAACTATTCCAACAAAATTACAGAAAGAGTATTTTTACTTTGTAATAAACACAAAATAATAAAACATCTAGAAGTCATTACCTGGAAAATCTCCTTAGTTTGCTACCAAGTCACGCTTGCCATTTCTGACTCATTGATATTCCTTTGCATAGAGAAATAGTGTGATCTCATCTACATGGTCTCTTTAGCAATCATCAAAAACAAAGCTATGTTACAGATTTGTCTCTTAATTGGTGCTCTTTTCTTCTATCAGTTTTTCTTCTTCTGCTCACTCCAAAACACAGTTCTCAATGGATTCTCAAAATAAGTAGCTGTATATTGTTGCTGTCTAAAGGCATGTTTTTTATCGCCCTCAAATAATTAGAAATACTTGAAAAGCACTTCAAAATGCAATTACATAAACATTTAATATATACAATTTGAGCAAACTCAGAAATTATAAATTCATAAATACTGTTTATAAAATCTTCTGTGAAAACAGGAAGTCTAACTGCAAAGGCAATGTGCCAAAAATTTATAATTTAATTTGGAAAAAGTCATAAAGGTCAATGAAAGCATATTTTATTTTATTTTTAAAATATATTTTTATTGATTTCAGAGAAAAAGGAAGGAGAGAGATATACAACATCAACGATGAAAGAGAATCATTGATTGTCTTCCTCTTGCATGCCCCACTCTGGGGATAGAGCCTGCAACCTAGGCATGTGCCCTGACTGGGAAATCGAACTGTGTCCTCTTGGTTCAGAGGTTGATGCTCAACTACTGAGCCATTCTGGCCATGCTGAGAGCATATTTTAAACATAACTTATGCAGGTGGTTAATTTAAAAAATAGTTTCATTACTCCTTTGAGCAATAATAATTTATATTTTAACCTATTTTTTAAAAGCTAAACATTAAAGTATAAGTATTACTAAGTTAGCTCTATAGATGTTTAGAATTCAACATTAACTTAAGATAAAATATACTTATTTTTATTTCACTAGGGTGAAAATTACAGAGTAATTGCTTTGAAGACTTCTCTCTATAATTAACATTGCAGATTGCATCCATTATACCCCTGAAGTACATTTAATAAATTAATACTTCAGAAATCAAAACAAAGATAAAACATTCATAGACCTGTTGGAACAATTTGTGCATGTGCTACAATTTCTGATACCTGATAGCTAATAATGTATTTGTACTTAGTGTACCTCTGTATAAGTTGGGTAATAAACGCTCAATTTTATTACAATTTTAGTAATACATTAAAGATTTTATATACTCTTTATTATGTTTGAGATATTTAGAGTAAAATTATCTTTAAAAGTTATACCATAAAAATTTCCTTTGCTAGCCTGACTTAATAATTATCTGGCAAATAATTGTCCAGAATTTGTTGTAAAATGACTTCTTTCACTTGGCTATTTAGACACTTAGATGGCTTCGTATTACTCACTACTATTAAAAATAATGAAAAGAAACTTTTTATTCACAGTATGCAGTTATTTGGGATGTAGTTAATCAGATATAATAGTATTGGGTCAGATTCCATTAAGTATAGCATTTGTCCTAACCTTGGATTCATAGGATTGTCTATAATTTTCCTCAAATTGACAAAGAATGCAGTTGGTTTGTGTGTTCTCAACGGAATAATGCTAACTGTGAATCTAAATAACCAGGGGAATATTATAAGTATTAGTACTAGATTTTCTCAGAGTGTGTGAGACCTCAGGTAAATAATTTCCCCCCCATCTATATGAACAATGTGATTTTAAAAAGTTGTTTAAAATTTATGGTCACGTGGGGATAAAGCAATATTTTTAATAAAAATAGAATAAAGTATAGATAATTACTTGCCTACCTTACTTGCTCTTCCTCTTCAGATTCAAAAACTGTTTCTTTGTTCAGGTACCATCAAATGTGTCATTTCTAACTAACTTAACATTTTCCACTGCAAGAAACAGGTTAACAATGCTGTTATTTTCATAATGTCGTGGCTCTTTGGATCCTGCTTGTAGAGAAACAATACAGAGGAATTCTTTGCCTCTGAAGTTTAAATACCATTTATTTAAAGCATCATTATCCTTGATACCGATTTATTCTTTGTACTACCTGTGAATACTAGCCTCCAATTACTCTCCTGACAGTTATAGCTATTCTTTGTGATGATGACAACATTGTAAACTTACCCAGTGTATGCATGAACATGTGAACAATAATACGTTTTATTTTAAATATCCCATATGGGACTTTATAGCCTTAGCCCATCTTCTTTTGAACTCTTTCGACCTACATACTGCATTCCTATAATGTATTCTCTTTCAGAACTCACCACAACCTCAGTTACACACAGTAATCCCAGTGGGAAGATAGTGAGATGTTTTATAGAACAGGATGTGAATAGTAGCTCCAATTGGGCAAAGAATGCCTGTCTGTTTTCCAGCATGGCTTTACACAAACTCAGGAAAGCTGATGGCACTAGTCTATTGGAGACAGAGGGCATATCAATCAGAGGACATGCGGGTTTGCAGAGTAACTGTCTTAAACATCCTCAGAGGAAGTAGTCATGGCCACTCCAGAAGGATAGTTTAACTGACAGTGATTCTCAACCTTTCTAATGTCGCGACCCTTTAATACAGTTCCTCATGTTGTGGTGACCCCCAACCATAAAATTATTTTCGTTGCTACTTCATAACTGTAATTTTGCTACTGTTATGAATCGTCATGTAAATATATGTGTTTTCTGATGGTTTTAGGCTACCCTGCTAGGTTTAAACCACAGGTTTTACACATCATGTGGAGGCAACAGAAGTAATGGAGCGACTGCTCCGAGCACAACTGCAAGGATGCAGGATTGAAGATGTTTGCTACCATCTTAACTATCTTTGGGTGCTATAGATTGGAAATTGTATCATTGTCTCTACATAGATAGGCAGGTGTTAATGCATGAGTCCAGGCAACCAGCTCGAGAGCAAGATATGGTGCTGAGTCATTAGTAGCTCAGACCTTAATGATGTGAGTGAGAGATACCTCAAATCAAATTGCCTGAACCATTCTGTTGGTCAATCTGATGCAGTCCTGTGAGCTACTTGGTGGGAGTGGTCTACTTATCTGACCACTCTGCTGAAACTTGAGCCAGGTCATGAGGTCCTACAACAACCCAATAGTCATGATTACTGGATATCCTCTAGGTATGTGATCAACCAAATGCATGTTTCAAAAGTAACCCAAAGGAGAGTAATTTGAGACAGAGCAGGCCAATTTCACTCTTGTGCTGCATGACTTGCCCAAATGACAGCACACCACAACTACTCCTGAACAAAATGAGTGATTTAGAACCCCTTGCTAGACGATTCTTGACCACCAGATTCCATGTGGGACTATCTCTACATGGGTGGCCTCTTTCAGCCCCAGGCAGCAGAAGTAAACAAGAAAAATTGAAAGAAGGCACTGCAAAACATGATACCCACAGAGATGCAGGTTTAGTCAGATAATTTCATTATAAGTCAAAGTAAAACTCTAGAACTATCTAAGTGTGATGGGTAGTCATTGGATATTTAAGCAGGGGAGTTTTAAACTGAGCTTTGGTTGCTTTGAGTGTATGCTTGTGTCATGGCTGGGGATTAAAAGCTGAAACGAAGATCAGATTGCTGGTTATTGGAAGGTTAAGGCTGTATCAGATGGTGTCTTAAATTAAGTGGCAGGTAGTGAGGACAAAAATATTTTTAAATATATACTTTAGAGGTAGAATCAATAAGAAATTATACTGATATGATTGTTTCTGCTGAACAAATGCAATCAATGCAGATTCCTCAGATCTGGTGGCATTTAATGAGCTAGGGAAAACTATGGGTAAAAATCAGGCTTTCTGACATTTCCAGGTTGATCTCAAGGAATTTATTAAATATCCAGTGGAAGATTAAATGTCTGATGTGAAGTAGGAGTACAAAAGTATGTGGTACCTGCAAAGCTGAAATAACTATGCTCACCACTGTGCCAAGTTTTGTAAAACACAGAAAGGATGTATTTTAAATTTCCAATATGCCTGCATAGCATTATATTCATATCTTATATATCATTTTTCACTCTATTACATTTTGTTTATATACTGTAATTCTTCAACCATTAAAACATATTCATTTGAGGCGTGGCAATCTTTGTATCAATAATCACTAGGCCAAAGCCTGACCTACAATAGAAGTTTCATAAATGCTTATGAATGAATGATTCTAGTTTGAGATGGAAATGAAAAGGTAAACTAGTCTCACATATAAGAAAATGCATTATAATGATTTAGTTATGTGATTCAGTCCTTAAACTGTATATAATAAGCCTGGTGTGTTCAGAGTCTGGTAAGAAAGTCCATTGCTGAGGCATGACAGCAAGCATTAGAAGGAGTTTATTTGAATGGAATTCAAATTCACCGTGATTATGACAAGTCTCAGAGGACAAAAAGTATTCGTAGTTGAGATAGGGATTGTAGAAATACTTTTACTCTGAGTATCAAATCAAGACCTTTTCCTCTGCTCTTATTATTTATCTATGTAGATTACACAGAAATGTGTAAAGTTCAGTGTAATATCATACAATTAGTCATCAGTGGCAAAAATGATTTAATTGTGAATGGGAAGAAACTACTAATATCTAATTCAAAGCATAAGTCTTTAGTTCTGCATATTGGAAAGGATGTTCTTTAATAAACCACTAGTGATGCCAGTAATTAGGATTCTTTAATAGAACTGTCGAGAGTCCCCTGTTAAGGATGATGTATAATGTTAGTTTTTGATAGATGGTTTTGATCAAATTAGGAAAGTGCCATTCTATTCTTAGATTGCTAAAACTTATTTTATTAAATTGGGAATTGGTGGTGATTGCACTGTACATTTTGCATAATCTATGAGGCTGATATTGTTTTTTTATCTTTTAGACTTTTAAGATAATACATCATAGGATTATTATATATTCAAATATTGACTTAATTTTGCATTGCTGGATTAAACTCTATTTACTAAAAATGTATTAATGCTTTGATATATTGCTGTTTTTGCAATGTTTTATTTAGAGTCTATGCATGCACATTCATAAATTATATTTAACCATCGATAAGGTTTTTATTTGTGCTTACTTTTTGCATAATAATGATAATAACATTATGCTGGCTTCATAAAATAATTTGGAAGTGCCCTAGCCAGTGTGGCTCAGTTGGTTGGAGCATTGGCCCATACACTGAAAGGTTGTGGGTTCCATTCCAGGTAAGGGCACTTACCTAAGTCGTGACTTCAATCCTGGTTCAGTGTGCATATGGGAGGCAATTACTTGATATTTCTTTCTCACATCAATGTTTCTCTCTCTCCCCCAAAACTCACTCTAAAAGATATCAGTAAACACCCAGCTGGCATGACTCAGTTGTTGAGCAACCAGAAGGTCATGGTTTCAATTCCTGGTCAGGGCATATGGCCTGGTTGTGAGCTAGATCCCCAGTGTGGGTATGCAGGAGGCAGCCAATCAAGGATTCTCTCTCATCATTGATGTTTCTATCTCTCTCTCCCTCTCCCTTCCTCTCTGAAATCAATAAAAATATTAAATAAATATATCCTTGGGTGAGGATTAAGAAAATAATAAAAATTCGGAAGTATTCCAATCTCTGTATATAAAAGTCTAAGCAACAGGCTGACCTCTTGGTAGCTATGATACACAATGACCACTGGGGAGAAGACACTCAACACAGAGAGATGAGTGACAGCAACTTTTCAGAGTGACCCCTCGCACTCCAGGACCCCTCAGGGGTTGTCAGACTGCCAGTTTCAGCCCCATCACACAGGCCAGGCCAAGAGACCCCTTCTGTCAGAGAGACCCTGCTCCTTCCACAGATTCTATTCAAGTCCCAGTATCACACTAGGTGTGGCCTGCCAAGGAGGAACAGTGAGCGGTTGGCTCCAGGGCATGTCTGGCCCATCTCATCCATTCCTACCTCATTGGTCACCTTCTAATTAATTTCCTTTCAATGTGCATTAATCTGTGTACCAGACCTCTAGTCCTATCTAATAAAGAGATAATATGCTAATTGACCCTCACACTGTCACAAAGATGGCAGCACCCATAGCCAATAAAGCCAATAAGGAGGGAATATGCTAAATGACTGCCCTGCCCTCAAAGATGGTGGTGCCAATGCAACAAGATGGTGGTGCCCAGTCCGCTCAGCCCCCTCCCAGTCCCCTCAGCCCCCCAACTTCTCAAGGCTGGCCTAAAGCACAGACAAGCCTCAGATAGCAGCTTCCCAGCTGCCCAGGGCCACCCAAGGCTCAGGTAGGGCTGGCCAAGGCTTGCACTGGCAGTGACAGAGGGAATCCCTTTGATTGCTGGGTTGCCTCCCACCCCTGAGGGCTCCCAGATTGTGAGAGTGGGAAGGCCAGGCTAAAGGACCTCACCCTCCACCAGTGCATGAATTTTCATGCACCAAGCCTCTAGTTTTAATATAACAAAGACATTTAAATAATATTGACATTATTAAAATTTTAATAGAATTTGCGGTAATATTATCACATAATGGTTAAGTAAGTAATAAAGTGACACTTCAATTTCTTTTATGTTTTTTGGCCTCCTCAAGCAGTTAATTCTTGAGCCAAATCTTTTCTCGTGATAAAATTTTACAATTTAGTGTAATAAAATTGAATATGAAATGATCTTGTAACAATTTAAAATCCTCTCATTTCTCTGTAGATTTTTTTTTATATCTAGTTTTTGTGGGGTTTTTTTTTTGTTTGTTTTTATCTATTGGTCAAGATTTTTAAATGTATGCCAAATTTCATTTACATTTTTCAAAATACTATTGCTCTAAATTTATGTTATCTATTATAGTTGGTTCATAATTAAATTATTAACTTTATCTTTATTTTCTTTTTTCTCCTTTTGTATATTTCATATGTTCCTAGCTTCTTGATTTGCATTTCTGAGTAATTTACTTTTAGTCTTAATGTTTTCTGATATTAATTGTCTACATTAAAATTCACTCCCTTGTAAAATACCCCAAATTCCTATTACTATTTCTCCAGCTACTATTCTGTTGGGTAACCTATCTGAATGAATGTAACCCTCTTCTGGTTCGGCGATTGCTCCTGGAGCAAGTAAACTTTGCTGATGTGAATGATATCATTTGGAAAAATAAATGTTCTTATTTAATTCACATGACTGGGCAGAAATTGTCAGCACACAGTATTTCCTCATTATACACATATAAAATAAAATAAATATACATAAATATCTAACTTCTTAAAACTCTTTATTTGTTCTGTTGTTCCATTTATTTGAACTTCCTTCCTTGTTTTTTAGATATGTTTTTCTGAATTATATCTGATGACATTAAATATTTTTAAAGTCATATTTTATTTTATTTTCAGTATCTCTGCTGTTGTGCTTTCTTTCAGTTTATCTTATTTTTTTTCCAAGTGAGCAACATTCCTCATGTATTTAAATTTGTGGTTATCTATTATTTTTAGAAAAAAGTCTAGATAATTTGTTGTATGTGTGTATGTTTTTAAATAATTGTGTAAATTCTTAAAAATATTATTGTGTAAAGACTATTCTTCTTGACCCTTTTGTTTGAATAAGAAATCTGAGAGTAATTACAGGTTCATGAAGCCATGCATCTACAGGCTTTATGTTACAGTGTATAAGGTCTGGGACTGGGAAAATAGGAGTTTCCCCCATCCCACTCGCTGATGATATAAGGTTTGGGGCTGGGAAGATAGGGACTTCCCCTATCCCATCCGCTGAGCTAAACAATAGCGGCCCCCAAGGACATACCAGAGCTGTGCGGACATCCTACTGGACAATAAACGACCACCCTGACTTACCAAGGCTGGCCAGGTTGGAGTTGTATGAATTTCACGCTCATAAATCACCTGTCACAAACTCTCTTGGAACGTGCCAACAGCAGCATAAAAGAAACCCTGCCAGGCAAAGGTGGGTGTAACACCCCCAGCCCATGTTGTTGGACCTTGGGACCTTACCCGGAGGCATTTAATAAATGTGAACTTTCGCTGGTACTCTGTGTGTCTTGGTCAATTATTGGCTTCGGTCAGATTCAATCTCACTTCTCAGATTAAAACCTTACACAGTGAGCAGAAAGAAAACAGACCTGGAGCTGGTTTTTAGAATGTGTGTATTAGAATTAGCAGATGCCATAGGTTTTCTATATGCTGTTGTTTTATGTCTCTGTGTACTACAGTCTTCTCAGCCTTGCAAGGATTTTTTAATAACCTACATTATAATATTACACTTTATGTAACTGTTATGCAGACCAGAATGATCCTGATGACTGAGCAAAAATCTCTCTCTGTTGGAAAGCTAGTTGCTTAATGATTATGCCATTAGAGCAAGGGGAGTTATTAGATTATATATCAATTACTGGGGCTTCCTGCTATGATAGCCTGAGGCATTCATACCTATTATAAGATTATATTTGTCAAAAATGTGAATGCTCATAGCTCCGCACCAGAAGATTCTGAAGAAACACTTTGCTAAAGAAATGTTTAATTAGGGTCATTTCATGTCAGTATGGAGACCAGTAAATTAGCAGAAATGTGCATTCTTGGGTCCTAGTTTTAAACTATGAGAACTAGATCAGTGCTGTACAGTAAAAAACAACTGTAATAAAAGGAATGAGCTATATCTGTGCTGTCCAAATGGTAGCCATATGTGGTTGTAGCATACTTGAAATATGGCTAGTGAAACAATAACTGAAATTTTAATTGTCTCTCATTTAGTGCATTAGAATTTAGTGAACAGCCTGTAATACTAACAATAATCAGAAATATTGCTAATATCTATCTTGCAGAGCTGTGTGAAAATACCAAATAAAATACTCAGCATATAGTAGACACTCCACAAATATTTGTAAAATTATCCGGGCTTAATTTCTCAAGTATATATAGTAAGGCTTACCTAAATATCTATCTAATAGCACCTTATTAACTGGTCTTAATTTTCTGTCAAAATGAATTTTTATCAGTTGACCCATTATTATTTTCTTTTCTATATTTTGACATCTGACATGAATGAAATTCACCTACCTTTTCATTTTGTGACTGAAAAAGTCTTACGGTTTTAGCATTTTATACTTTGGTAACTTGCACTTTAAATTCAGCAATTCAGTTCAATTCAACTTAATCAATTCCATTAAACTTCTCTTTATGTGTGCCACATGCTCTTTTCTTGGGTGTTCTTTCTCTCTTACAATTGATTCATGTTTTAAGTGTTACTATTTATTTATTTTATTTTTACAGAAATGAAATCTTTGTGAAATAGCAAGGGTTTTTCTATCCACTTATATATCTATAGGTTTATATAGTCTATGTACTTATAAGTTACATAAAGTAAAAAACATTTTCACATTAAATTAGAATTACTCACAGCTTATAAGATATTTACCATATGTGGATATTCTGTAAAATATTCATTCCCTAACCAAAGGCAATATAGAGTATTGAAAACAACATGAAATATTTTAGTTGTGACTTCGTAACCTTGGCACTATAACCTTGGGGCTAGTTGTGTAATTTCTGTAAGCACCAGTTTCTGCCTCTATAAAATAGAAAAGGTTATTCTAAAGTCTAACGTAAGTTTTTTTGTGTTAATTAATCCAAAGAAGAAAATTTAATAAGTAGTTAAAAAAGGAAAAAGGTAGTAGGGCTTAATGATTTCAACTGGGGACTCCAAAGTTCAACATGAATTTCAGGATTAAATAAGATTACAATGTTTTGTAAAACAACAGAAAATAATTCTGGATTTTAGGCCTGCCTCATTCACTTAAATAGCCAATTGGCCTTGAGCAAGTATGTGAACTTCTGGTTTCTTATCCTCACTAGGTGAATTACAATACCTACCTTCTCTAAATGCTATGGGCTATTATAAAGACCCAGGTGAGTTCATATGAAACAGTTGTGTCAACTAATATAGTTTTATTATTAAAACATCATAAGGCAAATAAAAAGTTGCCAAGTGAATAACACAAAGAGACTTCCAATGCTTTCAGAGTTGAGGGAACTGACAAAGGAGGGATTGAAAGCAGGAATGCACCATATTCAACCTTGTATTTCAACATCTATTTATTTGCATTATTTTCATTTCAAAACTGAAAACAAATTAAGATATACTTGAGTGTCAGGGAAAGGGCAGCAGAAAATAATAGTTCTGTTTCATAAAATATTATTGTGTCAACACAGAAGTGCAGAGTGTTCAAAAAGTGTTTCATTTCATATTCTAAGGAGCATGTATCAGAAAATTCAGAAGTCAACAAAGGCAACAAATACACAATCTGTCAGAATCATTTCTATTTTATTTCAAGTGCTATTTAATATCAATATAGATAAAAACAAAGACATGATAAAATATAACAACTTGATTTCCTTGCATCTTATCCTTGTCCCTTAATTTCAATGTAAATGACTTTTTTACTGTAAGTGATTCTCAATTATTGGAAGTCTATTTTCTCCAAATAAGCTTTCACTCTGTATTTGACAACCAAATATCTCTGAACTATTTTTAACTAATTTTGAAAATGTTTTTATTTATATCACATGCAAATTTTATAAAATAATGTTTACTATGAACAATACTAACAAAACACTTTTCAAAAGGCTAATTCCATTTTAACATTCAGTTAAAACTACTTTATTATAAAACTAAAGGCCTGGTGCATGAAATTCGTGCATAGGGGGGCAGCCCTCAGCCCAGCCTGCACCTTCTCCAATCTGGGACCCCTCTAGGGATGTCCAACTGCCATTTAGGCCCAATCCCACCAGAATCTGGAGATCGGGCCTAAACGGGCAGTCAGACATCCCCTTCATAATCCAGGACTGCTGGCTTCCAACTGCTCACATGCTTGCCTTCCTGATTGCTCCTAACTGCTTCTGCTTGTGAGCATGACACCCGCTAACCACTACCCTGCCAGCCTAATTGATGTCTAATTGCTCCCCTGCAGGCCTGGTCACCCCTAACTGCCCTCCCTTGCAGGCCTGATTCCTCCAAACTGCCCTCCCACCTTGGCCTGTTCACCCACAACTGCCCTCCCTTGTAGGACTGGTCTCTCCCAACTGCCCTCTCTTGCTGGACATCTTGTGGTGGCCATCTTGTGTCCACATGGGGGCAGGATCTTTGACCACATGGAGGCATCTATCTTGTGTGTTGGAGTGATGGTCGATCTGCAAATTACTCTTTTATTAGATAGGATAGAGGCCTGGTGCATGGGTGGGGGCCAGCTGGTTTGCCCTGAAGGGTGTCCCAGATCAGGGTGGGAGTTCCCTTGGGGTGTGGGGTGGCTTTGGCAAGGGGCCTGTGGTGGTTTGCAGGCTAGCAACACCCTTCTCCCCCTCCAGTGACCCAAACAGAGGCTTTGGTATCTAGGATTATGTATCTTCTACAGTTGTAACTTTGTAGCCTGGAGTGGAACCAAGACTTCTGCTCACTCTGTGGCTGCTGCCATTTCTGTTGGGATTCTATAATTGAAACTTTGTAGCCAGGTATGGAAGCCTGAGCTGGTAAGGGCAGGCAGAAAGCCTGGCTTCCTCCATCACTGGGGTCAACCCTACCCTCTCTTCAGCTCCATGGTTGCCAGTATTTTGGTTGGGATTCTACCATTGAAACTTTGTAGCCTGATGTGGAGGCCTGAGCTGGCAAGGGCAGGCATAAAGCTTGGCTTCCTCCATTGCCAGGAAAACTCAAGCCTCATTCCTACTCTCCGTGGCCACAGCCTTCTTGGCTGGGTTTATTTGCATATTTGCTCCTGATTGGCTGGTGGGCATGGCTTATGGGCATGGGTGTAGCAGATGTATGGTCAATTTGCATATTACTCTTTTATTAGATAGGATAGGATGTTATTACACACACACACACACACACACACACATATATGTTTATTCTTTAAAGAATTACAAATAGTAGTACTTGTATTTCCTTTTTCCCCCCCATTAACCTCCCCCTGGCCTCCCCTAAACCCCAGCACTTACCCTCGCCTCCCCCCTGCCTCCAGTGTCTTGTATCCATTGGTTATGCTTATATACATGCATACAAGTCCTTCAGTTGATCTCCCACAGCCCCCGCCCCCCACCCTCCCCTGTCTTCCCACTGTAGTTTGACAGTCTGTTCAATGCTTCTTTGACTCTGTATCTATCTTTCCCCCCCCATTTATTTTCTTTAAAAAATCTTGCATCTGCATACTAGAAATAAACATATTAGAACAAAAAATGTTTGAGTCTCAGTTTCAGTGGACAATAGTTTCGAGTCCCAGTTTCAATGTCAAATAGTTACTTATGTGCATGTCAGCAATGGTATCTGGATGGTGGACATATGGTGGCAATGCAGGTTCCACCCTCTCTGGTTTGGTCCTGGGCAACCTGCAGCGATGCACAGCTGCTGACTGCTAACATGGCAAGGTGTCACCATCTTCCATCTCTGGACTGTCTTCGTGGTTGGAACAGACCTGTCAGTTCCTCTCTGTTGCAGGAATCCATATGGTCTTGGAGTTGTTTTCTGAAAATATACAAACATATTCTCGACCAAAAGTTAATAAAGGAATCTTTTCTGTAAATTAGACTTGGGATCCTTTTTATTTTTGCCCTAATGATTTTCCTTTGGCTTATTTTGAGACCATGTGTGTTTTTCATGGGTGTCCTGCTGTTAGCATTACAAATGGAAGTTACTTTTCTGGAGTAAGAATTTTCTAGATGTAATTTACTTACAGGATATTTTTCCTTACATATTACCTCACTATCTCCCCCTTTTTGATTAATGGGGGCTTTTGGAAATTTTATATTGCAGTCTTGGTAACTTTAAATTTTAATTTTTGCATAAAAATACGACTGCTTTAGGCAATTTTACGAAGAGATAAACTACTAATAGCAATTTTAGTTAATATTTTAGGAACAGCTTTTTGTCCAGTACACTTAAATTTTCTTGCATTTTCACTTATTTCAATTAGCCAATTTAAATTAATCTGAAAACTTGATTACTATTTTACTGTCAACTTTAATACTCTTTCTCATGTTGGAAAATATCCTAATGTAGTGGCTTAGGGACTGAGCCTTGACAACCAAAGGAGACTGAGCTCATGAGAATCTGAGGAGACTGACATCATAGATAACAATGAGAGAAGGCAGTCCCAATGTTCACTAAGAACAGTGTTTGAGAAAGGAAGAATGAATGACCAGTTGTATCCTACATGGCTGACTAATTGCATAAGACAAAGTGGAGAAATGACACTGGATCTATAACTATTAAAAGCAGACTGTCAAACCTCAGAGGGTAGGTAGGGGAAGGTGGAGGTAAGGTGTAGAGATCAACTAAAGGACTTGTATGCATGCATATAAGCCTAACCAATGGGCACAGACACCAAGGGGGTGAGGGCATGATTGGGGGAGTGGGAAATGGGGGTATAAGGACACATATGTAATACATTAATCAATAAAGAAAGAATAATTGTTAATTTGAACACATATAAAAATAAAAGAGATGGAGGTGGTCACTGCTCTCTCCAGAGCAAAGACTAGAAGGAAACAGGTAGTTGTTATGGAAGAGGAACCAACTCACAGGGGCTGCCTGGACTTCCTAGGGAATCACACAGCTAATTCTGAAAGTAATAAAAGATGCTAGAGGGATGCACATAGAGCTAGAAGTGATCTAGGAATATATACCAAGAAATCAGAAATACCAATCAGAAAGGGCATAATGTACCTCTATGTTCATAGCAGCATACTTTATGATAGCTAAGATTTGGAAACAGCCCATCAGCAGATGAGTGGATTAAATGGTACTTCTACACAATGGGATACTCTGCTGCTATAAAAAAGAACTCTTACCATTCACAACAACGTAGATGGAACTGGAGAGCATTATGCTAAGTTAAATAAACCAGTTGAAGAAAGATAAATATCATATGATCTCACTCATTTGTAGAATATAATGAACAACATATACTGATGAACAAAAATAGATACAGAAGTAGAGTAACATTGAACAGACTGTCAAACTTCAAAGGGAAGGCAAGAGAGGGTGGAAGTGGGGGATAAGACTTGTGTGCATGCATATAAGCATTACCAATGGACATAGATAATAGGGGCATGAAGTCATGTGCTAAGGGGTAGAGGTGGCTGGGGAGAGGTCAAATGGGGGAAAAAGGAGCCATATGTAATACTATATGTAATACTTAAAGAACTTTTTTTAAAAATCACCCTTAACTGTGACAATAGAGTCCAACCCCTATGCCTATTGTAAATTACAAACTGAGGACATAAATTCTTCAATAAAACCTCTGTCCATCTAGCAAAAATGCCTTCATAATAATCAAATAAAAATATGTGACTAATTTTTGTTAAATTATTAAAGGTAAGCCACAAATTAAATTTAAAGAAAAGAAAAAATGACATAAAGTCACTAGAAAACTATACATTTTTTTTTTGCAAGACTCTACTGTATTCACCTTGAGAGAAAGGATTTGTGAAGTTCCCTCGCCTTTTCATTCCTGAGCTACTCAAGCCCACCACTGAGTTCAGGTGATCTGAGCCAGTCTTTGACAGCAGCAGACTCAGAAGCCACAGGCTCCCATGGCATCTGGGTGCAGGCGCTGGCTTTTTTGAGAACAGAGACAACCAGATATGGAGAAATGTTTTCTGGGGCCAGAATACTGGTAAATATGTGAACAAATGTTTGGGTCATAGTGGGCTAAATATCAGATTCCAAATGTTACAGGCATTCAAAAATGCTATAACTTTTTTTTTTTTTGAGGCTTAGGAGGAAGGGGTAAGTCTTCATATTCTGGAAATGTTTCCAAACATAAGTACTGTGGACACAAAAGGGGATACATGCTAACCTGATTAGCTCAGGAAAGACCTGCCCGGTGACCTTGAAAATTCACAGACTTAAAGTAACTACAAAGCATGGTCTAAAATTAAAATGTTTTAACTAAAAGCACTTTATGGTGGGTAGTCATGCCCTAGGCCAGTATCTTCCCTGACAAAGGTCAATCTTTACCTTAACCATCTTTACCTTAACTGAGCCTGTCTCTTGTCTTTTTGCATCTATGATAACCTTTTGTTGGAATATCAAAGTAATTTCCTTTTCTCTGGACTCTCAAAGCACAGACACTGCTCTGAGGAAACAACAACTCCTCTCACTGATGTTGAGTTAATTGTTGACTATTAACTAAACTGCATCCACTTAAGAAAAAGAAATATATGTCTATCATTTTGCTTTTAATCCAATTCCAGTGGTTGCCCCTCTGCTTTCTACCACCTCCCTATCTCTCACCAAGGGTATTTATGTAACCCAGTTACTTCTCCTCTTTTGATTGTGATGTATAAAACAATGTGCAAAACTGACATCCTGCTTTTCAGCATTTGTCAATGCTTGGCTCAAATAAACTCACAAAAATTCTTCACAGGTTTGAATGTTTCTCATGTTGTACTTATGATTGTGAACCTCTTAAACTCTACTCTAAGGCTGGCACAGCTGAAGGGAAAGGTGAGGGGACCAGAGGCATTGCTTCCTTAGGACTCCCTTTGCTGCTCTCTCGTGTCACTGCTTCAGGAACATGTATAGAACACAGTAAAATCATGGGCTTGAACAAATACTGTACGTCACAGCTAAAACCATTCACGCCCTCACCCCCCTTTCCTATTAAAGGATGTAAACAGGGTGGGGTAAAGGTAGGTTTATAGTTGTTTGTATGGAAAATAATAAAATAATTAGTAAAGCACAATATAGGAATAAACTCTATGTTTTCAGTCTTCACAACTGTAAACCTAATTTTGCCCCACCCTGTATACTGAGGAGAAATGAATTGAGGCTTGGAAGTAAGTTAGTTCATTCTTTCCTTATTTCACACCACTTTATATTTACTAAAACTTTCTAGATGATCTGGCATTATATTTAGGCATTTCTGATAACTAAAGTAAAATCAGAGCCTGCTACCTGAGGACTGGATCTAGCACAACTGCACAGTTTGTTTAAAGCTACTTCTCAGACACATATTTTTTTTTTGTGACAGGTCAAAGAAATTAAAATTAGAATGAGGAGATTTAATGAGAAGAAGAATAATTTTCTTTGCTCAATGGAATTCATAAAAGTGGCTTTTAGAATTCAGGTATCTCCGATACTTATTTTCTGTGCATTTGAAGTTGAATATTACGCTGCATATGAGAATCAAGAAATTATTTTTTGAAACGAACTTAATCATTTTAGTTTGATTGCATAGAAATGTGCTTTCAAAAGCTATGGCAAATTGATTTTTGGATGGAGAGGGATTTCCAGGGCATTAAGCGATTTGCTTTTGCTTGTCAGCAAGACAGAAGCAAGGAATATTTTATCTCATTTGAGCCTGTGGTTCTTGTTTGGTTCATTAGTTTTCATTCAAGTTCATCTATATGCCACAGTTAATACACTAATGGTTTAATGAGTGTGTATAAATAAGCTGAAGCAGAATTTGACCTATAAATTCCCAAGATATAATTGCTTCTATAATGTATATAATTTTCTTTCTTCTAATTATTTTCAATTAATATAGAATATAAGCCAAACTATTATTTTTTCAGATACAAATATCTGTATTGTCACTGCATTTTGTGGGGCTCTAGAAATCTGTATACTTAGAATTTGTGTTAATGATGGTTTAATGATTTCAAAGTTTAAGTATAATAAAACTTGGCACTTTTCATGCAGATGTGTTTCAATATCAACTCTTCTAAAATTGTTTAACTTCCACCTCTCAGTGCAGGTATAAGCAGCTTATTTGATTCATGAATATTTTATTGACTTTTCTATTTTAACATAGTTTTGCTTGTTATGATTTTAATGTAATTTTCACAATGAAAGCATTAGCTCCTTGGGGGAAGAAATAAAGCATTCACTGATGATCGCAGTGAAAAAGTATGATGAAGAAAGCAAGGAAGCTTAGCCAGTATTTGCTGACTTTTCTTATTATTTTTTGAAATGAACTTATTTTTGTTTGATTGCATAGAAATGTGCTTTCAGAAATGCCCTTACTCATCTTTCCTCCCAGTACATCTTCTCTCCTCCCCTTCCTGTGTCTCTCCTCCCAGTATTTAGCACTCTAAGCTTATACCTTCCACATGATTACTATATTCTTTCAGAGTTCATCTGGCTTATAGCTACAGCTGTTACCGCCAAAGTGTGCAGTCAGATATTTAGCCTAGGCCTCTCTGTTGCACTCCACCTCATATATAAAATCATTACATAAGGTTCCACATCGTTCCCATATATTTCTCCTGCTCTCCTAATTGCTCTTAACTTCCTACAATCTGACACACCTCTTGTCTCCTTGATTTCAGTATCTTTCTAATCTATCTTTTATCCTAACGCCATTTTTTTTCTAAAAAAGTGTTATAACCATATCATTCTTGTTTCAAAACCTGTACTATACATGGTCCTCTGTCACTAGAAATCCAAAATGTAGCTTACCCTACCTACGTTTCCAGCCTCATTTCTCATGGCAGTGTCCCCCACTGCACTAGATCATTTACTAGTCTCCAAATAAACCATGATCTATCTCGATGTCTTTTCTTGTGATTTGTCATCTATCTTAAAAAAGTATTCTCTCTTATATTCTTTTGTCATTCTTCAACAGTTATTTCAATGTGAAGCCTTTTCCATAGTAGAAATTAATTTCATTCTTTTGGAGATCACATATTATTTAAATTTTACATTGTACAATGAAAATTTTATATATATATATATATATATATATATATATAAAATCATGTTTTAATCTGCATAGTTCTTGCCTTAGGGGAACTCATTTTCCAGCATGAATCATGATAATGTTCTCCAATCACATCCTTCTTTCTGGATTCCTCTCTCTTTTTGTACCATCATCACAAGATACCAGAGATTCTTTTATTGCTGCAATTAGCTCTCTGGATTTGTGATATTGCAAAGAGTGAACCCAGTTCATAGTTCTATTATTATATCAATTCTTGACAAGCAGTCAGGGTGAGTAATGCAATTTACACTTAAAGATTAAATTTACTTACTTTGCTGCCTATGGTTTCTTCTAGGCTTTTTATGGTTTCCTGTCTTTTGTTTAAGTCCATTATCCATTTTGAGTTTATTTTTGTGGATGTTGTAAGTTAGTAGTCTAGTTTAATCTTTTTGCATGTATCTGTCCAATTTTCCCAACACCATTTATTGAAGAGACTGTCTTATCCATTGCATGCTCTTGCCTCTTTGTCAAATATTAATTTAGCATAATGGCTTGGGTTGAGCTCTGGGTTTTCTGTTCTGCTCCATTGGCTTATATGTCTGTTCTAGTGCCAGTAGCAGGGAGTTTTGAGAACAGTGGCTTTGTAGTATAGCTTGATATCTGGTATTGTGATCCCTCTAACTTTGTTCTTTTTCAAGATTGTTGAAGCTATTTGGGGTCTTTTTTTTTTTTTTACTTCAGATGGATTTCTGGAGAGTTTGTTCTAGGTCTGAGATGTATGCCATTGATAATTTAATGGGGATTGCATTGAATCTCTAGATTGCTTTAGATAGTATGAACATTGCAGACATTTGTCATAACAATATCTTTACCAATACAGCTCCTAGGGCAATGGAAACTAAGTAGTAAATAAACAAATGGGACTACATCAAAATAAAAAGCTTCTGCACAGCAAAAGAAGCCATCAACCAGACAACAAGAAAGTCCACTGCTTGGGAGAACTTATTTTCCAATTTTATCTCCAATAAGGGTTAAATCTTCAAAATTTATAAGGAACTCATATAACTTAAAGAAAGAAAGATAAACAATCCAATTAAAAATGGTCAAAGGACCTAAATAAATACTTTTTGAAAGAGGACATACAGAAGGCAAAGAGACATGTGAAAACATGCTCAAAGTCACTAATCATCTAAGAGATGCAAATCAAAACAGAATGAAGTACATTTCACAACTGTCAGAATGGCTATCATCAACAAATCAACAAATGACAAGTGCTGGTGAGGTTGTGGAGAAAAAGGAATCCTCCTGCACTGCTGGTGGGAATGTAGACTCATGCAGCCACTGTGGAAAACAGTATGGTGTTTCCTCAAAAAATTAAGAATGAATTTCCATTTGACCCAGTGATCCCACTTCTAGGAATATTTCCTAAGAAAACAAAAACACCTATCTAAAAGAATATATGCACCTCTATGTTCATAGCAGCACAATCTACAATAGCTAAGATTTGGAAACAGCCTAAGTGCCCATCAGCAGATGAGTGGATTAGAAAACTGCGGTACATCTACACAATGGAATAATATGCTGCTGTAAAACTAAGAATCCTTACCATTTGTAACAGCATGGATGAAATTGGAGGTCATTATGCTAAACAAAATAAGCTAGTCAGAGAAATATAAATTTCACACGATATCACTCATTTTGGGAATATAATGAATAACATAAACCGAGGAACCAAAATTGAACCAGAGTCATAGAAGCATGGACCAGATTGTCCAACTATGAGAGAAGTTGGGGGGTGAGGGGATAAGAGATCAACCAAAGGACTTGTATGCATGCATATGAGCATAACCAATGGACATAGACAGGGACTGGAGGTGGGTGAGGGCATGTGCTAGGGAGTGGTGATGCCTGGGGAGAGGTCAATGGGAGAAAAAGGAGACTTATGTAATACTTTAAACAATAAAGAATTTAAATAAAAAAGATTAGATTTAAATATATTCCCCATCAACTTGTTTCCTCTTTTATTGTTGTGCTACTTCTGCATGTACAAATAACCAGAAAGCTCCTAAATGATAGCAACAAGTTTTCTGTCTCTTGTGTCTCTACCTGTAGCTGCTACCATGATGCCCAGCAGAGTTTTGTAGACATACTAAAATCTGACTGCATAATTTGATTTTTTTGTTTCTTAATTTTAATCCCTATAATTCTTGTCATGAATTAGTCAATACATAAAGTTGCTTAGACAGACATTTTAATCTCTCTAATCTACATAATATGTTCAGTAAATTTTCCACCACAACTAAATGTATTACTGTTTAGATTAGTATATTCCTCTTTTACCATATATAATATTTATACAATGCTTTTTTACAAACTCTCTTTCTACTGGTTACTTCTTCTTTTGGCTTGGGTTTAGTCAACCCTTTTTGAAAAGTAGAACATATTCACAAATAAGATGTGAGCAACCAAATAAAAATATCTATGACCTGGTTACTAAGTTTTGCAAAAGACATTAGCTTGAAAATAAAAAAAAAAGTTTTCCCTTATTGAAAAAGATAGATTATTCTGTAAACATAGTAATAAATAACCAAAGTATGCATATTTTAATTACTGTGGTACAAATGCCCACGAGTGTGGTGAATAGGTTATATGATGGTACATACTTAATTTTATAAGAAGCTGTGGCTCAGCCTGCTGGCTCAGTTGGTTGGAGTGTAATCCTGTACACACATCAAAAAAGTTGCCGTTTAGATTTCTAGTCAGTGCACATACCTTGTAGTTTCAATTCCCGATATAGGAGGAAAACAATCAATGTCTTTTTTTTTCTCTCTCTCTCTCTCACTTTCTCTCTCAAATCAATAAAGCATATCCTCAGGTGATGGTTTAATTAAAAGAAATAAATAAATATAAAACTATTTGGCAGAATCTTTGTTCTATTTTATATTCCCAC
Organism: Antrozous pallidus; assembly: GCA_027563665.1. Lineage (NCBI taxonomy): Eukaryota > Metazoa > Chordata > Mammalia > Chiroptera > Vespertilionidae > Antrozous > Antrozous pallidus. The sequence goes on along the minus strand of CM050514.1, from coordinate 29,230,239 downwards.
CAATAATGTATAAGCAATCCAGTTTCTCTGTATTCCTGCCTGCATTTTGTGCTGTCATTAAATATTTATTTTATCCCATTCTAATAGGTATGGAGTGATATCTGATTGTGGTCCTATTAAATGTTTCTCTCTGGCTAGTAGTGTTGAGCATCTTTTTCTATGCCTATTTTCCATCTATATATTCTTGGTCATATTTTCTGGCTATAAATTTGTCAGTAATATGACTTGTGACTATTTTACTTTCTAGTCTATAGCTCATCTTTTCATTTTCTTAATAGCAGAGTTAAGATTCCTTTTATTTTAGTGAATCCCAATTTATCAATTTTTAAAATAGGGATATTGCTTTTGGTTTTATATCTAAGAATTCTTTACCAAACCCTAAGTCTCAATTTTTTTTCCTATTTTTATTTCTAATAGTTTTGCAGGTTTGCATTTTACATTCAAACATTCCACATTGAGCTAACCTTTTGTATAAAGTGTAAGATGTAGACTGAGGTTCATTTTGGATCAATGTGATACAAAATTCTATCAAAATAGTTATATGATACTAGAGGCCAGGTGGATGAAATTCAAGCATGGGGAGGTGAGCCCCTCAGCCCAGCCTGCACGCTCTCCAATCTGGGACTCCTTGGGGGATCGGGCCTAACCTGGCAGTCAGAAATCTCTCTCACAATCCTGGACTGCTAGCTCCTAATAGCTCATCTGCCTGCCTGTCTGGTTGCCCCTAACTGACCCTCCTGCTAGCCTAGTCACCCCCAACCCCCCCCCCCCCCTATTGTCCAAGTAGCCTCTCACTGCCCCCCTGCCAACCTAATTAATTGCCCCCAACTGCCCCTCCCTGCCAGCCTGGTTGCTCCCAAACTGAACCCCCACTGGCCTGGTTTCCCCTAACTGCCCCACCCCACCAGCCTTGTTGCCACTTACTGCCCCCCTATCAGCCTGGTTTCCCCTAATTGCCCCTCTCTTCTGGCCTGGTTGTCCCTAACTCCCCCCACCCCACACACTGGCCTGGTGATCTCTCATGCCCCCCTCCCCCTGCTGGCCTGGTCACCCCATGCAGCCTGAAGTTCAGTTGTTTAGTTATCCCTCACTGACTCCCCTGCCTATCTTGTGAGGGCATGAGGGTTAATTTGCATATTACCTCTTTAATATATAAGATACTAGAGGCCCAGTACATGAAATTCATGCATGGGTAAGGTCCCTAGGCCTGGCCAGCGATCAGGGCTGATCTACGGGATGACCGACTCTATTTGGGGGTAATCTAGGGAGGGCCCTGCTGGCACCCACCTTGGCTGGCCTTGTGCCACCCACTTGCCAGCCCTAACCCCACCACTGCCGCTGGTCACCTCCCTTTGCAGGGTGACTAGCAGGACAATAGAGGGCCCCCTGCTGGCACCCACTTTGGCTGGCCTGGTACCCTGTCATTGCTGGTAGGGACCTACAGACTGGGGGCAGCTCCTGCATTGAACATTTGCCCCCTGGTGGTCATTGTGTATCATAGCAAGCAGTTCTTCCACTGGTCGTTTCACTGCTCGGTAGATTTGCATATTAGGTTTTTAATATATAGGATACAACACACTGTTCAAAAAAGGATATTAAACTACTTCATTTTAACTCTTTCACTGTGCGTTTCTGGATGTTAAATATTGGAAGTCTTGAAAAGCACTTGTAAATAGGATGTGTTTTGTCATGACCATTTTATTTATTTCTATCTTTTAGCTGCTGTTGTTTTTTTCTCTAGACATGTATCCAAAATGTACTAGATAATTAAGTTAATGACGACTCAGAAATAATGCATCAATTTAAAAGGTGGAAATTAAAAACTTACTTTTTACATATAAAAAACATGTTAAAAATAGTAATCCATTACAGCCAAGAAGTTGTAATATTTGCAATTTTTTAGGTGAGCCTATCTACTGCTAATGGTGAGGCATCCTTGGAAATGAGATGAATATTAATAAATTTGTAAATATGATTTATTTTATGCAAATCCTATTAATGTTATTTTAAAAATAACAGCTTCAGGTGCAAAATCATCCTTGAGGAAATTATGAAATGTTATTCTGTCGAGCCCTGTTAATCTTGCTAGGATATCCAATGTGATGTTATTTTAGTACTAATCAATAATATTTTCTGGGATTTGTCACTGTCTGATAATTTGTTAGTATTTAGTTCTGTGCAAATGATACTAAATTTATCATTAAATTACTAGAGGCCCGTGCTTGAAATTTGTGCATGGGGACGGGGCCCTCAGCCTGGGCTGTACTCTCTTGCAATCTAGGATCCCTCAGGGGAAATTGGATTGCCAATTTATGCCTGATCCCTGTAAACTGGCAATTGGACATCCTCTCACAATCTGGGACAGCTGCCTCCTAACCACTTGCCTGTCTGCTTGACTGATTTCCCCTAACCACTCTACCTGCCTGCCTCACGACCTCTAACCACTCACCTGCCTGCTTGATTGCACAAATACCCTCTGCCTCCCTGCCTGACTGCCCCTAACAGCCTCTGCCTGCCTGCCTGATCGTCCCCCATAACTCTTCGCCTGTCTTCCTGATCACTCCTAACCACTCGCCTGCTTGCAAGCTTGTCCCTACCTGCCTCTGCCTTGGTCCCTGCCCGCCATGGTGGCCATCTCTGCCTCACCCCCACCGCCACAGCTTCTCCCGGAAGTTCGTGCAAAAGGATGTCTGGAATGATGTCTAGAAAGTCAGGTCATTCGGCTGTCTGGTCTAATTAGCATATTACACTTTTATTATTATAGATTAGAAATATACATAAAATGCTACAAAATAAAGAATACTTAATTATTTGGAAATTCTTGAGTATTCTGATTTTATTCTTAAATTTCAACAGTAGCTCATGTGAATTTGAAAAAATAACCTATAAATTGTAGGATTCAATTAAATATAGATAATCTGAAAAGCAGAATTTTTATAAGAAAACCAGTTTACTACATTTTATAAGTTTAAAATCCAAAGAAAATCACTGGATGAAAAACTATAAATACATAATTCAAAACAGAAAATGTACAAAAGTAAAACAAATAATATATTTTATATAAGAAATGTAATAATTATCAAATACTTAACAGAATTGAGACCAAACACATATTATATCAATATACAGATTTAATTCATTTATTAAAGTAAAATTAAGAAAATTAAGGACTAAAGTACAATACTAAAATGGACTATATATACATAATACATATGTATGCATGTGTGTATTGTGTATATATATATATATATATATATATATATATATATATATCACCCCTACACATAGAAAGAGATGTTCAATTTCATCACTCAGAACTTCCAACTCCTTAAGATGAAACAACCCAAATCTAACAGTAGGAAAAGTCTATAATCTGCAAAGTCATAATTTTCTTTAAACTCACTTGAGAGTTGAGATTGCAGGATAACCAACTGACCTATAGTCTAAAGAAAAAGACCTCGAAGGACAGTGGGGATACGAAGTACTAACTTATATAGGTCACAACTCAGGATGAAGATTTAGCTCCCATAAAGAAGTAAGAAGTTCTCAGCTAAAATTTTCAACTAATTGCGATAGACTTTGGGGTTGATAGAGCCTGGGAAACCATAGACACAGTGTGGTTTGCAGTCACTTTTAGCTCTTCTTGCACTTTCCTTAAATGAAGTGGCCACCAACAAATATATGGGACAGGCAAGAGTAGAAATAGTCCCACCTTCCCCCAGCTCCCATGCTGGCCAAAGGGTGGGGTGGAACTGCTACTGTGGGAAAGTCATAAAGCACCAAGATTATTTATTTCTCTTAAGCATCTAAGTAAAGGAAACGGAAAACAAACAACAAAAATTATAAAACAAGCAAAAGCTTTTGACCATTATGAAAAGACAGGAACACGTTCAGAACCCAGATCATTGGAAATTTCCTACAATTCCTTCTGCAAGGAAGGATCACAATGAAATGCTCAGCCCTGAGACTGAGAGATATAGTACCTATCTATAAGGCTAAAGCAAAAGAAGAAGAAATATGCCTCCACCTCACCACTCTCCCTACATCATATTAGAGAGAATAGAGTACCAACATACTACTAGGGATGGTCAAACATTTAGAAAGAGGCTCTCTATAAGGTTTTGACAAATCCAAAAATTCTAAATTTGAGAATAGAGCAAAAATATTAAAAACAAATTAAACAAACAAACAAATGAAAAACACACACCAAATCTGGCAGCCCAACTGTTAGTTAAGTCCAAAATAATGGTAGGAGAACTTGAAGTTAGTTGTACACTAGAAAACCATAGAAGAAAAAAATCTCAGAACCCACTCACTATTCATTGATCTTTAATAGACTAATTTAACCCTTACCAAATGCCCAGCTTTTAACCAAAAAAGAGGCAAAAATAAACCACACACATAATAAAGAAAAAGACATAAACACAACCAGACTCAGTTCATCCAGATAATGAAACTATCAGACAGTGAATGTACAATAAGTGGCTATTATGTTTCAAGTTTCTAAAGGAAAACATGTACACATGCATTAATAAAGGGAATTTTCAGCAAAGAGATGGAAACCACAAAACCCTAAAACTACTGATATGCCATTTCTCATCTACCTAATAAGTAAAATGTCAGATACCTGGTAATTAAGTATATAGCAATACATTATTTTAGTATATCTCTAGGAAAAGAGATGCTCTCATGTACTAGTGGTGGAAATACACACTGGTAGAATTCACATGGAAGCAAATTTGAAATATTTAATAAAACTCCCAATTAACAATCTCACTTTTTGGAATTTATACTGAGGGAAAACCTTCTCAAAAAAACATTTAAATGTATTATTTGTAACTACAGGTCAAGTGCAGAAATTTGTGCACAGGTGGGGTCTTGCCAGCCTGACCTAATGAGGGTGATTGGACCTGATGAGGGGGGTGCAATCAGGGCCAAGGCTGGTGGGGGGGCTAGGAGGTTGGCTGGCTAGCTCCACTTCCAATCAAGATTGGGGGGCTTATTGGGGTAGGGCCTTCTGTGGAGAGGGGCCATGGGCAGTTGGCAGGCTGGCCCTGGCCCCAATTGGGGTGGTGAGTCCGATTTGGGGCTGGGCTGGCTGACGAGAGGGGCCACAGGAGGTATGGGGAGCTGATTGTGGCCCCAATTAGGCCAATTGGCTACTGCAGTGCTCATCATAGTGATCTGTTATTCCAATAATTTTGGACATTCTGGTTGCTTGGCTTTTATATATACTTGAGTCCCATTGCATGAAGATTCATGCAAAAGACTTTCCTTCCCTTGGCTGCCAGGACCAGCTTTTGTCTGGAACCTGGGACCCAGGCCTTCACTCTGGTTTCTGCCTTCCGTTTTTGCTTTGGCCAGCAGGAGGCTTCACTCCAGCCGGAGCTTTCAATCTTCTCTGCTCTGGCTGGAGTGCCACGCTGCCGCCACCTCATCTCCGCCCCCAAGGGCAGGCGCTCGCCACCTCCATTGCCTTGTCTCTGAGCCCAGGGGCCAGGCGCTCACTACCACTACTGTGGCAGCTTTTTCTCCACCCCCAGGGTGGTCACTTGCACTGCTTGGCTTTGCCCCCCGCTCCTAGTTGGTTGGTAGCATAGCCAATCAGGAGCAAAGGTACCAGTCAAATTTGCATGTTACTCTTTTATTAGATAGGACTAGAGGTCTGGTGCAGGAAATTCATGCACCGGTGGGTGTGGGGGGTGGAGTGTCCCTCAGGCCAGCCTGCACCCTCTCCAATCTGGGAGCCCTCGAGGGAAGTCTGACTGCCAGTTTAAGCCCAATCCCAGTAGGATCGGGCCTAAACAGGCAGTCAGACATCCTTCTCACAATCCAGGACTGCTGGCTCCAAACTGCTCACCTGCTTGCCTCCCTGATTGGCCCTAACCGCTTCTGCCTGTCAGCCTGATCACCCCCTAACCACTATCCTGCCAGCCTAATTGATGTCTAACTGCTTCCCTGCCAGCCCCCAACTTCCCTCCTCTGCTGGCCTGGTCACCCCTAACTGCCTTCCCCTGCAGGCTTGATTGCCCCCAACTGCCCTCCCTTGTGTGCCTGGTCCCTCCCAACAACCATCCCCTGCTGGCCATCTTGTGGTGGCCATTTTGTGTCCACATGGGAGCAGGATCTTTGACCACATGGGGGCAGCCCTCTTGTGTGTTGGAGTGATGGTCAATCTGTGTATTACTCTTTTATTAGATAGGATATATATTGCAAAAGTTGGAAGCAACCTATATGTCCATACAAAAGGGAATTGATGAATAGACTACAGCTTATTATTCTACCCAATAGATTTCAATGAGAATGAGAAAGACATCAACTGAAGTAGAGGTGATAGAGAATACTAGGTTATAAAAGCAAAGTGCAATTGATTATTTATTGTACACACCTTGTATGCAGAAAGGAGAAACAAAAATATGGACTTCATTATGAAAAATGAAGCAAATTTAAACCAGAAACAAATGAGAATGGTTATGTTTAGGCCGTGGGTGGCTCTCTGGCACAAAGTATGGAGAGATGAAATAAAGGCAAAAAGAATTAAGGATGGCACTTCACCAAGTGCAATTTTTATCAAAAAGCAGTTTTAACTTATAGCTATAGGCTAATATTTTATATAATGAATAAATAAATAAATAAGAAGTTTTAAGTCTAAGAAAAAAAATTTACTCATTTTTTACAAGAGAATCTTTTTTTCATAAAAGTTTCTTTTCTCTCTTTTTATAAAAGGCTTAAGTTGAAAGGTAAGAAAATATTGACAGATTCTATATTCCTAACCTTTATCTTTTTCTTCATTTTCTGACCACCCCTGGGGAAATACACAAGTGGAATAAGCTCTGGTCTGAGTTGGCAGTCTTAAGTTCAGTTTTAAGAAAGTTATAAGCCTTTATGATTTTCAAAGCTCACATCTATGTAATGAGGATATTAACTTTTCTTCCAGACAAGTATGGATGAAGGATTTCTAAGACAATAAATTAACAGAACAATTCTTTAGAGAATAAGGCTATGATAAATCCACTCTACATTTTTTTGCTGCTTGGCTTTGGCAGGGATGTGGCTGAATTATTGAATAAATTAGTACATAGCTAACCAGGTCTATTAGTGAAGCTATCTGAAATCAAACAACAAATTGTCTGTTGGTTTCTTCATCTGTCTCAATGATTGTATTTAGTTCACTGTAGAGTGATTTCTCAGTAGTCAGAAAAAAGAGCCTTGAAGAGCTTGGATATTAAAATGCGTACACTAGATGGGCTTTGAATCTAAGAAAAAATAACTTTTAGAAGTTAAAGAACTTCAAATCTTACCTGTGTTATATTTTAACCATGTGGCATAGCATATTTTTTCTTAAATTTCCTAAGCTTACATATACATACCATGAAACTAGAATAATAAAGATTTCTGCCTAGTAGAGTAACAAGACATCTCAACTGATCATAAGTACCCAGTGAATTTCCACTATTATTTTTGTTGTTATTTAATAACTTTTTAAATCAATGTGTTTGGAAATAGGAAAAAAAATGTAGGCCTGTTAAATACAAGAATCAGATCTTCACAAGAATTGCAAAAAAAAAAAAATCAACCTAGTAAATTAGAAAAAAAAGTGGAGATAGAACAATCTGATAAACAACAAAATGATAATGGAGAAATGAACTGTCAAAGAGTTATTTCAAAGAGTTGTGAGTACTTTGCACATAATTTTGAGAACCTGGATGTCATGTGTGATTTTTATAGGATCTATAGACATGATTTTATCTTGGTAGAAATCTAAGCAGAGCATTACCATGGAAGGAATAAAGTTATAAAAAATACACTCCTCTCCTGAAAAACTCAGGACTTAAATAAGCAGTCTCAGATAATTGATAATGCAATGCCTTTAATAAATAGAAAATTCTAATGGCATTTTAATTGATCTTGAGACAAATAGAATTTCTTTATATGAAGTTAACCTAGCATTGATTTTTGTTTTTATCTTTATTAAGTGAACTGAAGTTTTATTGTATTGTTTCTCTCTATATTCTTAATTTTGATTGCTTAGTCCCTTTATATCAACATTTCTTCTTTTTTTATACCAACCTTCATTGAGATGTAACCAGCATACAATACTGAGTATGTTTAAGGTGTACAATGTATTGATTCGGTAAACTTATATGTTGGAATATGATTACCACTCAAATGTTAGCTAAAACCTTTCTTTTTCTTTTTTATCCCCTTAATTTATCTTTATTGTTGAAAGTATTACAGATGCCCCACTTTTTCCCTCCATTAACCATGCTTGTGCATGGTGTAAGATGGAGTTCCATTTTAATTTTTCTGCATATGATTTACTTACAGGATATTTTAAAGAAAAATCGCATTTGAGATTCTCTTTAAATAAGAGGAAAGGGGGCCCTAGCCAGTTTTTCTCAGTGGATAGAGCATCTGCCTATGGAAGGTCCCAGGTTTGATTCTGATCAAAGGCATGTACCTTGGTTGCAAGCTCCTCCTAGGCCAGGCCCTCTATCTTCCACTCTTTCTAAAAAAAGGTCGATGGAAAAATATCCTTGGGTGAGATTAAAAGAAAAATAACAAGAGTTAAAGGTATTTACTATTTATTTTCTTATTTGGCTTACTTGTAATTTTTTAATACTTTATAGCTAAAAGATTTTGTGTTTAATCTGACTTTCTAATTTAATTACAAATGTCTTTGGGTTTCCCTGTAATTGCTTAATCATTTAAAGTTTAAAATATAAGTAAAATTTAGGTAGGTTTTGTATATATTTATCTATCTAGACAGTTTACAAATTTAAACTTATTGCCAATTTAAATGTTATTATATTAACTTAAAAAAAGTGTGAATTGCAATAGTAACATTGGCTTATTCTATGTTGTGGTGATTTTAAAACAATATTTTTAGACTACTGCCAGATAGAAGATATTAGAACATTGAACACTTAATAGTAAATTTTTAAATAGCATATACACAATTGGTTTTGATAAATTATGCACCTTTCTCCTTGTCTTTTTATTTTTATATGAATATATTCTCATGAGAATTTGCAATCCATTTTTATTAAAATTATATGCAAAGACCCATCTGTCCTCTTTCATTGGAGATTTAATTTTAAAAGAGAATTATTTTTATTCAGTTTTAAAACTTTTACTGAGTAGCTTGAAACCCTGAGTTACCTTGGATAGTGAAGGATAAAATATGCCTATTTTCAATATTTATAGACAATTCATAAATTCACATCCCTTTGTATAATTCCATGAATCATATATTACAAATCTCTAAAGTTTTAATTTCTTATATAGCTATTTTAATGAACCAAAATTGACAATGCCATACAAAAAAAATGTATCTACGCAAAACACGTTATAATGTTTTATAACAAAAAGGTAAATCAGATTTGTTCACTCAAAGTCCAGCTGGCGAGGTGTGATCTGATTCTTTTCATAATTTCTATAGAGAAAAGGGAACAAAAATTGTGTGTTAACTTGACCTAAACTCTCTAGTTGAGGAAAGGGTCTTATAGGAACTAAAATTTCAAAGGTCTAGGTAAGTCAAAGTAGAAGATACAAACTTATTGGGAAAATTAAAAATTCTGATACTGAGAACATGGGTACATGTTACATTTCTGGCTTTCATCTGTAGTCTCAAATTGGAATTATGGGGAGAACAATTTTTCAGACTCTTCATAAATGTAAAGGGAAACATGTTAATGAATTTAAATGTATATATATTAAATAAAATAACAAGGAACCTAAAAATACAGATAGGAGTCGAAAGAAAGAGAAAAGGTAACACATAAGAACACTGTAGTCCAGAGAATGCACACACTCATGAGTGTGGATAAGCAATAGGATTTCCGTCAGAAAGAAGTAGTTAGTTTTGGACTAATTCTATAAAATTATGCTATGTTATGTTTAATTGCAACACATTGTGATCTCTTGAATTTGACAATGGTTGCTTTCTAGCAAAGAAAGGCACTTCATAATTTATTATTCTTTTGTGATAAAATAAAATTCAAACTTTTAAGCTTATAGAAGAAAATTAAAATGTGAAGCTTGGCTATGGAAATCTTTGCTATAGTCTTAGTTTAGCTATGCCACACTTTGATTTCCCTTTGATCTTTATAGTAACATGAAAAGTCTTTCTGAATATCAGAGGCAGATCTGAATTTCAATCTTTTTTTTTTTTGGCACTAAGTGTGGTCTTGGAGAAAATCATTCCCCTGCATCTTATTGTTTTTCATTATTAAAACGTAGATTAAATTTATAATCCAGTGGCATTGGGAGAATAGAAATTTGTGTAATTTGCTTTTTCTCTTCGTCTCAGGTTCCTTTTTGATATCCTTTTTATCACAGTTGATTATATTAGAAGCTAATCCTAGAAAGAGAAAGCTCAACATTAATTACTTCACCTACGATATTTATAATGTGCATGAAAGTCACTTATAAGTAGTGCTATTTTTCTACTAAGTCCTGGGTATGAATTAAATCTTTATGCAAAGCATCATGTTAGCCTCTCTTGTCTGTGCATCTAAAATGACACTGATTGTATAACAGTCTAAAGAGGACTGAAAAAATATAATCATATAATATATTTCTGTTTTTGCTTTAGAGGAGAAACATCAGCTAGCAAAGCTTTGGAATATATGTTATTTTACTTAATGCAGATTTCTCTAAATATCACAAATGCATTTTGGGGAGTCACCAGACTAGAGATAATCTCTTTGAATCCTGTTACCACTCTGTGATGTGATTTTTTTGTCTTAATATTTTAATATTAAGACATCAATGATGATGGAGAATTATCTATTGAGTGCCTCCCACATGCCTGTTACTGGGGATCAAGCCCACAACTGGGCATGTGCCCTGACCCTGGTTCATAGGTTGACACTCAACCACTGAGCCACACCAACCGGGTTGCTCTGTGGTTTTAATTGAACTATGCAGTTACCTGAGGGAGAATGTGTAATTGTCAAGAGAAGAATTACATGAAGAGTGGCCTCTGGCAGACAGGAAGCAGATAGTTCTACCAGTGGCTCTGTAACCACAAGAAACTAAATTATTCCCACAACAAGAATAAGCTTGGATGGACATTTCCCACAGAACTCAGCTTGACTGCCACATTGAATTCAGCCTGTGATACTCTGAACAGAGAACCCAGCTGTGCTGTGCCCAGACTTCTAAGGAACTGTGAGCTAATAAGTGGATGTGGGTTTTTGTTTAATTGTTTTTAAAGAATTAGATAATTTAGTTGACAAAAAGTAAAAGTAAGTTTGAAAGGTGTGTTTACAAAACCACATGACCATATTCTCAATAAGATTGTGAGTATTTCCTGGAATTTACACTTGAAAATGTTGCAACATGATATCAGTTTAAATTTATAAAAATATTTTTTTCTAACACAATGGTTGCATAAATGATGGTACATCCATATAATGCAATACTATTTATCCTTTGAAAACAGATCTGAAAGTACAGATATGGAAAAAAATTCATAATGTACAATAATAATCCAACAAATAAAATAGAAACTGGCAACTAGGGATCACGAGCCTGGGCAATATAGTTGCAATGGAGAATATCGTTTTTATAATATACTCTTTTGTGCTATCTGCTTACTTTTTAATTTACTATGTTCATCTTTTACTTATTTCACAAAATTTAAAGAAAGTTAAATAAATCAAATGTGAAAAGAAATAATAAAATGTTTGGTGTGAATCTTCAAACTAAAGCATAATAATAAAACTCCTACTTTATTGGGTGGTCTTATAAAAAATGAATCCAAATTTTAATGTAGTTGACTATTGCATTTGGTATAGAATCATAATTTTGGATACAAAATAACGTGAAAAAGAACCTTATATTTACTGATTGAGATAGTTCTGCCATTTTAATTTTTCATAGTTATAAAATATTCAGAAAAAAGCATATCTAAAACTTAGAAAATGACCTTCAGTGTGTTTACATGAAACTAATGTAACAAGTCTCAATCAGAATTTTTAATAAATAAATTTTAATTGATATAAACCTAGAAAATATTATTATAATATCACAATATATTATATGAGTTATCAGCTCAATGAAGGTTATTAATCAGTAATTGAAAAAGTTATTATCACTTAAATCACATAATTTTCCAGTACAGACAACCTGCTATTATCTCTAATAGAAATAAGTCACCCCTTTGTAGCATACCTGATACTTTTCATTAAGTGGGTATAATTAAATTAACAGCAATAAGCATGTATTTATTCCAAGCTTTGTACAACTTTTGAATACTAAATCATACCCATATCTTTGTCAAATTAATTCCTAAATTAGTTTTAACTGCAGCTAAAGATAGGTTTAAAGTTTCACTTATATACTCATTAGTAAAATACTTTCTGCCCTATATCACTAATCATTTTCTTTTAAAATTAAAAGCTCTTCCATCTCAGTAATTACGTTAACATAATAAATTTCCAGAAATAATTTTTTAAAAATCGTCTCTGTCATGTCTGGTGTGGGTTAAAAGTTGAGTGTGGACTCATGCACTGACAGGTCACTGATTTTATTCCCAGTCAAGGCACATGCCCTGGTTGCAGGCTACCTCTCCAGTAGGGAGCATGCAGGAAACAACCAATCAGTGATGTTTCTCTCTCATCCATGTTTCTATGTTTCTTTCCCTCTTTCTCTAAGAATTACTAAAAATATATTGAAATATAAAATTACCTCTGTATGCTGCTTGTTATTTCATTTTGTTCATAAAGTTCTACCAATTAGTGAAATTATATGGTACTTGTCTTTGTCTGGCTTTTTTTTTCCACTTAGAATAATGTTCTCCAGGCCCAGCCATGCTTTCACAAAGGGTAAAATTGTCTTCCTTTTTACTGCCAAGTAGTATTTTATTGTGTAAATGTACCATAACTCTTATCTACTCACCTGATGAAAAATTGTTCTACTTCCAGATCCTGGCCGTTGTAATTGTAAATAATGCTGCAATGAACATATGTGGTGAGGGAAAAAAGTAAAGTAAAATAAAATAAAGGGGGGGGAAGAAAGAAGATTAAAAAAAAAGTTACTTCTGTCAGCTCTCATAAAATGTGCCATTATTTTCCATCTGTATATTTTTTGGTAAGGTATCTTTTAAAATATTAAATTGGCATGGCTAAATGGTTGAGAGTCAAGGTTTTTTTTAAAATATATTTTATTGATTTTTTACAGAGAGGAAGGGAGAGGGATAGAAACATCGATGAGAGAGACATCGATCAGCTGCCTCTTGCACGCCCCCTACTGGGGATGTGCCCTCAGCCAAGGTACATGCCCTTGCCGGAATCGAACCCGGGACCCTGCAGTCCACAGTCTGACGCTCTATCCACTGAGCCAAACCAGTCTCGGCTGAGAGTCAAGGTTTAATTACTGATCAGGACTTATGTCTGGGTTGTGGTTTTGATTCCCAGTGTGGGGCTTGCAGGAGGCAGCTGATCAATGGCGCTCTCTCATCATTGATATTTCCATCTTCCTCTCCCTCTGCATTCGTCTCTAAATCAATAAAATATATTTTAAAAAATATTAGGCTCACTTTTTAATTGAGTTGAATATTAAGCACTATGTATATTTTAGAAAACATCTTTCTAAAAAAATAATAGTTTTCAGTTTATATTGAATCTCATGTTACTTATTATGGAATTACAACCACTATTCTACTCGTATCTGGTGATAATAACTAGAACCTTACCACATTATCACATTCCTCAGAAAAAAGAATTCCAATATAACAACACTGAACAGAAATTTATCTGTCTATCTATCTGTCTGTCTGTCTGTCTGTCTATCTATTTATTTACTTACGTACTTACTTATTTTGAAGATTCTTTCACATTCATGACTAAGGCTTCTTTTTCTTTCTTTATTGATTACGGTATTACATATGTGTCCTTATTCCCTCATTTCCCTCATCTCCAGCCCCCGATTCATGCCCTCATCCCCTGGTGTCTGTGTCCATTGGTTGTGCTTATATGCATGCATACAAGTTCTTCTGTTGGTTTCTTCCCCTCCCCTCCGCTTCCATCTGAATTTTGAGCATTTGATAAATGTTTCTCTGTCTCTGCATCTGTTTTTGTTCGTCAGTTTATATTGTTCATTATATTCCACAAATGAATGAAGTCATGTGATATTTATATTTCTCTGACTGACTTATTTTGCTTAGCATAATGCTCTTCAGGACCATCCATGCTGTTGCAAATGGTAGGAGTTCCTTCCTTTTTATAGCAGCATAATATTCCATTTTGAAGATGTGCCACAGTTTTCTAATCCACTCATCTGCTGAGGGGCACTTAGGCTATTTCCAAATCTTAGCTATAGTGAATTGTGGTGCTAAGAACATAGGGGTGCATATATCCTTTCTGATTCGTGTTTATAGCTACTTGGGATATATTCCTAAAAATGTGATCACTGGGTCAAATGGCAGTTCCGTTTTTAATTTTTTGAGGAAACACCATACTGTTCTCCACAGTGGCTGCACCAGTTTGCATTCCCACCATCAATGCTAGGAGGTTTCTTTTTCTCTACAACCTTGCCAGAACTTGGCATTTGTTGATTTGTTGATGATAGCCATTCTGACAGGTGTGAGATGATACCTCATTGTTGTTTAGATTTGCCTCTCTTGGCTTATTAGTGACTGAGCATGTTTTCATATGTCTCTTGGCCTTCCTTAGGTCCTTTTTTGAAAAGTCTCTGTTTAGGTTTATTGCCCATTTTTTGATTGGGTTGTTTATCTTCCTTTTATTAAGTTGTATGAGTTTCCTGTAAATGTTGGAGATTAAGTGCTTATCGGTGATAACATTAGCAAATATGTTCTCTCATGAAGTGAGCTTTCTTGTTTTGTTGATGGTTTCTTTTGCTGTGCAGAAGCTTTTTATTTTGATGTAGTCCCATTTGTTCATTTTCTCTTTAGTTTCCATTGCTCTAGGAGCTGTCTCAGTGAAGATATTGCTTCGACATCTGTCTGAGATTTTGCTGCTTGTAGATTCCTCTACTATTTTATGGTTTCCCATCTTATGTTTAAGTCCTTTATCCATTTTGAGTTTATTTTTGTGTGTGGTGTTAAGTTGGTGGTCTCGTTTCATTTTATGCATGTATCTGTCCAATTTTCCCAACACCATTTATTGAAGAGACTGTCTTGACTTCATTGTATGCTCTTGCCTCCTTTGTCAAATATTAATTGGGCATAGTGGTTTGGGTCGAATTCTGAGCTTTCTATTCTATTCCATTGGTCTATATGTCTTTTCTAGTACCAGGCAGTTTTGAGAACAGTGACTTTGTAATACAGCTTGCTATCTGGTATTGAGATCCCTCCTACTTTCTTCTTCTTTCTCAGGATTGCTGCAGCTATTTGGAGTCTTTTTTTTATTCCAGATGAATATTTGGAGAGTTTGTTCTAGGTCTGTGAAATATGCCATTGGTATTTTTATGGGGATTGCATTGAATCTGTAGATTGCTTTGCATAGTATGGACATTTTAATGATGCTGATTATACCAACCCATGAACATAGTATGTTCTTTTATCTGTTTATGTCTTCCTAAAAAAAAGATATTTAAAGAAGAAAAAAGGATATGTAAAGAATGTAAAAGTGGAAACCATTTATATTTCTAAAACAAATAGCAAATCAGAGTAATGTGAATTTCTTGACAACTTATTTTTTAAAGTTTAAATTTGCTTCTACCTGGAGGCCAGGTAGGTTTTCGTTGTTTTTTTCTGAATCAACATCACTATTTCCAGATTATTTATACAGCATGAACCAGCGTCTGTATTTAATTTTATCCCTGCTTTATTTTTGCTATACCACTGTATAGATTGACATCTTAGTTTACATTCTCTGACCCCTATGATACATTCTTAGAGTCTTTGATGTATAAATTTACTTCTTTGTCTCCTGTGCAAGTTTAATATCCAAATTGATGAGTTACCTAAATTTAATCTCATTGTTGACCTTTTCCGTTTTTTTCACTCAATATTATGTCTATGACATTCATCTATGGTAAATAATTTAGCTGTATTCTGCTTTTGATAACATATGACAGTACCAAAATTTACTTTACCATTGTACCATTGTTGGACATTTTTTTTTCTTTCTAGTTCTTGGTTATTATTAGTAAAACTACTTTGAATAATTTTTGCATATGACTCATAGGTCATTTGTCCAAGAACAACTATAATTACATACACACACACACACACACACACACACACACACACACACAGAACTGAGTTGTAGGAATATGTAACATTAAATTCATTATATAATGCCAAGCTATTTTCCAAAATGATTGTAATATTTTACCCTTCAAGCATCAGGATATGAGAAAATGTATTACACCATATCTCTGCCAAAGTTTCTGACTAATGTACTTTAGTTCTTGCCAACTTAAAGTTGTGATATAATAGGTGGTATCATTGAAGTTTTGACTTTCATTTCTGAGTAAATAATGACTAAGTCTCTTTTCGTTGTTTTTTGTTTGTTTTGTTTTTTTTTTTTTTTATAACAAAATGCCTGCTAATGATTTTTGTTCACTTTGTATTGGTTGTTTATTTTTAACTTAGTTAGGCCTTATTTAAATACCCAAACACTAATCCTTTTTTAGTATATGTATTTCAAATATACTTTTCCAGTTTGTTGAAATGTCTTTTCACTCTTTTAATGTTATCTTTTGAAGAATAGATTTCCTTAATTTTAGGTGAGTAAAATATGTCAATCTATGTTTATTCATGATTACTGATCCTTTTCTTCTTAAAATAATTTTCTCTCTCAAAATTTGAAATTCTTCTTCTTTATTGTATTACAAAAGGTTTGTAGTTTTTCTTTTTCACCTTTTTAATTTGTGAGGGATTTGTTTACTTATTAACTCATTTATTTTTAACCATGCATGTATCAGTGGTACACTTTATTAGCATATGCATTTTGGCTGATTATGCTTATAAAAGATGATCTCATCACCCCCCATCCCATATAATCTTCTGTAGTGTGAATTTGCCAGTCTTTCAACAAAATGTGTGCTCAATGTTTCCTCACCTTGAATCAGGGTGAACTTGTCTTGTGGCTGTTTGAGCAATATGGATTGGCAGACATGATGCTTTTTGTCCTCAGAGGCTGGAATATAAAAAAGATGCAGCTTCTACCTTGTCCTTTGAAGCACTTGGGTTGGAGTCTTGAGATCCAGGGTGCCATGTGAAAATCTTACCACCTTAATATTGTCAGGCTGTGAGGAAGCGAGTTGGAGAGCCAAATGTAGGCATTCAGATTGACAATTCTAATCTTTGAGTCACCCAGCCCCAAAACAGGAGCAAACAATCCTTTTCATGGATTCTCTATTTAGTATCATTAATTCATTTATTTCTGCTTCATTCATATCACCCATTTCTTAAAACTTATTTAACTGTACAAAAAGTTTTTATTTTTTTATTCTCATATATTTTTTAGGATCAGCTCTACAAATTTCGACAAAATGTAGAGTTAGAAGTTAAATGTGAATACTTTAAATTAAAAAAAAAATAAATGTAGGGACACTTAGGTCCTAATAATAATATAGAGGTGTGGTTTTTTTTTCTCTACAGACACCACTCATATTGTTATTATTTAGGTTTTCTTTAATATTTCTTATTAGAATTTAGAATTTTCTCTTTCGAGGGTTTTCTTCCCATCTCCTTACCCCAGCTCCAGAGAATGATATTCTTTCTTCTTTCTCTTTTGCTTTCCTTTCTTCTCTTTCCCCATCCTTTTCTTCTTTCTTTCCTCTGGTATTTTTTAAAATTTGTTTTTGTTAAGTCTTTACTTTTAAAGCAGTTTTAGGTCCACAGCACCATTGAGGGGTGGGCCAGAGATTCCCCATATAATATCAGCCCCTACACATGTACAGTCTCCCTCATGATCAATATCCACCACAGGAATGGTACATTTGATGAAACCAACAGCCTACATTGACACATAATAATCACTCAAGTACAAAGTTTAAATTATTGCTACTAACAAGCCTATCAAAGGCATTTATACTTCTGGTAAAGACTTTTCCTTGTGTAGTTTTTCTTTCTCCCCCACAACCCACACCTTCTTTAGGATTTCTATCTCTCTTTTTACATTGCCCACCTGTCCTTATATTTTGTCTACTTTATTAAAACCTGTAGCATATTACCCATTTTTTAAATTCCTGCTTTTATAATTCCAAAATATCTACCTTCTTCAATTTATGGTTTTTTTTTCCTTGTGGTTCTTTCTTGAGAGCTACATATGACATAATGGGTAAAAATAAAATAACTGTTATAAATAGGCCTTTAGGAATGTGCTGGTGAGGTGTGGAAATGGAGGAAGTGGGGGAGAAAAGAGTTCTATTTCCTGTGATCAGGATTTATATGATAGTAAACCTATGCTTCTGAATTATGAACTTCAAAAATTTTTAGCTTTGTAAAACAATTTCACTTGAAGGCAGGTCTTGTTAAGAGGTGAAAAAAAATGATCTGGCATATTTAAAAAGTACTACTTTCTACCTCTTCCTGCCAGTAGTATAAAAAAGTTTTTTCTCTGAACTTCAATATGAAAACTCCTATAGGTAAAATTCACAAACGTGTGTGTGTGTGTGTGGAGGCGGGGGGGTTTACTAGGACTGGGTAACCGTGGAATTTTTAAGTATCAAATCTGTCTATATTAGCCTCCAGCAATACAATTACAGCTTCAGTTTTGCTGCCCACAGTACTGGTTCCCACAGAAGTTCCTGCTCCTGGGCTTCTGCTCTAGTAACCTATGATTCTCTTTATCTGCCTCTATAATTTCTTGCATAGCAGTTTGCCCAGTGACTTCAATTCCCTGATGAATTTCAAAGAGTTGCTGTTTTTCAGCTTATTTAACAATTTCTTTAAAATATATTTTTTTATTGATTTCAGAGAGGGAGAGGAGAGAGAGAGAGAAACCTCAATGATGAGAGAGAATCATTGATCAGCTGCCTCCTTCATCCCTCCCCCAATGGGGGACTGAGCTGAAACGTGGGCATGTGCCCTGGCTGGTAACCAAACTGTGGTCTCCTGGTTCATGAGTAGATGCTCAACCACTGAGCAACACCAGCCAGGCAGGATTGAAGAATGATGGATCTCAGAGATATTGCTTGAATAAGAGCCAGTAGGAGTGTCAAACAACATGAACTGAACTAAGTCATAAGCAAGAAATTAACTTGGATGTGACAAGTCAAAAGAGATTTTAAGATTAATTTATCATGGAAAAATAATCTGGTCTATTCGAATAACTAAACCATGACAGTGTATAAAACAATCAAATGTTTAAAAAAATGGTAGGACAAACAGAATATGGAAAGGAGACCAAACAAACAAATATTACATTCACAGCTATTTTATTAAGAAAATTGCACTCCATCCTCCATAATGGAAATGATGTTCCAATCAATTTGATGTCCTGGGTATAGAACCAAACTGAGGGCACATGATTTATTATTGCTGACGGACTTTTAGACACTCTGTAAAGTCAGCAGCATTGTTGAGGGAGAAACCTTGCATAGCTTCCATGACCTTTGTTCATATACCCCTATGACCTCCATTCAGACACCCTTTAGGATGGCTGGGGAAAGCTAACTGATATCCACGATGTTGTTAATTTCAGTGCCTCCTCAGAGAAAGAGCTTTGAGGGGATGCTCACTAGTAGAGTTAATATTCTCCTAATTAGGACTACATGCCTTCAGATGTGCTCACATTTACACTTAAGTGAGTCATTTAACATGTATTTCGTATTAAGTTTCTCAATAAACACAGTCCCTTGGTGTGTTATAGTCACATACTTAGCCTCCACCAGTGGCAAGTCAGGAGCTATTTCTTAAAAGGAATATATTCACTTGCTGAAGAGAGGATGGCTCTGTTCCAAAACCACAGACCCTCTGCTGTGACTGTCATTCTCCTGTTGGGGCTTGCCACAGATCAATAGAGTGTCTCTGCCTTTCATAGACACTCCGCACATTTCCTATCCTGCCTCTTTCTAGCAGCCCTGACTCATGAAACCTGCTTGTTGTGCCTTCTGGGATTGACTGTTCATAAACAGTAAAAACCCTTAGATTCTCAATCGATTCTTAAAACACTTCACTTACTGTCCTCCTCTAGTGCAAGCCTGGCTCTCCTAAGGACATTACTTACCTTGCAGTGTTCTAAAATGGTCTTCTCCTTGGCCTGGCTGGTTTGACTCAGTGGATAGAGGACTGCAGGGTCATGGGCTCAATTCTGGTTAAGAGCACATGCTGGGGTTGCAGGCTTGATCTCCAGTAGGGGGCACAGGGGACAGTTAACCAATGATTCGCTCTCATCATTGATATTTCTATCTCTCCCTTTCTCTTCCACTCTGAAATCAAGAAAAATCCTATATAATAAAAGAGAAACATGCAAATTTTATTATACCTTGGCTCCTGATTGGCTATGCTACCAGCCAATCAGGAGTGGGGGTGGGGCCAAGTGGCTTGGGCACTGGGCCTGGGGGTGGAGATAAAATGGTGGTGGCAGTGGTGAGCACCTGGCCCCAGAGCGCTGTGAGTGGAAGTGGCGGTGAGCGCCCAGCCCCCTGGGCCAGGTGGTCGTAGGCAGCTAGGGCTGAGCTGAGCAGGGCCATGGCTGGATGCCCAAGGCCTAAAGCCATCAGTTGGACATCCCCTGAGGGCTCCCAGTATGTGAGAGGGGGCAGATTGGGTTGAGCGACCACTCACCCCAAGTGCACAAATTTCTTGCATTGGGCACCTAGTAAGTAAGTAAATAAATAAATAAATAAAATGGTCTTGTCCCACACACTTGTACATATCCATGTACTTGTAAAGTGGTTTTCTCCCATGCTGTGGTGAAAGTGTGGGTATGAAAAAGGGAGGAGGATAAATATCATATTTGCTTCTCTTGCCAGTTTTTGAAATTTCTGTATTGATTTTTATATATCAGAAGGCCATCAACTTTATTGTTGTAGTTATCTCCCAATCTCTAGAACATTCCCCCTCACTCTATTACATTCTGGGTCACAGTCATTCTTGCCAAACACATTTCTGTCTTAATTCTTCACTGATTTTGTCCTCCACTCTACATTAAACACCAATTTCATCCCACTATGCCTCCTATCTCTCCAGATCATTCACCTTAATGCTCAACATTGATGTTTTGGCCACATCAATATATCTAATAATTTTATCCTATCATATCTTTACTATGTCTCAAATATATAATTTTTTAATCTTTCTTATTAGTCATGTTAAATTTTATGGATAATAATCATTCCTTTGACATGTTCTTGACCATTGGACATGTTTCTTGCTTTTCCTAATTCTCAGCAAAATGACAACTTTATAGAATGTTCCTTGCCTATTTTATAAATGTATTTGTGTAACTTAATTTGGCTGGAGGAAAATATCCAAGCACAATAAGAGACTTTTACTTCAAATCCATGGTTACAAACCTCAAGGTGGTTCTTAATGAGGAAAAACAATCTTCGTATTTACAGTAAATTTTTCTGAACATTGTCTTCTTTTCTCAATCCCCCATATCCTACCTCCCTGGAAGAAAATGGATTTATCTTGTTTTCTGAAACACCAATCTGCTAAACAAAAAAACAGGTAAATTACATAGTTTGCAAAAACTGTAAAGGAGAGTAACCTGACAGATAGGCAACAAATGTGATGAGACCTATAATCTCCCCAGATTACTAACTGTAGAGTAGTTGTGGGTTCTGGCACAGGGAAAATGTTAAGAAAATGGGTATGAGAATCTGGGGAAATCAGGATAGCCAGAGTTTGAAAGACAGAGTGCTATGCAGAGAGAGAACTCCAGAGGTCTACAGAGTATCCTCTTAAGTGTTTAAAAGTGTATTAATTGGGAGATAAGTGTAAGCATACTGCCCAGGGTTAGAAAAGAATCATTTGAAAGTATTAAAGGGTACATTGCCCAACATTTTCCTAAAAATTGTGTTGTTGTTATTGAGCAGATTGGAAACTTTATAATTCACAGGGCATTGGATAGTGTATGAAAGGTTTTTATTAAATAATCTTATATAATTAAAGCCTAATATGCTAAGTGTCTGGTCATCCATTCAACCAATGAAAGCATAATATGCTAATGATATGCTAAGGTCGCTCAATCCCGCATTATGATGTACACAACTGGTCAACCAGTGGCTATAACATGCACTGACCATCAGAGGTAAGACTCCCTAACTGGCAGGTTAGTTTGCTGCTGGGATTCAGCCAATAGGGACTGAGCAAGAAGGGCTGGACATGTCCTGGAGCCCTCCATGGTCAACCTCCTGGCTGGCCAACCTCCTGCCAACCACCTGTGTCCCTCTAGCCAACCTCCTGCATCTCTCCCTGGCCCTGATTGTGCACCGGTGGGGTCCCTTGGCTTGGCCTGCACCCTCTTGCAATCTAGAACCCCTCAGGGGATGTTTCAGCCCAATCCCGCAGGCTAGGATGAGGCCCTACTGGTGCACAATTTCGTGCACCAGGTATCTAGTAGAAAATAATTATCCCTAAAGGTTTCTCTGGTTTCTATACAACAAACCTTAAGGTAAGACCCAAAAGGATGAAAACTCTTTCTAGGTAACTTAACTGCCTCATAGCACAAAGCTCAAGAAGTTAAAACTGCAATGCTTGTGATTCAATAAAAATTTACCTGGCATATAAAGAAGCAGAAAAAGAAGAATTATTATGTGAAGAAAAGCAATCAACAAAAATTGACTCAGAACTACATAGATATTAGGAATAACAGACATAATTGTATTAAAATAATAATAATTATTTGAAGTTCACATATTAAAATAGTGATATCTCAGACATAAGGCAGACTCAAAACTTGTGAAGATGAAATAAATATTATTTGTTATGAAAACAATGCACTGAACATGATTAGAGACAGATTATCTAATCTGCTTTTAATTACAGATGAGAAGAATAGGGAATTTGAAGATATATCCACATAATATAATCTAAAATGAAAACACAAAGAAAAATAAAACAAATGAAAATGCAACATTGGTTTGGGAGAGAACTTTAAGTGGATGAATGTATGTGTAATTTAAGTTGCTGACATATATGAGAGAGAAGCAGTAACAAAAAAATTAAAAAGTATGACTTCAAAATTTCTAAATTGATGAATAATATATACCCACAGAATCAACATGTTCAACAAACCCAAACATAAGAAAAAAATTGAAAACTATACCAAGGCACATGATAATTAAATTTTTAAAAATTATTGGTAAAGACAAAATTGTAAATTCATTAGTCAGAGGGGAAAAGAACAAACATAAGAACAATATCTTATTTGTGATCAGAAATAAGAACACATACATTTTAAAGAACTGAAATAAACAAATCTGTGCAACCACTATGGAAAATATGGAGGTTCATCAAAAATATAAACATAGAACTGTCACATGACCCAGCAATCCCACTTATGGACATTAATATAAAGAGATTCAAAACACTAATTACAAAAGGTATATATACTTTTTATTGCAGCATTATTTACAGTAGCCAAGATATAAAGAAACATAAGTGTTCATCAATGGATGGATTTAAAAAAATCGTGAAACATATATACAATGGAATATAACTCAGCCATAAAAAAGAATGAATCTTACCATTTGTGATAATATAATGGACCTGGAGCAGCGGTTCTCAACCTTTCTAATGCCATGACCCTTTAATACACTTTTTCATGTTGTGGTGACCCCAAACATAAAATTATTTTTGTTGCTACTTCATAACTGTAATTTTGTTACTGTTAATGAATTGGAATGTAAATATCTGTGTTTTCTGATGGTCTTAGGCTCTATAGCAGCAGTTGTCAACGATCCACAGGTTGAGAACCACTAGCAGGGTTGCCTAAGACCGTTGGAAAACATGGATATTTACATTATGATTCATAACAGTAGCAAAATTACAGTTATGAAATGGCAATGAAAATAATTTTATGCTTGGGGGGGGGTCTCTATAATATGAGAAACTGTATTAAAGAGTCATGGCATTAGAACTGTTGAGAACCACTGACCTATAGAGTAGTATGCTAAGTGAAATAAATCAAACAGGGAAAGGGAAATACCATATTATTTCACCTATATGTGAAATTTAAAAAGCAAAATAAACAAACAAAATAGAAAAAACTCATAGACACAGAGAACAAACTGATGGTTGCCAGATGAGAGGGGGCTGGGAGGGCTAGGTAAGAAAGGTGAAGAGATTAATAAATATAAATTGGCAGTTACAAAATTATCAGGGGCTATAAAATACAGAATAGATAATATAGTCAATAATATTTTAATAACTATGTATGGTGTCAGATGGGTACTAGACTTAATGGGGTGATAACTTTGTAAGTTACATAAATGTCTGGCCACTACACTGTACACTTGAAACTAGTATAATATTAAATGTAAACTGCAATTGAAAAAAAATTTAAAAGTAAAAAATAAAAAGCCTAAGTTTACTAAGTGTTTATGATGATATAGAGAAACTGGAACACTCATATGTTTCTAAAATTAACATGATGATTCCTTAAATAGTTGAACATACATTAACACATGCCTAGTGTTTCCTTTTCTAGCTACTTACTCAATAAAAGAGAAATCTATTTGCCAAAAAAAGTTATTAGCAACATTATTTATAACAGCCCCTAATAAAAAAAATACAAAAATCTAGCAAAAGATAAATGAAGAAATTGTAACATTCAGTGCAATAAAAAGGTAATGATCTATGAATGCATACCACAATATAGTTGGATCTTAAAAGAAGTATGCTGAGAGAAATAATCCTCGGAATATAGAGTGCCTGCTATACAATTCCATTTCTATAAATTGAAAATTCAACTAGGCTCAAGGAGATATGAGATATTTAGAAGTGTTGGAAGTGTTCACTACTTTAGTATTTGTTATTTTTATGGTTTCATGGGTATATATGTCAAAACTTATCTAACTGTACACATTAAGGGAATAGATTTTTTTAATGTCAGCTATACCTCAGGAAAGCTCTTAAAATAAAATTTTCACTTTGGCAGGTATGCTTTTTTTTCTATTTTAATCATGTTCCCCCATTGGACAGTAGTAACAGTGAGTCACATAAGATTATGCTTTGAAAATTGAGAGAAACAGCCAAGACTAGTTTGGCTCAGTGGATAGAGCACTGGCCTGCAGACTGAAAGGTCCCAGGTTCGATTCTGGTCAAGGGCATGTACCTGAGCTGCGGGCACATCTCCAGTAAGGGGTGTGCAAGAGGATGCTGATGGATGTTTCTCTCTCATCGATGTTTCTTACTTTCTATCCCTCTCCCTTCCTCTCTGTGCAAAATCAATAAAATATATTTTAAAAAAAGAAAATTGAGAGAAACAGAGCATTAGAAAGAGACAGGAAGAATAAAGGATATTAATTTTTCATATTAATGATAAGTATAAACCTATCTAATAAAAGAACAATATGCAAATTTGACCATACCTTCACCACACCCACAAGCCACGCCCACCAGCCAATCAGGAACAGTTTATGCAAATAAACCCCAACCAAGATGACTGCCATCACTGAGAGCAGGAGAAAGGCTTGGGTTTCCCCGGCAACAGAGGAAGTCAAGCTTTCCACCTGCCAGTCCTCCACTCAATGTACAAAGTTTCAATTATAAAAGATACAGAAATGGCAGCAGCCACTGAGCTGGAGAGAACAGAGGCTTGGGTTTCCCTGGCAACCTGCTGTTGCAGGCCTAGGCCTCCACTCTAGGCTATAATATTTCAAACAGAAATGGCTGCCACCACGGAGGAGGCAGAAAGCTTGGCTCTGCTCCAGGCTATAAAGTTTCAATTGTAAACATAGATTAATCCCAGACATCAGGGCCTCCACTTGGGTTGTTGGGGCACGTGGCTGGCCTGCAAACCTCTACAGGCCCCTCACCCAGGCAGCCCCTCACCCCAAGGAAACCCCCACCCTTATCTGGGACACTTTTCAGGGCAAACCAGCTGGCCCCCACCCACGCACCGTGCCTCTATTTTATCTAATAAAAGAGTTATTAGCAGATTGACCATCACTCCTACACACAAGAGGGCTGCCCCCATGTGGTTAAAAATCATGCCCCCATGTGGACACAAGATGGCCACCACAAGATGGCCAGCAGGAGAGGGCTGTTGGGAGGTTCCAGACCCTGAAAGTGAGGGTAGTTCTGAGCAATCAGGCCAGCAGGGGAGGGCAGTTGAGAGGAACCAGGTCTGTAAGGGAGGGCAGTTGGGAGCGATCAAGCCTGCAGAGGAGGGCAGTTAGGGGTGACCAGGCCAGCAGAGGAGGGAAGTTATGGGCAAACAGGCTGACAGTGGAGCAGTTAGACATCAATTAGGCTGGAAGGGTAGTGGTTAGCAGGTGATCAGGCTGGCAGGCAGAAGTGGTTAGGGGCAATCAGAGAGGAAGGCAGGTGAGCAGTTTGGAGCCAGCAGTTCTGGATTGTGAGAAGGATGTCCGACTACCCTTTTAGACCCGATCCGGATTGGGCCTAAAAGGGTAGTCGGACATCCTTCGAGGGGTCTCAGATTGGAGAGGGTGCAGGCTAGGCTAAGGGACATTTCCCACCCCTGGTGCATGAATTTCGTGCATCAGGCCTCTAGTATATTATAATGAATAAAGCATTTTGAGATTTAGCATTAGATCTTCCACAGGTATATTGGCATTTTTATAAATCAAAATTAAGCGTGCACAGAATAGAAAGGCTAAATAAAAGTTCAACACTACCATCAAAAACCAAACATGGCTTTAGATAGCTAACTTTTTTTATGAAGTTAATTCATATTTCCATACCAATCTAAATTCATTAGAATATTTAAAAATATAATGATGTACACCTTTTTTTACCATCTTTGTCTTTATTTGCTACCCACACATAAATACAACATACATATACATTTGTTTACACAAAATAAAACTGTATACAGAATTAATATATAACTATATATAATTTTTAATATAAAGTATTTTATATAAAAGCTAGAGGCCTGGTGCACAAAATTTGTGCACTTGCTGGGGGTCCTTCAGCCTGGCCTGTGCCCTCTCACAGTCCGGAATCCCTAGGAGGATGTCTGACTGACAACTTAGTGGGCTGTGCTCACCAACCATGAGCCCAACTTCTGGCTGAGTGGAGCTCCCCCTGTGGGATTGCACTGACTACCAGGGAGCAGCTCCTGCATTGAGTGTCTACCCCCTGGTGGTCAGCGTGCATCATAGTGACCGGTCATTCCACCATTTAGTCATCTGCATATTAGCCTTTTATTATGTAGGACATGCTGTAGATGAGGCCCCCTAGAGCCATAATAAATGCAAAAGTTTCACACTTAACTCATTCTCAAATTGCCCCCACTGAAAATCAAATTGTCCCCCCACTGGGGCATGTGCTGCACCTTGGGAACCACTGGGCTTGGCACTTTTCCTCTCTGAGCTTCATTTCTGAATCCATACCCATATACCCTGGGAATTATAATCTCTTCTCCGCCTACCTCACTGGGTTGTCATGAGGAGGTTCTGAGTTAATAAACCTAGAAATGTTTCATCAAGTAAGTGATCTCTAAATGGGAAGGGATTGTTATTTTTAAGCTCCCCAGTACCCTCGCAGGTAGTAGGTGCTGATTAGGGGAGGGGGGCATGATTGTTTCCTGGGACTGTAGCTATGGAAACTTTGCAGAGGGCTCTGCAGGCCTCAGAGAGTGGGCTCTGGCTAGTAGCCCTAAGGCTGTGGTTGTCCCTGGAGGTGCTGGCAGCAGGCAGAAGACTGTTAGGGGGGCACAAAGTGGATGGCAAGGCTGAAGGGGTAGTAACTGTCAAACCTTCCGCTTGGCACTGTTCTTTAAATTGTATGTGTCTGTTTTGCATCTGTACCTGCTCAGGGCTGGGCTCCAATCTCCTGGAGTGGGGAGGGGGCCAAGCCAGAGCAGAGCCAGACAAGCTAGGAGGGTGAGTTTAGCGTGCCCCAGCAAGGTTCAGGGCTTCTGCTGAGGAGATGGTGCTGCTGCTGTGAAGGGGAAGGGTCTGACCCTGGGTGAGGGGGGCTGCTCAAGCCTGCCTCCACCCAGGTCTGGAGTTGTAGGGAGGAGAGTCATGCCCGGCTCCAGAGGAGGGGGCCCAGCAGCAACAGGCCATAGGCCCTAGGTGCCCGAGGGGCGCTGACAGGTGGTCGCTGGTGTGCTATTGTTGTGGGTGCCCCTGGCGAGGATGGCAGGGGAAGAGATGGGGAGTCAGAGGTGTGGGTTGCAGCTACCCCCGAGGCTGGGTCTTCTCCCCATCTGGTCAGCCTCCCTGTCCCCCTCAGGGTGTGGGGGCTGGAGTAGGGTGCCCTTTCAGGGAGACTGGAAGAGCTCCCCATGGCCACTTCCTCTTCCTTCTTTGCAGTCTAGACTCCTGTCAGGCACTCTCCTCAGACCCCCCAGGGAACTTGGCTCTGGCTGCCCTTGCCCTGCTGCAGGGGCAGCCTCCTGCTGGTCTGTCAATATGCAAATTGATCATTACTGGAACACCTTAACAGACAATTAGCATATTACCTCTTTATATGTATAGATAAAGCGATTGCTTGGATAAACTAGAAAAGTCACCTAAAATAAACCAGTTTCAACCTAAATAAAGTGCCATAAAATTCAAAGCAAAGTCTAAAATATTCTTGGGCACTTTATAATTTTAAAACACTGTCTGCTTATCTAGAAAATCCATATGAGTAGCATGATATAGTGCATTTAGTTGAGTGGAAATTTTATATTAAATAGTGAATTGTCTTTTACTGGGTCAAAATTTTCAGTTTTTACTTAGTATCAATTTACTTATTTTTTAACCTTAACAAATGACAAAGTAGTAACATTATTCTAAACAAACTCCACTAAATATCAGCTCTTTTTCAGTAGCAGATAATTTAGAGATTAATATTGTTGATGGAGATCTCAAGGCTTAATGAGAAGCAACATTTGCTCAGATTTTCAAGGTCCTTTTCTGGCTCCTCCAGAAGATGTCATAATTATATGTTCATTAATGACTCACTTTAGGGACCCATGTTTCTGTTAAATAAATATATTCTAGGAACCGTCATTGTCACAACTGTCTTTTTTTCCCCCCAAGAAGTTTACATTATAGTACAAAAGACATAAAATAAACTAACAGTTACAGTCACTCTAATTCAAGTAAACTTAGGGAGGTAAAGGAATACAGGGTTGAGAGAATCAGATGCAATTGGAATTATGTTAATGTATTTCTAGAACTTTCTCCCAAATGTTAACGATGTTTAAGCCAATTTTCAAAGTACAAATAAGAATTACTCAAATGTAAAAGGTATCTCAAGCAAACGAAACAGCATGTGAAAATGTACTGAGGTGAGAAATAGCATGTTAATTGTTGATTTTCAGCCATTATTACACCATGGTTGTTTAAAAACCTCTAGGGAAATCGATGAGTTCCCAGAGAGTAAACTTGAACACCTGAACAGAATAACACTGCAGCAACTGGGAAAGCAGAGACCGGCTGGAAAATCACCTGGACACATGCTGTGTGCAATGCGGTACCATGTTTTCTTGGCCATCTGGCAGTTCTTCTGAGTTCTAATGCCAGAGTCAGACAAACATTTGCCAAAAAGTATAAACTATGGCATTAAAAAGCTAATGTATATGCCTCTCAGAAGCAATAGACAAATTCAAATGAATGGACCAGGGTTACCACTTTGCAGAATTAACTATTAATTCAGATTCATTCATTTATTCCTTTCCCCCCCTCACCATTGAAGACAATTTTTAAAATTAATTATGTGTATACCATACAGTTAGTGCATTTCAAGCTTTCTTCTCATCTACAAGACATTTTATTTCTTTATGGAGACAGTTAATGAGAATGTGCTCATCTCCTCTATGTCAATTTTATATTTCAAATTTCAGAAATTTGAAATTATTCTTTCCAAGATTTTGGGAAGAGGGATAAAAGGACTTATCATTAAGTATTTTCTACAAGTGATTATATATATATATATATATATATATATATATATATGTATTTATTTATAAGCCACACAAGTGTGGAGTGGCTACATGCTTTGCTTTAACATCAACAATAAAGCCCTAGCCAGTTTGTTCAGTGGATCAAGCCTGCACACTGAAGGGTCCAGGGTTTGATTCCGGCCATCGACACATGCCCAGATTGCAGGCTTGATCCCCTGAGGCTTGCAGGAGGCAGCCGATCAATGATTCTCTCTCATCATTAATGTTTCTATCTCTCCCTCTCCCTTCCTCTCTGAAATCATTAAAAATATATTTTAAAAAGTGATAAAAGAGTATAGATAATTATCCTATATTTACTGTATGTTAGTTCTGTACATAGCTTTTGTATGGTAACTCTCTCAAGTTTACTATGAGAACTAACTGAGGGAAACATGTTTGAGGATGAGATAAATAAGTGCAACATGGCCAACTCATCCAACATGAAGCCAGTGAACATTAGTCAACCAGACTGATTTTATAATTGAGGGACATTTTATGTTCAGTGAAATATTCAGATCTTTAAGACAGTAAGATAAAACCAAGGTATACAATATTACATATAAAGATAAGCATGTTCAATAGATAGAACATGCTAATAGAATACTGTGGATCATATTATTTTTAACTAGGGGCCCAGTGTGTGAAATCACAAAAGAATCAGACCTGGCATGCTGCAGGACTCAGCATCAAGTCCCGCAGGCACCATGGGATCCACCAATGCACCTCCTGGTTATGTTATGACCACTGGGTTTTTACTATATAGCTAGCTTTATTGGGATAAAATTAGCACGGATCATGCCCTTAAAATGAACAATTAGATATTTTTAGCCTACTCACAAGGTTGTTTAAATATCATAGTACAAATTTAGATGATTTATTATCCCCCAAAAGAACCTCAATTACCATTAGACTCTATATTTTCCTCTTAATATAGTGCTTTGAATTCCATGAATATAGTTGTTTATATTAGTAGTTTATTTTTTGTTGTTAGTAGTATTCTAATATATGGATATAACATTAATTGTCTGTACATTATTATGTTAATAAATATTTTGACTCTTCTAGTTTGATGCCATAATACATCTTCATGTGCAAATTTATTTTTGTGTGGATAAAGATATGTTTTTATTTAGCAAGTATTTAGTCAAGGGATTTCTGGGTTTTAAGTTAGATATATATTTAACTTTATAAGAAGGAATCAAACAGTTTTTCAAAATGGTTATACCACTTTACACTTCTACTACCATTTTATGAGAATTCCCATTGTTCTTCCTCCTTAAAAATAATGGTATATTCAGGCACTTAAACTTTACCCATTCTAATTCAAAAGATATATGAAAAAATAGGATGAGAACACTCCATCGGAAATAAAAGTATGACTTTGGACAAAATATAAGAAAGGAGAACTATTTTAACTCACTGGAAAGATACAAGAGCAGATAGAATCTTAGAGACAGTTAACTTCTGAAAAATTGGAAAAGGAAGGGTAGAACTTATAGCTGCTAGTGTCTTACCTGACACACCAGTTGTAAATCCCAATACCACAGTTATACCAGCATTACCCACAGCCTTACCTGCTCACTGTGGCAGAGAAGAGAGTGCAGAAATATTAAAAATAGCTGGGTAAAGGGGGTCAAATATATGATGAGGGAAGATGGCTTGACATTGTTCAGCGGGAACACAATGCAATATACAGATCCCATATCACAAAAATGTACACATGAATCTTATATAATCTTATTAACTGTTGTCAACCCAATACATTCAATTTAAAATAATAGCATGGAATTGAGACAAAAGTCCCTAGATGCAATAGAACAACTGGAAGGACAAGACTAAAAATTTGTATATACACCTCTGAAATGCTTCACTAACATATAAATGCCCCAGAGAGACCCCAGGATTATACTTACATACAAAAAACAAACAGACAAGACAGACAGAAGCCAGAGAGCAAGAGCAATCTTCCTCATAAGAGAAATCACTGCACTGTATAAGCTTCATAAGTTTGCTCTTTTGTTAGTGAACCTACGAGCAGCTTCGGCAACAGAAAGCTGAAGCATAATTGCCCTAAGTTCTCAGAGGACAGAGCACACAGATGGCAGAGAAGCTGGAAGTTTAGATGAGAAACCCCAGCAGTAAGACAATCACAGATGGGCGAGGCCCAAATTTTGAATATAACTTTGCCCAAATTATCTGTGTAGACAGAGAGAAGACCTTTGGGAGCCAGGCTAAAACAAGCAGCAGCTAGACTCTGAAAGAACTGAGAATGGATATCATGTTACAGGTGAAATAGTGTTTTCATTTGGAGTGCAGGCAAGTTCATTGTCTACTAGAACAAACACCCAACATTTTTTTTTTACAAAAATACAAGAGAATTCAAAGTTGGCACAAAGTATTGTAAAAAATGTCTAGCTTTTAGCCAAGAATTATAAAAGAAGCAAAAAATATATGACCCATATTGGGTGGAAGAAGCAATTTCCAGAAACAGACTCTGAGATGTTGCTTTGTGAATTCAACTGAGACTTCAAATCAGCAATTATAAAATAACTAGGGGCCTGGTACATGAAATTTGTGCACTGGGGATGGGTGGTCCCTTGGCCCAACCTGCCCCCTCTCACATACTTGGGGAACCCTCAAGGGATGTCCTACTGATGGCTGACCCCTGGCCCAAGGCTGAAAGCCTCTGGCCGACGCTTTCGTCTTTGGGTAGGGGACCTTGGCCAGGGGAATCCAGCCAGCAATGGCCCTGCCATGGGGCTGATCACTGACTGGCTCTGCCCTAGTTCGGCCAGCTCAGGGCCAGGAAAAGCCTCTTGGCGAGGCTTTTTCCAGCCTTGGGCAGCAACCACCTTGGTTGGGTGTTAATTTGCATACCACTCCTGATTGGCTGGTGGGCGTGGTTGGTGGGTGTGGCTTATCGGGTATAGTGAAGGTGTGGTCAATTTGAATATTACTCTTTTATTAGATAGGATATTTTAAAATTATATACACATATTATAAATATGTGAAAAATAATTAAAGAAAAGTATGATCTCAATGAAGAAAAAACTAAAATATTAGGAAACTAAGGATGAAAAGTACAGTAAGTAAAATGAATATTCACTAGATGGACAGTTTAAAAATGAACCCAAAAAGCACAGCCAGTAGCCAGTTTTGCACAATGGTTGAGCAGCAACCAAGGAACCAAGAGGTCATGGTTTGATTCCGGGTCAGGGAACAGCCTGGGTGGTAGGCTTAATCTCTAGAGCTGGGTTAGGGATATGCAATAGACAGCTGATCAAAGATGTTTCTCTCTTATTGATGTTTTTTCTGTCTCTTTCCCTTCCTCTCTCTCTAAAAATGAATAAAAACGTATTTTTTTTTAAATGACAAAGAAACAGTTGAAAGAAATGTATCACTAGAGACAATGGAGGCCACAAAATGTTTAAATGGCATATGTGAAGGGTTTAAATAAAAAAAAATTGTCAGTAGCTATTGTTACAGAAATCATTTTTTTTAAATGTATTTTTTTTATTGATTTCAAAGAGGAAGGAAGAGGGAGAGAGACAGAAACGTCAATGATGAGAGAGAATCATTGGTCATCTGCCTCCTTCTTGCCCCCTACAGGAGATTGAGCATGTGCCCTTTATCTGAGTCAAACCTGAGACCCTTCAGTTCCCAGGCTGCCTCTATCCACTGAGCCAAACCAACTAGGGCTACAGAAATCATTTAAAAAAAATATATATATATATATATATATATATATATATATATATATATATATTTTTTTACATAGAGAAAGATAGAGGGATAGAGAGTTAGAAACATAGATTTGGCTGCCTCTTGCACACTCCCTACTGAGGATGTGCCCACAACCAAGGTACATGCCTTGACCGGAATTGAACCTGGGACCTTTCAGTTTGGAGGCTGACGCTCTATCCACTGAGTCAAACTGGTTAGGGCCAGAACTCATTTTGACCTACTTCATTACTATCCATCAAGCCCAGTGACTTCACAGTCACAGAAGCCCTTTAATTAAAAATAGTAAAACAAAATTGTTATTTTTTCCGGGGGAAAAATGCACACCCATCATTTGATAAATGTCCTTAATATGAGAGGAAAAAGTCTAAAAGTAAACAATACATTTTATTAGCACAGCTCTCCTATTGAAATCTAATGATTAAAGAAATTTAATGTTTTTGTTATATTAATATATCAACACATTTCAATAGATAGATCTAGAAGTAAAATAACTTTATTTTTGGCTCTATATTAAATGTTACCTGTAAAAATTGGTTTGAGCACATCATTTCTGGGTTTGCAATATAATTACTGTAATACTAATTAGATTATATATAGAAAAATTATGCAAAACTCTCTCATTTCTGCCTCCTCATGACTTGAATGTCATTTTGCATTATTCACAGAAAACAAATAATCCCCTTGAATTATTTTTCTACTTATTAAATAAAGTTTTAAGGAGGGAATTAAAGAGCATTTTCATCTGCCATGGGTCTTAGCCTAAGTTGAAATAATCAAATCTTTCAGGGTACTTTGCTCTTTCAAAATTTTTTGATAAAATACACTTTAAGTGACACTTTCTATTAAAATTTTTATCTCTTCAGTGTGCATTTATCTTTTTAAAATGACAACTGACAAGTAGTTTATACACATTAATTTTAGCCCCCCTCTCTTCTTTCTTCTTATGGGATGATAGAATTTTAAAGAATTAAGTAAAAATAATAACCAGTTTTTGACATGAGATGAAATAATGGGACCTTAAAGTTTAAGAACATTGAATGTATTAAAAAGAAATTATCTGGTTTAAAGTCATAAGACAATGAATACAATAAGTTGCTGTTATATTTGAAAAATTTGGTTATAAGTAGAAATTATATAACATTTTGGTTAGAAAAGTTATATAGTTTAGTCTACTTTTAAAATAATAAAATTACGTCCAAATGACAGTCATGATTTATTGCCATGGTTTTCTAATTCCAACACAAATGTTATACACACACATATTTGCACACACATAAAACTAAAGTGTAAATTTAAAAGGAAGAGTCATAATTGTGACAGTAGTGTGATAAATGTCATAGAATAGGATCATTTCAATAATTAATTCATATATAAGTATATGTTTTAAATAATAAATTTTAACTTTTTGATAAAAGCACATATTCCTAGGTCTATTGATAGAAATTTAAGAAGATTCTTATGATTTATATAGAACTCTCAGGTAATAGCACTCTTTTGACTTCTTAATGTTACAAACTCTGCTTCAGTTTTATAATTAAAAGGGTCAAGTCTAAAGTTAGTTGATGTTCAAGGGTAAGATTTATTTTGCCTTTCCCTCATGCTGATTGTCTTCTCCTCTTTTTACCAGTTATGTTTCTACTGGCCAGTTCTAAGTATGCCAGATGAAAGTGGAGGGTTGTTTGGTAGGTAGAGGTACTGAAATGAAACTCTTCCAGTCTGACTTTGTAACTTCAGGCTTACTGAGTCTCAAGACAGTGAAAAACCACAAGATTTTAGAAGTGCTTATGAGATGCTAGCTGTCAGCCTTTAGTTATCCAATCTAATAAAAAAGAAATATGCAAATTTGACTGTACCTTCACTACACTACCAGCCAATCAGGAGCGAGGGGTGCCCCCAGGGCTGGGCAGTCACCACCAGGGCTAAGACCTGAGCTGGGGGACTGGGGCCGAGGCATCTGGGGCAGAGCCAGCCATTGGCCCCATTGAGGGGGCAAGTTGGGCTGAGGAATCACCTACCCCCAGTGCATGAATTTCATGCACCGGACTCCTAGTGATTCATATAAATGGCTAATTTACTTTTGCTTCAGCCAAGGAGTGTTTCAGAATCCTGCCTTGCCCTTGTCTTTTTCTACCTCATCTAAGCATTGATTGTTAGAATTTCATTGTCTTCTGGCAGTCACTTCCTTGGGCAGTCTGCTTAACATCTTCAGGACACCTGCTTTGTTCCTTAGCTCACTTCCAGTTCTGAGATAATTTATGAATATCCCTTGTCCCAATTACCCTTGAAAGCAACTTCCTTTGGCCTGGCCAGCATGGCTCAGTGGTTGAGCATCAATCTATGATCCAGGAGGTCACAGTTCGATATCTACTCAGGGCACATGCCCGGGTTGCCAGCTCCATCACCAGTAGGAGGCATGCAGAATACAGCCAATCAATGATTCTCTCTCACCATTGATGTTTCTATCTCTCTCTCCCTTCCTCTCTGAAATCAATAAAAAAAAATATTTTTTTTTAAAAAGAAAGTACTATCCTCTTGTGGTAAAACCACTTCTGCCACATATGTAAATTTGTGAGAAAGGCAGGCAATCACCCACTATTATTTAAATTCAGGGATATTCTCATCTCTCTGAGAGACCCCATAAAAAATCTTACTATGCTTGAGGAAGGAGATAGAATTTGTTCCCTGGGGACTCTGAAGGGAAGAGAAGATGGGGGCATGGCCTTTTTAGAGCCCTCCAAACCTCTTTGAAGAAAAGTCTATGTGAATCCTCTTCTCTTTCTCTCTACACTGATGTCATTATAAACTTGTGACTTGGATAAAGACTCCAAAAGACCTGGAACCAATTTCTGGAAATGTTCTCTATAAAATGCGACATTACTAATCTATATTTAGAATTTCATAGGAATTTAATATTTATGTCCTGATTGAAACTGAGAATTGAATATCATTTAGTAGTATTATAATGCTGACATGATCATCTTTTAATGCATTGCCTTATGATTTTATTTTTTTTATATATCCAGATTACTAAAATTGAATTTATAGGCTATTGATTCTAAAGATTTTAAGGCTCTCAATAAATATTGTAAAATTATTCTTCACCAACTTTCATTTCACCAACTTTCAATTCTACTCATAGACAAAATGCTGTATCTTTATTACTAGTGGCCTGGTGCATGAAATTTGTGCACATTAAAATGATATTAGAGGAAATAATTTAATATTGCTCTTTGCTCTTTCTCTATAATCGAAGTATCAGGGATTAAAGAAAATTAGTAAAATGTATATGAAAACCTTCCTCCTGTCAGAGTCTGGGGCGCACCATGGGACCCAGAGTCAAGTCCCCATCACTCACATGTGCCTTAAAATCACATGAGACTCAGACCCAGCTGCTCCCTCTCCCCCACATTGGGGTAGATCCAGACCCTGCCAGTACCAACTTTGTTAAGCACCACAGGGCAGGGGGAGTCTTTGGGTCCTCTGGCCCAGCACCAGGATGGGGGGTGTAGCCTGAGGTCTCCCATAAAGTCTCACCAGGTGGGAGACATGACCTGAGATCCCCTGGGTTGGGGGCATGGACTGAGGTCCCTGTCAAGCCCCACCAGGCAGAGGAGTACAGCCTCAAGTCCCCTTGCCCAACACTGGGAGGGAGGTGCTGCCTCAGGTCCCCAGGCAATCCCCACTGGCACGGGGACACAGGCTCAGGTCCCCTGTGAAGCCTGCTGGGTGGGGGTCACAGCTTGAGGTCCCTTGTCAAGCCCAGCCAGGCAGGAGAGGCACAGCCTCAGGTTCCCTGGCCTGGTGCTGGGGCAGAGAGTATGGTCTGAGGTCCCCCAGCCTGGTGCCAGAGTGGGGGTGTTGCTTGAGGTCCCCTGTCAAGCCCTGCCGGATGGAGAGAACAGTTTGAGGTCAGTGAGGAACTGACAGGTCTGTTTGAGCCATGAGGATGGTCCAGAGATGGTGGATGCTGACGACACCTTGCCATGCTAGCAGTCGGCAGCTGTGCATGGCTGCAGGTGGCCCAGGACCATACCAGAGAGGATGGATCTTGCATTGCCACGATGTGTCCACCATCTGGATACCATTGCTGACATGTACACATGAAGAACTATTTGACATTGAAACTGGGACTCAGAACAGTTGGACATTGAAACTGACACTCAAACTTTTTTTTTTTTGCTCTTATACGTTTGTTTCTAGTATGCAGAGGAAAGATATTTTTAAAGAAAAGAAACAGGGGGAAGTGATTGATATAGAGGCAGGGTGGCCTCGAACAGGCTGTCAAGCTACAGGGGAAAGGCTGGAGTGGATGGGAGGCAGATGCAGGGGAAGATCAACCGAAGGACTTGTATGCATACATATGAGCATAACCAATGAATGAAAGACACTGGGGCGGGGAGTGGGGCAGGTGGGGACATGTGCTGGGGGGTAAGGGAGGCTGGGGGAGGATATTGGGGGGAGAAGGAAAACATATGTACTACTATTAAATATAAGTTATATTGTAAATAAAAAAATTAACTTAAGTTATTTTTTCAATATTTTAAAAATGCTCTTGGAGATTACATTCATTTGAATCCCAGATCTACTCAACCATTAAATCACACTTCTGAATTACACGACTAATTAATTGATTGTTATATTCAATTAATTAGTCGTGTAATTCAGAAGTGTGATTTAATAGTTGATAGCAAGGTAAGGTAAATACACATTTGGGGAGAAAATATGACTTCCCTTCAGATATTAATTCTGTTGCAAAACAATGTAAAAATTTATCGTCCATTGATGAAGTTAGAGGCAATTAACATCAGTTAAAAGTATGAATCAACTTAGTGTGCTAATTGGTTTTACTGATTTTCAGTGTTTCTACCTAATGAAGAAACGTAAGGAACTAATGATTGTTTTTACTGATATTCTAGGTTCTGAATGCAGATGAAGGAGTCACTCATCCAAGGCTCCTCTAGCTAAACTGCACTATTGTGTACTCAACAGAAATCCAACTCAGAAACTCACAGCTGCTCTTGAGGAGATGACCAAATAAAAACTGAAACAAAGGTAAATTTTTTTAAGATCTCATCTTCTATGGAATACAAAGGTTTAGTAGTTGGTTACCCATTCCCTTGCCTTTATTGGGAGATGTCTTCGCAAAGACAGATAGATGAGCCAATAAAAACTCTTTGCAAACATTCTAATGAGAGATCTCCTGCAAAGACACTGAAGGTATGTTTTGATGATACAGAATGCATTATCATAAGGAACCTAATCTATTGAAAATTGCTTGTGGTAAAGAAATCAGGAATTTATCAATTTATGGAACATGACTCCATAAGAAATATCACATATCCTGTAACTAATGGAATATAAAAAAATGTTTTATGACCACATAGATCCTTTATTTACAAGTGATGTTTGTATTCATTCTCTTAGAGAAATTTTTTTTTGTTAATTTTGACCAGAGTGGCAAAATTGAGGCCGATTAATGGTCTCAGGGTCTCCCTCTTACTCCTATGTTGCTCAGCTCTGCATGCACTTGAAATGATTAAAAAGTTTAATACTAAATAAGACCTCTGATTTGTGTCTGATTTGGCAATCCAGTCATTTATGTTAGCTCAAATTGTTGCTAAGAGAGTTATACTTCAGATACTGGAACCATAATGACTAAGACAAAAGAGAGATGAAAACTATGATGAGAATCTGATGTTATCTTAATCGTGTTGATGTAAATCTGCACGATTTGTATATCTGCTAATATAATTAAACTTTTGGTTTAATTATTGGCCTCGGAAAATAAATTTTATAATGACATGATCTCCTTCTGTTTAAATTTTTTAGCAAAATATGTCCTGGAAGGTCACTTGGAGCTAAGAAGCCAAACCTGCAAGCAGAAGATGAGGCAAGCAGTAATGCATAACAAATTATATAGCAATTTTAGTTAATGGAAAAATCACTGAATCATTATAAATGAAGTGGCTGCTTACTATAATGGCAAACATTATAAGTTGATATTTATTATGTGATATTACAATAAGGATGATGCTCACATTATACTCTATAATATTCAGAACACAATGGAATTTCATGTTGAGTTCTAGTTATATCTCTTTGAGAGCAATAGGGATATCCATTAGCCTGGGACAGTCCTGCTTTAAATACACTTAGTGGAATAATATTAATAGTGTCCCTTATAATTCCAATTCTACTTTGGATGATGACTCATGGGGTCACCTCAGATAGACATTGTTAATAAAGCAATTTGCATTGAAAAGTACTAGATATACTAATAACTAACTGGAAATTATACATATTAACAGACTTGGTACAGTTTTATTTGAATATTTAAAACATTTTAATAAATCAATTTGTAACAACCATAGCTGGCCACAATTGGAAATGTCTCCTTAGATTTTGAATTTTTCCTATTGCAAGTTACATGGCTTCCATGATTGCTAAAAGTTAAATGGCTATTAATTGTTACTGGTGGAAGTAGGATATCCCTTTCCTCACTGAGTGCTAGGGGTTTGGTCTTTATGCTATCTTAAAAAGATAATTTTCAGAGACTTGCACAGGAGGATAACTGATTTTTTATTTGTGTGGAATTACTCTCTTGGGTTTATAAAGTCCCGTTTAACTTAATCCAGTTCTGGAGGAAGTGCAGTTGGGGATTCAGGTATAT
Organism: Antrozous pallidus; assembly: GCA_027563665.1. Classification (NCBI taxonomy): domain Eukaryota; kingdom Metazoa; phylum Chordata; class Mammalia; order Chiroptera; family Vespertilionidae; genus Antrozous; species Antrozous pallidus. Next base: position 29,189,823 of record CM050514.1, on the reverse strand, counting down.
CTATGACCCCATGAGTCATCATCCAAAGTAGAATTGGAATTATAAGGGACACTATTAATAATTATTCCACTTAATGTATTTAAAGCAGGACTGTCCCAGGCTAATGGATATCTCTATTGCTCTCAAAGAGATATACCTAGAACTAACAGCAAAGTCAGTGTCCAGAGTTTCCATTCCATGTTGGAATTGGATCTAGTTTAGCAGTAGGCTAGTTACTATTAGTTCATTTGTGTGGTGTTCACATGGCAGTGGGCCATGTGGGCAAATTCAGGACCATGAAAGTCCCACAGGCCAAAAGTCAACCAAAAGGAACCAAGAGGGCTCAAACCAACAGAGCAAGCCTCTTTGTTTAGAGATTAAAGTAGCTCAAATCTTTCCTTAAAGGCAGTGGCCGGAGAACCAAGATGGTGGCAGAGGTAAAACACCTATCTTGCCGTCATACTCAGCAATTTTAATACTACAACTTAAAGAAAGAATAAAGGCAGTGGCCAGTGATCTGTTCTGAGGTGTGACTAACAGAAAAGTGCCTTCCATGTTTCACCAAGATTTAATTGGGCATGCCTCTATTCTCCACCCTCTTCAGTGCCTTCCCCTAGTGATCAGTGGGAAGTGTTAAACTGCACCTTCCTGGCAAAGCTGCATAAAAAATGTGACATGCTTAGAATATTTGGTCTTCCCTTTGTTCCTGTTCTGTTATTAATAACTAGGTAATTACAACTTACAATGGTATCATAATAACGCTCCATGATTCATTCCAAAAAGCAGCTGAGTTGTCAGTGAAAAGTGTTTTTGCCCTCTTTATGTTCATGCTACTAAATAGGACATGGAAGAGATGATCCACCAGTTTGACACCAATATGAGGCTTGTTATTCAAGTAACTAAGGGGAAGATCATATATGGTTTAGGGAATCACAGTCATTTCACTACTGGATAAGGCCTTTGAGGTGATTCTTGTAACATAAGAAGAGTAGGGTAAGTGGAACCATGGGGTAGATTTCTATTAGATTAATACGCACACAAAATTGTGTAGAAAAAAAATGTATCAAACTGTTAAGGGACAGTGGAGAGTTTGTCTAGTCCAGACAGATAATCAAACAGAGAAATAGGTGATATAGTAGAAATTATTTAATACCTTTTTTTTTTAGCAAATGAAGAATAATGTGAGAAGTAGAAGAGAAAGGAAGTTGAACAAATCATTGAAAATGTTTTGTGTGTGTGTGTGTGTGTGTGTGTGTGTGTGTGTGTTTTCCCCTGGGTGAACTTAAGACATTAATGATTTCTTGGATATGAGAAAAAGCTCAAACATGAACAAAGTCAGAGGGGATGGGAAAGGAAAATAGAGAGAAGGGAGACCAATGCTTTGGGAATATGTAACACACTGGTCAGATGTTTTACTTTACTTCTGTCACACTCAGGTCACAGTCAGATGATACTCTTATAAAGAGCTGATGGAGACTAGAGGTTGGGCTCTGCAAGATCTTAATGGTAAGTAAGAGTCCAGTTACCTAATAATAATAAACTTCCGCCTAAACAAATTTCTCTTTCCACAACATACTTTTGGGAAAAATGTCCTCTTTATATACATATTCTTTAAATGAACTAAAAATAGAAACTTTCCTAAGGAGTAAATTCTCAATTATCCCTGTGAGACTATAATGTTTTCTGGGCTAACTCCTGAGGGAATGCCTTCCTGCTCCCACCATTCTTTTCCTAGTATGGTGAAATGTATGTGATACTTATATGTAGTATCAGCGTGTGTTGGAAAAAAAACATTATTAAAAGAATTCTCAATGTAGAAGTAATAATTCTGTATTCTCATCTGTTTATAAAGATTGTTTCTTGTTTTGTTGCCGTAGTTTGTTGTGGCTTGAAACTCTACATCTTCCCCTTGTATTCTTTCTGAAGGTAACAACTATTTGCTTCTCAGTGCCACCTGCCAAGCTGATTTGTCTGAGTCCTTGTTTCCCAGCAGGTCCCACCTAGTTATGTTTTTTGAAGTTGTGCTTTAGTGAATCCTTAAAATGTTACTTATACCCTCTCTACCTTCCAGACAATAGCTATAGGAAAGACAAAGCTTTATTCTTGGTGGTGTGCCAAGACTGAATATTGTAGAAAGCCTCTCTTTGAATAAATTCTCAAAAATTCTAAACCATTACTGTACCGTCTAAATCTTATTCTAGAATTTCATTTGTCAGAAGAAACATCCCTTCAGAATTCTATTTAAATTATTCATAGTTAATCTTCAAGTAGGGTTTTTTCTTTTAAATACCTCTCTTTTTAGGAGTACATTTAGACATTCTTAATAAAAATTTAATCAAAATGAAAAAAGTCAGGATGATGGAAAAACGAATAGACTGAAAGGAACATTGCTCAATATTTCTGAGTCTATGATGTGCCTTTTTCATTAGTGGGGCAATTGTAAACAGTTTACTTCTCAAGCTGGCTTTCTACTTATACACAAAATTAGAGTGATAGTTAAGTGATGGGATGGCCCACATCTTCAGTTATCTAAGATTTTAGACATAGAAGTCCAAACTGGGAGAAAAGAGTTGAAGTATGACTCCAATACAAAAAACATTTACAGCAAGTGCCCATGTATCAACCTTTAGTATTTGGCTGTCTTGGCCTCACGTAGAACCAGTTTTGGAGATTCTATCAGAAAACAATCTGCATCAGGATGGACTCCTTGGTCTTTTAGCTTTGGATTCCAACCAAAGTTGTAAAGGTAAATCAGCAAAACAATGTCATGATTTGGAAGTTGCAATCATTTGAAACATCTTGTTAACCATCAGGGCTTCAAGAATAAATTGAAGGACAGTTGTTTCTTTTTACATGACTAAAAACAAAATTAAGAGAAATGCTCCCCTCCCCCCCCAAAAAAAAAAAAAGCTTTGTGACTGCCACAAATACTGTGACCTTTGGGCCTCTGAAATGATTTTGAAACAAACTTTTAGGAGGGTAGGTTTATTAAACAGAATGTTATAGAAAGGCTTACATGAGTCATGAATGTCAAACCTGATAGCTTTGGGAAAGTAGGTATATTTGCACATTTTTCTTGATGGAAATTTCCATCGATTTTGAGATTCTTTTTTAAAAGTTTTTATTGTTCCCCCTCTTTGCCTACCTCCATCCAGCACCTGACTCCCCCTCCCCCTGTCCTTCAGCACAGGGGTCTGTGTCAATGGGCTATGCATATATCTTCTTTGGCTAATTCCTTCACCTTCTTTTATCTAGTCCCTCCCACTCCCTGCCTTCTGACATCCATCAGTCTGTTCACTGTCTCCATCTCTCTGGTTCTACATATTTTGTTTGTTTATTTTGCTCAATAACTTTCACATATAAGTGAGATCATGTGGTGTTTGTCTTTCTCTAAGAGCTTATTTTGCTTTGCATAATAATCTCCAGGTCCATCCATGTTGTTGCAAAGGGTAAAAGTTCCGTCTTTTAAGTTTCTTCTTTTTTCACATACAACTGTTCAGTTTCCAAACAAACTTTGAAATTTTAAGACAAAAAGAGTTGACAAAAATATTACAGAAAAGGTTTTTTGAGCATTTCTAAGATAAGATCCTGAAATAATAAACATATGTAAGTCAGAATAAAATGCTTTTCTTTGAGATTTGCCTAATCTTGTTCTACTGTGTGTCTTCATCAAACTCAAGAGATAATTGAGACTTAGTTATAGAAAATGTAAATTAATTGAGAAGCTATAAATCTTGGTCTGTGGCTAGAAATTCTTCCTTTGTTTACTTATAGCTCAGTAATGGGCAAACAATGTTTCCACCATACTCATTCTCATTACTCAGTTCAAGGGATTAGTCATCCCTTTAGGCAACACACTCCACCTCATCATTGAAAGTCAAAAGCTGCTTAGTTAGTCATTTTGAGCTAACAATATGCCCTCACAATATGGTTTCTTCTTCCTGAGCTCTGGACTTCCTGGTGCTGGGTCTCTACAACTTTGAGAAAGCACAGCCTCCTCCCAAGCAGGACCTGGTCCTCTATTCTTATAGAAATTATGGACAATTGTAACTGACAGCAGTACGAAACGTATTACTCTGTTAGGAACAAAAAAGGTGGACAATTAACATTTATTGGGTTCTTTCTCTTTTATAGGATCTTATTAGGATCTGTGCTTTATCTGAAAGGTAAGGACTCTTAACTTGTTTTAGAGATATGAAAGTTAAACACAGAAACATGAATCTTGCCTATTTATGATGTTTTAGGTACTTCTTCATGTGTACTTAAGTTTTTAACATTGTATTTGTCTGTCTTTATAATTAAACATTTCTGAAACACAACATGCATAAGAGGAATCCAACTTTACTAAGCTTTATGTTTTCCAAAAAGAAGATCTTATTTTTTTATATATATAAATAATGGCTACAATAATATTCCATTAGCACAGGATAACTATCAAAAAATTACAATTTAAGGTCAAAACAAAAAAATCACCAGGAAATCTTGAAGAAGGCCATAGCATACAATTTCAGCCTTTATTCCAACTCTTTTCAGTGTTATAATACTTTGAGATGTATTGTATCATTACTATTTAATCATCTTTTAGAACTTCTGCAAGCCCAGTGTAGAATGATTAAAGGTAATTTTTATCTGAGAAATAAAAATGCACCTTTAGCAAAAATGATATATCCTCATAAGAAATCATTAAATTAAACTTTTTTCATTATCTCAGCTATAGAAACATGCCCCTGTACTTGATCAATAAATCTGTTATCTAAAATTTAAATTAATGACTATTTTTTGATTTTTCTCAAAAAAGTAACCTTCTGATTAATAATTAGACCCTCACAACTTCCTCTTCAGCATCACTTATTATTTGCCTCTGCTATTAGCAAATCTTACATGTAATTATGTTTATAACCAGTTACTGCCAATGGATTCTCCTAAGCTATTCCTTATATTAAAAACTCTTATAGAGAATAGAACAGGATAATTAATATATGTCCTAAACTAAGTTAATTCCCCCAAATTTGATTACTTTGTGAAAATACTTCTGCTTTTAATATTCTAATTTTATAATTATAATTATTTATGTATAATCAGGAAGTTTAGATATATAGAAGAAATAAGTCTTATGCAAATTATGCTGTTTACTTATCATTAAGTTTATCAAAATTATATGAGACTAGAGACCCGTTGCAGGAAGATTCCTGCAAGAATAGAGCTTCCTGCCACCAGAGCAAAACTCCCTCCCTTCTCCAGTACCTCACTCTCTCCTGTCTCCACTGCCTCATGCCTGTCTCCTCTGCCTCACTCCTTCCCTTCTCCCTCGCCCCTCTTGCTTACTTCTCTGTAGCTTTGCACCCTTCTTCAGTGCTTGGCTTCCTTCTATGTTGTCTTCTGCATGTGGATATGCAAATTAACTGCCCTCTTGGTTAGGTTAATTTGCATACTCACCTGATTGGATTGTGAGTGTGGCTTTTGGGCATAGTGAATGTATGGTCAATTTGCATATTACTCTTTTATTAGATAGGATACCTATAAATACTACAATATGATAATGGAGGAGATAAGTGCTATTACTTTGATTTGGAGAAAAAAGAAAACCCCATAAAACTATGATTTAACCTTAACATGTATAATAGAAGATAAATGTTGTTTTACTGAAGAAACACTGTGTGACTAATCATAGAGGGAAATAGTTACACATAAAAAGTTATGAGTTATTTATTTATTTGAATCTTAGTGTGATGACAAAGGGAATATAGGTTTGAATCAGATTATAGGATAATTGTCTGAAGAATGTGTGTGTTGTTCCGGACTGAAGTCATCACTAATTGAGTACCTATGAAATCTGCTTTGCTATAAGCATGTTCTATATCCTATCTAATAAAAGAGTAATATGCAAATTGACCATACCTCCAATCAAGCCACACCCACCAGCCAATCAGGAGCAAATAAACTCCAACCAAGATGGTGGGCCTGGCCTCCCACTACCTGAAGACCAGCCATGGCAGTGCTTCCAGTGGTGGAGGTCCCGATTGCAGCCCCAGACCCAGCAGAGGATCCAGCCCCCCGGCCATGGAAAATCTGAGGCTGAGGGAGTGGGGATGGGTGGATTGAAGACAAAAACCTGCAGGCCTGGCACCCAGCAGCCCCAAAGCCTGAGGCGGAGGTGCTTGGGTTGCTAAGGGGCGTGGATTGGGACAGCAGAGACACAAACCCAAAAGAAACCTATTAAAAGGGAGATAAACTATCATAACTTTATCTTCCTTTCCACAAGATGAGAAAATTGCCCCTGGATTATTTAGTGCTGTAGCCAACACTTTTCTACAAACTCAGGGTAATGTTATGATCACTTCCAGGAAGGTCGGTCAGAATACTGTCTCCAGGGAATAATGCTACTGTGGCCAATCATCTAAGAGAGGAAACAAGCTTTTGTTGGGTTTATTCTGAAGGTCAGAGAACATGCCACCCCAACATATGCTGTGTTGTTATATTGATGATCTTGAGCTATAGATGCTTGAAAAACAACAAATGCATGCGAAGAATTTCACTAAAGTCTCCTGATCTCTCTAAAATCAGACCCCCCTAAAGAAGCTTAAATGTCACAGGTCCCCTTGATGGGAGAAGTATCATCAGGCAGAGAAGAATGACTCCTGTCACAGGACAGGAGAGTAGAAGTTGACATCACACCCAAACTTTGTTACAAACTATATCCCCCCACCTCATTCATATTTCCTAAATATTATTTACTCTCCTCTAAGAGGCCTATATCTCCCATCCCCTTACCCTAGGAAGAAGATATTTAAATCTGCATTCTAAGCCACATTGGGGAGTTACTCATTTTTCCCTGGGGCCTCTCACATATACACAAGGTACACATGTTAATGAATTTATGTTTTTCTCTTAGTGATCTGTCTTTCACTACAAGGGCCTCCACTAAGAACCAGACAGGTAAAGGAAAGCTATTTTTCCTCATCCATAATTCTATCTCAGGAAATCAAGTTCCCAGCTGAACAATGAGGTTGGCTCAAGTACCAAGCAGTCCCAGCTGATGGGAGGGAAGTTTTTAGGGAGAAATCAATGATATTGGCATCACAGTGGGATGGAGGGCACACACATGGTTGCTGGTGGGAGTTTAAAGTGGTTCAACATTTTTGGAGGATGATTTGGCAAATTTGATAGAAATGTTCAAGGTACATCGAAGAGTCTTCTAGGAATCAGATCTGCTGAGATAAAGCACGAGGGCATAAGCTTTGCTCAGACCCCTGGATGCTACTGTAGGCTCCCTTCCATGATAGGAAAACCTGGGAACATTTTTAGGACAAGGTGGCATCTATACTAATAAAAGGGTAATATGCTAAATGGACTAAATATATTGTGGACAACCTTCCAGATGTCTTTCTGGACATCCTTCCTGACAAAGCCATGTTGGTGGGGCCAAGGCAGAGGAGGTTAGAGGCAATCAGGCAGGCAGGGGAGGGCAGTTAGGGGACCAAGCCAGCAGGGGAGAGCAGTTAGGGCAAATAGACTGTCAGGAGAGAAGAGTTAGGGGGATCAGGCAGGTGAGTGGTTAGGAGCCAGAGGTCCCAGATTGGAGAAAAGGTAGGCCAAGCTGAGGCAATCCCCTTCCTGTGCCAGAATTTTGTGCACCGGGCCTCTAGTATTAACTAAAGTCCTAAACATCAGCTCTCTCCTGCTTATTGATTGAGGACCTTTGCAATTAATTTTTTCATTCTCTCAAAGTAAAATGAAGAGGATATTTTTGAGCAAAAATTACAAATTCTTCTCCTATTGTGAATAGCCTAAATTTAGATTACCCAGGTAAGATAAATTTCCATTTTTAAAAGGCTGCACTATGTTATTAATCTGATTATAACCAGATTACTAGTTAGAGTTACTAGTTAGATGAAGTCTTAGAGTTACTAGGCTGATGAAGTCTTTCAAGTAGAGTTACCTGCCAAAAATAATAATTATTATTGTTAAATTAATGGTTTGCATAAAAATCTATTTTTAAAGGTCTTCAATATAAAGGAAAATAAAGCATACCTTCATAGCATCACTTACATTGTTATGAAGGCATTCAATTTAATTTGAGAAACATCCTTATTCACAAAGTACATACATTTTAAAAGCTTTTCACATTTTATTTTAATATTTTGAAATTAATGAGTATTATACAAAAGATACATATTTACTTTTTTTGAAAAATTTGGAAAACCTAAAGTTTCCTATAGGAACCTGAACAAATATATTAATCTAGGAAGACTTTATCCCAACTACAATACATGGCATAATGTGAATTCATATCTGCAGAACCTTAGAAGACATTATTAACTTAATTAGATTTATATAATATACCTGAGAGTAGTAAAGCTATGTTATAAGGCCTCATGACATGAGTTAAAAAAATCAACTGTCCCTTTCAGAAGCCAAGCTCGAGTAAATAAGTAAAAATCTTAATTTAAATGAAATTCATCAAACCAGTTGGCATCCTTGCCAGAAAAATATAATTTCGTCTTTCAAAACATGTGAGTAATGTGAGTATAACACATTTCATGGAGAAATTAGATTAATAATAATAATAGCAATAAATACTTATGTGATAAAGGAAAACATTAATTATTATATAGCCATGGTAATGGTAGCCACCATAATCAATTTGAACATGCCTTATTAATAAATTAAAGTTATGTATTTGCAATAACACATAGACACTGGAATCATTTTTAAAGCAGGTTAATCAATAAATAATACCTCACCTCAGCAAACACGCTTTTGCATGCTTACTAATCAATGAGGGCTCCCTGCTTCTAAAAGTCAAGCAATTAAAATTGGACTCTCTTATGAATGTCAACCACTCAACAACAATCTCACTCTAAATAAATTATATCAACCCACTTGTCTTTAAATTCCACCAGTTCCTGGATTGCAGGCTTTCAAAGTTCAATAGAAAATCAGCAGGCTGCTCTCCTCAAAGAGACTACATTTGACCAGAAAGCTCTCCCTAATTATAATAAAAACACATTTAGTTTTCTGTTCTTCATTTCAAATATTAAATAAGCATTTCATCCTTGGAAAATTTTAAAAATTATACCAAGATCCTATTTAAGATCTTTGCTTTTAGATTTTTCAGGGGGGTCTTGAATCAACTGACATGCACAATTGTCTCTGTGGCCAATGTCCATTTGTCTTTATATTCATTTTTGGGTGAATCAGTCTCAACAATATTTTGAGCTGTTTTCTTATTATTTAATTCTTAGACCAATATTTCTTATAATGTCATTAGACCTAGGCCTTGATATAAAATAATTGGATCTTTCATAATTTAGTCTTGACTTCCAGATTCTTTAGATTCTAGATTCTTTAGGTATGAATCTAAATGACCTTTTTTTTCTCTTTTTTTCTGCTGCTGCATAACACTGCATATAAAATTATCTAATTAAGATTTTAGAGTAGTAACTTACTGGTTAAGTGACCCTTAAATATCTCTGAGGCTTAGTTTTTCTGTACGTATCATGAGAATAATAGTCCTTACTTAAAAAGTGAGTTGTGAGACTTAAGTGAGAGAGCACATAAGAAAACATGTAAAATACTACTCAGTAATAACTGTTTATAGAATCCGAACGGTAGTCCTATTTTACATAGCAATAGATTTCAGTCATATGACTATCTAAAATGCTGCTGTATCCTATTCTATTTTTAGGTTTTAGGGAACATGTTGCACATAAAGTTTGGACACACACTTTTTATTTCTCTCTTTTAAAAAAAATATACTTTATTAATTTTTCACAGAGAGGAAGGGAGAGTGACAGAAAGTCACAAACATCGATGGGAGAGAAACATCGATCGGCTGCCTCCTGTACACCCCATACTGGAGATGTGCCCGCAGCCAAGGTACATGCCCTTGAGCAGAATCGAACCTGGGACTCCTCAGTCCTCAGGCCGATGGTCCATCCACTGAGCCAAACCGATTCAGCTCTCATTTTTATTTTCTTTGTACTTCATTTAGCTTCCTTTCTCTATGTTCATTTTTTGAGAGGCTGCAGAGTATATAGAAAATGAGAGCCTTAGAAGTTATATAAAAAAATCCAATATTTGCATTTGAAGCAACAACAATGTGTAGCAAAGAAAATAAGGCTAATCATTAAGACTATAACATGCAAAATAGGTAGTGAAAATTACATTATTAAAGTCCTCAACAGTTTTTCCTCATGCTAGAAAAAAATCATGTCTATTTAAAAAGATACGCATGACCAATGGATACAAGACACTAGGGGTGGGGGGCAGGTGAGGGCATGTACTGGGGAGTAGGGGAGGTCAGGGGAAGGTCAATGGGGAAAAAAAGGAGACATATGTACTACTATTCTTAATACTTTATTTTTTTAATTATCTTTATTGTTCAGTTTATTAATTACATTGTTCCCTTTTCCCCCCCTATAACTCCCCTCCACCTGCTACCCATCCCACCCTCCACCCTCACCCCCCTCCACTGTCCTCTCCCATAGTTGCATGATTTTTTTCCAGTCTCTTGCTGCACTTCCCACACCCCTTTTCTCCCCAAATTGTCAGTCCATTCCCTCTCTATGTCATGATTCTGTTACATTCACCAGTTTATCCTGTTCGTGAGCTTATTATTTCACTTGCTTTTTAGATTCATTTATTGATAGATGTGTATTTGTTGTTCATAATTTACACTTTTATCTTTTTCTTCTTCCTCTTCTTAAAGAATATCTTTCAGCATTTCATATAATATTGTTTTGGTGGTGATGAACTCCTTTAGCTTTTTCTTATCTGCGAAGCACTTTATCTGACCTTCAATTCTGAATGATAGCTTTGCTGGATAGAGTAATCTTGGTTGTAGATTCTTGCTATTCATCACTTTGAATATTTCTTGCCACTCCTGACTGGCCTGCATCGATTCTGTTGAGAAATCCGCTGACAATCATATGGGTGCTCCCTTATAGGTAACTAACTGTTTTTCTCCTGCTGCTTTTAATATTCTCTCTTTATCTTTTGCTCTTGGCATTTTAATTATGATGTGCCTTGGTGTGGTTCTCTTAGGGTTCCTATATATTGGGGTTCGGTGTACTTCTTGGACTCCTAAGTCTATTTCTTTCACCAGGTATGGGAAGTTTTCGGTCACTATTTCTTCAAATAGGTTTTCATTGTCTTGCTCTCTCTTTTTTTCTGGCACCCCTATAATTCGGATGTTGGTATGCTTGAGGTTGTCCCAGAGGTCCCTTACACTATCTTCAATTTTTTGGATTCTTTTGGTTTCCTGCTTTTTCAGCTGAGTGGATTTTACCTCTTTGTATTTCAAATCTTTAACTTGGTTCTTGGGGTATTCTAGAGTACTTTTAGGTCTTTGTATAATATTTTTTATTTCAGTCAGTGTATGCTTAATTTCTGGTTGGTCCTTTTTCATATCCTTGAGAGTCTCCTTCATATCCTTGAGGGTTTCGTTCATTTCCTTGTAGGACTCATTCATTTCCATGTTGGTCTTGATCATTTCCTTGCAGGTCTCATTCATATCCATGAGGGTCTCATTCATTTCCTTGTAGTCTTGCTTATTTCCTTATAGGTCTCAACCTTTTCTAGGAGCCTCTTGATAAGCCCTATTACTGTGGTTTTGAATTCCATGTCCAGTCATTTTTTTTTCCCTCCATTTCTTTCAAATCTAATTTCTTCCCATGTCTCTGCATGGTGGCTGCTTACCTGAGTTGGCCAATTAGCTTTTTGTGGTAGATGTCTTACAAGGGACAGTGGCTCGGCCTCCCCAGTTACCTGAGGTGGAAATGGGTTGCACAGTGTTGCTGAAGTTAAGCTCAGGTTAATTGTTGTTAGCACTACGAGGGGTTGACCTCCAGGCCAATTGTCTATGAAGTTCAGCTGTGCTCAGGTTGGATGGGCGGAGTCTCTGGGCCAAGCAGACAGCGTTATCTCTGCCCTATACAGCCCCACGGACTCTGTGCAGGGGGCAATTGCCGCCAGCACCTCTGAGAGAGAGCCGCTGCCGAGCTCCACTGGCTGCTGGGGAATTCAGTCTCTCCCCAAATGAGTCTGAACACCCAATGTCTCACCCAGGGTCATAAAACAAAGCAGTTTTATGGTTTCCCAAATGAGAGAGCAAGTCACGAGCACTCTCTACACAGTCAGAGTAAAGCAGCTGCGCTGTTCCCAAAGTCAAACAAAATCCGCACAAGCTCGCCTTCTTCACAAGCCGGCAGACCCCTGCAGCACCCGAGCTTCGGCGTGCCCTCCCACTGTCCAGTTTTGATCCCGTATGATAGTGGGTTCCTGGACTTTGCCCGGAGCTGAAGAATCAGTCCAGTGGGATGTCTTTGTCTCCCTGTTCGAGAAAACTGACCAGTTTTCAGCCGCCTGCCCTATCCACTGGTGCGCGTGCTCCAAACCTCTCTCCACGCGTATCTTTAAAGCAGTCCACCACTGCTCTTCCGAGTCACAGTGTCTTATCTTCACTTTTATTTGTGGAATTTTCACTTGGCCAGCTTTCTGGTGATTCTGGGAGGTGTTTTTTCTTTAGTTAAGTTGTATTTTTAAAATTGCTGTGTATGACGGCAAGATAGGTGTTTTACCTATGCTGCAATTTTGGTTCTCCTGCCGTCTCCTCTCTAACCTTAATACTTTAAACAATAAAAAAATTAATTATTAAAAATAGAATAGGGAAAATAACAAAATATTCAGTGATTCAAAGAAAATACATTTTTAAGGGGCATTTTTTTTTGTTACAAATTCTACAACAGAAAAACAGAATAAAAATAAATTGAGTACGTTGTCAAATCTATTTGTATTTATCTTAAACTATAACTTGTCCAGAAATGTTTTACTTTAAAGAGTTATATTTTTTCCAATAAAGAAAAAAAGCCTTTATCTTACCAAAAAACATTTGTTCATAGAACTGAATTTGAAGATTTAAGTCTAAGACTATTCTTAAGCAAAACTCTTAAATGTTATCAAACAAAATTTCACAGTGGATTTGCATTCTCAGAAGATGAGAAATCCATTATAGTTTCCAAAAATTTGTTTCAGCTCTGGAAATACTAGATTCATAAAAATTTCAGGGAGAAATACTAAGTAATATAAATTATAATTTTTTAATTAATGTATTATCCTAATGTATCACATAATAGCTATGCTAATTGTTCATATATTCACATATTATTACTTTCAAGGCAAATTTTCACCAAGTCATTTTCCAAAGTAACAAGTAGATGGCATTATATTCCTATTCTTAATACATATTCCTAATAGTAAAATTTAAGAGAAAAATTTATACAAATCATTTTAGCTTTAAAAATCATAAAATGAGTAAAGAAATCTGGTCTTTTTTCCATAATCTAGTTATTTGAGTCCTCCCAAATCAAAAGTATTAAAATTCTAATGATTTCCCTGAAATAATTTCCTTGTTAACTGAAACTAATTAAAGAAAACTACTTAACACAGCAAGTAAAACCTTTAATATAAAATTAAAGGTCTTTAATTTTATGACATTTAAAACTCTATAATGAAACATTAAACTATAACATAATTTACTCATCTAACCCCAAGCCTAAGTAAATGAAGAAAATCAATAAAATAAGGAAAGGAAATAGCAACAGAACTCACCTCAAAGTAAAGAAAACCTTAAATTCATAACCATAGTTTTTGAAAAGCAGTCTCAAGAGGAAAAGGCAATAAAAGATTATAGGAATCATCTGTAGCTCTTACAAAAAAACAAACCAGAAACCATTCAAACCTCATTAAAAGACACCCATTTAAAAATATATATATTTTATTGATTTTTTACAGAGTGGAAGGGAGAGGGATAGAAAGTCAGAAACATCGATGAGAGAGAAACACCCATCAGCTGCCCCTTGCACGCCCCCTACTGGGGATGTGCCCGCAGCCAAGGTTCATGCCCTTGACCTGAATCAAACCCAGGACCTCTCAGTCTGCAGTCCAATGCTCTATCCACTGACCCAAACCGGTATCGGCAAAAGACACCCATTTTTAGATGTACTATATGTAATTCCTGAATTTCTAAGAAAAAACACAGGTTATTCCTGAGGATAATCACCAGAGAAGGGAAACTCGACCAGAATTTGGCATTTTCCATCACTAAGTAGAACTCTGAAAAAAATTATATATGCATATATAATTTACAAATTTATATATTTGTAAACAATTCTTCAGTAGTTACATTATGAAGGTTAAAGTGAATGGATTTGTTTTTATTTACAGAGGTCTCTAAATCAAACCAGTAGACCAAGATTATTCTCTGCTTCCCATGCCCCTAAAGGTTGGTCAGTGGTCCCACAGTAAAGGCTTGACACTAGGAGTTTCTAAATAATCTTTAACCTTTATTGGAGCTCAAAACAATATGCATACTAGAGGACATTTTATTTATTATGTAATCTATATATATAAAAGCCTAAGCAACCATTACGATCAAATGACTGGAACAACCAGAACAACCGGTTGGCCAGTCACTATGAAACACACTGATAACCAGGGGGCAGATGCTCAATGCAGGAGCTGCTCCCTGGTGGTCAGTGTGCTCCCACAGCTAACCTCCTGCAGCCTTTCCCCATAGCTGGCCAACTTTCCATGGTCTCCCTTCTGCTGGCTGGCTCCCCGGATAGTCCGAGATAGCTGACCAGCCTGAGAGACTTCACTCATGCATGAATTCATGTTCTAGGCCTCTAATTTGTTGTATAATCTTGACAGTAAAATTATGATGGCATTGGATAATGATCATATATATATATATATATATATATATATATATATATATGTAATTATATACACAATACTAGAGGCCCAATGCACAAATTCGTGCATGGGTAGGGTCCAGCCAACCTGGCTCCCAATCAGGGTGGTTAGGGGTCAAGTCTGTCAGGACGAGGAGATGGTGGGAGGTTGGCAGGCTGGATTGCCCCAATCAGGGCCCAATCAAGACCAGGCTGGCTGGGGGGAGGGTCCGCAGGCAGCGGGCTGACCTGCCCCAACCCTGAGTAGGGTCAGTGGCCAAAAGAGGGACTGTGGGAGGTTGGATGGCTGGCCCCACCCCTTGATCAGGCTGGTTAGCTGGTTGCAGTGGGCATAATAGCAAACTGTCATTATGGTTGTTAGAGCATTCTGGTCACTGGCTTTTTATACTATATATAGATATCTAATTAGATGGATAGATAGATAGATAGATAGATAGATAGATAGATAGATAGATAGAGATAGATATATAGATATATAGATATATAGATATATAGATATATAGATATAGATATATAGATATATAGATATAGATATAGATATATAGATACACACACACACACACACACACACACACACACACACACACTAGAGGACTGGTGCATGAATTCATGTGTGGTTGGGGTCCCTTGGTATGGACTGTGGGGATTGGACTGCCCACCTGCAGTTCCTACCTGCTGCTCCTGCTCATCTCGGGCCCCTGTGCCTGCTGTGGGCTCTTTCCCAATCAGTCCTAATTGGGAGAGGCTCACACTGCCACAGCAGGGCTTACCAGGCATGAGCCCTGCATCTGGCATCTTCCTCAGGGGAGTGGCTTGTGGAATCAGGCCAAAACTGGCTCTCTGACAACCCCAATGTGTCCCAGATTGCGAGAGGGAGCAGACCAGGACGAGGGAACCCACTAGTGCACAATTGGGGCTGGGGAGGGACCATCAGAGGGCTCCAGGGTGTGTCTGGTCTATCTCGCTCAGTCCCGATCAGCTGGACCCCAGAAGCATGTTAACCTAACGGTTGGTGCATCTGCCCCTGGTGGTCAGTATACATCATAGTGACTGGTCAACCAGTCAACTCTCTGGCCCCTGGTAATCAGTGCATGTCATAGAGAGTGGTTGAGTGGCCTTAGCAAATCATTAACATATTGTGCTTTGATAGGTTGAACAATGGACCAGTCACCAGATGACCAGGCACTAAGTATATTAGGATTTTATTATATACACATATATATAACATATATTGATAAATAGATGATAGATAGATGATAGATAGATGATAGATAGATAGATAGATAGATAGATAGATAGATAGATAGATAGATCCAAAAGTTTACCAAGAGGTATTTTTTTTTAAAAAAAAAAGGTAAAGAATGAGATTTTTTAAAAAAAGGTGTGAACACATCCCAAAGAGGAGATCACTGAAAAGAATCAAATGTTAGTCTTTGTTTCTTGCTAAAAGGAAGGAGCTAGAAAAAAGTTTTTATAAAAAAGAGGTAGAAGCAAATCAGATAAATTATTACATTGTGTAATAATTTAAGTGATTTCTTCTATTGGGAAAGCCTAGTTGGCTGTTGGTGATTGGCTGTCCTTAGGTTTCAATTTCTTAAACTTAAGGCATTTCAGGCTTAGGTGTCAGTGCACTTATGTAGGCCCCTAAGGCATTAAACCCACATCATTCTAATAGTCTCCTTGTTCAATTAATTTAAACTGCCATTGTAGCCCAGAAAGCAACTGCTTAAGTGGGGATTATAGTTCTTGCCACTAACTTTGCTTTTCTTAGGTTCCTCTCAGGAAGAGAAGCCCACTCTAGGGACCATTCCTCTCCACAGGATAGATAAGGAATGTGTGTTGTGGTGATCATGGAATCCATGTCTCAAATCTTATACTGGAGGGACCATAATTGAGAGCCTCAGATTCTGCACCCAGAATCCATCACCATAGTAACTCCAAAGTTCTGTTTCCCACAGTTGCTTCTAGAAATAATTGGGTGTAGCAGGAATAGAAGGCAGGTCCATTGCTGTGAGACTGTGGAATTCCTCTAAAAGATGACATTGGCTTTAGAATTCCCCTTTCTTCAAACTGCTTTCTGGTTTGAAAACCTGTCTTACTCCCTCTTTCACAGAATTCAGTCATTATTATCCCTTCTTTTCCAGTTTTCTCCTCCTTGATTTTACTCCCAATAAACATCTCAATATACATTTTCCTCACAATAAATCTAACTTCTTTTTCTCAGAGTCTCTAATGCATGTTCTTATAACTTTCAAATAGAATGAAATATAGTTAAAAGTTCAATAATGAATATACAGTGAATATAAATACAAGGTAAAATTTTAAAATCTGGAGTAACTATGGTTATAATATAAAATATATATTCCAACTTCCTATAAAAGCAACAAACATAATAAAACTCATAGGAAGAGGAGAACTTATGTTTCATAGAACCAATCTTTATATATAAAAGCCAAGTGACCAGAATGACTGGAACAACAAGAATGGCTGGTCGATATGATACTCATTATAGCCAGCAAACTGGCCTGATGTGGGTGGGGCCAGCCAGCAAACCTCCTACAACCCCTCCCTTCATCCAGCCCTATCCCCAGTTACTCCCCCCACTCCAATCAGGGGTGGGTCCAGCCAACCTCTGTGAGCCTCCTAGGTTGGCCCACCTCTTGCAGCCCCTCCCTCACTGCTGGCCCACTCTCAATTGCCCTCCTGGTCAAGGGTGGAAACAGATGGCCAATCTCTTACGTTCCCTCCCCCCTGACCATGCACAAATTCATGCACTGGGCCTCTAGTATATAAAACTAGATTTTAAAAGGCTTGTGTTAGAAAATAGCTCTAAAAATATTGGTTGGTTAAATATAGACCTGTAACTCATTAATGGGCTTATTAATAGATAATGTTTTGATGATCAAATGATGTAATCATTGTAATCATAGTTCCTGGAATATATTCCTAAAAATTAATATTATCTATATTTTTTAAATGAACTAATGATAGATTTCTGAAATGGACAGTGATATTAGAATAAAAACTCAGAAAACAATATTCATAATTTCTTAGGGTCCTGTCACTGACAAAGATATATTTTGGAATTCTTATAACCAATAAGTGTATTGGTCAAATCTTATTCATTGTGTATCAACTTGATGATACACTTAGAGAAATCTAGGCTTTTCAGTCTTTGTGATTATGACTACATACAAGAAAGGTCACTAATTAGCCATGAACTTATTCTTTCTAAATAGAACATGCAACCTATTTTATTTTTGCTACTTTTTAAAAATTCATCTTTATTGTTGAAGCTATTACGGATGTCACTCTTTTCCCCACATTGATCATCTCCACATCACCTCCACCCTCATAAACTGTTTTTTTAAAACTGAGAACAATAAGCGAGATAAAAATTGGTTATACAATGATAGTTTTGGAATTTGAATATTTCACCTTCAATGACTTTATTCAATAACAAGCATTCAATTTGTGTAGAGTAGCTGAAATTCATGCATTATACCAAACTTCTGTGAGGCTCAGATTCTAAAAAGATAGACACACAATAACTCACTTTACTTGTTAGGCTAGGCACCATGACCAAATGAAATTCAGACATTACAAACTTAAATTTGTACATTTTAATGAAAAGAACTGATACCAATAAAGTAATTTAAAACTATGAGGAAAAAATTCATATTAAGGCTTTAATTACCCTAATTATTTATGATTTTTCAAATTTATTATTTATTTATTTTTAATTTTATATAATACTTATAACATGTGGATCCTAGATAATTACCAAATTGTACTTTGAGTGCATACAGCTTGTGTATGTGCATGTTAGTTGAATATATATATATATATATATATATATATATATGTATATGTATATATGTATATATATATACATACTAGAGGCCAGGTGCACAAATTTGTGCACCAGTGGGATCCAGCTGACCTGCCCTGATAGGGGCTGATTTGGCAGGGCCAGCCAGGGGGAGTGAACATAGAAGGTTGGCAGGCCAGCCCCACCCCTGATTTGGGTGGTGGGGTGATCAAGAGTGGGGCTGGCTGGGGGGTGGGGCTGCAGGTAGTTGGCCGGCTGGTCCTACCCCCTGGTCAAACTCCTGGTTGAGTACAAAAATTGTCCCCTTGACTGGGAGTATCAAAAATTTTACTTGATATATTGAGATACATTAATGTTATAAATACATTCTAACAATTCTATTTAGATGGAAATAGTCAATTTAATTTGGTTAGTGTGGTGACCTTTTGAAATAGTAATAAAATATGGTATATTTTAAAATAGTTAACAGAATTGTACTTGTGTCAAATAATATAATACCAGAATATGGCATAATTAAAATACATATTTAGCCATGTGATTTGAGTATAGGATTATGACGCCATAAATTTAAATAAACTAGAACACATTTGATATTAGAGCTTAGGTACTTTGATCTCCAATTCCTTGGAAATAATTTTATCAAATAGTTATTATCAGTGCTCTACTAATATAAGTTTATCCCATATGGACATAAAAAGTAATCTTTCACTCTAGTTACTTCAGAAAGAAGCCTTTCATACATAACTCAATTATATTTTTAAAAAATTATAAATGAAATCTATCTCCTTATAAATTTGATATAAATTTTGGGACAGAACCTTTTAAAAGATACATTTTCCCACACTTATTATAGAGGGAAGAAAAGTGATATTATTTACACTTCAGGAAGCTGATGGAATTTATCAATTCTTTGTTTTTAAAAACTAAAGCCAGAACTATGATTATTAGTTCAACCTTATTTATCCTTTTAATTAATAGGCAAACATAGGAATATATGCCCAAACAAAATGTGTGCCTTTAAAACATATATGTGTATATAAATAAAAGTAGTAAATCAAATAGCTCATCATTGCTGTTTTAAATAGTAAGGTTTAAGGAAAGGTACAACTTTATCTGAGATGAAGAGACACAAAGCAGTTTTTCAAAATATATTCTAATGACACTGATTCATATGCCTTATATCCTAATTTTTATTCAAACTTGTCATAGGGTTCAAGTAGTAAAATTACTTGAGTTTTTTTATTGTTTTGATGTGCAATAATATATGTATGATATCAGTCACCTCATTATAGATAGCCCTTAACTGGTAGATCCTAATTGATCATTCTGTTTGTGGCACAAAGTTTAATTCAAAATATCAAAATAGACTTTGCTGAGCCTAATAAAATCATTAGGGTTTTTTTTTCTCAATTCCTGATTATTGAGTTGAACAGTCTTTGTGGAAAGTCAGGGAGTTGTTAAACTGGTTCAATCATTTTGGATGACAGCAATCTCACAGGAAACAATGAAGATTGAAAACCCGACATGATTATTTATTCTGCAGTGAGGCAAACAAGCAGCTTATCTGACATTTTGTCTCACCAAGTTGTAATTTAGTACCACTTTTCTTATATGAAGGACTTAACAAGTTCTCAGTTTAAAGGGAGACAAATGAAAATGAGTATGTTGAAGATGTCAGGTGTAAAGAATGTACATTTCTATATTATGTGATCTATTCTCTTGAAATTGCCCTGCTAAGGTTCTAGAATCTGTGCAAGTAGTGCAGAGGAAATGAATAAAGGAACTCTATGACTGAAAATAGCAATCATATTTTATTACTTTAAATTCTATACCAGGGTCATCTTAGACATATTCTAGAATAACTTAAAAAACACACACGCACACGCACAAAACAAGCTGATGAGTAAATCAAAGCACAGAAATGTGTAGACACTTCTTACGATATCCTCAGTTCATAAACCTGGCAGAGACAATATAAAAATTCATGGCTTTTAAAAATATATTGCATTTTAATATTCAAAACATAGTTTTATTTTTCTTGAAGCGGGAAGAGAGCATTTTTTAACAACAAGAAAAAGCCAGCCTGAACCATATATCCTAGCAAATAAATAAATTAGATAGTTTCAGAAAATCATTAGTAATTGAAGGAAAAAACAGTATCACAAGAGATTGATTTTATTGGGATATTTCTTACCATAAAGGCATCAAGTTATATTCTCTGACATTTGAGCTAAGCCTTAAATAAATAGTAGTAACCTATTAAGAGTCATATATACCCACTTCTAAGACACTGCTCTTTTTAATTTGCTATAAATCTATAGGTTCCTTCATTTAAAAAATCATCATGCATTCAAAATATGCACAAAACCCACCATACATATGATACCTGAGGCCAGGACAACGGTATAGTCACAGGGTCAACCTGGATACTAAATGGTTTTTTAACTTCCAGATATAAAAATAGAAAGATAGATTCTATTTCAATATTTATTTCCCTCAATAAATTAAATGCTCTCAGCAGAAACCTCTGGTCTTTTTAAATACGGAATGGTGGGAGGAGCTCTGGCAGCTCAGAGGCCAGTGGGCATTTTACTTAAGAAAATGTTTTGTCTCAAAGAAGTTATACAGCAGAGAGCGGTTTGGCTCAGTGGATAGAGCTTCGGCCTGCGGACTGAAGGGTTCCGGGTTCGATTCTGGCAAGGGCATGTACCTTGGCTGCTGGCACATTCCCAGTGGGGGACGTGCAAGAGGCAGCTGATGGGTGTTTCTCTCTCATCGATGTTTCTGACTTTCTATCCCTCTCCCTTCCGCTCTGAAAAAAATCAATAAAATATATTTTTAAAAAAAGAAGTTATACATATTTACTATTGCATCCTTATCACAGTGCAGCTAAAACATCCAAGCTGCAACAAGTCTAGCATCCTCTTGGTCAACAGAAATATGGAAAGTTATGATAAATGATATAGCTTCTAAGAGAAAAAGAGATAACTGAAGTGTCTGCTAGGTAGATATAGCATTTATTCTGATAAATACCAATTACAGTTTAGTTTTATCTATTTAACTTAGTAGTTAATTACTGATACATTAAGCATTTTTTCCAGTAGTAGCCTTTATCAAAGGCTGATTAAAATATAGAGAGTATTTCATATGATCTATATTAGTCAGAGTTCTCCAGAGAAACATAACCAAAAGGAATGTATATATATATATATATATATATATATATATATATATATATATATAAAATTTATATTTATACATGAGGATATATATATATATATATATTAGAGGCCTGGTGCATGAAATTCATGCACAGCTGGCTCCAAACTGCTCCCCTGCCTGCCTCCCTGATTATCCCTAACCACTTCTGCCTACCAGCCTGATCACCCACTAACCACTACCCTGCCAGTCTAATTGATGTCTCACTGTTCCCCTGCCAGCATATTTGACCCCAATTTCCCACCTCTGCTGGTCTGGTCACCCCTAACTGCCCTGCCCTGCAGGCTTGATCTCCCCTAACTGCCCTCCCTTGCAGGCCTGGTCCCTTCCAACTGCCCTCCCTTGTGGTGGCCATCTTGTGTCCATATGGGGACAGGATCTTTGATCACATGGAGGCAGCCTTCCTGTGTGTTGAAGTGATAGTCAATCTGCAAATTACTCTTTATTAGATAGGATAGAGGCCTGGTGCATGGGTGGGGGCCCGCTGGTTTGCCCTGAAGAGTGTCCCAGATCAGGGTGAGGGTTCCCTTGGGGTGAAGGGCAGCCTGGGCAAGGGGCCTGTGGAGGTTTGCAGGCCGGCCACACCCCCCAGTGACCTAAGCAGAGGCCCTGATATCTGGAATTATCTACGTCTACAATTGAAACTTTGTAGCCTGGAGCAGAGCCAAGCCTTCTGCTTGCTCTCGGGGCAGCAGCCATTTCTGTTTCAAACTTTGTAACCTAGAATGGAGGCCTAGGCTGGCAATGGCAGACTGAAAGCTTGGATACCTCCATTGCAAGGGAAACCCAAGCCTCTGTTCTCTCCAGCTCAGTGGCTGCTGCCATTTCTCTATCTTTTATAATTGAAACTTTGTAACATTGAATGGAGGCCTAGGCAGGAGGAAAGCTTGGGTTCCTCTGTTGCTGGGGAAACCCAATCCTTCTTCCTGCTCTCAGTGGTGGCAGCCATCTTGATTGGGATTTATTTGCATAATCTGCTCCTATTGGCTGGTGGGCGTGCCTGTGGGCGTGGCTTGTTGGTGTGATGAAGGTAAGATCAAATTTGCATATTAGTCTTTTATTAGATAGGATATATATGTGTGTATATATGTATATATGCTAGTATACATATACAATATATATATATATATATATATATTACACATACAAATATATAGAAAGAAATTTATAAATTTATTGTAAGTAATTGCTTCGTATAAACATGGAGTCTGATAAGCCCCTCGATGTTCTGGGTGAGTCAGCAAGTTGGAGATGCAGGAGAGATAGTGGTATAGTTCTATCCAAATCTGAATGCCTGAAAACCAGGAGAGCCAATGGTGTGGGTGTCAGTCTGAAGCCCGCTGGCTCAAGATCCAGGATATATAAACACAGAAAATCATTTGGTCTGGCCCTGCCAAGACATTAGGGGTGAGTTAATTAAATGTCTGACCAAAATTAGCAGACTGATTTTTAATGGCCCTGACGGAAAAGAAGTCTTCCCACCCATTCTAAAGTCTGGGAAGTCCAAGGTCAGTGGGCCATGAGGACCTGCTTCCTCACTGATGGCCATCTCCTCACTTCCCTTGGCATTAGGAATGAGGGATGTCTCTGAGGTCTCTTTTATGAGAGCACTATTTCCATTTATAGGGCCCTGGCCTGATGACCTAATCACCTGCCAAAGGCCCCACCTCAATGGGTTTAGGCTTTCGACATGTAACGGGGTGGAGTAGTGGCGGGATTGAGGCGGGGAGTAACACACACATTCACTTTATAGCACACAGTAAAATATGAATAATTCGACATATCTATTTTGGAGATTAGAGGATATTGAAGTATAGGAAATTGAAGTGAAGCTATGGGAAATGAACTTGTACCAGCAGCCATGGATATTTTAAGCTATCAGTACTCCTTGCACTGAGCTATTTAAACAATTCATAAATTCAGTAGAAAGAAGAAATCAGATGCCTCTACAGGGCTGTGGGAAAGGTAAAGTTAAATAAAAATTCTCTGTTGATTCTTTTGCTAGCATACAGAAAGAGTCCACTCTTGGATTTTACTTACTCTCTGCATCAGATTTTTGTAGTCATTATTTCAGAGGTAAAGCTGTTTTGTTCATATAACGATTGGCAAGAGCAGTGTAATATTTATTTGTCTTTTGTGCATTGAGTTTTTTATAATTGACAGATTTTGTAGATAACACCAGCTTGTAGTCTCCAGAGCTCTCTGTATGTTTCCATGCATTTATGTGTAATACATCTGTTGTACTGTGCAGTTCCTTTCAGAGTCATTTTCTGAGTTTCTGTTCAGCAAAAGGGTGAAAGAAAAACAACTTACAAGACAAAAATGAAATCGCTGCCAGGCTGCAGTTCTGAATGAGACTTGGAGGCTCCTCCACTTCTTTCAAGCAGCATGTGTCAAAATCATTGCGAATAAGATTTTTATATTCAGAATCAGAATCCATTCAGCTGACACAGCTGAAGTCAAAGCTTTGAGGTTACAGTGCAAGAGCTCCTTTTGGCATTGAAAAACTGAATACTTCTATTGAGACTTTTTTTTTGCAAAAAATAATTGCCTCATTTTCAATTGAATGCTGGGGTGCAGATGCCAAGGCAACCAGCATTCCTTTTTAGACACAAATGCAAAAAAAAAAAAGTGATGTGACCTTTCTTCCTTCCTAAAAATTGCTCTAGACACAAAGCTACCTGTCAGTTCCCCTCCTCACTTTCCTGTCAGAAACTCCAACAGCTTAATGATTGAAAAGAACCAAAACAAAGCTCCATATATATCTATCTTACTAGATAAAGCAATCCTTAAACTAGAGGAATGATTTGAACTATGATGCTTTGCCTGAGAGGACTAAATGGGATTTTTTTTTTTTAAAGACTTATATTGAGGAGTGGTATTTTGAAAGAAAATCTATCACATTCAGAAGATTCTGTGGTAAAATTTACAGAGCAGTGTGTTGAGCATGAGTATTCCACAGGGCCCAGCCATCTTCTCTTTAGATCTTTTTAATGGAAATGTTTCTTGTATATAATAGCATTTCTCATGTGGATTATAAAAAGACAAATATATGGGAGTTGCTTTCAAAAACGGTTGTATTATCAAGCTTCCATAGAACTGTAAAATTCACAGCTGATTTTCTTTTAGAATTTGTGTTAGATAGAACTCCTTGATTTACAGAAACACAGACTCTCACCTACAGTGTTAAAGATATACATGAAGCCCTAGCTGGTTTGGTTCAGTGGATAGACTGTAGACTGAAGGGTTCAGGGTTCAGTTCTGGTCAGGGGATCCTGACCAGGTTGTTGGCTTGATCCCCAGTAGGGGGTGTGCAGGAGGCAACAAATCAGTAATTACCTTTCATCATTAATGTGTCTATCTTTCTCCCTCTTCCTCTCTGAAATCAATAACATATATTTTTTTAATGTACATTGAGCTTAAATTAAATTTTATTGCAGATTAAAATCATACTTAACTTTAACATAGGTATACATAGTGAATGCTGTTTTTAATAATAAATAATAAAGTATATATGTAAATAAATAATAAAGAGCTGGTTAAATAGACACACACAGAGAAATCTTGATCTTCTCATTCATTAGTTCTAAGCAAATAATGACTGAAACTTAAGTTTTTATGGTATTTTGCTTGTGAAATGATTTAACATATTTTATTTCTTTATTTTTGTTTATATAAACAGTTGGAGAAAAAAGAGGATTTCTTTTAAAAGACCAATACTTATTTTAGGGATGCAGAAACTGAAGCTCACAGAACTTACTAAACTTCATAGAGGTTAAAGTTAGTATATGATAGGCTGAGTGCTTTGATGCACTGGTTTTGTTTGTTTGTTTGTGTTTCGTGGGTGTGTTGTATTGTTCACAATGTCAAAAGGACTACCTTGGGATGGAAACATCTCCCCTTGCTATGAGTGTTTAAGAAAACAACACCAGAATTTTAATAGGTATTTTCACATTAGTTATATCTAAGTGTAAGAATTTATCATTGTATAAAAAATAAATTCTAAGCTTTAGTAGATGCCTATTGCTATGGATGGAATGTGTGTGTACCCTGCAATTCATATATTGAAGTCCTCATTCCTATGTGAATGTTTTTGAATGGGGTTTGTAAGGTAATTAGATTTGGATGAGATCATGAGGATGTGGCAACTATAATAGGATGAGTGCACTTATGAAAAGAGGAAGAACAGAGCTCTCTTTCTCCCATGTGAGGACACACTAAGAAGGTGGCCATTGGCAAGCCAAGGAGGAGGTCTCTCAACAGGAATCAACTCTTCTGGCATCTTGATCCTGGAGTTCCTACTCCCCAGCTCTGTGAGAGATAAATGCCTATTGTTTAAGCATCCAGTCGATGATACTTTGTTATAACAGCCTTAGCAGGCTAACATAATGACCAAATAAATTATGCATTTAAAAACAATCTAGCCAAATTAACAAGTGAGTTAAACAGAACTAAACAATTTAATAGAGACTTTTTAAAAAATACATTTTATTAATTTTTTTTTTTCACAGAGAGGAGGAGTAGAGAGTTAGAAACATCGATGAGAAAGAAACATCAATCAGCTGCCTCTTGCACACTCTCTACTGGGGATGTGCCCACAACCAAGGTCCATGCCCTTGACTGGAATCGAACCTGGAATCCTTCAGTCTGCAGGCCAACACTCTATCCACTGAGCCAAACTGGTCAGGGATTTAATAGAGACCTTTAACAAAACTTATTAAAATGCCCATATATTTGGAATTATTAAGGCAAAGTGCTATGGGGATAATTTTGTAATAAAATTGTATCTAAAGGTACAATTTCACTAACATTTACATTAATAAAAGTAAATAAGTAGAAATCATATTTTTATGTAAGTTACCCCTTATTAGATTACAAAGCACAATTGATGAAAATACTTTTAAACATTCCTAAAATATTGATCCTTGCCATTAGAAAAATATCTTGCTAATCCAGGTAGTGTAGATTAATATGAGAAACAAATATTTAAAAAAACATAAATATATACTACTAGAGGCCCAGCACATGAAATAGTGTGGGCATAGGGTTCCTAGGCCTAGCCTGAGATCAGGGCCATCTTCCGCCCACTCGCCAGTCCCCAGTCCCATCCCACCACCACCACCCCCAGTTCTCTGTGGTTCCCCATTTGCCATCCAGGGATCAGAGCCTGTGGATTGGGGTAGGGACCAAGAGGTCTGCCTTCTGCCCGCTCACCAATCCCCAGTCCCATCTCACTGCCACGCACCCCAGTTCCCTGCGGTTCCCTGTTCGCCATCTGGCGATCAGAGCCAATGTGCTGTGGGGAGGGATCAAGAGGTGATCAATGCACCTCATACATAGCAACCGGTTGATCAGTCATTCTGGTTGTTATGCCGTGTGGTCACTGGCCTTTTATTATATAGGATTATTTGGCAATGACTTTGGAGGTAAAAAGCCACTAGGGGTATGGCAGATCAATCACCTCATATAAATATAATAAAAATATTTAATATTATTTTATAATTCTTAACTTTCATCTGGATCCAAAAACACTCTTTAGAAATTTGGAGGAACAATTTATGTATATTAAAATTATCTATTTCTAAATGTGTATATACTTATATTTCTAAATGGATAGCTTTAATTTTTTAAAGGGTTTTTCTTCTAGCCCTAGCTGCTTTGGTTCAGTACATAGAATGTTGGCCTATAGGAAATAGGACTGAAAGGTCCCAAGTTTGATTCTAGACAAGGGCACATGCCCAGGTTGCTGGCTCAATCCCCAGTGGGGGAGTGCAAGAGACAACTGATCAATCACTAATTCTCATCCTTGATATTTCTATCTCCCTTTCTGTCTCTCCTTCCTCTCTGAAATCAATAAAAATATATTTAAAAAGTGGGATTTTTTTTCTATAAACACACCAGGCATC
The DNA here is from genome assembly GCA_027563665.1 of Antrozous pallidus. NCBI lineage: Eukaryota > Metazoa > Chordata > Mammalia > Chiroptera > Vespertilionidae > Antrozous > Antrozous pallidus. Next base: position 29,162,131 of record CM050514.1, on the reverse strand, counting down.
CTGTATATAAAAATAATACCTTATTTTTGCATAAATGTAAGATGTACAGCTCTTAAAAAATAATTATTATCCTATGACTAATGCACATAAAAGTTGTAATAGTTTAGTTTTATATTAACTCTGCAATAGTTCCAGTATTATAAATATGCTTTATTTCTATAATAAAAATCATAGTTAGATAAAATATTATGTAAATAATTCTAAGGCAATGAACCTATGAAGACTATTTTATTGATTTCAAAAGAAAAATATTTTAATGAACCAATTTTCTTTTAATATTAACTAATATTAAAATAAGTAGTATGTTTAAAAGTATTAAAGTAATGATGGGCCAAATATTAAAATCTGTGACAATAATTAAATACTGATTTTTAATGTTGAAGACATTTCATTAAATATTTTTACAAAAATCATACAATTTGGAGTTTTTAATAAAAAATAATGAACTTAATCATATATTAAAACAGATTTGATATTGATTCAAATGTTAACTTATGATACCATTGATAAAATTATTTACTTCATCTGGCAGAATACTAACTCATTCTTAAAACACTTAAAAATTATGTCACTGAGTTTTTGCATTTGTGTTTCTTTTCTTTTTTTTAGTTTTTATTCTATGCATTGCTAAAATTCTTCATTTCTTTAGGGTTCAGAGTGAAACAGTGACAACTAGCACTGCTTTGTATATATTAGGATTTATGTCATTCTTTTACTTCAAGAATACTTCTATTGGCAACATTGACAGATTCCTTTTATTGTATTACCCGGCAATGACAGGATTACAGTCAAATCATGCAGGAAGATAAATTATATGGCACATAATAACAATGACAAAGAAAGTGGCACTAAGAAACAATAAACAAAGTGAAATGTTAAGCATACAAGAAAACACAGAACAACAAAACTCCTTTATGTATACAATTTTAATTTCTACGTTCTTTAAATTAACAATTGTCATTGTTTATAATTAAACTAGAGGCCTGATGCACAAGATTCATGCAAGGGGCTTGGCCCTCACAGTCCTGGCTGTCTCAGCCCCATAACCCCGTGGCCACACCCATTGGTCATTTTGGAAGCTCTGTTGGAAGGTTGTTACAGAAGGTCGTTATGTCATCGGTATAATTAGCATATTAGCTCTTTATTATATAGGATAAAAATAGACCAATTATTTCCATTAATATTAAAAGTGGAGTCAAAGAAATCTTTAGATATAGAGCAATAACATAGTGCCTATACTTAATATATGTATCCTAGAAAAAGAGCAATTGAGCTGTTAATTTAGTTTCAGATATTCTAAAACTTAATGTAAACCTTATAAAGAGTTAATGTAAATCTTGGCACTGTCACTACTCTCTTAGAAAATATCAGAATTCATGGGAAGAGGAGACATTGGTGAGGGAATGAGGGAAAAAAAAAGAATAAAGACCCAACTAGATACTTGGTCTCAAACAACTTTTAATATATTAAAAAATATAATATGTATTGCTAAGCTGACTAAATTAAGTGCTTTTATTTAGAATATTTCCCAAGTTATATTTAATCACATAACTGAGTTTATTTACACTAAATTATTCATTATAATACTAGAGGCCTGGTGATGAAATTTGTGCACTCCTGGGGGGCGGTCCCCTAAGACCAGCCTGCACCCTCTTGCAGTCCAGGAGTCCTGTGACCTATCACCCCACAGAGGGAGATCCCACCCACCTGATGCAATGCTGCTGGCCAGGTAGCCTGGGCCTCCCTCTGCAGGACAATTGATTGTGGGGCTCCACGATTGATGGCTCCAAAGAGGTAGGCCCTGCACACCCTGCCAAGTCTCCATGATGGATCGCCCCCTGGTTGATGGCCTGCGCCTCCCTTTTTGGGGTGATTGCAAAGCCCCCCAATTGATCATCTTGCTGGCCAGTGTCCTGGACCTCCCTCTTTGGGGCAATTACAGAGCCTCCCAATTGATTGCCCTGCTAGCCAGTGGCCTGGGCCTCCCTCTGCTGGGCGATTATGGGGTGATGGTGGGGCCCTGGCCAATTGCATCGCACCCACCTTGGCTGGCCTGGTGCCAGTGGATGTCATAGCGTGGTCATCCATAATGTTGTTCTGCTGTTGGACTGTTTGGTAGATTTGCATATTACCCTTTTATTATTATAGGTGAGATTATGTTTTTACTTTTTAAAGTTGTTATTTTGTTACTTATTATTTATCTATACATGGGAAATAAGTTTCATCACTTAGATTTCATTTTTGTTTATACTCTTTTGAGTCCCTAACACCTAGTTCAGGGGCTGAGAAATAACAGGTTAATTATGTTTATCTTAAATAATTAATGATTAAGTTGATTATGTAAAATTCCCTGATTACACACTAGCTATAAATCATAGCAAAGTAGTTTCGCTCTGTGTTTACTATAAGACAATACTTTATTACAACTTCAGTGTTTTACTTTCAATAAAAGCTGGACTAAGAACTTCAGCATGGCATGACATGACTTTGTAGATAATGATTTAGGGAGCCTTCTCACGTTCAAGGTTCAAGGAATTGATAGTGCTTGTGCTTCCTTGCTTTGAGGTGGCTTGTGGCAGTGTTTTTTGGCCTTTTATGTTTAGCAACAAAATCAAGTGATGATACAAGAAGGGGCAAGTTTTTAATAGAGAGAGGAAATACTAGATATAACAATGTGGGTGATCCCCTATAGCAATGAGATATTTATTACTCATTGTAATCAATTTTGTTATTACTATCTGCTTCCTCAGGAATTGTTTCTGGTAAAGAGAGCCATCTGGCCCAAGATCACAACTCCACCATCTCACCTTATGCATTTTCTGAGGTTTCCATTGAAATTGCTTGATTTGTCTCTTTACACATTCATTGTTAGTTCTCTTCAATTCCAGAGGCATTCACCCAAGTATACTCATTAATAGACCTGTATGCTCACCTGCGTCCTAGATTCTAGATTCTGCTTCCTGGGAATCCAGCCTGGAAATGTTGGTACAGAATTGTTCCAAAAAGGAAGGCACTTTGGTGGGATTTGGAGCTGGATTACCCACCTCCCACTTGGAAATGAGGATTTCTATCACTGTGGTGTAGAGAATAGAGAGTTCCTAGCCCAAAGCAGCAGCACAACTTTCAATTAGGACAAGTTGGTGTAGTTAATGGGTTGGAAGGCACCAACTGTGAAATGTATAAGGTCTTGGACAATTGTGGGAGCAATAATAATATGAAGTACAGTAGAATTTCTAAACTTGATTATTTGGGGGAAAGATAACAAAAAATAGAGAGTGGTTAATTGGGCAATCAATTCTCAATGTAAATTTAAAAGTCAGAAGATCTCCTTGGTACCACACAAATATGGTTTTATCTCATATAGTGGAGGACAGATAAACATGCGCCAGTAGTTAATTGTCAGAAGAGCTGAGATCCAAAGAAGGTTATGTGATTTAACAGCCAAATAGGAACTCTTGGAGATAATGCAGGAAAAGTGGTAGGATGGCTACTGGTTGATGGAAAAGTAATAACCCACATTAACTGTGGTAGGCAGTAAAAGGTCTGCCAAAATGCCCCATTCCCCAGAAACTGCAAATTATAGGTTTATGGAAAAGGTGAATTAAGATTACATATGGAATTACAATTGTTAATCAGCTGACCTTAAAATAGAGAGATCATTCTAGATTATACTGGGAGGTCCAATATAATTATATAGAGAGTTTTAAAGTGAAGTGGGAAATTGGAAGAGAATCAGACAGATGTAAACATGAGAGCTTATGATATGTTGCTGGCTTGGAGGATGAAGATAGCAAATGCAGGCAGCCTCTTTATATTGGAGAAGGTAATGAAGACAGATTCTCCACTACAGACTCCGGAAGGAATGCAACCCGGCCAACACCTTAATTTTAACACAGTGATACTCACTTTGAACTTTTGACCTCTAAAACTATAAGATAATAAGTTTATGCAGTTTCAAGTAACAAGGATTGTGGCAATTGGTTCCAATAGCAATAAGAAACTAATACCCGCCAGTAGAAATGCCATATGATGAAAAAATGAATTAAAAAGATTGAAAGTAATGACTTGATCATGTGGCTATACTACATAAGATTTTTTAAAAAGAAAACTACAATAACAGCAACAACAACAAAAAACCCTTCTCCATTGAGGGCTGAAAGGATATATCTTTCCCCAAATCCAAAAGGAATCTGTTGAGAAGGAACCAATTCACTAAGAAGTTCACTGGTTACTCTTCTTTAAGGGCTTGCCTGATATAAAAAGAAGAGAGAAGAAGGAGGAAGAGGAGGAGGAGAATAAATCAAAGAAAAAGAAAGAACTTCCAAGAAAAACCTGGGCTCTCAGAGAGCAAAGATTATGTATCATTACTTGAACAAAAAAAAAAAAATGAGGTTATATGGGGTTAATGGTGGTATTTAACCCTCAGAAACCAAATTGACTTAATTATCATAATAAGTAGCAAACTTACAGTGGCAGCCATGGGAAACTAAGAGTGATGCAAAGAATGATGGAGTGTGTCAAGAATAGGGCGAGATAGATGAACAGCCAACAAATTTACTACTCAAAATGTATAATCAAAAGAAATCCAGAAAGAATTGGGGAAAGGGTTGTATAAAAAGAGAGAGGTAGATAGGAATACATTATCCTAGTAGAAAATGCAAAAGATAAGCGTTTCATCTGGAAAGTGTAGCTCAGTTGTTGAGCATCAACCCATGAACCAGCACATCACTGTTCAATTCCTGAGCAGGGCACATGCCCAGGTTACTGCTTGATCCCCAGTGGGGGCCACGCATGAGGTAGCATTGTACTATCTCATCATTGATGTTTCTATCTCATTTTTCCTCACTCTGAAATGAATTATATATATACTAGAGGCCTGGTGCATGAAATTTGTGCACAGGGTTGAGGGAGTTATCCCTCAGATCAGCCTTTTCCCTCTCCAATCTGGGACCCCCTGAGGGCAGTTGGAAATCCTTCTCACAATCCAGGACTGCTGGTTACCAACTGCGTGCCTGCCTGCCTTCCTGATTGCCACTAACTACTTCTGCCTGCCAGCCTGATCACCCCCAAACCACTCCCCTGCCAACCTGATTGATGTCTAACTGCGCCCCTGCCAGCCTGTTTGCCCCCAACTTTCCTCTCCTGCAGGCCTGGTCACCCCTAACTGTCCTCCCCTGCAGACTTGATCACCCCCAACTGCCCTCACTTGCAGGCCTGGTCCCCCCTAACCACCCTCCCCTGCTGGCCACATTGTGGTGGCCATCTTGTGTCCACATAGGGGCAAGATCTTTGACCACATGAGGGCAGCCATCTTGTGTGTTAGAATGATGGTCAATGTGCATATAACTCTTTTATTAGATAAGATAGAGGCCTGGTACATGGGTGGGGGTCATCTGGTTTGCCCTGAAGGGTGTCCAGGATCAGGGTTGTGGTTCTCTTGGGGCATAGGACAGCCTGGCGAGAGGCCTGTGGTGGTTTGCAGGCTGGCCACGCCTCCCAGCGACCCAAGCAGAGGCCCTAGGATCTGGGATTAATTTATGTTTACAATTGAAACTTTGTAGCCTGGAGTGGAGCCAAGCCTCCTGCTCGCTCCCTGGTGGCAACCATTTCTGTTCAAACATTTACCTTCTATAATTGAAACATTGTCACCTGGAGTGGAGGCCTAGGTGCCAGAGCTGCAGAAGCTTGGCTTCCTCCATCGCCTGGGCATTCCTAGCCTCTGGACTCTCCAGCTTCATGACTGCTGCCATTTCTGTTGGGATATATCTTCTATAATTGAAACTTTGTAGCATTGAGTGGAAGCCTAAGCCAGCAAGGGCAGGCAGAAGGGCTGGCTTCTTCCATTGCCAGGTAAACCCAAGCCTCCTTCCTGCTCTAAGTGGCCCCAGCCATCTTGGTTGGGGTTTATTTGCTCCTGATAGGCTGGTTGGCATGGCTTGTGGGTGTAGCTTCATCAGAGGTACAATTTGCATATTACTCTTTTATTAGATAGGATATATCATATGCAAATTGATTGTACCTCTGCCTCTCCCACCAGACATATCCACCAGCCATGCCTGCCAGCCAATCAGGAGCAAGTATGCAAATTAAACTCAACAAAGATGGGTGTAGCACAGAGAGAGGAGGAGGGAGGCTTGGGTTTCCCTGGTGAGGGAGGAAGCCAAGATTTCTGCAGCCCAGGTCTGCCTTGGGCTCCTCTTAAGGCTGCAAAGTTTCAATTTTAAAGGTAAATAAATCCCTAAAGAAATGGCTGTGGCCACAGAGCAAGGAAGAGGCTTGGCTTTGCTCAAGGCTACAAATTTTCAATTGTAGAAGATGAATAAATCCCAGATACCAGGGCCTCTGCTTGGGTCGCTGAGGAGCATGGCCAGCCTACAAACCACCACAGGCCCTTTACCCAGGCCACATCACACCCCAAGGAACCCCCACCCTGATCTGGGACACCCTTCAGGGCAAACCAGATGGTCCCCAGCCATGCACCAGGCCTCTAACCTATCTAATAAAATAGTAATATGCAGATTGACCATCACTCCAACACACAAGATGGCTGCTCCTATGTGGTCAAATATCCTTCCCCCATGTGGACACAAGATGGCTGCCACAATATGGCTAACAGGGGAATGTAGTTAGGAGGGACCAGGCCTGCAAGAGAGGTCAGTTGGGGGCAGTCAAGCCTGCATGGAGGACAGTTAGGTGTGACCAGACCAGCATAGGGGGAAATCCGGGGTGACCAAACCTGTAGGGAAGTGCAGTTGGGGGGACACAGGCCTGCAGAGGAAAGCAGTTGGCTAGGACCAGTCCTGCAGTGGAGGGCAGTTAGTGGTGACAAGGCCTGGAAGGGAGGCAGTTTGGGGCAAACAGGTTGGCAGGGAGCAGTTAGTATCAATCAGGCTGGCAGGGGAGTGGTTAGGGAGTGATCAGGCTGGCAGGCAGAAGCAATTAGGGACAATCAGGAAGGCAGCTAGGCAAGCAGTTTGGAGCCAGCAGTCCTGGATTGTGAGAGGGAGGTCTGACTGCCCCTTTAGGCCTGACCCTACCAGTATCATGCTTAAATGGGCAGTCAGATATTACTCAAGGGGTTCCAGTTTGGAGAGGTGCAGGCTGGGCTGAGGGACAAACCCTGCCCCCCATGCATGGATTTCAGGCACCAAGCCTCCTCTTATATATATATATGACAATTCCTGTGTAGTTTTCATTACTAAGATAGTTGCTAGTTTTTGGACCCAAAACACATTAAAGTAACAATCAGAACCCCAGAAGAAATTACCTCAAATTCCACAGTAATTGTGTACAGTGATGAACTTCCCAATCCGTTCTCTAAGGTAACTATGAATATTTTACTTAATTGCTCACTGAGTCTTACCAATGGAATCAACATTCTGCACCTGAAACCATCTTATGTTAGCTAGGTAGGCAAATCTTGCTTAAAAAGCTGAGGCATCTGTGGTGATAAGAAGCATAAAACTGCTGAGACCAGTTTGGCTCAGTGGATAGAGCATCAGACTGCGGACTGAAGGGTCCCGGGTTCGATTCTGGTCGAGGGCATGTACCTTGGCTGCGGGCACACCCCCAGTAGGGGGTGTGCAAGAGGCAGCTGATCGATGTTTCTCTATCATCGATGTTTCTCTATCATCGATGTTTCTCTATCATCGATGTTTCTGACTTTCTATCCCTCTCCCTTCTGCTCTGTAAAAAATCAATAAAATATATTTTAAAAAAAGAAGCATAAAACTATCCTATCTAATAAAATAGTAATATGCAAATTGACCATACCTCCTATCAAGCCATGTCCACAAGCCAATCAGAGTGATTATGCAAATTAACCCAAACAAGATGGTGGTTAATTTGCATATCTGCACACAGAAGATGGCTAGAAGGAAGCCAAGCACTGTGGAAGGGAGCAAAGCTGTGGAGAAGTAACCAATCGGTGTGGGGGAGAAGGGAGGGAGCAAGGCAGAAGAGAAAGGAGCGAGGCAGCGGAGACTGGATCCAGCAAGGCAGCAGAGACAGGAGAGAGCGATGTAGTGGAGAAAGGAGCGAGGCAGCAGAGAAGAGGGGGAGCTTTGCTCAGGCCGCAGGTAACTCTATTCTTGCAGGAATCTTCCTGGAATGGATCTCTAGTATTTAATGAAACAAATCATATCTATACAGCTCAAATTGAATTATCTTAAGGTCATTGATACTTAGCTTAATAATGTTTGTGCTATGTCCTCTTTGTACTTGATAGCATGGTGACTGCTAAGGACCTGGTGGGTACTGACATTTCTTCAGGTAGTATCTTCTAGTAAAGGACAAAATTAAATATGTAAACTACACAATTCTAGAAGGGTCTAAATTATAGAACAGAGTAAACAGAGTTAATTGTGATATTTGAGAATAAAACAACCAAGGGCAACACTGAAGGGAGAGAACTAAAGGAAGACAAAATGAACAAGTGCCTAAGTCACAGGTATGAAAATGCTTAGTCGTGGGAGGAACCTGACAAAGTCAGTGTGGCTGGAGCATAGCAAGTGGATATGGATACTATTGCTAACTATAACCAGAGAAATTAGCAGGGACCATAGGTAAGACTTTCTTACAAATTCCAATAATCAGTTAAATTTAATATGAAACCTATGGAAAAACCTTGAAATGTCCCTTCTTTCCTTCCTTCCTCTTTCTTTCTTTCTTTCTTTCTTTCTTTCTTTCTTTCTTTCTTTCTTTCTTTCTCTCTCTCTCTCTCTCTCTCTCTCTCTCTCTCTCTCTCTCTCTCTCTCTCTCTCTCTTTCCTTTCTCTCTCTCTTCCCTTTCTTTAAGAAATTTTCTCTATTTTATATTTTATTAAAAATAAATTTAACTTCTGAGTGCAGAATGAACTTTAGGAATGGTGAATGGAAATTGAATCCACGGAACAACTTAGGAGGCTACTATGGTAATTCAGATGACATCTAGCTAAGATAAGGCTCTGGAGGTAGAGAGCAGCAAAAGCAATGTTTTGGAAGTCCTGGTGTACTTATTGATGAATTACATGTATGCTCTGGAAAAGAAGACTCAAATAAGATAGAATTTTCACTTAAAAAAGGTAAGTTTTCATTGAAAATTGTGCTGGCTGGTGTGGCTCAGTTGGCTGGCCATCACACTATGCCCTGAAAGGTTGCTGGTTCAATTCCCAGTCAGGGCACATGCCCTGGTTGCAGGCTCTATCACTGGTAGGGGGCATGCAGGAGGTAGTGGATCAAATATTTCTTTCTCACATGGGTGTTTCTATTTCCTTCTCCCTTTATCTCTCTTAAAAGCAATAATTTCTTTTAAATAAATAAATGCTTGTCTTTCTCTGACTGACTTATTTAATTTAGTATAATACTATCTAAGTGTCTGCATGCTATCTCAAAGGGTAAGAGATCCCTCTGTTTTTACAACTACATAGTATTCCATTGGGTAAATGTACCATGACATTTATATTCACTCATCTACTGATGGGCACTTGGGCTGTTTCCAGATCTTCGCTATTGTAAATAGTGATGCTATCAATATAGGGGTGCATATGTACTTTCTGATTGGCATTTCAAGCTCCTTAGAAGTAGGATTATAGCTCAGATGACAGTTCCATTTTTAATTGTTTTTAAATATATTTTTATTGATTTCAGAGAGGAAGGGAGAAAGATAGAAACATCAATGAGAAAGAGTCATTCATTAATAGACTGACTCTTGCACTCAGTCCCTTATTACAGATCAAGCCCACAGCCGGGCATGTGCCCTTGACTGGTATAGAACCTGGGAACCTTCAGTCTGTAGACTGATGCTCTATTCATTGAGCCAAACCAGCCAGGACCATTTTTAACTTTTGAAGGAATCTCCACACTGATTTCCATAGTCGCTGTAGCAGTCTATATTCTAAACAGCATTGTATTAGGTTTCCTTTTTCTCCACATTACTTATTTTTTGCTGATTTGTTGATGGCAGCCATGAGGTAGTACCTCGTTGTTGTTTTAATTTACATCTCTCTGTTGATATTGAGCATTTTTTCATATATCTTTTGGCCATTTCTAAATCAGCTTTGGAGAAGTGTCTATTTAGCACTTCTGCCAATTTTTTTTATTGGGTTATTTGTTTTCCTTTTGTTGATTTATATGAGTACTTTTGGATGTGAAGGAAGGTGAAAAAGATCAACCAAAGAGCTTACATACATACAGGCATAACCCATGGACACAGACAATAGTGGTGTGAAGGCCAGGGTTGGGGTTGGGAATGAGGAAGGGAGTCAATGGTAAAAAAGGGGACATCTTTTAATACTTTAAACAAACAAAAAATAAATTTAATAAATAGATGAGTGAGTGAGTAAATGAGGCACCTTTAGGGCACAATGAAGTAGGGCTATTCAGTAAAGCTCTTGCTTTTCTGGATTGTTTTTTCAAGCCTGCTTTGCTGGCCTTTTGGCATTTATTTGGGTGATTTGGAGAAAACATAAAGAATTCAAGTGTCTCTAAACAATGGAGAACTAAACTCCAAGTTATATTGTATTACTCATTTTTATACAGCACCTATAAACAGCAACACTTTTTCAAAGTGTAAAAGAGCAACTACGTATTTCCAGAAGACATGTATTACACAAGCAAGCAATTTGTGTTTCATTTTCAATAAAACAGAATACAGCTGGATAAATTTATTATAAAATTTCTAAATGTTAATGGAACTAGATTCAGCTTGTGAAGCTAGCATATATTTTTCATTATAGGCAAAAGACCAAGAAGCAAAATTAGAATAAAAAGGATGTGTTGTAAGCATTAAATTAGAACAAGGAAAATAAGATCTATGATTTAACAACCAAAGAGCATATAGCTAGGAGAAAGTGATGCATCATAGTAAAAATAGATATATTAGAAACTGGTATTAATAAAATCTGAGAAGCTTCTAACCTGAATAATACTTAGATTAATACTTGTAATATTGGACTTTCATGCTTTGTACTCTGTTCTATGTAATCTACTTTCTCCCAGTCCCCCAAATGAAAACATTCTAGATCATTCTCTCCAACAAATAACACAAGTAAGTTGTTCCCAGAATACTGAAGGAAAATAGGCTATAAAGTTTGTCTGGAGGAAATGCTGGAACATATTAATTTATTCCAATACAAGAAACCCTTGTTATTACAAAGGTAGAACATAGTTTTGAATATACCTTGACTTAGATGATTTATATTGACACTCTTTTCAGCATACCTGCTTTGCAAAAATGTTTTGCTGGTTAATAGGAATAGAAACATAAAACAAGGTAAGGTGGATATATAAGCAAATTTCACTATAAAGTCTGAGAAGAGAGAAAATATAAGATTCAGACTCAGCATTATGTGGAGGCAGTGATTGACTCTAAGAAGTGTAGAAACTTAAGCAGTTGGTTTTCCAAATGAGGTTTTATTCAATCAGGACTTGAAATATAGACAGGGTTTTAGCTGATGGATTGATGGTGAGAATTTTCCAAAAGATGGAAAAGATATCTAAAGATACTAAGGATTCATGAGTCAGCATTATGTGCTCAGGAATAATACATAAGTGAATTTACTTCCAAGATATTGTTTCCAATGTACAACGTTATCAAAGATATATTGTGTTCATTTCTTTTTAGATAATTTAAAATATAAAATATACTAGAGGCCGGTGCACGTTTCTGTGAGCAGGTGGGGTTCCTCAGCCTCGCCTGTGCCCTTTCGCAATCTAAGTCTTCTCGGGGGATGTCAGACTGCCGGGTTTCTGCCTGATTCCACAGGCTGGCCTGTAGGGTTCGGGCCAAACCTTGGCAGTCTGACATTCCCCTAAGGGATCTGGCAGTGCCAAAGCAACAGGCAGCCAGGGAGGAATCCCAGCTGGGCCTGGACACAGCTCTGTGGCTGCTTATCCCAGCCCTGTTATGCCTGCTGCCACTGATGCAGCTGCCACCACCACACTGATTGATGGTGGTAGTGCTACTGTGGAAATGGGAGAGGCTCCCAGCTGTGCTCACCAGCTGTGAGCCGGTTTCTGTTTGAGCAGTGTTCCCACTGTGGGAGCACACTGACCCCCTGGTGGTCAGTGCACATCATAGTGACCAGTCGACTGGTCATTCTGATCATTTGGTTGTAATGGTCACTTAGGCTTTTATATACATAGATTTTGTCTTACTAATGAAACAGTGATATTGTTTTAGAATAGAATATTATTCTTAAAATATTAAATATACTTATGAAACTGTCATAATATAAACATTATATTACCATTCAATCAAATATATACTGAACAATGAATATTACTTATTTTGAGATTATGATTCATAATAATGCTGATTCAGAAAATTAAATTTTTTCTCTCAAACCTGTACTACCTCTTGGTCATAATGTTTGAAAGTACTGAGACAATTCAATTGTTATTTTAAGATGTGAAGTAACAAACTGCTATTTTTCTTTTAAACATTTAGAAAAATATTTTTCTGATCTAATTGCTCTCATAAGTTGTTTGCTTTAGTGCTTCTAATGAGTCCTGTTTTATCATCTGAAACTATTATTCTGAAACATAAACCAAGATCTCAACTGCATGGCATCTGTATCTACCAATGCGGTAGGCCAATACTGTGCAAACATATCACATGAGTTGCATTTGAAGGTCAATAGCTCAGGGTGATTTTCTCATATGTCTTATGGATTAAATTGAAATGTATGAAGGAGAGAAACTGTATTTAAAATACAAAATGTGCTTGTGGTGACTTGAGGACTTGCTTGCAAACTATGCTTTTTAAATGTTACATAACAATATATACTTTTAAAAATATATTTATACTAGAGGCCCGGTGCACAAAATTTGTGCATGGGGGCAATGTCCCTCAGCCAAGCCTGCACCCTCTCCAATCTGGGACCCCTCCTGGTAGGATTGGGCCTAAATGGGCAATCAGACATCCATCTCAAAATCCAGGACTGCTGGCTCACAACTGCTCACCTGCCTGCCTTCCTGATTGCCCCTAACCACTTCTGCCTGCCACTTTTATCACCCCCTAAACACACCTCTGCCAGTTTCATGCCTAACTGCTCCCCTGCCATCCTACTTGCCCCTCACTGTCCTCCCCTGCAGGCCTGAATCCCCCACAACTGCCTTTCCCTGCAGATCCAATCACCCCCAACTTCCCTCCTCTGTCAGCCTGGTCACCCCAACTGCCCTCCCCTGCAGGCTTGATCATACCCAACTTCCCTCCCTTGCAGGCCTGGTCCCTCCCAACTGCCTTCCCCTGCTGGTCATCTTGTTGTGGCCATTTTGTGTCCATATAGGGGAATCTATCTTTGACCACATGGGGGCAGACATCTTGTGTGTTGGGGTGATGGTCAATTTGCATATTACTCTTTTATTAGATAGGATAGAGGCCTGGTGCACAGGTGGGGGCCAACTGGTTTGCCCTGAAGGGTGTCCTGGATTAGAGTGGGGGTTCCCTTGGGGCATGGGGTGGCCTGGGCAAGGGGTCTGTGGTTATTTGCAGGTCATCCACTCCCCCTGGCAACCCAAGCAGAGGCCCTGGTATCTGGAAAATTTTTTTATCTTCTATTATTAAACTTTGTAGTCTTTAGCGGAGGCCAGGGCCAGCTAGAGCAGATTGGACATCCAAGTCTCCTTCTCGCTCCACGCCTGCAGCTATCTTGCTTGGGTTAATTTTTATACTCACTCCTGATTGGCTGGTAGGAGTGGTTTGGAGGCACAATGGAGGTATGGTCAATTTGAATATTTCTCTTTTATTAGTGTAGATTGATTTCATAAAGGAAGGGAGAGGGAGAGAGAAATAGAAGCATTAATGTTGAAAGAGATTCATTGATCAGCTGCTCCTATACACTCTCTATCAGGGATAGAGCCTACACCCTATGCTCTTGACAGGCATCAAAATGGAATCCTTCATTCCACAGGCCTATGCCCTATGCACTGAGCCAAACCAGCTAGGGTAATAATATATGTTTTAATATACTTTGTTACACTTTTGTTAGTCTTTCATAATGCACACTTTATTGCATGTTAGCTTTCGCATGGCCAGTCAGACTTTGTAAAGCTGAAATAACAAGTAGATGTGGTATAAGTCTGAAGAGACAGGGGTGAAAAGTTATAATGAATGAAAAAGTATCACTCCATCCCCACAAGATTGTCATTGTCCAAAATTTCAATTAGTTTGGAAGAGTGACTATTTAAAAAATAGAAATGCTAATGAAAATTAAAATTGAAATGCAAATAACTTAGTCTCTCTTTGCTACCTTAAATGAAGTTTAGAATTTGATCAGGGAGGGGAAAAAGTAAATGAAGGAGTTAGCTTCAAAGCAAAGTGTATAAAGCAGAATGTCTTTATGGTTCGGAAGTGTAGAGATAGCATTAATTCATCATAATGTATTATTCCATAAAGAGATGAACCTAATAGACATCAGCAACAGGGAGGATCTGTAATGTCAGATGTTTAAGATGACATAATGGGATAAAATTTCAAGGTGACACATCAATTGCTTAGAGGCTTTGTAGGAGTAACTCTACTATTTGAGATAAAGGAGTTTAGAAAGCATTTACATTATTATATTAAAAACTAGTGGCCCAGTGCATGAAACTTGTGCACAGAGGGGGGGTTCCCTCAGCCCAGCCTGCACCCTTTCCAATCAGGGACTCCTTCGGGGATGACTGACTGTTGGCAGTAAGAGATGTCTGACTGTTGGCAGTCGGACATCCCTCTCACAATCTAGGACCACTAGCTCCTAACTGCTCACTGGCATGCCTGCCTGATGGCCCCTAACTGTCTCTGCCTGCCTGCCTTATCACCCCTAACCCCTCTGCCTGCCTGCATGATCGCCCCTAACCACCTCTGACTGCCTGATCACCCCTAACTACCTCTGCCTGTCTGCCTGATCACCCCTAACTGTGCCCCTACCAGCCTAATCACCCCTAAGTGATCCCCTGCTGGCCTGATTGCCTCTAACTGCCTCTGCCTTGCCCCACATTTGGGACCCAGACTTCCCTCCCTCTGGCCAGCTATAGGCACCCAGGACCCAGGCCAGCTTCACTCAGGCTGGCCGCAGCCATAGGCAGCTGCAGGCATCCAGGCCCACACGAGGCATGAGGCTTGTCCCTCTCCTGGGTTGCAGGTGCAGGTGCAGCTGCTGGCAACCAGGACTGTGAAGCAGGCAGCTTGTCCCTCTCGTGGGCCAGAGAGGCAGGCACAGCTGTTGGCATCCGGGACCGTGAAGTGGGTGGCTTGTTCCTCTCCCAGTCCGTAGCCTATCTGGTCCCCCTTCCTCTCTCCCCAGTATTGAGTGTCTGAGCTGTTATGGTTGATGGCATGAAAGTGTGATGACTATTTGCATACTAGCTCTTCATTACATAGGATTTTAACTTGTCACAGTCTATCTTCAAGTGGATATTTTACCACTTCACATCTTGTATAGAAACTTCACTGTAACAAAATTTCATTTTTCCCAGACAATCTTTGTGCTATTGTTGTCATGTATTTTACTTACACAGATGTTATAAAACTGACATTACATTATTATTTGTTTAAACAGTTACGGTAATTACCTTTAAATATACTTCATTAATAAGAAAATTCTTTTATATTTTTCCCTATGCATATACTGTCTTTGGTGTTTTCCATTTCTTGGTATAGATCATTATTTGTATCTGAAAAAATTTTATTCCTGCTTGCAGGACTTCTTTTAACATTTCTTACACTACAAATCTGCTGGTGATTTAAAAAAAATCAATCTTTTATACATAAAAATATTTTAACTAGTTCTAAAATAGTTTAAAATAGTTAAAATATATTTTGACTATTTTAAACTATTTTAAAAATATTTTCACTCACTCTAGAATTACAAATTGAGAGGATTTTCCCCCTTGTGAGTACTTCAATTATGTCGCTCTACTATCTTCTACCTTACACTGTTTCTGATGAGAAATCTTTTGTAATCTTTATCTTTATTCCTGTGTATAGTATGTCTCTTTTCTTCTGACTACAGCCCGGCCTGGCATCCAGTCATTACAGGGCCCTGTGATTGATCCATTTTTTTTTTTTTTCAGAGAGGAAAGGACAGAGGAAAGGACAGAGGAAAGGGAGAGAGGGATAGAAGCATCAGTGATGAGGAAGTGGAAGCTGCTTCTTAGTTTTGCTCTTGGCGCCTGGTCTGTGGATTTGTGTTAAAGTCTCTGTTGGACCACGCCACGTGGTCCCGTTACTTGTGGTGAATTCATCCTGCACGAAGGTGGGGGCTTTTGTTTACCGGCTTCCTTAGCGTCCTGGGCCCACAGGTTTCCCAGGTGTCCCCCTTGCAAGTTCTTCCTGAGTCAGACAGCCGAGGCCGGGGGCTTGCTTTTGCCTCTGAGCTCACCTCTCTGTCTCCTGGATTTCTGGATGTTACAGGACCAGAGGCCCAGGGTCAGAACAAGCGCTGAGGACAGTGACCAGGGCTCCCTCCCCCCGGTGCTTGGGCCAAGTGCCCAGGCTGAGTGCGGCTCTGGATCCTGGTCACAGCGTGCCCACCGACCCAGACCATCCCCGACCCGTAAGGGCGGGCAGTGAGCCCAGCTCCAGGGTCCTGTTCTGAAAGGAACTCTGGTCTATTTACCCCAGGAGTGGGGCCACGCATGCCTGGTGGAGTCCAGGCCTGGGTCTGCAGATGGTCTGCGTCCAGTGCCTTTCTGGCCCATGGAGATGTCTCCGCCGCTTGTGTGTTAGCTCTCCTTTGTCACTTCCTTTCCCGCACTCTTCGACATAGCTCTGCACACAGGCCCGGCTGGGTTGTGTGGCTCGGTCTCCTCTGCCTCAAAAGCTGTGTTTTTGTTCCTCTCCTGCCCCCATATGGCTGGGCCTTGCACTGGAGACAGTGAACTCTGGGAGGCAGGAGCCTGGACACTACCTTCCGCTGCCCTCCCTCCCTAGCCTCAGGACCTGGCATAGACTTGGCAAGCATCACCATCCACAGGTGGCATCATTTGGCAAGCCAGGCAAAGTGGAGAGGTGATGAGCTGTGGGAAGAGTTGCACCTGGATTCAACTCGTGACCCAGCTGCTCTCCAGTCATGTGACCTCGGGCACATATTGTACCGGCTGCTTTTCGGCTCAGTGGGTGTTCATGTTCACAGGGTGCCTGGCTCATCCCCTCTGTGCCCTCACCTCCC